>VMKM01000030.1:0-600000 GCA_008360985.2 Macquaria ambigua
GAGAGAGAGAGAGAGAGAGAGAGAGAGAGAGAGAGAGAGATGATTAAATATGTCTAAAATGTCTTTGTCCGAAAATAAAATGAATAAATTCCATGAATCGCCAAGGAAACAAACTCAAAAACATGTCCTTAACATTTTCTATGACTGACTTAGCTTAGCAAAGACAGTGCTTTATCCTTTAATGTCTCTTTGGAAAAATAGTCATGTTTCTCAGCTTAGGACCCCTGTTTAAACCCCTGTTTTAGCCCCCTGATGATCAAATTCATGACAGAAACCCATCCATTCCCTATTTCTCTCAGTTCTATGAGTGTGCACTAATAGCCACTCTGGAGATCAAGTGGATCGAGTGGAAGACTCGCTGATGGGCTACACGACCAATGGGCTGCAAACGCAATCGGAGAGCTGTGAGCTGTGCCACTGCTAACACTAGGAGCTAAGCTGCCATGAGAGCGCAGCCCTGTTGAGTGGCGTGACCTTTTCCATTTCACAGCTGAGAGATCCACGCTGCCAGGCCGACCTTTACCAGCCAGTCTGATCCATCAGCTTTGGCTGTGCCTCACTGAAGCAGTCCCTCCCTGCTGCCCCAACACATTAAGATGGTGTTAACACCTATTAGTCCACGGATGTTCTCCCCTCACTCACCTTTGTGCTCCCTGAGTCAATGGCTCTGTCCACATTAAGCAGAGATTGTCCCTCGCCCTCACAAACACCTTCGGACCACAAGGCACAACTCTGATGTGCCCAGCATTGCCCTGAAATTTCAAGACATAATGGATGTGAAGATAACAAAAGGTTAGAATCAAATAAATATCTGGTGCAGATTCTGCATCAACATATTGAGCGTTCACAGATGGTGCATTCATGAATGTAACTCTCCATTAAAAGTGCTAACAATGCTTGGTAAAAAGGAGTGAAAATGCTTAGTCTATTGATCTTACCTGACTCGAAGAGAGACTGGACGTTAAGATCTTGTGGAAGGCCGACATGAGAAAGCTCATCCCAAAATCGACTGGCTGGGTCTGGTTCTTCCTCGCGGTTTTCAGACCCACTGGAACAAAGGTAGAAGTTTGCAGAGAAAGCAGGTCAGCACAGGTTTTTTTTTTTTTTTTTTAAAGAGGACAGCTAAGGATATGCAACGCAGGAGAAAGGAGGACAGCCTAAATCAATTTAGGAATGAATCAAGAGTAGAGACATACAGGTAGAGGACGATGTGCAGTTTTTACAAAAGCAGAGAGATGAAGACAGAGAGAATGAGCAGGGGGAAAAATGCTAGAGAGCAAATAAAAAGCTGTGGGGGAGGAGGGAGAGGAGGAGGAGGAGGAGGAAGAGGGCCATCTTGTTTGGTGTGTGCACAAGAGGCTGGCTGTTCTGTCTCATAAAATCTGTTGAAAAGGATGTGTTTCCCCGAGTCCCTGGCTTGAACTAGTGAGCTGCATAGCATGCGGAAAATGTGGAGAGGGAGCATTAGCATTTAAAAAGGACTTAAGTTCCAGTAAACAAACCAACGGCCAAAATCAAGAGACTGGTTTCAGGAAGCATGATGGCACACTCATGACAAACAGCCTTGGCAGCTTATTGTTTACAGCCAAAGTTTCATCACCAATTATGAAATGATCTTCTCCCGCCTCCTCACATATCCACAGTTTTCCCCTTTGTCCACCACCTCTGCCTCTCTGACAAATCAATACATAATTTCTCCTCCTGCCCTGTGCTCCCTCCTGTGTCTCTGTGTGGCACAACCGAGGACCGGCCCCAGTGACCAATCACATAACAACAACACAACAGCTACTGGTTGGCTTGGCATGCTGCCAGACCCATACTGCTCCCATTGCCCATTACGTCACTGGGAACCCAGAGAGATGCCCAATTGGTTCCAAAGAACCAAAACAAATTAGGCAGCTGTCCAAAAGAGTCCGAGGAGGGTCCTTTGTTGGCACAGTGTGCAAATATGTGAGTGCTCATACACACACATACACAGGAAATGCTCACGTACACCCTTCACCTGATGCAGCATCCTTGAGCCTGGGGACCCTGATGGCTAAGGCAAAGTGATAATTTAGCCTTCAAATGTAGAATGACAACCCAGCCTGCTAACGGAGAGAGGCCCTTAAGCTTGTAAGGTCTCCCGGTTTGTACAGGGACTCAGGACAACAAAAGGATCACTGAAGTGAGGCCATAAGCAAATTTTGATTTCTTGCAGCTCATTAACTTACACCAGGGACTCATCACAGATGACTTTACTGTCCTGACCAACACTGCACAGCCAAACCATTTGTAACAACAGTGTCAGCCAGGCATACTTACTTTGTCTTTTCCCTCTGTCCTGAGGTGGTCTCTCCGGCCATTTTTGGCTGAGTGGTTTTATCACCATCACTGCTATCGCTCGTCGAGCCTCCTCCACCCTTGCGGCTGAAGAGTGCTTCAAGCTGAGGAGTGGTGCTGAATACGTGCAGATCCCCCTGACCCAGCAGGCTACGGCCACCGCAGTAACAGAAGGCACAGAGGCGCTCACTGAAACAAAGAAAATGGGTGGAAGGGGGTGTTTAATTATATATACCTACAATGACTTAATACAGCGCCACGCATGTCACCATGAATTAAGGCCTCCTTCTTCTGGCAATGGGACTGTCTGGGCTGCAACATACATATAAAACACCTAATGGCAGGCACACACTCTGCCTACACACACACACACACACACACGTGTAGATATTTTCAGCTTTGTTAACATTTTTTCACAATTTGATTTTTCATATAGTGCTTTCATTAAATATTTTATTAATACTATACAGCTTTGCTTTAAACAACATCTTAAGCACATTAAGTTGTTAATTCTGCATACATTTTTCTGCAAGAAGTTGAAAACAAAAAACACCACCTTATAAGAATAACTGGACATGGAAGTGTTGCAGATTCCATGTGAGAAAGGCGTTTTGGAGACAAGAGCGGTAAAGAGACAAAAAGAGAGAATAGTGGCCAAGAGCTGGAAAGTTGAGAAATCAAACAGGGCGGTAAATATTTATCACATTTTTAAGGGATGAGATGGCCTTCTTAATAAGATCCCAGGAGATGCTGCTGGTCTGCCCTCCATCACTAACATCGATAGCAGAGACAGGCCAGGAGATTGATTACAACCTTTAACAGAGTGGCACCTGGGAGGAGAGCTCTGCCTCTACCGGCTGATGACTCCATTTCACTTCATCCATGCATGTGTACACAAAAAAGCATGTCACATTGCTGGACACAAACACACAATTGCATACTAATGCTTGTACATGTACACATTCATATAAACACTTTAAAATCACAAGGATCTTTATATCTCAACACTTCAGAGGAAGTTTAGTGTTTCTAACCTGCTTTTGATTTCTCTACTCGCTGGGACAGATGGTCCTGCTGAATTCTCGGCTGGAGGGCTCTGGGCCAGAGGGGAAGAGGGCTTGTCCTCCTCTGGCACCTCAGTGGTCAACACTTCCTCAGTTTCCACTGGCTGGATTGGTGTTTCTGATGGTAACAGAAAAGTAAAATGATCAGTTAGTTAGTAAGAAAAGACTTTAAATCCCTCCCTAGCATTTGTGAGCATTACAGCCCGTTCAGTACTCTCTTCAATTCATTGCCAATTATGACCGTAAAACCAGCATGCAGCTTCTGACAGATACAAGCTGTCATAGGGCAGGTTGACTGCATTCTAGTCAGTTTCTACCAGGTCAAAAACACAGCCTTTATTAGTGAGATGGATGGTAAAATATGGGGACCATATGCTCAAGCACTGATTACAGTAAACCCACTGGGAACATCAAGCTCTTGCACAGAATAGCAAGAACAATGGAGGAAGGGGGGAAAAAAAGAATCATGTCATCATCAAATCAAAATGTCTGAAGAAGTGGGGTTTAAAATTAAGGGGGAATATTTTGACTGAAATACAACTAAACTCATTTTTGTTGCTATCATGAGTGCTATTGATTTAAATTAACAAAAAAAAAAAAGGCCCAATTCACTGTGCTAATCATACAAAACAACTCCCAAACGTACCTCTCTTTGGGCCATGCAAAATTTTTATTAACATTTCATTGAGATGTAATTAGGCTAATACTGCAATGATTCAGTGTCATCCAATGGAATTACACAAGGACAAATTCAAGCTCATTACCTCCTAATAACCGAATGCACCTGTGGAAGACTTCTTACAGTCTCAGGATATGAGTGAGGTGACGGAAATTGTATATCACCTTTGTTTGTTTTTTTTATAACTAAATATTTAACAATAACCTTGTTATTCTGATAAGCATTTAATATGTCACTATGCTACAATTTTCATGGTAATCATGTGTTTAAGTATGTGGTTTGCAGTTATTTCAAATATATTTTAAATGTTTTCAAAAGTGATTTGCATAAAACATTTCATTTAAGTTACATTGTACAAGTGACACAATTGTTATAAGATTAACATAGAGGATTTTAAACCCATGTCTTGACCTTTTCAAGCACAGATATACTCTGCTTGACCACAGCTGCACACACATCCCATTAGGGACGAGACTGTATCGGAATTGTAGATTTCATTTTGACAAACACCTGGAGGCAGAGAGAGCCACTGAGGACATCACTGGGGTTTTAGTGGACATGGGAGTGGACTGAAAAGGCAAAACTCAAGTGCATGCTGTTCTTTCACAACAACAGAAAAAAAATCATATTGTTGGAATGTCCTAAAACTAATAACTGCCTATTGTTTATGTAACATAAACTGCAGCTTTGCCTTCTGCCAGGCTGCCACTGTAAATAAGAATTTGTTCTTCATGACTTGCCTGGTTAAATAAAAATAAAATAATAAAAGCAAAGCTAGCCACTGGCAGAATTTCATTCCCCAGTATCTCCAGCACAGCAACAGGGCAGCACTGAGATGTATGAGAATGGGAGGCATGGTCACGTGATGTGATGTACCCACATAAAAAAGCACATAAATGGGTCTGGAGAGACTGATGGGATTTTAAAAAGCTTTTAGAGGGCATTAGCCTTAGGCTCTTTCCCACTGCACCTCAATGCCAATCTCAGAGCAGGAGGAGAGATGGAAGCAGTAAGGGGAGAAAAAAAAAAAAAAAAAAAAAAACACACACCCACTGCAGCTTCACAGCTCAAGCTAAACCCTTTCAATTATAGCCCTGAAGTAGAAGCATGGGGTGCCGAGAAAAAGCCCTCATCCATCCTTCTCCAGGAGAGGGAGACTCCTCTACCTTTACTGAAATACTGTTTTGAAGCACTCTCTGCATGAGCCTGCCTGGATGAGCAAGTTCAAGTCTTATGTCACTCCCAACATAACCAACGTGTACATAATGGATCAAAAAAGGGGGCTGCGGAGTCTCACCTGTGTCCTGAGGGCCTATGGACTCTGTTATCTCAGTCCCATCCATGCTGTCCTCCTCATCCACAACAGCCTTCCCTCTGGTGCGACCCCTGGGGTGAGGAAGAGACACAAGCAAATAAATAGAGGCAGTGGAAAAAAAAAACGAGACAAGAAAAAGTGCCTGGATTTGCCTCAGGAGGGGGGGGTGGTGGTGCGGTCATGAATTAGTTAAATATAGTCACAGCTGTCACTGATTTTTAATGGAGGCACTCAAGCTGCTGGGCAAGGCGGAAGGGTGGTAGTGGGGGGGTGTACAATATATGTGGAGTTTAAAGATGGAGGAAGGCCAATCTGGATAACTCTGCTCTGAAGAGTTCAGGTAAAGAGATTGGGAATTAAAATAAAGAGGCACTATGGCATAAGTGTAACATCATCCACAAATAATTGACTATTCCCATGGAGGGTGACAGGGTTATAATGAATCAAAATGTACTGTTGCTCATACACCAGAACTAAAATGTGTGTGTTCATCTTCAGAGCAACATGGAACAAATAGTTTTAGCATTTACAGTCCCTTGAGGGATGACGACTCATTAGAGTCTAACTGAACATGCTCTAGTTGAATTTCAAATCAGAATACAGACATTACTTATTATATGATAATAGCTCGCTAATTTAAGACACCACAAACAAATATCTAATCATGAATGTGCATAAGTCATGTTTGGTATCTTGAACAGACATATCCTTAGGGTGGCCGATCATATCGGGCTGTGATGTATATCACATCCCAATAAAATGGGCATTGAAGCTTCGGACAAAATCAATGGTGCAGAGAATATATAACACAAAGAATGAATAGTTATTATTTTTAGTTATTATTCCAGAATGAAATTTAAATGAACAATCATTTATGTAACCGTTTGACTATTATGGTGCTTTAAAGGAAGTCCATGGATAGGTACAATAACAATCCTACTGTTTAAATGATTACTCCAAATGGAATAGAATTACAATGAATTACACATACTTATATAAATCTCTGAATAAATGGATATGTCAGACAATAAAAATAAATTTAAAAACACAACATCCCATTATCATATGTAATCAACAGCTACTCTGTTAACATGTATGTGTAGAATAAGGAACTTTGAACCTCTAAAAATAAGGATCGTTTTGTCTGCACTTGAGGTTCAAGTCAAAAATGTCACAGCTGGGTATGTACGTACATTAGCAATAAGGTGATGGTAATGTTTTCAGAACAGTGGGTTTGTGAAAAGGTCAATGCTCTATTTAATTTTCCACTGACTACTAAAATAATTCGTCATTAGCAACCTGCAAGACATTTTTGAAAGGCCTATTTGAGATTATAAACTATGATGTATAGCTGTGCCACAATCTTGTCTCTGAACAATAACAGTTTATTACAATCAAAGAAATATTTTCATAAAAGCCCACCACAACGTAAAAATCATTAAGGTTGTTTTATTGAGTTTTCAAAGCAAAAACCAAAATACTGTTCAGAAGTATCTAAGTGTGTTAAACAAAGCGAAGACTGCCATGAAAAGACTGATCCAACTCATAAGTAGTGATGTCCTACACTGCCTTGTGTAATCAGTATTGGGCTCAATCACTCGATTGTAATTGGTTATAAGACAAATACAAATACAGTTCTTGTCCAAACCTGTGCAGTACAGCCGGTGAACCAAAAAATTACCGTGCTATTAGTATAATAAAGCTTACAGCTGTCTACACATAGCTGGCACTGAATGCCTGGTCAGATTTATAATCTTGTTTACGTAATCTTTAATCAAAAGTTCCAGATGAAAATTTTAATTTAGCCAATTTTAGGCTATTTTATTGAGGCAAAAGTCTTGGTACAGTTGCTTGTGTTTAGACAAAACTTCACTTTCATTTGACTTAGTTTTGTTAACTAAAATTAAGGGTTTTGTAGAAAAACATGTTTATATTTCTCAAAAAGTTATCTAAAACAAGTATCATTTTGATAACAGTACCTCAGGTATTGTATCGGCACTAGTGTAGAAAATTGTACAGTGATACCCAGCCCTATTCATATTTATCACTTGTGTAATAAACCTGGAGCAATATTGACCTTTTACGTTCCGTTTTTGGAAGCTTTGTCCATCTGCGCTGTTAACAACGTATTCCTAAAGTACACTGTAGCAAGAGAGTGAACCACAGCACAGTACGAGGAAACAAACTGCTACGGTTGGTTGAAAACAGCATTCAATTATATTTACTGTATTTGTTGATGTGGACGACCAACAGAGCCTGCCCAAATTCTGTTCAAAACCTCCCTGCCACAACAGCCACATACTGACACTCCTCTCTATAGGACACTAAGCTAAACATTATACAAAACTATCAAGGAAAGCTTTAAACCTCGTTACATATTTTAATGCAGAGCCATTCAGTTGTCAAGGTATTGGATCAGAACTGTGTATTGGCAAATATTCATTATTAAAAAGAACTTGGATTGAGATCTAAGGCAAAAAAACTTGATCAGGATATCCCTTCTCATGTGTCTACCTCCTGTTGAGTGACCCAAAAATATCTCATTACTGCTCCTTTTCAAGATTTTCTCTCTAGAGTGCCATGTTAAATGTAATCTTAGCCTTTTCTCCGCTTCCCCCATCATCTCTTTAAAGACGTCATCGCACTTTTAAGACAAGAACATTTTTTAGCCATTATAAAGAAAGTGCAACCCTTCCCATATCTTACTGAATGTGCCCCGTCAGCAAATCAGACATCCATGTCTACGTTTCCAACCATATGCCTGTGTGCCAACTCATACAGATGCGCGCACACACACCCCAGCACATACCCCTCTTTTACATACAGTATGGAGAGATTTGTCAGTGTCAGCATCCTCCAATGGGAGCTCTGTTAAACTAATCTTGGGAGCGCCATGTGGAGGGGATAATTGTCATGGATACAAATTAAATAGCTACATCAATTGTTAGCATGCTAAGTGGGGAGAGCAAACACAGGCCAAATGAGAGAGCAGCATGTCTCAGGGGTACTCAGGAGGATACAAGGGGTTGGAAGTGAGGGAGGAGATGCAGGGATAGGGGGGTGGGGTAATTTTCGGTGCCACTGGAGAGAAAAATCACAAATGGCTGGATGCCAAATCAACCCCTCCCTCTAAATGACTTCCATGTCAAGATAAGGAACAACCCTAAAACCCAAGAATGACAGAAGAGGTCTCTAGCAAACCTTGGCTAAAACATAATTACCTGTAAGCTTGAGTCAAACATAAATATCTTAATAAGATGGAAACAAACTGCCAAATTGTAACAGAGAGCTCTTTTCACGTTATTGTAAAGATGCAAACAGTAACTGCTGAACCAAAGACAGGCTGTCTTGCTGTAGTTTTGGATCACACTGAGATTTGAGCATAACAGAATCTGAATGTATACAACTCTTATGGAGGCACAAGATTTTTTACAAATAAGAATTAACTATTTAAGAACAGTAACAATAATAATTAATGACTGAATGTGATATTAGAAAAACACAACAACTGCAACAATTTAGTTGCATGTAGCATCTGCACGGACAAACCAAAGAATCAAAAATGACAACTTATCAATGTGCAATTTATTCATTTGCTAACCACAGGTCTAAATTTTCCAAAATCAACTGTCATTAAACTTTTAAAGGTACTACTGCTTACGAGACAAGGGGCTTGTACAGATAGAAGAAAAAGTAAAATCAGACTATTATATACATTTTCAAGGCATGTAAAGCTACAGACAGCTTTGCGCCAGGGCCCAGCTAAACCTGTCTACAGCAGCAGCAGCACAACATCATAGGATTTTCTTTATATGTTGAAACACTTTTACCGTCTATAGCTAATGACATTTAAGTGGGTTTTGAATCCAGAAGGTAAAATGTGTGACATTTTCATCTATGACCACAAGCAGCTGGTGGTGGTGACGTCCTTACATAGACTGCTACACAACATTCAACTGCAATTATATACTTATAACTATGCTAAAAGGCATCCAATTTCAGCATTGAGACAGCCAGTTATTTCTCTGACAAATGCTCAAGACTAACATTCAACCCCATACCCTGCACAACTTATCCCCACAGTCCCACCACAGGGAGAGAGAGAGAGAGGGGAAAAAAAGAAAAGGTGAAAATAATGCTGTGGTAAGTAGTCCCAGCTAGCAAGGTGCTGCCTGGAAAACCTGACAAGGATCGTGCCGTTCTGAAATGGACTGACTAGCAGATGGAGCGTGGGCAAATCTAGTAAATTCCAACAACCAGGTCTACAAGAGCGATTTCTGACACATCCTCCTTTGTCACAAGCAAACTGGCTTTTAACACTTAACATTGGTGATTTTAATATTTATACACACACTGCTTCTATCCATTAGAAGAGGAAGCTGTTGGTCTGAACACAAGATTGTTCTATGGAGGATCATTCACAGCTCTGTCAAGTTGTTGCACTCTCAAGACAATGTGATTCAGCATAGTGTGTCACCTATCATCCTATTACAGTTAGTATAGTTTGGTTCTTTTTCTAACGTCGTTCGGTGTTTCACTATGGGAATCGCCTCGGCGTGACCATCTACGGAAGCTCCAATGACACCACGTTTGTCAGTGACAGACAGGTCGAACTGTGCTCGGGGCACGCCCCCCTCATATTACCACAGTCGACCAGCCCCTCTCAAATCATTCTCGCTTTCTTCCCGTGAGGAAACTATGCAAGCTCCCCCAGCTCTTCTTGGCTAGCTTGGATATCTGCTAAACTGTTCACAGACGACCCGTTAAGGACCACGTCGCCGAACGCAGTTCCCGGCTTTAGTCTGGATTTGCTGAGTAAGTCCTTCGCAAGAAGTTTACTACACAGGATATTTCGGAGCGGTGTCCGCGTCAAGACGAGCTGTTCCTCCGGCTACGCTGTATTTGCTTACCGGAGTGGCCGGTGACTGTGTAGCATCATTCCCTTCGGCTAACGTGTCACGATGAGCAGACTCTTACGGTACACAGTTAACTCGGGCTAAACCCTGTGTGCTAGCTCTACTGACCGATAGGCTTACGCGTTACAGCGCGCCTAGGGCAGCTGAATATTCATACTTTTTTCCTCTTTTCCGGTCGCCATGTCTTCTGCCACTACCCCCGCCAAAGGGTCGGAACTGAAGGCTAAAGAGGCTGTATCCCGCCTGTGCCCCACGTCATGGGGGGCGTCCATCTCGGGCAGGGACCCTCATCCCATGTGCATAGCTTGCATGGGCGCTAAGCACGCTCAAGCGTCGCTGGCTGACCCCCAGGCTTGTTCGCATCAATGCCGGAAAAGATCCTGGAAAGGAGGCTGAGAGTGGCGGTGGCCAATAATCAGGACCCATGCCTGTCAGGAGCCACCCCAACAGCCGCAACCGGCGCCCATCAGCCGCGAGCTTCATCAAGCTGGGCGGACATGATGGACGCGGAATCCCCGGACATGCCTCCACTTTTCGAGGAGCTCCTCGACGTGGAACCGGGCTGTGAGGACGCAGAGGGCGATGCCAACTCTGACCTCCTGGACATGGACGAGATGGAGGAAGAGGAGGATGACTCCACCTTCCCTGTTCAACAGTCCAGACCCCCCAGTACATCTGACACTGTTCCCCCAGAGGACGGCAACTTATGAGGTCTGCAAACGGGCTGCATCCAAATTGGGGATACAATGACCAGCGGCCCAGGACGCCTCGGGGGCGGAGAGAGACCTGTATGACGGTAAGAGGCTCCCACCAGCCCAAACGCCATCAAAACAACTCCTACCAGCAGTGCCCGCTTGTATGAAAGAAATGAGCCGGTACTGGTCCAGTCCATTTAAGAGCAAGCTTCCCACCAAGGGCTACTCTAAGCTTGAGATCCAGGGGATGGGGGAACTGGGGCTGGCCGAACCCCCAGTAGTGGAGCCTTCAGTGGCTTATCACCTCCACCCTAACTGCCGCTCTCTCTCAGCTTCCTCCAGCATTTCTCTGCCTAGCAAAATGGAACGCCTCACCGCTTCCATTTTCCAGAGGATGTATAAATATGCAGCACAGTCAGTAAGCGCTCTAAATGCAATGACACTGCTGTCTGCGTACCAGGCGGAGATCCTGGAGGAGATGGGCCGACAGCTGGACACTGGGTCACCTCGGCGCAGTGCAGGGCTGTGGTCGAGTGATGGGACTTGCTGTCTCAGGTGAGAGGGCCCTGTGGCTAAACCTATCAGGCCTAAGTGACTCACAGAAGGCAGAAGTTATGGACGCAGCATACGACCCCACCAAAGGTCTTTTCGATCCAGCTCTGGAAAAGATGAGGGAGGCCAGCACCCTCAGGAAACAGGAAGGGGAAGCCTTTGACCTCTGCCTACCCCGGAAACACATCCCTCGTGCCCCTCAGGGGCCGAGAGTGGGCTTCGCTGCAGCAGCTGCAGCAGTGAGGGGGAGGCAGGGGGGTGCCAAGCCACAGAGACAGGCAGCTGGTCAACAGACTAGCCAGCAGCCTCGGTCAGAAACCCCAAGGCCATGGGGCAAACACTCTTTTGCAGCAGTGGCAGCAAGAAACCGCCCCTCCCAGCCTGGGGATGGTAAGAAGAAGCATGCGGCCTAACACTCCTAGCTTCTCCCTCTCCCCCTCCCGCAAAGAAAAGAAGGCAAATGGAGGGGGGACTAAGCCCCGAAGTTCGTGGTTCAGAGACCCTGGTCATTTCCAGTTTTCCAGGCGTCCTCTCTCAGTTTCTCTCTCCTCGTGTTCAGGAGGAGGAGAGTCGGGGCCGGCAGGTAATACAGTGTAACCAAGCACTTCCACCCTGTTCTGAAATGTCAGGAATAAAGTTTGCATTCTCGCAGCCAGGCCTAGGGCCAAGGGCGAAATGCTTTCCCAAAAACAAAATAAAACAACACAATGTCATGCCCCCTTAATGCCCGCAGGGGGAGCTCTGGCTCCTCCGAAGGGAGACCGCTCCCTCCGGTCGCTGTAGGTGACGTCACTGCAGTGCAACTACATGGGCCCGCTCAATGTCCGGGTGGACCAGTGGCGCGCATGCGCAGTTCACCTGTGGGTCTTGTCCACTATTTCTCAGGGGTACAGACTACAGTTCGCTATGAAACCACCAAGATTCAACAGTGTGTAACAATCGATCTCTCGGACGCATATTTTCACGTCGCCATTTATCCCGCACACAGGAAATTTGTCAGGTTCGCCTATCAGGGCTGGGTCTACGAATACCAAGCCATCCCTTTCAGGCTGTCATTGGCCCCGAGGGTGTTCAGCAAGTGTGTGGAGGCAGCTCTGTCTCCGTTAAGGAACAGCGGCATCAGAATATTCTCGTACATAGACGACTACCTGGTGTGCTCCCACTCGCACGATCAGGCAGTCAGGGATTCTGTTACGGTGATAAATCATCTCAGGGATCTTGGGTTCAATATAAACTGGGCGAAGAGCCAAATAGAACCCGCGCAATGTACAGAGTACTTGGGTCTCAACATAAACTCCCTGTCTATCGCGTCACGCTATCGGAGGGGAGGTTGGTGTCTCTCACACAGTGTCTCTCCCTCTTCCAGCGGGGAAAAGTCGTAACGTTCAGACTATGCCTGCGCCTGCTCGGCCTCATGGCTTCGGTGATATCAGTTGGGTTGGTTGGGTTGCTAAGGATGAGGGATTTTCAGCGTTGGGTTGCAGCGTTGCGCCTGTGCCCACGCCGTCACCTCAGTCGCAAAGTGAAAGTAACGCCAGAGTGCGTAGCGGCTCTCCGCCTGTGGAGGGACCCGACGGCTCTCGCATCAGGTGTCCCGCTGGAGATGGTGACATCCAAGGTAACCATGACAACGGATGCGTCCCTGTCAGGGTGGGGGGCAACCATGTTGGGCAGAGCAGTAAATGGCACCTGGGGCCCGAGACGTCTTGGAGCTTTGGGCAGTATATTTTGCACTAAGACAGACAACTCCACTGTGGTGGTGTATATCAACCGTCAGGGCGGTACTCGCTCGCTGCAGTTGCACATGCTGGCTCGGAAGGTGATCATGTGGAGCAGCTCCAGGCTTCTGTCTCTTCAAGCGGCACATGTGCCGGGGGTTTTGAACAGGGGTGCAGATCTCCTGTCTCGAGGGAACCCCCTGTACGGAGAATGGACTCTCCACCCGCAGGTGGTGGAGCAGATTTGGCAGAGGTACGGCCGGGCAGCCGTAGATCTCTTCGCCTCGCAGGAAAACGCTCAGTGTCCGCTGTTTTTCTCCCTGTCAGATGTCAATGCACCTCTGGGGGTGGATGCTCTGGCCCACCCGTGGCCAAGTGTACTGCTCTATGCATTTCCCCCACTCAGCCTCATCTCCCCCACCCTAGCCAGGGTGAGAGAGCAGGGCTAATCCAGATAGCACCGCGGTGGTCGTCCAAGCATTGGGTGGCAGAAATAATACAGCTTCTGGCAGGCGAGCTGTGGCCTCTCCCCATACGCAGGGATCTTTTGTCCCAGGCGTGCGGGGAGATCTACCACCCTCACCCAGACCGCATAGCGCTCTGGGCTTGGCCCGTGAGAGGTGAAACCTGAATGCGGCAGGTCTGCCTGCGCAGGTCATTGACACCATTCAGAGTGCAGGGCCTCCTCCACTCGCTCTCTTTACAGTGGTAAGTGGTGGCTTTTTGAGGAGTGGTGCGGCTCGAGGCACACCATCCCTTTTCAGTGTTCGGTGGTGGACCTGCTGTGTTTCCTGCAAGAATTGGTGGATAAGGGGAAGGCCTTTTCTACAATTAAAGTATACTTGGCTGCTATCTCAGCTTGTCATGTGGGCTTCGGGGATAAACCTACCGGACAGCATCCTTTGGTTTGTCGTATCATGAAGGGTGCACGCCGCAAGCTCCCGGTTTCCAGACCCCTGGTCCCTTTGTGGGATTTGTCGGTTGTGTTGGACGCCCTCTCTCATCACCCATTTGAACCCATAGGGGCGGTGGAGATGAAGTTTATTTCACTGAAAACAGTATTGCTCATAGCTTTAACCACGGCAAAGCGTGCGAGTGATTTGCAGGCTTTGTCCATCCGTCCTTCCTGCCTGCAGTTTGCCCCGGGGCTCACCAAGGTCTGCCTGCGGCCCAACCCAGCCTTTGTTCCTGAGGTGGTGGAGTCGGCCTACAGATGTCCTATGGTGGAGCTTTCAGCTTTTCACCCACCTCCATTCTCCTCGGGGGAGGAGCAGAGGCTTAACACATTGTGTCCGGTGCGGGCTCTACATGTGTATGTGAGTAGGACGGCAGGGTTCAGGCGAGAGGATCAGCTGTTTGTGTCCTGGGCCACTCCTCATAAAGGCAAGCCAGTGTCCCGTCAGAGGTTGTCCCACTGGATTGTGGAGGCTATATCTCTGGCCTATCGATATAAGGGTTTCCAGCCCCTTCAGGGTCTGAAGGCTCATTCCACTAGGGGCATGGCCACTTCATGGGCCCTGTTCAGGGGAGTTTCGGTACAGGACATCTGTGAGGCAGCGAGCTGGGCTACGCCTCACACTTTCGTAAGGTTTTATAGGCTGGATGTCTCTGGGCCATCCTTGGCACAAGCAGTGCTGGAGGCAGACGTGCCAGGAACTGTGTTATAATCACTACCAGGCTCTACATTGTTTATGGCTTCAGGAGACTTCTGCAATCCAGGAGTGGTCTAAATCTCCCATAGTGAAACACCGAAGGACGTTAGAAAAAGAACTTTGGGTTACTTAACGTAATCCCCGGTTCTTTGATAACAGTGTGAGGTGTTTCACCATCACTTCCCTCCTTGCACAGACACGGAAAGAAACTGGTCTAGAATGATTTGAGAGGGGCTGGTCGACTGTGGTAATATGAGGGGGGCGTGCCCCGAGCACAGTTCGACCTGTCTGTCACTGACAGACGTGGTGTCATTGGAGCTTCTGTAGATGGTCACGCCAAGGCGATTCCCATAGTGAAACACCTCACTCTGTTATCAAAGAACCGGGGATTACGTTAAGTAACCCAAAGTTTCTAAGTTGCCAAACAGGTAGTTTTAAGCCAGGAGGACCAGCCACCCATTAGCCTATTGTTTTTATGACCAATAGCGAGATCAGAAATTAGGGTGTATTGAATTGGCTACAACCTGAGATCCATCCATAAAACGAGAGTTGGTGGAAATAGACGTTCTATGTTCTATAATATGAACTCACTGTTGAGCGGTCTGGAGGTGCAGTGGATGAAATTCAATGAAATCTAGGATGGGACAAATAATTGTGGTATCAAAATTGAGCTAAATAACTGATAATCATTTTAGCCATTCTCTGCAGCCTTATCAAAAACCGGTATTTACACAAAGAACTACAGTCTTAATTCTGGCCATGACAACACTGACCATTACAACAACATAAATAACTTTAAGAGCAGAAGAAGAAGAAGAAGAAAAAAAAAAACAAAAAAAAAAAACACACATTTCAGCGGATGGTTCGTTCCTGACCAAGTTCATCAACATGAAGCAATTCAAGTCTGTCCCAGGTCATCCTTCCACTGTGGAATTAACGCATCGTCTGGATGCTTGCAGATTAAACGATCCATTGGGAGTAGGGAATTAAGATTGATTGAGAGGACAGACTAAGGAGAGAGTTAAGAACCTTGCAGGCATTATATTACAGAGCAGCCCTAAGCTGCATTATTTGTTGCTATGGAAGTCACAAAGAAAGCAGGCACCTTGTACAATGCCTCATAAGACATTTCTGTGCTGCTGTTACTTGAACTCAAGCTCCTTTGGAGCAGTTACCCCTATATAACAAAGACTTCTATCCAACCAGGACATTTTATCAAAAATCTACTACCAGCTAAATGACCAAAACATGACCACTTTTGATCAACCAACTGCAATGCCCAAAACATCAACACATAATCTGCCACATTTAATAATCTAGGTTACACTCGTTCTCAGAAATTAAGACATCGAGCCATGGTGACTGAGGGCCTTGTTTTTGATATCTTCCATTGCAACACCTAGATATTTTTGAAAGATATTTCTTGATTTGAACTTTTTCGATTTGGGTTGACATTTTTTGGTGTTAAACTTAAACAATCCCACAATATTCAGATTTCATATGGTTTTGGTGCTGGTTCATAACCATGTCGGCACTATGACTCGGTTTAGTTTTGGAAAAATAAAATAGCTCTCTAAATAAGCAATAACACACACTGAGGTGTTCTAATTTAAAGCACTAACACTAGCAGATAGGGTGAAGACATGAAACACCATCAAGCAAAGCGAAATCATAGATTTATAAGTTTGTTTTGTAGTCCATTTAACCCATGGTTAGTTTAGTTTTACCAGTTAAGAGTTAACTAGTAACTTAGCATCAAGCAAGTGTTGTTGTTATGGTTACCCACAGTTTAATATATGATGTAGAAAGGTAGTTAAAAAACTGACCAGAACTATGTTTGAAATGTCAAGATATATGATTTATTTCTTGAGTTGTTTCCATCTCTTTCTGGGTTATGTACCAGGTTCAGTCTTGTTTTACCCAGAAGAAGAGAGGAAGTAACTTTAGTGTCATTCCAATAGGAGTGTTTTCATGACTCCATACATGAATGGGCCACCTCAACGGGTCAGATGCCCCACTGCCTACTCCAATACCAAATGGACAACCCTAAATGTGGAGACAAAGTGTAATGGACCTGGCACCTGGCCGCAGAACCATTACTGAAAAAGAAAATGGTTAAGCAAAAATCTTCTTTTAATTCTGTATTATATTAGTGGCACCACCAAGTTGCATCTAATTCAAAGAATGAGAAAATTCGTTATGGTATAAAAATACAAAAAGATATCTTTGAATGTCAGAGGTAAAAACCTACTTCTTTCTGTTCTTAGACGTGGATGAGGGTGGTGCCTGGGGCAGGATGGTGGCAGCATCCTTGCGCGGCCTGCCACGTGGTCGCTTGTCTGCGTGGGCAGGACTTCCTGTGGACGTGGCCCCTACACTGCTGGAGGGCGGTGAGGGTCCCTGGTCAGAGGGTTCCACAGTCTTATCCTCTGATGACATTCTGAAAAATAAATGGGAAGAAAGATGAGATCCTGATAGGTGTTACACGATAAGCTCGGAAAATTAACTCAACTTTTCAGACACTAAGAGGAAAAACAGGTGCTGGTTTTCACTTCTATTGTTTTCATATTGTTTACAAGCTTTGAAAGACTTGATAGGAAAAAGGAGATTACAAGTCATAGGAAAATTCCTTAATGGTGGAAGAAAATGGCTTGCAGCTTTGTTTACTGAGATGTCCAGATGTCCTTATATTTTAAAGTATTTTCTATTTGGCTCTTTCTGAGATTTAGACAAAGTGGAGTGCCTGCACAAAGACTTGAGGTTTTCCCACATCACTTACACGCATAATATTGCAAGAAGGATGTAGCCTTCAATAGCTTATGTGTTTTGACTTCTACTTCACTGGCAATCAATTCTGATGAATATTCATAAAACAGCATCCTTTTCTTAGTTTTGCTTGATCGTGTGTCACTAAACTAAAACCCCTGGACATCCAATTGGCAGTGAAACCCATCTAGCTCTGATCATGTTCAATGGGTTTGAAACATCTTGGATGCTGTTAATATGCCCAGGGTGCATTACCTTTTATCCACCCCAAGATCCCTGCATTTCCTGCAGAAACACGCTCGGCACCTAAAGCTGAACAACGTCCAACTCTGAGCAGAGAAATGTTCATCAACTCAGCTCCTGCCCAATGTGAGCAGAGTGGAGCGGCAGCAATTTCCACTTCTTAGTCGAAGCATTCTGTAATTCACTCCACATCCAGCCACTCCGGGTTTTCTATTTGCTGCAACCCACCCACTGAAAGAAAGCCCACTACAAACCGCTCAATGGTAAATATGGTGAATGCTGCCCTTTAGTTGCATTTTACAATGTGAAGTGAAATTTAGAGGTGGCATGAGTGCACTGGAGAAACGAAGGCAAATGGATTAAGATTTGCTTTAGGTTGCATAAACCAGGGTTGGGTGACATGAAAATATACTGGATACCATGAGACGATCTGTTAACTGCCAAAGATTGTTCTATACCATTTTTACTGAGGTATCTATCCCGTTAATATCTCTGGGTGAATTAGGCCATTGTCAGAAATGTTGCAAAATCAGTGAACAGGACTGCTTTTTAGCAATATTGGATTTCAGGATTTTGCATCAATGTGATTAAATATCTAGACTGTTGAGGTGTTTGATTCAATGGATTAGTCATAAATATACATTCCCATCTGCTTATTTTTATCTAGAAACAGTTTCTAAATAGAATTTTTCCAAATAAATTGGGGTGAAAATATCAATTGGCTGTTTACATCCAAAAGACACAAAAACACTGTAGCAGGCAAATTCCACCCAAATAAAGCCAGACAAAACATTTATTTGCATTGTATGTGAATACAGTTTGCTCATCAGATGTACTTGTAGCTTGGAGTAAGAGAAAACACTAAGGCTTTAAAAAACGCCACTTAACACTCCAAGTAAAATCATGATGCCACTCTGTACCTCTCACATACCCTGGTCCAATCAGATGACCAAAACAGGGACAGGCCTTTTTCCATTAGGTCTTTTGGGGAAAATAAATTGACAAAAGGTTTATGTTTTTCTTCTGACATATATACTGACATCATCACTACGCTTTAGGCAAGTTATTCTGTGACAAAGTGTAGTTGTTGACCAAATGAGTGAGTTCTTGTGGTCGAAAGAAACAACAAAAAATTCTAAAAAAATGTCTTGCAACTGTGTTGCATTTTCAGCCACTGATTCTATAGTTGGTGGGGAAACACATTGCTTTCTTTTCCACAATAGATTTCACCCTGTATAACTTTGGCACGTCTTCAAACGTCATCTTGCTTTTCGACTCTTAAGTACAAAAGGCAGCATTCACGTAATGTCGGAAGAATGGGAAAAACACCCCTTATTCCGACTTGGGAGTGTTCACGCATTATTCCAAGGTGATTAGCCCTCGTGCTAACCTTGTAGTCACACCAGATAAATAGCCTAAATTAGCACCTTTTGTTGGGTTATGTATTTGTAGCCTTTCGTGAAACCAGATACAAAGAGTGTATAGCTTCTATAAAATTAGCTGAATCGATTGTATTAGTGTTAATATTGGATTTTATTTGATGTAACTGCCAGCTGTGGTGCATTTGCAGCCATTCTGCCAACAGTTTGTTGACATGCCTATAGCTCTTTTCACCAAATGGGAGAGATCGTCGATGTCAGAAATTCCTGATATGTCCGACTCGGAATTGCAAGTCGGAGGCTGGTGTGAACAGGATTTCCCACTCGGCTGCTCGTAATTACAGTTTAAACGATTGATGTGAACGTGATATGACCTAATGTTGACCATGGAGAATGACCTCCCATGAATTTCTTAGTTTTTATGCAATTCCATTATGAAAAGTTCACCACTACAAGAAAAACCAAAGGAACATGTCTTAATAAGGTGCTGGGCCATCACACGCTGCCATAACAGTTTCAATGCTCCTTGTCATCGATTCTACAAGTCTCTAAACTAATTTATTCAGGTTTTTCTTTTAATTTGTCACCTGTAAGTATGTTGTCTGTTGCACAAGCTGCTTTGAAAAGTGTGCACACACATGTGCAGTGCAAGGCAGTGCAGTAAGACTTTTACTGCAAGTGTTTTGCTCATCACTGAGAGCTTAACTGTTGCTTGATAAAAAGTTTGAATAAATAAAGATTCACAGATGTTTTGTTTTTTGGGGCTGAGAGCACTGTCAAATGCTAATTTCACAGGAGTACTGTGGCTAAATGCACCTAGTGTAGACAGTGATGGTTGACTGCAGCTGCTGCTGTTGTGATGCTTTTGCTACGAGGCCAATGTAGACAAGGACAAAGCTAACAAGTGGTTGGTGAAGACGTTTGAGCATTTTTTAGCAGTTGGTGGAACAAAACAGAGCTAAAAGGCAAGAGAATACCGAATTAACATTCCTCTCGTGGTCAGTAACATCTAATGGGATCATGTTGGTTTGTGTCTGCAGGTAGGTCTAACTGTTTGCTAACACAATAGTTAACTGTTTGATAAGCCCATGTACTGTATATCACAGCTGTGTTTCAGTGTGTTCATTTTGGAGTCTCAAACCTTGCTGAATGTGGCTTTAAAATTTAAATAACTGATTAAGAAGCTAAACATACACAGTAAAACTTATTAAATGGTGTATAATTGAGCCAATTTTGGTCCATGATTTCTAATGCATGATTGTATGGTAACATGAATAGGTTTTATGTTAAATGGAGTCTTGTGACCAGGCAGTGATGCCGTATGATAGATGTGAAAATATCATTAAACCCCAGTAGAGCCTAGCTGGGCTGTGATAAATATGCTCCAATAAACCTTAAATAACCAGAATAGACGAGAATAAAGCTGACCAAGATCAAACATATATTTTTCACTTGTTTACTGAAACTTAGGTTTAAATCTAGGGTAATCCAAATACTTGATAATATCAACCTCACTACTACTCTTATTATTTTACTAAGAACCACCCCTTGACCTTTCCAGAATTAACCTGGAAAGAAAAAGAAAAACAAAGAACGATAGAAGTACCCGTTTATGCACCACATCATCCTTTTGAAAAGCAAAGTGGTTCCAAACAGCAGACGTACAATGTTTTCACCCACCAGTGATCATTTTTGATTGTTCCTCTTGAAAAGGGTATATACAAAAATCTGCACAAGCCACTTACTAGTTTGTGTTTCTGTACCAAAATGCAATTACATCAGACTACATTATGACTAATCTTTAGGATGAGTCATGAGAAAGTCAACTTTGCTACTTCTCATTTTCAGTAAAGCAGTAAAATGGTTTATAAATCATGGTGGGCCAAAAATTAAAGAGGCATTTTGTATCAGTAAACCAAGAGGGATTTCAATTTGTGCTGTTAGACATTGTGGAACTGACACCATCTTTCTGTGGTAATTCTCTCTTTCTCCTATGTCTATATTGGCCTCAACCAGCCTCCAGGCTCTGTGGACAGATGGTGGTCCAATAACACCAAACTCCACAAGAAATATTAGTCATTACAATGGTTAGACTGTCAGTACAATTATTCAGAATTTATGAATCTTAGCTTAAAGCCTTAGAGAAAATGAACAGGGGGTTACACTGTTCCCCGAAACACTGTAGGTGGTGATGTAACAAAAAATTAGTTGGACAAGGACCATTTTATAACCCGATTTACAACCAGGTAAGCCTCAACAGAAAGTGGTGAGAATAACGTTAATTGTTAGGGTATCTGAGCTTAGGATCCGGTGACTAGTAGGCAGTCACGACCACCACAGGCACAATTGGGAGACATGCTAACGTTAGCTTTTGTTAACTCAAGCTTGGGCACAAAGCAGTCGCATACAGCTAACGATAGCTAGCCTGTTGTGTTGAACTCTGTCGCCTTTTCTTTGGCGACCACAGATAAAAGTAACATTGACAAGTTAAATGTGACAGAAAATGCAGCAAGACATTAATCCAGCTTTCATATTTAACTGGCAATAGCAGACTGGATTTGGCAGTGAGAGTCATTAGCCAGTAAGACAACTTTGAAAGAGGCTCACGTAGCAAACAGGTTACCTATGGTTGCAGTTAGTTGGCCAACTCATCGTACTAGCTTGTAACCAGCGCCTACGCCAAAACACCGAACATTATTGCTTCAGCCTTTTGTTGTCCCACAGCTGATATTAAATATTATAGTCTGGGGATCATGGCAAACTTAACAGGTAACCTTAACTACACTGTCCGTTAGCCAACTTACGACTGGGTGCTGGGCAATAATGAGCATTTGTGCCCAACACACACAAAGGCTCGGTCTATTCAATGAAACGGAACAGTTCTGGGGAACTACAATGCAACACAAAAAGTGAAAATGATATACAATGACGTAAGCTTTGATTTCCGCTTTTCCTTGCTAACTAAGGTTAGTTGTGTATGAATGTCGATCGCTTATATTGTGTTAAGCAGTTAACATATAACGTTACCCATCTATTTCTGATTATATAGCACCCATGAACCGTTCCGTTGAATCTTCCGTTCCGTTGAATAGTCTGAGTCATGAAAGCCAAGGCGGCGACAAACCCCCAACATCAGACTGGAGGTGGATAATGTTGGCTCAGCTTTACTTCACAAGGTAAATGTAAAACAAATCTAGCTCACATGAAAACAATTTAACGTCTTACTGTGGCTTACCTTCCAGCCCTATGAATAGCGAATTATCCTCTTCATGTCCAAAATACTGGGGGATGAAACGTCGCACTTTTATCACCCAGCTAGCTAGCAAGCTAATTGAGCTAGCTAGCCTCTCTCCAATGAAGCAACACCGCAGTTCTCAAAAATGCATAACGCATATCATTATATTCCAACGTTGCAATGTTATTCCCAACTTTGCCCATTTGATGGAAAGGCAGATGATGTAAATCCAACAGAAAACCGCTTCACTGGCACACGCATTTGGGGGGGATCACTTTCCTTTCTCCAATGACAGCTGTCGTCGCACGAGTTCGGGTTATATAGCTAGTTGGTGTTAGCCACCCAAGTCTACGGCCAACAATTTTACCATTAACGTATAAGCAAATCAAAGCCAAAGTCCAGGTGGCTACAAAAGTCAACACTCCGTAAATGAAACTTTAAATGTGAATCCTCAGCGAATGTACAGCGACGCGCAAAGCAAATGTTGGGTGCCGACCGCTTGGTTGGCAACTGGTTCTATTTTCTTCAGCATCGACAAGCTGCGGGACCAAGCGGCCAGTTAGGAGACTCTCGCAGCCAGCCTGCCACGCAGTAACAACCGCCTCCCAAGACATGTAAAAACAAACATTAGCTTGTCAAAAAACACATCCCGCCTGCCAAAGTGGCCAAACTGCGAGATTGCTATGAAATATCACTAAATTAAGTTGAAGATGACGCCTCGGTGTACTCTATAACGGTGGCCATATCTAATGATAAGTGGCACCGAAGCACAGCCCCTCCAGGCTCCTCAAAAAGTAGATCCACCTCCCCCTACCACAACTACGGCACACAGATCTTTCCAAATCGGCGTGGCCCGTCGAGAAAGAGATGTTTCGTGAGTGTGGCAAATGTTTAATAACATCGATACGAATACGCGATAAAAATACCACGCAAACCATTTGACAATTTCTTCAAAATACTCTGACCCTGCGGAGGGATATGGGCATTTAGTAAATAAAATAATGGCTAGGGAAGGCTCAAAAAGATGGAGCCTGGAGTGGAGCCGGGTTGGAGGGTAATTGTCTACCGTTGGTGCTCCAGCTCATGCAAATCTTCGCCAGCAGCAGCGGCAGCAGCAGCAGCAGCTGTAGTGACTCCAACAGTCATCAGTCTTCCTCAGAGCAGGGGGAAACACAAAGATGGACTAACTTTAATACGCGAGTGTGGTGGTTCATGGCTCGTCCAGATGCATCCATTCAGATAGACCACGACCAAAGGGATCTCCACAGGCTACCCCATGACAACGTCGCCTTTCCTGCTCTCTTTCTCCCTCATACACACGCGTACGTTCACTGATACAGGCACTGCGCTGGGTGTTTGGTTGAGGTAGCCTGCAAATTGGCAGACATACTGTACATGCAGGGGTTAAATTTCGGAAAAGCCCTCAGGGGTCGGCTTCCAGCAGCTACACATAATATGTAAAAGAGCCAGTGGGTGTTATGTATTTACGTGCATTTTGCTTGTTTGGGCCACTTTTAGTTACAACTTACTGAGTTTCTTCGAGTGAAGCGCCTAGAAAATTCACTGGAAATAAACAGTCCTATTCCTTTCAATGGTAAACCTTGGCACCTCTTTCCTAGACTATGAGCTCCCCCTGCTGGCTCATACAACACAAGACACACAAAGTGTTTGCAATTTATTATCCTTTTTAAATAATACTAATGATTTGGAGACAATTCAAACAAATGAAATAGCAGTATACAGATTAGTGACAAATTAAAGGGAAAGCCTGAATAAATTAGCACAGACACATAACAAATGCAGAGGCTTCCAGAAAGGGCAAGAGAGGTCACTGTTTTGATAGTATAAAAATAAAATAATAATAAATAAAAAACCCAAATGAAAACCTATCACCAGCATCAAAACATCAAATTTGGGAATATCATTTGGAAGAATGGTGTTCATCCCTATAGTGGAGTTACAGAGACTAGTACAATCTATGCATCACTGAAGTTGTTCTTGCGTCTTGTGGTGGACCAATAACACCTTAATAAGCCACTTTTTTCCTTTAATTTGTCACTCATCTGTGGCTTTACTTGCAGTGGTGAGCCATGTACAAAGACACTTCATGTTGGTTTTTCCTTTAATTTGTCACCCATCTGTATATATGTCATGCACAGTATGTATTACACGTTATGACACATAGATGAGACAGCTACATGAGGGAACCTACACGCCTAGAATGTTATAATAACAAGCAAATATCATAGAGAATGGGGGGCAAGGGAATTAAACTGAACCCTACCAAAACAACACAAACAAGTAAATTCTATAGGCCTTACTCACAGCATGATCATTCATCCACACATCAGGTATCAAAATACAAGTACAGATCAAATGTCATTTCCAAGCACTGAAATGAGCACTGAGAAAGAGAACAATCGTCTCATGTACAGAGTAGTTACGGTGTTTCCCTTCGAGAAAAGAAAGAAATTATCACTTGCAGTTCTCAGGTTTAATAGGAATAATGTCAGTGAAAGTTCATTTTTAAATACACCATAAACAAAGTATATATTAAGCTATTTGCCTGTCTTTTACAGCAAGCAGGATGGACCTTTGGATGCAGGACTGGAAAATGTATCTTGTAGTGTAACACAGTGTTAGTACATTAATGGGTCATTTCAGTAGCAATTTCAGCTATTTGGCTTAAAAAAATCAGTTGGGTTTGGATTGTTATTCATCACAGAATTCATCATCAGCATTGTTTCATGAGGTGGAAAGAATGTCTACAGTATTCAGACTTCATAGATGCATCTAAGTCATCTATTGTGGTCAAATTAATAAATAAGAGTACCCTTGTGCATTACCATGCATTGTGGCATCAAAAGTCTAATTTCTGGTCATCAGTGTTGCCTGATACCAGCAAATTGTGAGACACCGTACAAACAGGTGTCACTTTCTAAATTATGACCTTTCAGCTGGTGTATGTTTACACCAGTAACCACCATTGACCTAATTACCTTGAAACACATGAAGCTGCTGTTTAGTGTTGCATCAGTGATACTCTTTGTGGGCCTAATTCCCACATGGGCATTGAGCTGATGCAGGCCTGCTGACCTAGACTCAAGACTGTAATCACTATCAAAGCGACTCTATACTTAATATTGAGTTGAAGGGACTGAGTACTTATGCAATAAATTATTTTATGTTTCATACTGGAACTTGGAATTCAGATATATTTATATAGATTTGCTTCAATTTTACATATTTGTTTCACTTTCTGTTAAAAACCCTTGTAGGGCTTTATCATAGATGACTTTTTGACTTGTCATAGTAGGAAAAGCACAGGTGTTACTAATAACTTTAACAATGGCTCTGTCACGATAAGTCATGACAGTGTGACGGTGAGCCAGCATGTACCAGGACCCTGAAACTGAAGCTAAATGGAGTTCAGCCATCATTAATGTTGTTATTTACTCCTGTGCTTTTCCTGCTGCAACGTGTCAAATGTCTTCAATGAAAAAGGCTATTACAATTAACCGGCCCACAAAACTAACACATGGAAATGAAGACTAAACCAGACGTTTCTTCTGAAACATCAAAAATGTTCATTTGTTTTGGGTAGAGAAGAACAGTTTTGGTGTATTACAGACAGAGGGCAGCATGGCTCTATTTTATACAACACTGGGGAAAGTAATCAGATCAAATTGCCCTTTACAATTCAACAAGAGGAAATGCAGTCTGGCTGTTTCTCTGCCTGGAAGGTAAACCCATATGAACACATTTGACCTACGTACACATTTCTGTATGAGAATCTCTCTCTCACCTTTTCATGCTCATCTAAATCTCTATGATGTAAATTTATAACGTAGGTTTATATAATTATTAGCAGACAAATGTGTTTTAATACAATAAGTCATTTCAGCAAAATAAAACATAATTACATGCTGAGTGGATACATGCTCAAGGAGCTCTTTTCTGGTTGTTGAGCTTAATTGATGCCCTTTGGCTATAAGCATTAAGGACTAATTTTCAAGAGAATACAGAGGCACTGTGACTGGGAGATAAAATAGGCTTTTTCAAGGCTAATGACCTACACTTTGTTAGCCATGCGAGCCATCATGTGGGTGTTAAGTTTTTAAATGCAGCAGATCTGCTCTGCTATTCCTACAAAATAATTGCCTTCTGTTTATGTTGGTGGTTGTTATCTTTATGGTCATTTGAATTCATGCCACATATGCAATTTACTGATCATTACATATGAAAACTCTGACGATGTTTTGTGCTGCGTTCATAAAACAAGGGATACCATAATGCAAGCATTTAAGATGTGTAAAAGACACCATTACTGAAAGGCGTTGTAAAGCACGCAGTCAGACTCAAAGTTGTCTGAAGAAACATCAGATCATTATTTTTCTCCTACACCAACCTACTCCAGGTAAGAATAAGATCGGGTTGACAACCACCTTACTTTTCAGTTCCCTTGTATAGCTCTTATAGGAGGCTTTTAGAGACAAAGCAGTGATGCCGCTCAGGGTAGGAAAAAAGGCAGCTGCATAGAGCTGCAGAATAACAGGACAGACAGCTGCCAGGTGAGCAGATGGATCATATTAATATAATAGAGGAGACAAGAAACATGAAACCAGATGCTGGCTGGGGTTCTTTGTCTGCACAAGAATAGGTATTGTAGAATTCAGCTCATATTAATTCACTGCACAGCCAGAACACATTTCAAAACATTAGTATGTTGTAAAAATTAGGCTCAGTGTGAGTGCTGAAAACCACAGAGAGTACACAAACTTCAAAAGGCTCCAGGATAGGGAATCTGTTTTAATCTTTAATTTCAAAGAGATAAAATGTTTAAATATTTCAGGGACAAATTTGCATCATAATTTCTTCTGACAACTGGGAGTTTAAACTCAGCGTGGAATGACTGTTACTTACCTTTAAATAGAGAGGGTTTTTCATCAGCGTCTAATTAAAGAACAAAAATGTGGACTTTTAAGAACGAAACTTCTAGAAGGACTTTGTTTGATTGGGGTACATTAAACAGGCACAATTGGAAAAGTGGATATGAGAGAGACAGAGAAAGAAAGAACGAATCTGTCTCTTCTTCTGGCCATATCTCTGAAGACTTTGGTCTTGAGGAGCTTTGAATAAAATGGAAAGTTTTAGGTCTCAGTGAAATTAGAAAGTGTACCAAATGTGCTTAGATGTTGTGAACGGTTATTATTACAGTGTACAGACATTGGTAAGCTACATAAAGCCAACTATTAATTATCAGCCGATTGATGAAGTCCACTGGGTGGACTAAGGGTCAGACATGGATGGATGAAGGCAGTCCTAAAATCCTAAAATATATAAGGATTGTATTTCATTACTTTGCACCACATCATTGTCTTCTGATTTTGTGCAACTTTGACTCATAAGATTGGGTTGACCTTTCTTAGTCCTTTTGACCCATAAGGGAAATTTATTGCACTGCAAAATTATTTTTGAACTGATAAAATATAGGAAAATTAATCCCTGCTTTGTGGGGGGAAAAATTAAATTGAGGAAGAGGGGATTTGCTATTCTTGTGACTTTTGCACAAGCTTTAATGTATAAAGGCCTCTGAGTGCAGTCCCTACTTGATGAACAATTCTATTGCCCATGGCTGGAGGAGCTAATTAGAATCTATTTATAATCATAGGGGAATATATCCAAAGAGCTAAGGGAGTGAGGAGGATAGAGGAAGAGAGAGGGGGCTGAAAGGGGTGTGGGGGGTTGAGTGTCATAAAATAAGTCTGCATGCTGTGATATCTGAAACCAAGACGTTCATGTCCAAGGAGCCAGGCAAAACCAAATTAACAGGTTTGCACAGACAAGACAGAGTTCTTTTTTTCAGGGTGATGAGGCAAAGGAGTGGAGCAGCAGTTTACGGCACATTCTTGAGTAACACGAGGGCATAAGCGGAGTGATGAAGAGGAATCGCTTGATCTTAAAGTTACAAGTTTCAGAAACTTCTCATAACAGCTTTCAGTCTTATGTAAAGCTTTCAGGAGCCCGTACAGAGGGACCCCTCTCATGAGGATGAGAAGAAGAGAAAGCGAAGGAGCAAAATGTGTGCGCCTCATGATCAAACTATCACAACTCGTTTGTCAAAATAATATTAAGATACTTTCGCATATTAAACAAGAAAGATTGTAATTCTGTTCTGTGCGTCTCTCTGGCTAACCTTCATTTGCACTCAGCGGTTGCATCATCAAAGATCCCAATCAGGAGCGGGCTCTGCTTCAACACTTTGTGCAAAAAAAAACCCCCCCCAAAAAAAACATGACCATGCTGTCAGCTCTCTGCTGCCAGCCACTTATGTTTATGAAATGATGTGGCCCAGAGCAGACGCAAACCAGTGAGTTCAATGTGGACCACCCATCATCCACTTACATGGAGGCATTAATAGTGTGTCTGACTGGACTTGTGAATCACTAAAGCACCCAGTCACAAAAGTAGGACACAAGCATGAGCAGACAGGTCAATACACTATAGCTTCATATGAGTTGTTTATGTCACATTAGCTTAGATGAAAAACACATTGGTCCTTTTCTCAGCCAGTGTTTATTTAAAGGCAAGGATACCAAAATTGTACAAGCAGAAATAGCCTCTGATCCACTTATAACAACCTGATTTGCTCCACATCGAGCAATTACTGATTGATGTAACAGGAGGAAAACATCTGACCAGAATATAAAATTAGATGTTTTTGTCTATTAAACATGGACCCTTCACTGTTCCTCTCTGTCACATCCTCTCCATGTTGACATATTTTCTCCCCCTTACTCAAACGGTCTCTTTTTTCCCCTGTTATGTCCCACTGAGGAGAGACTCAGCCTCTCTCCAACTTCTCTTTTGGAAAAGCACCAAAGAGCTGCTAGACAGTGTCCTCCCTTACAGGCACACCCAAGAGGCCTTATTAAAGCCAAGGTTAAATCCCACTCTGCTCTGTCTTACACTTCATACTAGTATCCACTCTAAGAGTTCTCTAATATCCTGGATTCTCTGCTGCACTCAAACTCCTCAGAGACACCCAGAGCACTGTACAGGATGGTACAGTAATTCTGGTAGTGTTAAAATGAGCCAAGGTGAGATGATTCTCTGTTTTTGCTCTGAACACCCTGAGGAAAGAGGAACAATAGGCCATCTCAAGCTTGTCTGGCTTGGGTCAGAGATTATTTCACCTCATTATATGTTATTAGAAGTTGTTTTTCCATTTTACGCAGCTGTTTTTGATAGAAGGAGGCAAACAATGTTGTTTCAATCCCTTGTGAGCCTTCAACATTGTCACCTTTCCTGCAGTGATTTGCTCACTCACTCATGAAAAACTGCAACAGAAACCTTCCGTGTGAAATGCTTTTGTTGTAGCATTATCTCCTGTATCTCAGAAAATTTCATTTGGCCGTATGGCACCATAAAGCAGCCTCTTTGTTGCATAAATCAGTTGTCTGACTCAGATAATGCCTCATGGAATTTCTCAAGCCTGCTGCAGCAATAGAGGAGATGAATTCACGGGGCTCAAGTTCCCATATAAACCCGGGAGAAAGGGTAGTGGGCCGTGAGACACCAGAACTGATGCTCTGTCCTCAAGCCATATTGGGGAGTGAAGTGAATGTGACAGAGAAGATTGAGATGGGCTTTACTCAGAGATCCAAGGCCTGTTGACATATAGGGGAGAGTAGAGGGGGTGCGCATAGGTGAGGGAGGGGGTTGTTTGGGGCACCATATCCTGTCATGCCCCAAAAATTATCTTTTTATCTTTGAAGTCTACTTTATGCTGAGGATTTTTATGCATCAGCATATAATAGCATACCGTCATCATTTTTGTGTGTGACACAAAACCATTTCAATAAACAGTTTTATGAATTAATTCCCAGCAACAGTGGAGTTTACACCCCTTCTGCTCAGTTGTCACCTCTGTTTGGGTTTAAATGACCACACTTTAAGAAATAGTTTGACATTTGAGAAATTCAAACGGGAGGCGGTTAGCCTAGGTTAGCATAAAGACTGGAAGCAGGGAGAAACAGCTAGTCTGGCTCTTTCCAAAGTATCTAGTTTGTGTACAGATTAAAGAAATGAGATGTAACGTGTTAATCAGTGAGCTTTAGAGGTGCTGGGAGTTTTGAACTTTGGACAGAGCCAAGCTAGCTGTTTCCTCTTGCCTCCAGTATTTGTGCTAAGCTAGGCTAATTGCCTCCTGGCTTTAGCTCCGTAGTGAATGCATAGGTGTGAGAGTGGTATCAATCTTCTCATCCAACTCTTGGCAAGTGAGTGAATAAGTGTATTTCCCAAAATGTCGAACTATTACTTTAAGAGGGAAAAGAGAAGCATAGTGGACACTCAGGAGGTGATCTGTATCAGATCAATAAGAACATAATTGATTATTATAATGATCAAAATCATGATTTGAACTGTAATTTTGCCATTACAGTTATTAGAAGTTAACTAAAAACATGCCTGTCTGTAGGAATTTTAAATGATTGCACTCAATTTAGCATATTATGACAGCCACCTGAGAAGTTTTAACAAAACAAAGCATCAAAGGAAAATGGGACATATTTGTGTTTACAGTGTCTGATTTCCACGACAATGAGAGTCCAAATGCATTGCGTATTCACTGCACAGATGCTTGTCTTGAACAGGGCTTGAGCAAGGCTATAATGTTACAGCACAGATCACACTTACTCCAATATCAGTGTGCCAAAAAAATGTCAAACCATCCTTCAGTTTACTTCTGTTATATTTATTTTTTTTCCCTCCCCAGAAATATGAATCCTGGTAATAAGCTCGTGCTGAAGGGAGAAATCTCTGACAGTTTGTTGCAAGTGTGATACTGAATACTAGACAGGAAATACAGCTACTCATGCTTTGTGTTATCAAGCTGTCATGTTGTTTGGTTACACAGCAATGAGATATGATGAAGTGTGGATAGTGTTTTGGAAGTGATTTACAGGCAATCATATTTCTCCGCATTGCTGCTTTACATTGGACACAAAGTCAGAAATCCCAGACAATATTAATAACTAAAAACTAAATTAGGGGAGGAGAGAAAAAAACTGAGGTGTTTAAAATGGGGGAACTGACTCTGTGCTGTGTGGCTATACCTAATTCAACAATCATCAGTATGCATGCTGCTTAAATATAACTGACAGGTTAACATGACTTTTATCTAATACATTTCCTTGAGAAGTGCAGCATAAAAATGTATGCAAGGCCATCCCTTTCTGTTTTCTGATTTAGGTAATGTGTAGAGAATATGGAAATGCTGTTGGTCAGCGTTTTGTGGGAAGGACAAGCAGTCAGACAGGAAGATCTCAGTACCCATCCATCCATCTGCTTATGGAAGCTATCCCAGCACACATTGGGCGAGAAATGGGGTACATCCCGGGCAGGTTGCCAGTCTACCACAGGGCTAACACAGACCTCAGTAGAGCCAATTAAATTTAGTGTGTTTCAGTGGTTCACCAAGCCACAGTTTTAAAAATGGCCTTTTACATTTGAATAATCTGTGATTGTTCTCACAGCTTTGGTTTAATTCTGGTATTTTCCTTCTGTGTCTGTAAAAGAACATTTGGATTTGAGAGCCTATGTGACTATAGATGTGCACTATGTAACAACACCTTGGAGGCCAGGGATTGAGAACAACATGCCATGGCAAGCAGAGGCTATCCAGATTGACATTTTTGTTTCAATGGAAATAAAGTTGTTGGATGGATTGCCATAAAATTCTGTACATTCACGTCCCTCTCAGGATGAATTGTAATAACTTTGGTGATACCTTAACTTTTCATCAAACGCCATCATCAAGTCAAATTTTTAATTTGTTCAATACTTCGGTTTATGAAGTAAAGTATGAAGTATGAAGTTTAGAGCCTCAGTTATACTTTGTTTAGTGCTAATTAGCAAATGTTAGCATGCTTACACGCTAAACTAAGATAGTGTAAACATTACACCTGCTAAAAAGTCATGTTAGCATTGTCTTTGTGAACATTTTTGTGTTAGCATGCCGAAGTTAGAATTTAGCTCAAAGCACCACTGTGCCCTTAAGTATAGCCTTGCAGAGCCACTAGCATGGCTGTAGACTCACAGTCTTTTTAAAACAACATGTTCAGTGAATAGTTCCTCTTGTTATTGAAGGCGTGCCAATCAGTGACTTTGGTTGCACACAGACTCGCAGACTCTCGCCCATCCCTGGCATGACTCCCTGTCCTTCCTGCAGGTTGTTGAAACGTTTCTGTTTCTGAGGTAGGAAAATGAGGTATGTGAGAATTTTTGAGTGTATGTCATTAAGATTTGATGCTGTTGCTCAGTCTGACAAACTGTCTGGTTACAGACGCCTCTGTTCCTGTTTGACTGCGGGTCAGAGCACACTAATTAGCCCAACCTTTCACTGACAAATTGACAGTTATAGAGCCATTAGGGTCGTGAGTGTTAGATTTTCATCAGTCTGCATCTTGTTAACTTTGCCTCTCCTTTACAGTCTGATGTGAGGGTCCAGATGGATTATTTCCAAGGGCAACATGGCTACCTTTCAAAATAGGCCAGTTTCTTGAACCAGTAGATGCATCTGTCCTAAATCTCTCAGGTGGGCAAGAGAGTGAGGAGACCATCTGTCAATAATTAAATGTGTACTCACAGGAAATTAAGTTTGCAGGTAGTATTTAGGTTACTCAAGTGTTGAAAAACCCATTCTACATAACATCATTTCTGTTACTGTAAATGAATGCATGGTCAAAAATAATTTAGCAGGTTTAGTGAATTCCCAGCCTATTCTGCAACATTCCCATATGTCACTGTTTTAGTGTTTGTTGTTTGTGTTACCCCAAAGCTACTTTTCAAAGTTGGTCAGGCAGCAGGTGCTGAGGTCAGCAGCCCAACTCAGAAATCTTTATGAAAAGGAATAGATGCTGCTTTACTGTTCCTGCTGGCTATATGAAATATAAATCATACATCAGCGTCTGTCTATTTAGTTGAAAATGAATATCTATGTACATCCTTGAAGGTAACTTGAATTATCAAAGAGACTAATTAGGATAATATACAAGATGAGTTGAATGTGAGATGAGAGAGATGAGATCGAAATGAGTTCTCTTTGGGTGTTTTCCACAATCCAGCGCAGACCTTCATGTTATCATGTATTTTAGAACAGGGTCTTTGACAGTCCAGGGAAAGATGCAGTGAACCAACATGAAATGGATGAAAACTATCCCAAATTCAGGTGCTGGGCTGAATGTGAGGCTGCTGAATAAGTCATGGCACCCACGTCCATTAGGGAATTGCCAGAATTCTCTTTGCTAGCTACCAAGGGATCATGTCAAAGTTTGATGAGGTAGGCGATGAGACTGCATGCATCACAAACCTAACAAAGGTATTTCCTGGTGTTGTGAACTAAGTTATCTGAGATCCCAAGTAAGAAAAGTATAATGATTGTTTTCTGTTCTGTTTTTATCGACTTATTTACCCCATGTGTTGAATGGCATAGTTAAAGTTAGATGTGATAAACAAGGTGTCGATATAGACAGTTTGGTGCCTATGTGGGCAGCTGTAACACACAGACAGAAAGAGACAGACAGAGGAAGAGACAGGGCTTCTCAGATTCTCCTGCTAATGTTCTGCATGTCGCCTGGAAGCAGCCAGAAAAAAAAAAAAGATCAGGGCTCTTTGAAATGTTAAATATAATCTCAGACATAAAACAATAAAGGTCTTCTCTAATCCTCAGCCAAACAGAGTGGTTATCAGGCCAAAAATAGTGCATGAGCAGTGTAGGGAGTAAACAGTCTGTGGCTGAGGCATATGCAAAACCCCAGACAACTGACTCGGGTGAAACATCTTTGTTCAGCCAGCTATGATTTTATGTTTGAACAATATACATTACAACAATGTGTTAGGGTCAACTGCAGATTGACTTTGAAATGAGTTAGGGTTATCCATAACTATTAAGAGATGGAAGATTTGAATATACATGTTTTTAAAGATAAGTTTGAAAAATGAGGTTGAAAGAAAACAGAATATGTTGCTTTGTATTGAAAATGGATATTTAATCTTTTTTACTTTTGATGTGTTAAGATGACAGATTGTATTTGTTAGAGAACATTCTGAAAAGGTGGTTGTAATATTATTGTGGTCATTTATATTTCTTAAATTTTTATATTCAATAAGAGTAGATAAGAACACTAAGAACCACTGCATTAGAAACCCCCTTCAAACTTGTTTGCTTACTGAGTGTGGTTGATATATTATAATAAATGTGGTGTGGTGCTGCTGACCTGTTTAACTAACTCAATGAATAGTGTTATAGAGCACCAGCTTTTTTTTTTCCTCACAGTGAAATATTTACGCATGCAGGACAGGTTTGTTTTCCGAGCCCAAAGAATCATAAATCATAAACCACAAATCACCACTGTCTCAAAACCAAAGATCCAGCAGCGCTGACTGTGGCTGAATATGCTGAAGTACAGTACAGTGAAAATTCACAGTGTCTCCCTCCATTCATAGTGATGAATGGCCCCCCTCTCTTTGTCAAAACAACAAAGCATGCAGAGACAAAAGGCTTTGATGATGAGTAATTGTTTTTGAGCTGGAATATGTACACCTTTGTGTGTGCAGAGTATTTTTGTCAACGTGAGATATTTGGCTCACTTTTCCCTTTACAATCCCTCTTCATAAAGCACATAAGGCTTAATGTGCTGCCAAGGTGATGCATGAAGGTGGGTGTCCCCAGAATAATGTGGTGTAGCAACAAGCATCAGAGTGGTCGTTTCCTTTCTGCTTGCATCTGATTGGAGTGTAGATCTTGACCTCTTGACATCTATAATTGAGAACATTTCAGAGGCATTGTAGCCATGGCAAATTACTAGGAATGCAGCTCAGATGAGAAAATGGAGAGATTTATCTGTGCAGCATGTACCTTACATGACAGCCACTTACTCAGAGTGCATGCACGTAATGTTGTTTGCTTAGCTCTAGTACAAAACACAATGTTGTGAGCCCACACAAATCTGTCCAAATCAAATCTCATGCAGGCTTATTTTCTGTACTTTCTGTCTCCCCTCATCCTTTGGTTGACAAATTCTATAATAAAATATGACACTTTGCACATGGGCCGTGGAAGTTATTGAATTGTTGGCTCATTTTGAAGATTAATCTGGGCCAACATATTCCTTGTGGCGTTGTGAAACAGCATGGCCACTAATGGCATGATTTATCCCTCTAATACAGCCACAACACTGACTCAGGGTTGGGAATTCCTCACACCAATGTAAGATTGTCATATTACACACCATGTGATGAATGTTTACCATGCAGGGCACCCACGAAAGCTCTGACAAAATCACATAAAGAAATTTGACTGTGCCTCACAACAAATGGCCATACTGCATGCAACTGAGCATCACTAATATCCCCCAGTGGCACAGAAACTCTTCCACGTTGCAAAACACATTCGTTTTTGTGAGTTGTTTTTGTGAGCTTTTCTTACTCTAGACTGTTTCTAATACAGACAAGAAGTGCTCATTTTAATACCAGTCACACTTTGTATCTCCCAACAGCCAATCTTCCTATCTACTCTGCAACAAATAGCTTAGAGAGGAGGTTTCACTACCCGCGCAGGCGCCAGAGAAAGATGAAGACGCACAATTCAAATTTAATATACAGATATGTGGATATATGGACTACATCCTGCACAGCCTGCATGCAGTCTGTATGCACTATTTCTATGTAAATTCTGAGGATGTTGCCCTGCTGGGGACAGTTTTAATTACTGTATGGATGTCAGTAGAGTGGTAAACAGGAGCTGTGTGGAACTGCTTGGCTGAAAGGCAATCCGACAGGAAGTCGCTCTTGACCACAACCTGAGATAAAGTGGCTGGAAGTCTGAGACCTGCCCCTGAAAGCTGATGCAGTGCTGTGGGTCTATGTAAGAGTGTGTGTGTGTGTGTGTGTGTGTGTGTGTGTGTGTGTGTGTGTGTGTGTGCACACTCTTATATGCCCATCTTTGTGAGGACTGATGTGAGTTTTAGACCTTGGGAGTGAGGACAATTTTGCAAAGTGAGGATATTTTAGAGGGTACTTATATCCTACTTCAGTGTTTAAGGGTTAAGACTTGGTTTTAGGGTTGAGGTCAGAATTAGGAAACACATTGTGTCAACGACTTATTTTTGTTATTGATTAAAGGAATAGTCTGACTTTTTGGGAAATATGCATATTTGCTTTTTTGGCTGGGATCAGTGACTTCCTGGAGTCTCAGATGGTTGCCTGGTGTCCCAAGAAATAGTCCGGGACATAACCCAAAACTACAACATGTTGTTTTTACACTTTGGTGTACGGATTAAACAAATGAGATGTGTTAATTAGTGAGCTTTAGAGGTGCTGGTTGGTGGATTTTTTAAAATACTTTTAGACAGAGCCAGGCTAGCTGTTTCCCTCTGTTCCCAGTCTTTATGCTAAGCTAAGCTAACCATCTTCTGGCTGTATGAATCCTCTCATCTTACTGTCTTGCAAGAAAGCGAATAAGCATATTTCCCAAAATGTGGAACTATCTTTTACCTTTAATCAATATTTGTTTAAATGTTAAATCTGGTGATATTCTATATTTTGTATTTCAAGTATTGTCTGTGTATTGTCTGAACGCTGCACTGGGTGACATACTATATTTGAGTCAATGCCACATACAACATCCTCCTGCCGTAAATACTCACTAGCTCACCATATCTGCCACATTAAATAGTCCCAAACAAATACACAATTTACACCTGTTTGAGTAACGTTTGTAAAAATTACAGTGCCAAGCTGTTTAGGAAATTATTTAGCCTTTTTTTGTAAAATAAAACTATATATTCATGACTCATTTTTCAGTAGTAAAAAAAATAAAAAGAAGGGGGTTGTGGCCAAGACACGTTGTTGTTTTGGGGGCTTTTCATGAGATTTGTTGACAATAACAAAAATATAAATTATCGCCAGCCGTACCCTTTAATGTATTCAATGTATGTTCTTGTTTCTTATTGGTGTATTGTTTTGCAAAATAAAGCATATGAACTTGTTCGTTCAGTTCAAACTTCAACTTTACAAGTAGGTATTTGGAAAGTGGCTCGCCATCTAAAGTGCTTCTCACCATGTCAGGCACTACAAATGTATTTTAGAGGCACCAAATGACTCATGCTTCTGCAGGCAACTGTGTTAAGTAGTTCCAGGCAAAGTGGATGAGTGAAAATGAATGTAAAGGGCAGGGGGAATTGTTGCTGCTGTCTGTACTTAGTCTTATGTCACTCCAACCTCATGTCAGCCCTTCAGCAGCCCACACATCATTAAGTAGAGGAGGTTTTTAAGCTGATAGTGCTGCTTCCCCTGGTCATTCGGGTCATCATCACTACAGGGCTTGACTTTCCACATGCTGTTCCCCAAAACATACACTTCCAACCCCTGAGATCCTCAGGTCCATTAAAAACTCTGTACTCAGAACAGCTCATGTGGTCAGCTTTGTTGATATTCTAATGTGGAAAGGGGAAGGCCAACTGGGAGAAAAATTGGATTTCCAGCAAGAAGTGATTTATGATTTATTCCGCGTCTAGATTGCTGTTTCAGAGGTGGTGATGGAATAAATAAGTCATACGCAAATCCATGAAGCCCATTTAGAAATAAACTCGCTTTAGCAGACATTTTGGGTTCTTTCCTTGTCAGTATTACAACTGTAGGAACTTCAGATGCTTCCTTCAAGTCAAAGATTTTGAACGTAGTTTTTGAACAGATATAAAAAGCAATTGCCGCTGCAAAGAAAGAAAAAAAAGAATCATTACTGACCTATTTCCTGCAATGCTATATGTCTCTTTTTTTCTAAATAAAGTGTGTATAGACCACAGGGACTGAAACAAGATCTGAAAATGTAGCACAGGATTTACAGCACTCTCACATACCATCTGAAAGGAAATGCTTTATTGATAACAGGATCTTGGGAATACTGATACTTTGTAATGGTCAGCAGATTTCTTGCTATAAAGATATAAATCACTACAGATAATCATTCAGATGATGGCTCAGGGAACAAAGGGCACAGTAATTATGAAGTGAAGTGGGGATATAGTGATCATTACCATTATTGTCAACACTTATGCTTTTTGCCCTTTTATATAATAAACCAGCAAACAACGAACCAATAAAAAAGGGTTTGATTTGTGATTTTAGCAAGTTCTTCTTATTTGTCAAGCAGAGAGAGAATCATTCAGTTAAAATAAATTGGATTCATCTTGCTCCAGCTTTGGATCATGAGTCTAGTTTTTGAACATTTTATTTTTCCAAATTATTTACCACAGCTGTAGATTACTAAAGTGATACCAGACTTTGGTGATGGTCCACTGAAAGCTGCCTTCTATGCTTCATTCATACTGCAGGTCGTCTGTCTGTTGTGACAAAGCTGGGTCACAAACACAGACAGAGAAAGACAAAAAGAGAGGAGCACCATAAAGCGTTTTTGTTATGCAGATTTACGTCCTTCATCCTCTCCGCACTCTATTTCATCTGGCTGATTTCCAATTTATTTGGCTTCAGTCTAACTCAGTTCCTGGTCTAAAACCTCTACTCCACTTGAGCATTCCCACAACAGTATAACAACTGTAATTGGTCTCCTGTGGCTTTACAGCCCCCTTGCCTGTTCTTCCATTAACACCACCACAGAGTTGCTGGGCTGCTGTCCATGGTGCTGATCTGTAAATGATGGCCTTGTGATGGAGGATGCCTCCATGCTGCTCAGCCCTCTGTCACAAACACTACTTTATACTTTCTCCTGTCTCATGCATGATTGCTTTTCTGGAATACACAAAAGCATGTTACAAAACCATCATGAAATGTCCTTTTTGAAGTTGTGAAATGCGAGAAAGCAAGCTTCAGCAGAAGGTGATGCACCAACACAGCTAACAAGAATGACTATTTTCACATTTGAACAAAAGCCATCATTGATATACATTTTGAATTATTTTCACATAAAATGTGAATTTAAATGAATTTACAATTGGGGCTTGGACGTTACTACTGTCTCCACGCTATAAATGTCCAACAAAGAGCACAAATTGTGCCTGGCTTTGTAGTTTCTTCTTTATTATCTGCCTTAAAGGGGAGGAGATATGAATGCTTTTTGTGTTGCCTTGTTACTATTTCGCCAACGCAGCCCAATGGGGAATTGTCGCACCTAAACTGCGTGTCTTTGGGTATTTTATAGGCTACTACATACTGTTCAATTATTTATCATCCAACACCATGTGCAGTGCGGCAAAATAACAGCAAGAAAGAAAGTTGGAGGCTACAGCACAGACTTTATTTTTCTCTCAACACTTCTTCAATTCTCCACAGAAAGCAGTATCAAGGTTGTCTTTACTGGCCACCGCCTGTAATCAGTCATGTACCTCAGTGTGAACTCTGATTTGAGATCGCAACATCACAACAAGTCTGCAGAAGAAAAAGGGACGACAGAAGTGGAAAGCACAGTCCTTGCCCTCATAGGATTCACACAAATACCCTTAACTAAATATCAATCATAGTTCCCTTGTTAACAAAAGAAAAGTCTGTCCTTTGTTCCCTCTAATTAGCTGCAGATGAAGTTAGAGAAAACTCCCCAGCCCCGGATCATTAGTATTTGCAGAGCGCGCCGCCACTTTGCTCCCTGTGGTTTCACTAAATTCACACTTTACTCTCTGTAATGAACTCTTTTGCGCCCCTGCCTCATTAGGCCTATGGAAAAATATTAACCGCTGAAAGGCCAGAGGGTGACATAGTTTCGGCTTTGATCACCACCCACCACTAAAAGCCTCTAATTGCTGGCTCGATGCGGAAATTTCCGCCCTGAAACAGCGGCGGAGGGCAAAAGGCGCACAGGGTTACGCTATTGTCCAGCTCATAACGGGATCAGAGACTTAAAACAATCCATAAACCAGTTGTGAAAGCAGAGTCAGATGTCTAAACCTCTCCAGATAAGCAGAAGCTATAGATGCTGGCCTAAACTGATTCTTTTTGCTCCACAAAAGCGCTCTAAGCTTGTCACAACCCATCCTCAATATGTTCTGACATACTAGATGGGGCGTGAACGTTTCAAAAAGGTGCCGATGAGGCGGCCAATACGGACTCCTATTCAACTAAGTGGATTCAAACTGCACAGTTAAACGTGGACACTTTGCAGTGGCTCCTCACTCCTGGGAACAGAGACGCATATGCAGTTTGCTGATAAAGCGGCAGCTTCACTTCTCCTTTACTCTTTTTCTTTGAAAATGTAAATGCATATTCTAATTAGGAGCACCAAACTGGCCGTGGATGGCCGTTTAAGTAACACATCTGCACAAAACTATAAAAGAAACTTCGTTTGCTGACTGGAAATCGTAAAGTGACTTGTTATTGTGAAGAAACTTCCTGCTGATCAACTGCCTCACTGGCTGTCGCAGGCAGAAAGCGCACACTGTACAGTCCATATACAGGAAGGCAGCGCCTATAGCGCTTTGATTTGCCATTGGACAACACTTTTAAATACTACAGGTGGGTGGCGTTTCATCTCGCTCGTTGCGGGAATAGCTGGAGCTCAAATGCATGCAATTATCAGCGAGCGAATGTCGCCATATGGGGCTTTTCAACTTGGAGGTTTCAAGAAAAAAAAAGCGCAGATATTCTCGTAATTTTTGGCTGTGTGAGCGCGTGCGTGTTTACATGCACGTATGTGAGACAGACAGAGACAGACAGACAGAGAGAGAGAGAGAGAGAGAGAAACAGAGAAAGATCAAAGTTGATTGCTCAGTCGGTTTCAGGTGAATATTTTTGCATTGCAGACTATTGCTATATGGGACCATGAACTCATCAGCAGGTGCAGGAAACTACCGCAGGGGATCCACCAAGGTTGGGAAGGTAATTTATATTTTAAGCCTCCTCTTTCCACTTCTTGCTCACATTCAGTCGGCATTTCTTTTCTAACCATTCGGCTTAAAATCCACCGTCGCCAATTGGCACAGCGTTGGTGGTGAAGTACTTTTGAAGGCGCATTGATGCGCGAGGAGACGGTGTTATTTGTTTTGCTGTGGACTCACCCTCAGCAGAAGGAAAAGAAGACGACCAGAGTCGTGTTACGTGTCGCTGAGATGTTGATGTGTTGCTGTCTTCTGGGGTTTTTTAATGGTGATTTTAAACTTTACTTTTTCTGATGAGATCCAGAGTTTCCTTTCTGCGGCTCACTGCACAAATGTTAGTTTTAAATGTCACTTCTGTATCATACTCATTTATATTATTTGACACTAAATGTATTTAAGTGCAGGATCACTCATATCAGGAATTTTCTGCCACTGTTTTGCAACAAATCTCTCTGCTTGTATCAAGGCGAAGACTCTCCATAATATGTCTCCTCACTGTTTTCCACTTAGAAGTTAAGACTCAATAGACCAAATCATTTGATAAGATACTTGTTTGCAAAGTTCATGGCCTAAATTGAGTGTCTGTCCACAGCTTCTCCATGTGCAGTCAAGCCAATTAGGTTGTCCTGATAAGAGTCTGGTTATCATTTTCTATTCCCTTACAGCTCTGAACTTTTACTACATCTGCCAGATTGTGTGTTACCTACTTAGGTTAGCTGAATGGATTGCTCTTATTCGAACATCTTCTTTAAATCTTGTCTGCAAAGTAATGCCCCAGCAATAGCACTCCCATAATGCCATTTCCGAGCAACACTCACACAAAAGATCCAAAGTTAACTTGAATTACACAGGCAGACACATCGATTGTGGTTTCCATAAGGGATAAAAATATGTAGAGGCATGAATCAGGTTCCCTGCATGTGTTACTTTGAGGGGGAGCTGTGGAATATTTGAATTGTGACAAATCTGTCTGCCTCTAGGGGGCATGTCATCCCACAAAATGTTTTCAGATCACAGGCTGTAGTAGGTAGGCTATTTTTAGGTGTTTCTGTAAGCTGAATGAGATGTGTAGTGCCACATGCAGAGTTTTTGAAAGTATATTCTTTTCAGTTTTAGGTTAAAGATTTCTCACATTGTCCCCATCGATTCACTGAATTCATTTAATCAGATTTAGATCTCACACTTCTGCACGTTTTGTTTAATATAATAGTGTGTAATTTAGTCTGGTCAAATGTGGATGTGTGGCTGCTTTCTGTGGGGATTCACTCATTTGTCAGTGCTACTGCATCATCATAGATTAGACTTGGATTGACTCTTGCTATCATCCCATGCTGGAGTTAGTTTGCCCTCTGCTGGTCACACACTGACTCAAGATCAAGCTTCCTTGCCAAGCTTTTCCTGTTCATCGGCATCTTGACAGATCTTTCTCTTATTACTCAGGCTTTACAAGCTTCCAGTCAGTTTCTTTCAAACACATTTCCACCACAGCGATGAGAAGCTATACCTCATTTCTGCTGATACCACTTACAGCTCGAAGCTACAAAAGCCCAAACGTCCTCAACACTAAAGTTTCTGTGACCAAAGTTTGACTCTTTAAGGACTCCCAGGCACAGCCTATTAAATTCTACCATAATCTGTAGTCAATTTGCATAGAAAAGAAATCATTAAGTCTGGCTGTGGATATCCGAGCTGCCCTGCCTTCCCAGAGGATAGAGCAAATTTGGAGAAAATGCAGACATGTCTTCACTAAAACGCATTACGCCTGATTTGGTTATTATGATCCTGCGCTGAGAATGAGAGAGCTCTGACTTACTGAGACTTATGAGCTGAATCTACATGGATACATTCATAATCATCATTTTCACCCCCTTTCTCCTCTTGTCATTTCTTTGGTAAATGTATGTAGTAAGTGAAGCAATCATCTGCATTACACTTTGTTAGGATATTAAATTTGAATTTGTCACAGCCGGGAGTAAACCAGCTTCTCTTCACAAACAGGTGTTAAAATCACAGGTTATCAGTCACTGCAATGGTATTTCAAGCTTTCAATCCCATAAAATCTCTTATTAAGCCATTACATATCACACATTTTCAGTAAGGACATTTCAGGTCTTTCTTTGGGAGTTAACAGGACGTTTTGATAATTCATAATAAGAGAGAAGATGTAGCTGTCGTTGGGAGAGGCACTACGCAAAGCACAAACACAGTTATTTTAGGTTAGTGGCTGTTACCAGAACTTAACATGTAACAATATACTTTGCACTAAAATGCATATGTTCTACATGCAAAACACTTCTACTATTTAATTTTGAGGCCTTTGAAAATTCACAATGCGTCACTACATTACGGTGTTGATTAGTGTTGTCCACAACTATACTACATTAAGCTTTTTGCAGTGTTTGTAAGCTGCTGTTGCTGCTGATGTGGTGAAGTGTCTTTGATGTTTTCCGTGGAGATTATGTTCATGACTGCTTTCATAATGAAATGTCACCCAAGAGGATACACAACACCCAAAAATGCTTTGTAGAAACTAGGCTGTTGCATGAACCTTTATATAAATGTATATAAATATTATAAAGAGTATGGTCTAGACCTGCTCTATATGAAAAGTGCCCTGAGATAACTTCTGTTATTATTTGGCACTATATAAATAAAATTATTGACTTGCTGCATCTAGTATCTTGTAGCGTTTCAGGACACTGCACATATTGTTGTCATGCCACATTGTTGTCTCATCAACAACCTTTCATTCATAATTATTGTTCAGAATTCAAAGTGCACCTTAGATCCACAATTTTAAATGCATTTAAATCAGATGGAAATGCCACCCAGCATTGTTTAACCATATTTAGACACGGCCAAGATTGAATCATTGGCATCCATTTGCACCTCCTACGCCACGGAGCAGAAAATACACTTCACATTTTGCCTTACGGTGTCTTGTCTCATCTGTTGTGCTGGCTGCCTCTGGTGTTGCCCGTTGCCTGATGTTTTCGAGGCCAGTACCTTTCACCCGAGTCTAGACTTCCAACATTTGCATTTACTGAGAGACAGAGAGCCAGTCAGTCAGCTGACTGTGCTCTCTGTTTCTAAGATACGAATGGTATTGTTTCACTCCCTGCAAAAATATCCAAGTTGGAGTTACCGTCTCAAATGTTCAGGCACACAGTTGTTATAGATTTATCTGTGGGGTCATGTAGCATGTGTTGTTAGGGAACATGATCACAACTCGATCATATCTGTTTGATCAGGTTAGTTTTGAGTGCACCTAATTCAGAGCCGTTTGAAGGTGTGTGTCAAGGATTTGGTGGCACCCTGAGCTGAATGTTAAGGTTCCCTGGAGGAGAATCGTACAGACAAACTTTCCCTGGAAAGATTTGTATGCAGCAGGAATATGTACGGATGAAATGCCTTTCAAAAGCATTCTGTATTCATCTAGCGAGCCTCTGTATTTCAGCACTGAACCATTGCACTTCGAGTCGCCTGCTTTAAATGTTTGTATTGCTGCCCACAGCCACTATTAGCTGCTACAAAATTACGTTTACTTTCCAGGTGTGCACATACACACACATAATACGTGCAGGTTTCGATACCATCTGTTTATTTTATCCAATGGCCGTACTGAGAGTGATAATGCAGTGGCGAACAATGGCACTTTGTCCAATGAAATGAAATTCAGAGACAGAGAAACAACCAGGGACGCACAGCAGCAAGGGACAACACCATTCAACAGCAGTCATTTGTCACCACTAACTGCTGTGCTGAGGGTCTGGCTCTACAGGGAAGGTTTTGCTGTAGATGAGAACCATGTTTATGAAAGCTGTCCAGGTTTTGCAGCTCCTGGCCACCCTCGAGCACCTAAAGTTCATAAACCTGGACACAATCATGCTCTTGCATTGCTCCCTGGGGTGCAGGGTTCATCTGTACCTGTCACCTGTAACAGATGACCTGATAGAGCTCTGTCCTCTGTGAAGCCGCTTGCATCTTGCTGATAAAGACACATCATAGCCCGATATGCACGTACTCCTGGACTCATTCCTATTCTGACAAACAGCGTTGTGTTTCTCTATTCATATCTTTGCACCACCGCCCTTCCCTGAGCTCAAAGAGGAGCTCGTCTGAGAAGCATACAAAGTACAGCAGCGTGAATCTTTGGGATCCACAGGGAGGAGCGCGGGTGGAGGATGCTTGGGGCCTCTGAGTCGATTAGCCAGGGAAAGGTACAGTGGTCTGGCTGAAGGTCAAGATCAGAGCTGGGCTGAGGACATAAAGGTTTGACGGCATCACGGGACATAAAGTTGGGAACTGACTTTAAATTATACTTGAATGCTGCACAGTAGCACACACACAGAAACACTAATGCCCATTTCTACACGCGTATGCACATAGTCACATAAATCGTTTGAATGTCCATTTGAGTTTTGACCTTAGTCTTATAAGGTTGTCAATAATCTTTGTAGCAGTGTTGAAAACATTGCTGCTCACTGAAAAAAGCAATAGGAACGGGCTATTAGGGATGATTTGCTTCTTGCAATCCATATAGAGCTGTTTGGTATTTACCAGCCTTATTTATTGATCAGTTTATGATTTATTAATTTAATTCAGCAGCTGTAGACACCAGTTTAGCAGAGGCTCTTAGATAAGCCAAAACCTAAACAGATGATTTCATTATCCCTGTGGTATCTGGTGATAAATCCTGCTTTCTCTCTGGATCTAGAGTGCTTTAGGCGTTTCCCCTGAACATGCTGATATGTGTGATTTAAAAAGACATACTGCTTCTTTAGGTTCTGATATAAACTAAATATGTCTCCTTCACTTTGTCTGTGCCATCGATCATATACTTCATTAACGATTTTGTTTTGACATCAGCTCTTAAAATGCTTAAATGGCGGCTCACGTTCTGCTAAATCAGCAGGAGGCGACAAATGGAAGAAATTAGTAAATGAGAGTAAGCGGCGCTGCGTGGTTAAAGTAAACAAGTAAAGAAATTCAAGCCACGCATTGTTAATCTTCTGTCAGTATGATGGAACACCACATCACCTTTGTGCTTTACAGCAATAACGGCGCTGACCTTTTACACTAATTGCAATTACAGTGACTTACTGTGAAGCAGCAATGTTCATAATCATAGGAGTGTATGTCATGGCTGTAAATGTGACAAAAATGAATGCGGAAGATGACCAATCAGGGGTTTGTTTAATGGCCCCTGGGGAAATGTCATGGCACAAAATCAGCTTGTTAACAGCAATGGCTATAACTACAACCACCACATCTTGTATTAACTCAAAGGACTTTATTATTCCCCGGTACAGTCACCAGAGCAATTATTTTCTCCGATGAAACCTTGTCTCCTGTGGCGTGCATACAAATATGAACTTTAGCTCATCTTTATCCTCGGTGTAGAGTATGGCTTTACAGGTTGGCCTGATTAAGATGAAAAAAAAACTTCTAAATATGCAGCTGTTCCCTTTTGTTCATGCGTTTTTTGAACTTCTATTTTGTCTCATGTTCTCTGATTATACTGCCTACCTTTAACAAAGTGCAGCTCTTTATCAGCTGCTGCTGTTGTCTTGGGTTTTGTCGTCAAATCAAACGTGAAATATGAGCTGAAGCCCGGCAGTCATTAGAGATATACTGCTGCAGCTGCACGGGGAAGACTCCTGCTTTAAACGGATCCATGAGTCACGGTCAAAAAGAAATTCAGCTGACTTTAAATATAAGTATTTATGAAGTGCCGTGAAACCTCAAACCAGTTCCTACCACAGGGTATAAAACATAGCACTTTCTGTGAAATAAGAACATAGGGATCTCAACTTTATTTTATTCACTTTTCTTATGAACAATTGGCAAGGTCATATTAAAATGGTGCACATTTTGCTCATAAATGTCAAATTAGATACCAGCTTCCATAGCTGTGAAGTGTAAAACCTGAGGAACTGTTCTGCAGTGGGATGGTGCTTTAATGATCATGCACCACATACGGTCTTCAATGTTCACACACAAGCAAAATGCTGGACAGCAGCATCGATACGAGCTATGAGTCCACATCTGACTGACCCTCCATGCACCATTTTAGTGAATGAGTTATGAATGCTTTGCTATACGTGCTGTCTGTGCTGGTCTTCTCAAGGTTCGGTGCTTCCTGCCTTCGGCTTTTGTCATATGCACTTGAGCAGATTAGATTAAGAAAGGAGAGGACAGTTTGGATTTTCATTGAGAAATATGGCTACTTCTAGTTTTATAAAAAGCCATTTCATTCCCTCTCTCCCGTGGCTCCATGCTGTGGTTTTGTTGAATAAACTGGTTACTCAGTCTCAGCCCTGGGATTCAATACGCAAGGCACAAACGCTACATAAATAAAGCAGCAGTGTGGCTTGTGCCAGGCTTCTGTCCTGTTAGCATGGCTTGATGTGTGTGTGTGTGTGTGTGTGTGTGTGGGTGGGTGGAGGGGTTGTATTTTATGATGTGGAAGACAGGAAGCATAAATATTACTCGCGGTTAATCACAACCCAGCTGCAAAGACGACTGAATTGATCCATTTCTTGGTAATATGTGCACACACTCTGATTGGAAAAACACACACCTACACACACACACACACACACACACTCGGAGGGAAAAATGCCTAGCAGGCAGTATTGGTACTGATGTGTTGAGAAACAATTTTTTGTTTATGTTTATATATACAGTATATATATGTGTGTGTGTGTGTATTTGCTTACACTATTGAACCCTCCACCTTTGCTGAGAAAAGTCTTGTTGAGAGAGTTTAAGTGTGTGTGAGAGAGGGAGTGAGCGAGCGAGGGAGGGAGTAAGGACGGGAGAGATAAGTAGTGTTTGGAGCAGCCTGAGCGGAGGAGAGGCACCCCCTCCCAGCCCTCCTATCCCAACCGCTCGCCCCCCTGTGGAGGCGATGCCAGTGTCTGTGTGATTGATTCACCCTGCGAGGAGAGAGGGAGGCGTTCTGGTTGGGCTCCTGGACCCCCGGGTCATCCTCTCCCTTAGCTGTAGGGGAGGGAGGGAGGGAAAGGACAAGGGGGGGGGGGGGGGTTTGGCTTCTCAGACACCTCCAGCAGCCCCAACTTCACAGCACAAAGGTGTGAGCACAGCAAGGGGGGAAGGCAAGTGACACTTTTCACCATGTCTGTCCTCATAGCCACCCAGCTGAAGATAGACACCAGCACTCCTTGCAGAAGGGTAAGGGGCCCTTTTAGCATGCATGGCACGCTGTGGGGGAATGTCTGTGTTTATGGGTGAGTCTCCTGCTCCTGACAGAAAAGGCTGCTGGCTGTTTTTGATAGCAACTGGACAGGCAGGAAGGGAGCGGCGGGTCCCGACGTCCCTTCCGAGGATCTTGATGGACAAACGCTTCCCGTTTTAATTTCCTTTCAAGTGCTGACTTCTAATGAATGGTTGGTTGCATATGCTGTGGAGAACGCTTAGTGCCTCATTGTTGTTCTTTGTGATGTGTTGCCATCTAATGACTTCAGTGGGAGCTGGCCATCGTGGGGAAAAGTTGGATGGAAGTACGTATGCATTGTTGTGTTAGATATTTGGATTTTCAAATGATTGGTTTGCATTCCTTGTTGGCATGCTCTGAATTTAAACATTTTGTTTACTCTTTGTTTATGTGAATATCATTCAGATGGCTTTGAGGTCAGCTAATTGCTCAGCTTTGACTTGATGCTGACTTTATGCTGCTCTCATACTTGCATGCAAATGGGCTGCAAGGGAGACTGATGAAGAGTAGAAGTTTAGGATAACTTTTGTTGTTCTCAAGCAATTAAAAGGATGTAAAATGTAAGAACAGACACAATCTGAAGGTAATAATTGGAGGTGTCACACTAAACACAAATACTTTGACATTTCTCAGTGGTTGAGATGGTCTAAGAAAGCATATATGTAGAGCCATATGGAATATTATATTACCAAAGGGGTGTTGCAGTATATTTTAGCACCAGAAAAATCATGCAACCAATAACTGAAAAAAGAACGGGAGAAGCAGGGTGGTTTAGATTATGTCTCATGATTCTCATGTGATAACCTCCTTCATTTCATTCAACCCCTTTTCAGCCCTTGTTTTGTTACGCACACTATCTATCTATCCACACACAAACACACATGACAATAAATTCTTAGTGACACGCTCTCTTGTTCAGTTTCTCTGCTCCCTATCTCCCACTTCCTTCCTTCCTCCTTCTCCTCCTCATCATCTGCTGCTGCCACAATCCACAACTGTAGTCTGCTGCTCCCCTCAAACGGAGCCACAGTCTATTCTACCACATCGGCCAGCATTAAACTCCATTTCCTCAGTGACTTATCTGCTACAATTTCAATTTGGGCTCAGTACATAGCTTCCCTTCATCCGTAATGTAGCCTACTGGAAGATTCAGCACTTATTCTCTGTAGAGGATGATAACATGCCATTTCCAACAGGCAACATGCTCAGCTGGTTTCAGTCCTGGAAAGCAGTTAACAAAGTTAATTTTACACAGGGCTCAGGGAAAAAAGGGTTTAGAGCAAGTTAGGAATGAGCACTTAGTAGAATATTTACCATAATGTGAATTTATCGTGGGATGTTCATAAAAATGATGCATGAACTGTGTAATCTACATGAGACTCAGTATGTGTTTAGGCTGGTTGCATTAGTGTATTATCAGGTAAATTTGACCTGAACTGAATTCAGTGATTTGTGGAGGCTTTCGGCTTTTGTGCAGTGCGCCACAGTCGTAATAAAGTACCATGACTTGCAGCACACAGTAATTGGATTCACCGTCGTTACATGGTACGAAATGAGCCAAGCTCACTGAATTATCACTGAATTACACAAGGGTGTAATTCAGTGATAAGGAATATATATTTCTCTGCACAGTCCTATTGACTTTGGCCTTCAGTGAGACATAATTAAATTTTGATAAACACTGACAGAGGAAGATGTTTCCCTGGGAGCAACGGTATCCAGACATGTTCAATATAACATCCTGATGGGAAAGGCGTCATGTGACACACACACACACACACACACACACACACACACACTTTTTCATCCTAACTTTTGTTCTGTTCAGTTTTCAGTGCCCCCATTAATGTAAAAAATAATATTAATATTATTATATTTTTATAATATTTATTATATTAATATATTATTATTATTGTTATTATTCCTTGTCTTACTACTATTTAGGAAATAATGATGCTGTAAGTTTTGGAACTACAGTTCCCATAATTTGGGTTCTTTGGGGCATCGAAACAGGAAATATAACGTTGCTATGAGTCAGTGAGCTGGCTGTGGGCTACAACTTGAACCCCGTAATTTTTAGCTTATATATGTTTACATTTGGGCAAATTGGCACCATTAAAAGTATGCCGAATTAGCTATAAGTAGTTACTGTTTGCAATGTACCCATGGCTGTGCAGACGACTATCACTTTATTACGTTTATACTGAAAAAAAACTTAAAAACGTAGTGATTCTCAGGGAAGTTCTGGATTTATAAGCAGCGTCTTTTTCTATGATTTCTAAGCGGGTTTATAGACGTTTATTCGCGATGGACATCGGAGATAATAACATCCTCGGAAAGTGTAAGTCACACTGAATCTAAAATTATGTGTATCGTGTTTGTGTGTTCAGATGTGACTGAGTTATTAGGCTACTCCGAGAAGGAGTAAGATGTTTGACGCTAAGTGCGGCAATCGGTCGCTAGGGGCTGTAAAGTACTGCTGCTGCTGTTGACCGTGTTGGTAAGTTAAATTACATTAACTAACTTCCGGTTGTTTTTAGTTGCACCTGTTCCTTTCACCTCACGCAGTGTCTTTGCCTCAGATCTCTTCTCTCTCGCTTCACAGTTTGAAAACCTCTGCTCTAGAGGGATCATGATTTATGGTGTGTATTTCCTTCATGAAGTCTGGTTCTGATAATAACAACAAATTTGATGTAGGCCTAACTCAGTTTAAGTGAATTTGTGATTATTTTTAATCGATGTGAGAGTAAACTATTTATGGCCTAGTAATGGACTGTCTTGTGGACAGCTTTAAGATAAAATATGTGTCCAGTCCACAGCAAAGCAGGGGCATGTAATCCGACACAGATAAAAAAATAAATAACTTGTTGCCATGGTTGGCTCAGCTCAGCATCAAGGGAAATCATTAGCGTCCAGCTAATACCAAATGGAAAATGGTGGAAAAGTATGTAATTATGGTGGGCTGTAACTAAATCCATTCTGTTGCATACATGGAGAGAGAGGCGCAGTAATTTCCTTATTCAGCTGAGTGATGTTCAGAGGAAATTAGATATTGCTGCACTCTCACCAGACATTGATTGATTGATCTGCTTGCTCTTCCATCCAATTAATTTGTGTCATTTTGTTGCAGTGTGTAGCATGCAGATGGAAACAAGTTAGCCTGTTGTGGCATTTCAGTTAATGCAAACACATTAATATGTGCATCATGAGTGCATTGCATTATTTATGATATTATGAATCATGTACACGTATGATTGTATTGTGACACTGAGCTGTGCTTAAAGCTATTCACCCCACGTACCTCTGTTTTACATATTCTGAATAAGAGAAAATACTGTAAATGGGCTTAAAGATGCTTCATGCAATTTTCTTAAGATGTGATAGCAACTTTTAAAGCTAAAACAGGAAAGAAAGAAACATTAAAAAGCCTTGTTTGTTACAATTTACCACTTTTTACTATTTATTTTCCATGCTGCACTTTTGTTTCTCAGACTTCTTGGTTCCAGTTCAGTCTTTCTTGCTAACAAAACAAAAGCGACTATATCTTTTAGGCAGTGATTTGACCTGCAGGCTGCCTCAGAGTGTTCCAGCACTCTGTGGAGCATGTGAGCGCTAGTATTTTGGGATCTTTGCATTTCAACAATGAAGGGAAAGCAAATGACTTCCTTCTGGCCTTTTATATAATAAGATAACATCTGTGCATTTTCAGTTAAATGCTTTGGTAACTCTTGTGTATAAATCTCTCACTGCAATCAAAAGTAAACTCACCCAGTTTATTGTGCAGCAGAGCCTCCTAAAGCCATCACTCACAGCATCATAGAGTGCACAGAAGTGCAAGTGTCTTTCGGATTAAAATGCATCAGTTATAAGCTTGAAATATAACTACAATGTCCCATATCACACCTGAAGTAAGTTTTAGCTTGTACTGGCTCCAACTGGCACCATTAGCTACCCGCAGAGTTATTAGGTGCTGCAGCTATCATCATCATTATAGCTGATATTACATGCCTCCCCACATTTTTGCCTCTTATAAAGCAGAGCTTGACTACAGTGATGTTTGAGAGAGCGGGAGGAAGGCATAGCTCCAGTCAGCTGCTGTATCTGCGAGGAGGCGATAGGGGAGTCAAGCTGAGCCCAGACTCCCCAGCACGGTCCTGAGGGGAGCGTTAAGGCAGCCAGGCGGTTCACAATAGCTCCCCAACAAGGTGAGGGAGATTGGAAGACATCTATCAGAGAGGCTGGATGTCAAGTGACTCGGACCTATTTCCCGGGGGTGTGCAGGCCCAGGAAAGGCATTTATGAACTAGAGAAACAAATGATGACAGGGACCAAGGCGAGCCACTGTGTAAGAGGCAGCTGCTGGAAACCCATGTTCAGCCCACAAGATAAATCTCTGCAGCAATTAAAAAGCACAGGGCAAAGGTGTGATTCAATTAATTTATGAATCATACTCAAAGGGAAATTGATTCAAACTGAAGGGAAAGGGAGGGATGGGGGCTAACTTTAATTTGGCAGTAATGCCCTATGTCCTTGTTTTTGAATGAATGTCCAAACCTTTGAAATCAATATTCTGTATTCCAGATACAAATCCTATTATAGAGGTTACATTCATAATTCAAGCCATGAATCGATGAGCCTCCTGCAGTTCTTTCAGAGCTCTAGATGACTCACCATTTGTATAAAGAAAAGAAAATGAAACTCGCTCTTTGTTCAAAGTCGAATACAGAATATTTTCATTTCTGCTCTTGTAGTCAGTCAGCCTTGAGTACTCTTTGCAAACGACTACAAAATGAACTTGATTTGACTCAATGGGAGATGCAGAATAGTGGTATTAAACAGAGCGGGGCTGTTTTGAGCCATGCTTCAGCGCTGCTTTGAAGTTGTACCCCTGTGAAGATGACCTATTTCCCAGAAATGCAGCTCGGCCCCGGTGGAGTGATAGTTTGAGCTGTCACAGTGAGAGGCTGAGGGGTGTTTCGCCTGTGGCATTCATGACAGGGATGGCAGAGATTTTAACACTTTGACTCAAGAGCCCCCTCCCCTCACCCTCTACCACATATAAGCCAGTATTCTGCATTTACCAGAGAGCTGCATTGCTTTGGCCTCTGTGAGCATTTCAAGCATGAAATCACTTGCAATGTAGTGTATGAGCTAAATAACACTTGTGGATGTGGACTGACTGAAAATGTGGGATAGAAGGAGGGAAACTGCATAAATTAAGGGGAGGAAGAGACACTTTCATGGTTTGAATTATCACTGTAGGATGGGATATTAAGGAAAGTATTTATAAGACTTGAAGTTGCTGCAGGAGAGAGGTTTATGTTAGTTTGTATAAACACCAAAAATAAATTCCTTGCATTTTATTCAGTTGCAGGACTAAAACATTTGCTGCATGTGAGTGTGTTTTCTGGTTAGCCTATATAGGGAAATGGAAAGAATGTAGGCCTATGGGGTTATTGATCTCCACTTTAGCTTTACAAGATTCACTCAATTTGTAAGAGTTGAATTCTCTCAGAAAACATGAGCAAAAACAAGAATAGCCTATTTGCTGCTGAAGTAGACCTCTCTAGTGGTGTGTGTGGTCAGCCTGCTCTAATCCAGTGCGCCACAGAGAGGCACTCGAGCTCCGTCCTGGGACCACATGCAATCATTTGGGAGAACATTTTATGACCCCGTTCATGAAATCATAAACGAGTGCGACTTGTTAATCAGAGGTTTTAAATGAAGGTGCAGTCAGGTGAAACGTGTGCAGTGCTGGTGCGTGTTTGTGCGTAAAACAGCAGCCAGAGAAGTGCAGTGACAGTCGCGCTACAGTAAAGCTGCTCTCTCAGTTGCTGGTCACTTCTCATGCAGAGCGCGTCTGCGGAGAGTAGCTACCGCCGGGGCTCTCTGCGTCCTTCGCTCTTCACGCGTGAGGGACAGTCCACTAAAAACAGAGCCGAAAGTGTCGAAACATTATCTTTTGCTCTTTTATTTTGTGGACAATCACCCGGAGTCTGCTGGGGATCGAATATCTGATCGCAAACTCTGCGCATCCGCCTGCTATCTCGCTGTAAGGAGGCATCAGGAAACTGAAGAGGGGAGACGACAACGTGTTGTGAATACAGATGAGAGCAACTATTGACACCTTCAGCCCACCAGTCTGCTGCGCGCCTGGACAAAGCTAAAAAGGACATCGCTGCGAAGGATTCCGCTTTATATCGGTCTATCAGTTCAGGTTGTGAGTGATCCACTATCCATAGATGCTTATTTACTAGCTCAATATCTTCACCTTATCTTTTTGCTCCATCCCGGAGGTGAAATCTGGCTGGCTGCCTGCCATTGGTTCTCCTCGAAGCGCACAGAAAACCAATAGATCTGCCCCCCCAAAAAACCCGAATTAGGCGAGACCCGTCTGTGGCTCTGACATGCTGTAAGTTGTTTCATCTGGACTGGACCTATATTATGGCTTCGCTGTATCAGAGATTCACCGGCAAGATCAATACGACCAATTCCTTCCCGCACCCACCTGAGGCCAGCCACCTTCTCGGTGGACAGGTTGCAGACGAGGAAAACGCAGCGAAGACCCCTCAGCAACTCGTCGATGGCAGACCTCACGTCCAGTACCGCAAAAAATGCCAGAAGGAGGATGAGGATGTAAGACACTAATACTTTATTTGCCAACATAATCCCCCGCTGTGAAAAATCTCCAGATGTATAGTTTAGATAATTCCCATTCAAAGAGACAAACATGCATACACACACACACACACACACAGTCAGGCCTATAGAGTTTGTCCCTGGAGATGTAGAAGCTCTCTTATCGGTTTTACTTTTACAGGGTTGTCAAGAAAGTTTTAAAAGGTTGCTTTTTATTCTGTGGCAGCTGCACTCTTTGTTGAATTTGTGTTTTGTTGTGTTTGGTTAAGTTGTGATGTTTTATGTCAAGCTGTTTTATGTGAAGCTGTCTTCAGTTTCTGTTGCACAAATACCCAAGAGGGCCTGTGAGAGCTGGCGTGGTCACTGCCTGTGCCTTTTTGTCAAGGTGGTAAATGCCATCTGATATTTTTTAGAGCATCGACACCATTGGCAGGTGTCTGAAAGGTGAAGGTGATGATGATGATGATGATGTGAAAATCATCACTGTCTGATGTGATTCTCTGTAGTTTTTGTGCATCTGTCTGCAGGGAGAGGCTGTGCTCTCCGGTGCTGTCCGTGGTGCTGAAATGGCAAAGAACATCACAAAGGGGTTTTGGTCATAGACTGCTGTAAAACATGGATGTGGTCTGTGGTGTCACCCACAGTGGTTTGAGTGATAATTGTAAAGCTTTTATTTGGGTCTTTATGCTTGTCACCATCTTGGCAGTCACTGTGCTGGAGCCAGAAAATCTACATTTAGTCAAAGGGGAAGACGTCTACATGGATGTTGGGCTTCTTGGATGAGTTGCGAATTTGTCTTCAAGACCAAACACCAACTGCAGTAGCCTTTGACCTACTACTGCTAGTTATTCAGTTTGTACTTTAAGATATAAGCTGCACTTTTTGAGTATAAATTTCTATCCAGTTTGACATGTTTTGGAGCTTCTGTCAAGCAGCAATGAGAAGATCTGTATCTTAAGACACTTTGGCTTCGCTTCTCAGCGATGGTGGCTTTCGCTTGGTTTGGTCCATGATGTTTTGTCATGTTGTTGTAGGTGCATCATTGCCATTATAATTGTCTTCAAGTGACAAAACATTGAATTAAGTTTCGTCATATGAGACAGTATATGACCCATGATTTACAAATGTAGCCTCGTAACTAGTAGATGTTTGTAATGAACGTGCGGCTTTGTTTTTGTCCACTGGACGGACATACTATGATGGACCACTTTGAGTTGATGATGTCCAGGTTGTCTTTCCGACAGTTTCTTTCTCTGAGAAGTCACACACAGCAAAGTGCAGAACAGCAAATACAAGTTAAATAGTTGAAGGTTCATCAAAACTAAACACACTGCACAACTCTTCTCCAACACACAATGCTTTATTCTCCAAATGTTTTTGGTTTTCTTGCCTTCATCATGGCGGCATGTGAGGTTGTATCTTTATAGTCTTTTTATTTCCAAACAAAGTCCTCAGAAGACAGCAGATAGTCACTGTTTGGCCCTCCTTGAACCAAAGAGGAGTAAACACAGCTGCTTTAGTCTTTGGTTTGCCTGAAAACGTGTATTCTCCCTGCCTCCATGAAGGCCTGATGAAGTGACTCGCTAATACGCGTGTTGCTTGTTTGCAGATGACACTAATGCAAACACAAGTATACTTGACTGGCCTTTTATCTTTAAATAGCTCTGTGACGTTCCTTTGAATTATTGATGTCTGTCACATCAAGAATCAAGCGATAAGGTTGGCAACAGGCTGAACGCTGACACTGCTCGGGCTGTCAACACCATCACCTAGGCTGGACACAGGGAAAAGGAAATTTCTCAGTGCTCGCCATATTTCCCTTATTTCCTTCAAGAGCCTCTGTGTTCAGTTTATGAGGTACTTCATTGCTGGAAAATTCTAAATCCTGATTCTCTAGCAATTAAACCATAGGATTGCATTTTAGGAGCGTGACCAGGAGCTGTTATTGTACTGCTGGATTTCCAACATATTTATTAGGTTTGCGCTCTTAACCTTGAAGTCACCTTTATTCCTGATGTCCCCCTGAGTCGTGCTGGAGCATGAAATTGCCTTTAGCCTCAGGAGATGGGGAGACCATTTCAAGGAGGGCTATTTCCAACCCCTTACCCCTCAGTAAAAGTTTGAACGCACTATTGTTGTTTCCATTTATTTTGCAGAGGGGCAAGGGCAAAAACTGATTTGGAAATGTCATGAATTTCATTTAATTTATCTAGATGTTTACCTGCACGGTCGGTGAGCCTGTTTCTAAAATCTCTCACTTCCAGATGCAGGTTGAGCTGCTTTTTTTTTTTTAAACCAAAGAAATGGAAATAATTAGATTTTTTTGTAAACAACTGTTTAATTTGTTTACCACAGCGTTCTTCTGAGCTCCTGAGCTCACAAAATGCAGGCACTGCATCTTTGTTTGTAGGAGAGGTGTGTTTGTGTGTGTGTGTGTGTGTGTGTGTGTGTGTGTGTGTGTGTGTGTGTTGGGATTGATTAATTGTTGATGTGCTCTGTGTGTAAGCATCAGTATTTTGTGGTAGAGTTTGAGTCACCTAGGGAGACATCAGCAGTGGTTCTTTCTCCTCCTCACTACCCTTTACTGCAAATAGAAACCCAGGAGTGTCCTTAATTGATTGTTGTTGTATGTAAAGGTGAAATACGCTGATATTTCACCTTCAGACTGGAGTACAGGGACACTTTCATGGCCTTTATTGACTTTTCCTTTATGCGCAGACAATAGCAGAGAAAATGCAAACATCACGTTGTGATAATGAAAGACGACACGTGAGTCTACAGGGATCACGGTCTGCAAATATTTAACGAGGACATGAAGGCTCACACCAGATTTGCTACGTTCTCACTGAAATAGTTTTTTTTTTGTTAACTTTTCTGACACATAAAAATCATAATGCAACACAAGACAACACCTTACATGAAATCATTGAACAACAGATAAAATAACAAATCTGTGCACATAATAGAAGACAAACCAATAAACACAAAAAATACAAAAATGGGGCAGCACATTTTCACAGTAAAAATAGTGGGAATGTTTACTTTCTATTTTGTTTCCTGTTTTATTTAAATTAAAATATGAGACCAGACTTAAAAGAAATTCCCTTGAAAATGATTAGTCCTTCAAGAGATTCAAAAGAGGCAATTCAAAGAATCAATGTCCATCTGACTCTTCCAATGGCAGAGAACAATCCTTAAAGTGCCACTAAAAATAATGTGACTCCTTCTTTTTCAGTCAAACTTCCTTCATCTCAAAGTGAAGCTCCTCATCATCTTTTTGTGGAGTCCTTTTTCTTTGGATTTAGTGATCTAAACAGTCCCTGATAAACAGGACTATGTGTTTGTAGTCTTGTTTTTGGGAATATTACTGTACCTTAAGGCACATCGCAGGTTCCTGCCTCAACCTAGATCCCAGAGCTTTTAGCACCTACTGTACAGCTACTGGCTTGTATCATGATCACATTGATAAGTTTATTATTATATTATATATATTGATTTTTATACTGTTAATCACCACAGAAATATACATTTTATAAGCAAACATAACATCCTTACTCGATATACCCAAACCTTGCTGCTTGCTTATTGTGATTTGATGACTGTGAATTCTTGTTTAACTTCAAAGCAAAGCGTTTTATTTTTTTATTTTTTTTACCTGCATGGCTGTCATCTTTAAATTCATTTGCTTCAGTTTCACAATGGCAAAATGGTGCTTTATCAAAGGTAAATTCCCTGTCAGCATAATTGTGTTAGCCTGTTTTGAATCGCAGGAAGCTGGAGTTCAAAAGGAGTGAAACATAAATCACCCTGACTGTGTGACTTAAGTGTAAAATGTAATTCACATTAGATGCTACTGCCCAGGGTTGACACACACACACACACACACACACACACACTTGCCTGTCCTCATATGCATTTAACTGCGCCTTCTACTTAGAAATACTCCACAATACTTCTGAGTAAGACAGTTTTGCCTGGTTCCCAAGTCTTAGTTTAGCTCTGTGCTTCCTTCGAGGTCCGGCGCTCAGATAAATCAGCCAGACGGAGCTCAACAAGAGCAGCCAGATGAAAGAAAGAGAGCAGCGAGATCCTCATTATCTCCACGGCCGGGCTAACTGTGTGCTTCAGGTGATGACTGCTTACTGAAGGCTGCTACTGGCTTTGTTACCTGCCGCACTCATGCAAAATGATGATGTGCCCTGAGATGGAGCCCCCCCCCACACACACACACACACACAAAACATGTTCCAGTTGAAAAATTCCAGATGTGCTGTCAAAGCATGTGTGCTTCATGGACACATGCTAGCAAGTTAGTTATGTTTTTAGTATTTTGAGGGAAATGTTATGCCTTTATCAGAGTCAACAGTTGAGAGATGACAGGAAATGATGGGAGAGAGAGATATGGGGAATGACATGCAACAAAGGTCCCTGGCCGGATTCGAATCGGGGACTTTGCTTTTCATGGTCAGCCCTTTAAACCCCTAGACCACCAGGGAATCCCTTTGCATTGTATTTTGAAGTCCCCACCGGCAGTTTTTTACTTGAGGCATGACTGTCGTAAGTGAGGTGTTGTGTTCACATTTTACCTGCTGTTTTGTCTGACAGTTTTACTTGTGGCAGTTTACTGTAATGGCACACGAAAAGATATAGTACACAGATAAAAATGTAACTTGATCATGGGAAATTTCACACGACCTTATTCTGAATGTGTAAAAAAACAAAACAAAAACGTACGTACCTTACCTTATGAAAAAACATACACCATCAGTTCTCAGACCTGCATTAACTGATTTTTTGGCCACTTGGAGGCAGCGAAAACAACAACACAACACTGACATGACATGACATATCATCACCTTTTTAGTTTGTATGGCAAACTTGTTATCAAACAGTGGCTTACTTACGCATCCAGCAGTTACGGAGCAACATTAGCATTCATTTGGAGTTGTGTTTCTGTCCACCTGACAAAATTCAGTCCGATATTAACACTCCTTTCAGCTCTGTTTTGCTCTCCAGACAACTCTTGGGGAAATATCTGGTTCTTTAGCTGCTCCACTATGTTCACCAGCTAGTTGCTTACTTTGTCTGTCTGCTGTTTGGTGCTGAGTAGGTAGTGTACAGTGTGTTTTTAGAGCTTTTTTGCTAAAAATGTTGCTATGAAAGTGGTGGGAGTGAACCGAAACAGTAAAGTTGTGGACCCTAAAGCCAAAACAGTGAACTGAGGGATGCTGAAATGCTCTGTAGAGCTGAGGGGAACTGCTGCGTTTGTGATATAGTAATTATCTGTGTGTTTAACATGTGGTCATTTGATCCATTGTCAATATATAAATATTGATTATAGCAGCTTTAAGTCCTTGGCTGGATCATAATGCTAATCTCAAAATGATTATAAATCATATATACAAATTTGAGCTAAAATGCAAAATGCAATAGTCTTTATTTTTAGAGCACTTTTCAAAAAGCCAAGATACAGAGTGCTTCACACAAGGCAACAAATTAAAACCCAACTATTAAAAGAGATTTACAGGTAAACAAAAAGACAAACTGAATGAGATTAATCATAAAAGAAGGTAAAGCAAAATCAAATGAAAGAAAATGAGAGGAAAAAAAAAACTCTATGCAAGCAAAGGGCACACAAGGCAAACGCGCTGTCACCCAGAGCAGCTCCTCCCCTCAGGACAGCAGCATCCTCAGCAGGACCTCTTGCTCGGCGTTGCCATGGTTGCAAAGGTGGAGAGGGTGAGGCTGTAAGCTCTGGGAACACACACACACACACACACACACACACACACACGCTGCTGCTGTTTGCTGGTGGCTCTGACTGCCATCTGGAGATGACGCAGCTCTCACATTGCACACTGAGCGTCCTGTGTCGGTGTCATGCAACCTGCTACGTCCAGCGTATCGAGCATGACGTGTTTTTTTTCACCCTCCATTCCCCTCTGGCTCCTAACGAGTATCAGCCTCTACTCCTGTTTCAGTGGCTTGGTTGCTGCTGACAGACTTATTCACTATCGACCTGTTTTGTTTTTGTTTTGTTTTTTGCTCCTCTGTTCCCAGAGGGCATCTCAACAGGTCATCCATCGCCCACCCAGCACCTCAACGCTCTGTTGACGCGCCATCGATCATCCCTCGCCACACTGCCCCCCACCCCCCCACCTCCACGGACCTGTCAACAGCGCGTCAGCAGGCCGCTACGTCGCTGCGTCTTGATGATTTACTGTATTATTACACAAGCTGACAATGGGTATTAGTCAGTGTTTAAATGGGGCCTTATTACTCCCTGATGAGACGAGGATCCTGCAGAATGGTTGGAGCTGAGCTTCAGTCTCTTGTGGTAGATTTTCTGCTCTGAAGATCACGTGAAGTAAGAAACACATCATCGGCTGTCATTAAGCAACCATGCAGATATTTTGACTTAAGTTTTATTCCTATCACATATTGAATCCCCTTCACTCAGATGTTTTCATTTTAACAGTAGCTGTATTCTGTTTGGTCGAGATTTAGCCGATTAAGTATTCATGAAGTAAAGAAAATTCACTCTTTTTCTCAGCCTTCATTTTTTTTGATCTTCTGCTTCTTGATGGCAGTCACATCCCCTCCCTGCTTTTCACAGGAGATCAGCTCACTCCACAGATGTAACTTCACTGTGGATCTTACAGATTTCTGCAGCTTTTTTGAACTTTATGTGAGTGTGTTGCTTAATATAACTGTCTTTTATCCCAGCTCGTTCCCATTTCCTTTTCTCCCTGTGTTCATGTCTGTTCATGTTTCTTTTTTTTTATTTATAACTTCAGGCAATCTTTTCAGTGTTTTTCTTTTGAGGATTAGCTTTATTAGTTGCATGGTTCATAATCAGCAGTGCAGCTCTTTTGGAGGGAGGAAAGAGCAAGTATTGCAGATCAAGCGTTAGTTTACTCCTTTGTCTACCATTAAACAATTAAAATAACAGAGTTTTTATCCAGTGGACTGTGTCATTTCATTGATGTTTAAAATGCCAAGCACAGGCAGGAAGCCATTGTTTATAGCTTTTCCGTGCACTGTGTCTGTTTTGTCACTAGAGACTGCACCAACTCCACACTGTACTGTGTACACATTGACACACAGTACAGTAAGCTCAGGCTCAGGTGTGAACACAGACTCTGACAGGGTATTTGCCACTGCTGCACCGTCAGTGGCAATAAAGCCGAAGATCCTTTGTGCAAACACTCTGGTTAGCCATCCATGAGAACATCAAACTAATCCTTAAAACAGATATCCCATTCTCTCCAAGTTTGTTCTTACTGGGTGATCCTTCACCACTGGAAGCCCTCCCTGTGCCTAGGGCAGACTGGGTCCTCACATGCCTCGTGCTAGGGAGAAAACGTATATTTTGATAATGAAAGGCTACCACCTTACCACCAGCAAGCATGCGGTTTACTCACACAAACCCCCACTAACTAACAATCGCCTGTTTTTGATTTTCATTATTGTTTTGTTTCATTCCATTTGTCTACATCAGTTCCTATATTAGTTAAAATAGTGATGTTGAATGTCTACTTATAAATGTTTGATGACAATGTTTTTAATATCTATGTCCTGTCCCTTTCTGTTTTTTTTTCTTTTTCTGCTATGTATAAAAAGAAGCCAAAAAACAAACAAAAAAAACCCAAGTTGCTGTGGTTTCCTGCACAGCTTCTGTGACTGAAGCCAGACAGCTGCCACAGCTAAAAGTGGCTCATCCAGATCCAAGAAGAGGAACATAATGTCACCTCTCATTAGGATTGGAAAGGTTATACGGTCACCCTGCAAAATCAGCCGCGTTGAGGGATTTCTGACCTGTAGACAGGGACGTCATCAGTGGCATCACTTAATTGCAACATTTAATTCAAGATGGGGAAAAGATCACATTATCATATCGGTTGCAGAGGGTGTGTAGTGAAACCGGAGGGAGCATTTCAGCTGCCAGCAGCCAGTTTATCCCACAGAAGTGTCTTTGAGCAAGGCACTGGACCCTCCTCTTTACTCTTCTCACTGCTTAAACACCTCCTCTGAATTTCTGTTACTGTGCAGCAACGCTTCAGGTTTACAAATGTTCGTTTTTTTCTAATCAAAAAAGAAAAAAAGTGGATCATTAATAATGAAGATGGAACTTTAAAGCAAGTGAAGGAAATTCCTCCTATAACGTTTCTGTCAGGTAGAATTAGAGCAGCGGAGCAGAGCTGCCATTTCTCCCAGTCCTCTTATAGGCTTTTTCCGGGCTGAGACCAGGCAGCAGTAATCCGCTGTGTCACACGGGCAGATTCTCTTATCGACCACGCCATGATACAGCAGTGACACACCCCTGGGAGACACACGCATGCATGCAGACACACACACACGCACATCATTTGGCTGGTACATAAACACATGCAAACACACAGAGAGGCAAAAGAAAGGCAGTGCTGCAAAGTCAACAGGGTCATATTACAGCGTAGTAACTCCTGGAAAGAAACAGAAGCAACATGTAACTGTAGTTTTTGTATATTTTGTAGCAACAGTGTCACTGCGGAGGAAAAACTCAAATAGCTCGTGTTAGTGTTTTGATCTCTGTCCTTGAGGCTGAGGATGAGCTGGTTAGCTCCATCATCATTTTTTGTCTTTGTAGCGGCACCATCGGCCCCATTGCTGCAAAAAATCACCTTACAAAAATTAAGATGACATGCACAGAACTCTATATTTAAAGGAATAGTTTTAAGAAATAAGTTTTTAGCAGAGAGTTAGATGAGAAGATTGATACCACTGTCGTGTCTGAGAGCGGTATTGATCTTGTCTAAATGTCGGCAAGAAAGAGAATATGCGCATTTCCCAGGATGTCAAAGTACTCATTTAAGCACAGCTCTCTGAATGATTTAACTGTTCAAAATAAAGCAGCTGAGTTACATCAATCACAAAAAAACAAGAGAAATAACACATTCTGATCTTTAACTAGAAAGCGAAATAAAACTAAAACCATTCTCTAAATATATGCAATGATCGTGCCTGGTCAACCGCTGTACACTTGTGGTGCAACCCTAGTAGATACTGATATCTTAGTAGTAGTAGACTTGTCACTGCAGGAAAAGCACAGGTGTGACTAACAACATTAACGATGGCTGTGTTCGTGTCATCCATGTCATTAAATCAACATGCGCTGCAGGGCCCTGCAACCAGAACACCTAAATGAAAAACAGCCATTATGAATGAAGTTTAGTTCCGCCTTTGTTTGAACAGCCTGCTGTGTCAGAAGTCTGTTGGTGCTGGTTCACTCACAGAACGATGCCACGACGACTTAGCGGGCCCTCTCCTGCCTCCAGGCTCTGGTTTAGTTTTCTGATGAATAACGCATGAGATAGGTTTTCATGTTGCATCCTCGCCAGACCTTTCGGTGCATTCTAGTCTTGCGAGGAGCGACGGGAGAGAAAAGTTTTGTCCCTCCAGCCATGAAGGTGGGTTTGTAGCTTGTTACTTTTGTTAGAAAGCTCAGCATGAAAGTGGCCGGTCAGACTCAGCACGGAGTAACAAGTTGTTTGCCGCATCTTGGCTCTGAATTGGTAGTGTGTTGTGTGTGTGAGTGAGTGTGTGTATTAGCTAACTTGCCTCTTGTGTAGAGGCACATGCAGGTCATTGTCATTTGTGAGAGCTTTTCCTGTCAGGGACATTCTGTATTGTGGAGCTTTCCCTGCATGTACATCATCATCTCCAGTCAATATTTCTCTCCTGTTCCTCTAAGCCAGGAGTCTGAATGAGACCCCGAGCTCTGGGGACGAGGGAAGAAGATTGCTTTTCCCTGAGCTGGGCGTCGAGCGCTGACTTCTGTGATGATGTTCGCTGTGGAGCTCACATGGAGCAGAACAGAGATGGGGGAGATAATGATTGTTTGGTGTAGCGGAGGTGGAGAGAGAACGGGGAGCTCTATTGAGTGATTCGCTATTCTGGAGCTGGCAGCCTGTCAAATCGTACCCCACCAAAAGACAGGAAAGCTGAACTGCGATGATTGATGTTCCTCCCCTCACCAGATTGCCTGTTGCATCATGGGAATACAGAGACTTTATTGCTGAATGTGTTTAGGAAGACATCTTGCTGCGCTGACATTATGGCTTATGTCTTGAGACAAACACACACACACACCTTATCAGCTTCACAGAGAAAGCTCTGTCTGTCTTTCCGTCAGTCTGTCTGACTTTCTGTGAGCTGGATATCTTATAACGTGATATCCATGATGTTTTATTGTTGGATAGACCTCGAGCTGAACAACAGATTTTTGGCATAATCTGCATCGGAAAATCCCATTTTTTTACCTTTTTATTTTTTGAGCAAAAATAATGTACATTTAGTCATTTCTTTCCAGCTTCTACATGTATATTGTATATTTAAATTTGCATTAATTGATTTTTAGGCCACTCGGGGGCAGCACAATGAGCTGTAAACACAACACTGACATATTATTACCTCTTATGGTGAACGTGTTGGCAAACAGTCGCCTATTTACTCATCAAGCAGACACAGAATAACATTAGCATTCATTTGCAGTCGTGTTTCTGGCCACCTGATGAATTTAAGTCCAATATTCACCCTCTTTTAGCTCTGTTTTTGGGCTCTACCAACTCCTGAGGGAAACATCTGGTTCTTTAGCGGCTAAACGCTTCAGTATTGATCTGCTACTAGTTAACTCTGTTTGTCTGTCACTTGGGCGAGTAGCGTACAGTAGGTTTTAGAGCTTGGTGAGAGTGGTGAAACTTAACCAAATCAGTAAAGTTGGGGGCTGTAAAACCAAAACAATGAGCTGAAAGATGCTAAAAGACTCCGTAGAGCTGAGGGGAACTGCAGAGTTGGGTGACAATTATCTGTGGGTACCAGTGACATCTTTCACGTTACACGTAGTTGTTCTTTTTCTGTGTTAATATTTAAACACTGATTAGTGCTGGTTTAAGTTATAGGAATGGCTTCTGTGGATGTAATGTCATTTAGAGCTCAACAGGGAGTCACATTCAACACTTAAGTTAACATTCCTGCAAAGCCTTGAGGGCACACTTTGTGACGCCTTACTTTGTCCCTTTGACCTCTCAAATTCTAGCCTGCATCAGCCTGTATCTGTTTGAGCAGCGCTTTCATCAATCCAGAAAGGTGGTATTGTGGGTAAATTGCTCCTGGGAGAAAAGTAGAAGGGAGACGGGATAAACAACCCTGGGTAAAAAGCGCCATAAAGTGGCAAAGCTCTGCGTGTGGTGTGTAATGCTGATCTGTGCTGAACGGAAAGATACAGCTAATGGCCCAGGTAAGTGGTTCAGTGCTGAATGTTGTGTAGGGGCCGACCGCTTTGGCTTCATCCCTCCTCACTTTTTCTGGGGTTGTGTTTCAGAGATGAGTGCGGCCGTCAGCGGCTGTCGGACACCCTGTTCTCCCTCAGGGCTCTGACGTGACCTCCTCTGGTGTGACGGCAGCGGTGTCGAGTTGTCGTTGGGATTCTGGGGTCTCCTTCGATGATGTGGTCTTTACTTGAGAAAGCAGAGCAGTGTTTCAGTTGGAACAAGTCCATGCCAACATCCACAGCCACACACACACACACACACACACACACTCACACCACACACACCCATGTGGGCACTCAGTTCAACTTAATGTGTGGAGATGCTGACTATGGGATTATTCTCACTGAGAGCTGAGGTGTGTCTCGTTTATGACCAGGTCATTATTCACCGTCTCTCCCTGCATCACTCCTCGCTCGCCCTTTCTAACGCTGACACTCCATATGCAGCAACTCCATCACAATGAAAACACGCAAGTTGTCCCGGGTGGAGAGACTGTGGAAGGTGAGTGTGTTCAATCTTTTCAGGGACACATGTAACCCGTGTTCGCATTTGTTTAACGTTTGCCATGTGAAGCATTTTAGCGTCTTTCTTCTTTGTAATTATGCTGTTAATCAATCTGTTAATGAGCACTTAAAGGACATTTTCAAAAGAAAATCACAAGCTGCTTCTATGCTAGTGTCAAAGCTGTTTATTTATTTATTTTGCTTTCAAACGGTCTGATGATTTAATGAGCACTTCAGATGACAGCCCGTGTTGTAAGTTGTTGTTAGAATTTGCTGCAAAATCATAATCATTACATCTAAAAACTTGTCAGCTGGTAAATTTAAACACCAGGCTGTAGCTGAAGGGCAACTTGGTGTTATAAACGTATATATTAAATGGTGCTACATTGCAGTTTATATAAAGTGTTATGGAGTGAAATTGATTTTTGGTTGATTCAGATTCATTGTCACTTCTTTTTACTGCATCTGCATCTCTACCTGTGTGTATAAATGGAATTTAAAATGTGATAAACTTGAATACTTGAATTTTTTTTTTAAAACCAGACACACAGGATCCAGCATAGAAATGCCTTAATGCACTTTCCTTATGGGCATTAATTGTGGTTAAGCAAAGGCTGCATTGTAATGCACAGAGTGCTTCCCCAGTCCCATCGTGCATTATCAGCATTTTTACTGGGATACATATATAATATACACCCCACTAGACAAAGTTGGACCTCAACAGCGCAAACATTTAGTATGAAGCAGCTGTCGATGGGACGAGGTAATTAGACTTTGTAACTGATGTTGCCAATGAAAATAAACTTTGCTCACTAATTTTGTCGAATCCTAAAGCATCAGTTTATTTAAACTTGTGGCAAGCTTAGTTCAAGATAATATACTGAATCTAGTTTCTGAATACACTTGTGAAACTCGAGTGGAAAAAAGTTGAATTATTTCACCCAAATGGCAGATTAGTTTTACTTGTTTGAGTACACTCGGAGCGTGGTTAGGAGTTTAAGAAACCGACCATGCAATAACAGCGTTCCCGATTTGAATCCGGCCTGGGACCTTTGTAGCAACCCCCATCTCTCTCTCTCTCCCTCTATTCTGTCTTCTCTCTAATAAATGGGAAACAGCGTCCCACATAAAAATTGTTTAAAGACACAGTGAAATGAAAAATACATTTTCCAGCTCAGTGTCCCTGTGTCATATATCTTGTTACATGCTAAATATGTGTTTAAAAAAAGATCATTTTGAGTATGTTTACATCAAAATCTCTCTCTTTTATCTTCCTGTACAACGTGAAAATACTTTTGATGACACATCTTGAACTCGGGGGGGGCAGTTACAAAAGTGCATCGCATCAAATGGGATTTGGGGTGTCTAGTTTGCCACGCCCGTCATATAAAACCGCACTTGACTGTGGGTAGCTAGCAGAGCAACATCATAGTAAGAGGTGTGTGTTTGGAGTTCAGCTGGAAAAAGTACAGTTTAAAACAAATGTCCACTGACTTTTGTTTTAACAGATAGAATTGGTTTTTGCAGTGCAGTTGTGCATTTATGGTGCATTTAGCAATAATATCCCATTAAGGACATAGTAATACATATATCTTGGTGTTGGTAGACACTTTGCAGCTCAGCAGGGCAAGATGTTTCGCTTGATGCTATTAGCGTCACACAGGGAGCGGGAGGCAACAATGAGACACTGTCTGGCTTTGATAGACTCAGGCTACAGATTAGCAGCTGATACTGATCTAGCTGAGCATCCTGGGGTTTTGTCCTTGTGGCTGCCTTGATGCCTGAAATATGCATTCGTTTCGACATGATACGAGTTTGACACGGGTGTTTCAAAACTGCATCCAAATCCCCCCTGAGAGGTTGAGCTCTGGCAGAGAGCTGACGGTGTACAAGCTGTCACAGTATTTTCAGATTTTCTGTGTTTCAAGGATACTACTATCGCTATTACTGCTACCACAACTACTACTAGTGCTAGTAATAATTTAAGATGTGTGTGGTGGTGGTGTTGCCCTAGGGATGACAATGCCACTTTAGTCCAGATTTAAATTTGGATGGGTGGCATGAAATTTTATCACTTTGGGAATCCCCTGACTTTTCCTCTAGTTCCACCATGAGGTTGACATTTGGTAGTTTTGAGTGAAATGTCTCAATAAAAATTGAATGGATTACCATGAAATTTGGTACACATATTCATGTCCCCCACAGAATGAATAGTAATAACTTTGGTGATCCCATCACTTTTCATCTAGCGCCACCGTCTGGTCAAAATTTTATTTTTCCAATACTTTGGTTACTTTATGACCAACAAATTCACCAAGCGTTGGATTGTTTACCCACTAATAGGGAACGTGAGCTGGGTTTAGACCGTCGTGAGACAGGTTAGTTTTACCCTACTGATGATGCAAAACTAATACAATTCCCATCAGTCTCAGCTGTACTTTGTGTTTAGTGGTAATATTTAGTGGTCAAATGTTAGCATGCTAACACGCTAAACTGAGATGGTTGACAATATCAGCATGTTAGCATTGTCATTGTTAGCATGCTGATGTTAGCCTCACAGACTCTGAGTCTTGTTACAACATTTTAAATGATCAAGTTAAGGGTTGTTTCTCTCAAATTACAGAAAAACAATTATTTTCTCACCTAATAGATAGTTTTGGTTTTATTTGTCCAGATATCTGTCTCTGATGTCTGCACTCGCCCCTATACAAGGGAGGTTAGGGTAGTTCTGTTTGTTATTTTGTTTTTTTATTAACAAGATTCATTTTACCTCCATAGAGCTGGGGTGGAGGCAGAAATCTCAGAGACAGACATCTCAAAACCTGGTCAGATAAGACCAAAACTATCTGTGTGGCTAGATACTGGACCTCCAGAAAAACATTATTTTGTGATTCGGGTGAACTGGCCCTTTAAAGCAAAGTTGATGGTGGTTGGAGGTTTAAAATGATAATAACACTAGAATAGCATTGTGCTTATTCTGGGTGGGCAGCTTCTTGGATTTCAGTCTTTATCTTCTCTCTGTGTGTGTGTGTGTGTGTGTGTGTAAGAGAGAGATACAGGTTTGTGTGTGTGTGCATACGTGTGCGTCTGTGCGTGTGTAAAATGCCTCATTTGGATCTGAAGTACTACTAAAGAGAGATAGAGAGAATAATTAAACACAAACTAGATTGGAAATTTTTGGTTAGTTGGCGGGGGTCCTTGGAGATGTGGAGTAGCGCGATGATGAAAACCTTTTCAAACCCGCAGTGAATGGGTAACGATGAAGCACTATTCATTCCGAAAGCTTCTAATTTGCTTTTAATCACTCCCCTCGGTATCTCTACTACTCCATTCTTAAGAAGAATAGAACAGCACTGATATATTAATTATCCTATCCTTGTATGTGATTCATTATCATTTCCTTTTGGCCCACTGAATCACATTTTTTACACCTGTGACTTTTGTTTATTTGATGATTTGTAACTCCCTGATCTGAACATACAGCACACGTAGCTGCTAATTCCTTGTTTATTGCCCTTGTGGCTGTGCTTAATCTCCAACACATTTCCATAACAACTTGCCAAAATGCAGTGTTAACTTTAAACTTTGTTCTTCTTTTCATTTTATGACCCTCTTGTAAGCCACTGATGAGCACACATAAAGTTCATGAGGCTCATAAGTCTGTTTTACGAGAACTAGATCAGCAGATGGGTTAATGCTCTATAAATGCATGCTGACGCACCCTGCTCGTCTCTTTTTGTATATACGCCAGCTGCCCATGTGCTATACTTAATGAGCAACTCTACCGTTTTCTTGTTGACATAATTTTCTCGCTGTTGTATTTTATTATCTGAATCATATCTACTCAGTAGAGCTGCACTCAACTTCTGTTTGCTTAATTTCTTTTTGACCACAAAGGTGCCTTTGGGTGTTTTTGTAAATTACTGCATCTTCAAACGGCACTTTGATGGAATTAACTCATGAGAGACACTCAGATGTTCTTTTGGAGTCGCTGTAACTTTCCACACATAATGTGTACACAGCTGACTATTCCCTGTGGCATCACATTTGTCCCAGATACCTGACAAAAACTTTGATAATCATAGAATTACTTATAATAATCATTTATGTTATAATATGTGTCATGACAACAACAAGGCATTCCCACACGGTAACAATCTCCCTCCACTTCAAAATGTGTTTTGGATGTTTGAGCTTCACTGTGCACTGTACTGTATGTGCAAAAACTGTTTTCACATTAATCTGCTGAGGAGGTAAAGCTTCTCTGTGCTCACCTTAAGGTTAAAAGGTTTAAAACGTGTACGTACGAGCAGGATTAGTTTATTAGCCAATCGTAGTCCAGTATGCAACTTACACGTGTGTTTCATTATGGAAACAAGAAACCTCCAGTGCACAGAGAAGTGAGAATGGACATTTCAGTGAAGTAGGAGACATCTTGTGTGCAGCAGTTAAACTTTTGAAATGAAAATGTTATATAGATATAATATTCGTATAGAGGGAGAAGGAGTAGATATAATTTTAAGAATACTTAACGAGATAATTGAACTTAATTATTCAAAGCAACATATTTTTATATGTCTTACCTAGTGTTGCATGAAGCCTGACCAAAGGAAACAAAGTCAAACCCCAATAAAACCAGCTTGGTTGGAGAAAATCAAGTATTTCAAGTGTTGGTTTAAACGAACTATAGGGGAAGAAACCTATCAGGTACTGTCATGGCTGCAGTTCTTCCTCTCTCTGTCTTCATTGCTCTGTAGCGCCCCGTAAAGCTTTTGTCCTGTATGATGAGACTCTGTTAGATCTTCTCTGTCTTTTATGTTTGGTCTTTCTGAGCAGACTGATGCATCATCCTGGAAATATTGCGGTCTGCAGTGTGGCAGCGTCTGGTTTTTGTGTCTAGTTTGCAGACCACAGAGTCCTACATTTAAGGACATTTTGGCCCCAGCAGCCTTGAGATGAGGTTATATGTTCATGAGAACAATGTAACACTAGCAGTGAATGAAGGGTTTTGGACGTTCCTACTGAGATCTACTGTGGAGGCCAAACTGGCACCACACTGTGAGCCTCCATTATTGGCAGCCTTAGTACTGTAATATGGTTTCCCTCACAGCTATTTTCTCCGAAAGGTGCAGTTTTCCCCTGGAAGATTCCCATTTTGGTCCCTGTGGCTGTCGTTTTTGTCAGACAATGATTTGTATGGATCTTTTATTTCTGTTTTGAGTTTGGAGGCATTCACTGGGCAGCCTGTTCCGCGCTGCTCTGCGGCGCGTTCTGCAGTCGAGATAATCTTTTTCCTCAGGAGAGAGTCTCGGCTTGAAAGTTGTGAGTGCAGGTAGTGGAGAGCTAGCGGGTGTTGTTGTTAAGCGGAGCGAGTATTTTGGGTTACCGCATACGAAATCATTTTTTATGGGGCAGAGACTGTAGACTGTAGAGCGTTAAAAAACACTAGTCAGGAGCCTGAGCCACTCAGAGGAGGCGATGTGAAACTGCCATAATGCAAACCTAATAATGAAACTGGAAAAAAGCATAAAATAAACCAATTTCATCCTCTGTGGTCTTATTTCTCATTATACAATGCTGTTTAAATACTAAAGAATATTCTTTGAAAAGAGTCTTTTGAAAATGCTTCTCAAATCCTGAATAATACCGTGAATGTATAGCAATCATAATAAGAAAAAATAAAGTGCAAGAAATTATACTTAAACTGGGAAAAAGAGGACTTCCTCTACCTTCTCTGTAGAAATGCCACACTCCTTGGAAGATTTGAAACTTTACTCTTTTATCATCATCAGATGGGAATCAGGTTGGTGATGGGAGGATGCAATTGCCTTGTTTACATCATACTGGATTTAGTGTAAATGTCAGTAGCCAAGTGGAGAAAAAGAACATGTCGGCATACAGAGGTAATTAAAAGTAGGAGGCAAATACAAAAAAAAAAAAAAAAAAAATATATATATATATATATAATAATATTATTATTATTATTATTATTAATATTATTATTAATACAATCACTGCATTTTCAGGAATATGGCATGTTCCGCTTCAAATGCAGCAACTGACTACATAGTATAAAAATAACACAAAACAGTATCGCTTTGATGCTTATGAACTTAACATTTGAATGTACAGTATGAAACGGGCTTAGTGTCGTTGATTAATGTGAAGACAACTGGTTCTGTTGTTACAACGAGTACGTTGACCAGTGGCCTTCCCAGAAAAACAGTTACGTATTGATGAGGGTCAAGGAGTGAGGTTCAGAGACTAGGGAATGATACAAACTTAATGTAAGTTTTTATAACGTGTGTGTGTGTGTGTGTCCAAACAATTCCAGGCAAGACAATGGTAGATTAATTGTTTCCCCCTGAAAGTCCTCTCTTGGTAGAACCACTAATGATTCTGATTAAAGACTTGTGGACTTGTTAATTACCCCTCTGTAATGTCCAGACAGTGAAAAACTGCCTCTGCCTGCAGTCTGAAAACTTCTCTGCCTTTCATCACTCCGCGACATACGTAGGCGTGTTTTCTCAGGACCGAATTGATGACCTTTAGGTACAGTACTGATCTGTGATGAACTATGAAGCGCTGCCCACACGTTATCTATCCTTAACCTGTGATTTACAGCCGCAGCTCCGCAGGCGGGAGTGGGGATGCAAACAGCAGTATTTACACTCAGTGAGGCAGGTGTGCTGCCAGTTGGACAGCTGAAGGAGTCACGGCAGGCCAGAGGGCGAAGGGGACGTGACTGATGATTGAGTTGGCCATGCTGACAGCTGGCAGCACGGCTGAATGGAAACAGCTTGTTCCTAAATCAGCCGCCATCGCTGATTGATGGGATTTTATTGGCATTGTGCATGAGGACAATTTAAATTTGTTTTTGTTGCATGTTTTCATTCAAAATTTCAAAGAGTTGCATTGATTTCAGTGGTCCAAACGCTGTCTGAGAGGCAGGGCTGTAGCTAACATATTCCCCAACACCCCCACCTACTGTACACACCCACCTCTCAGAAAAATGTGACCAGACGCTAGAAATAAAGTCTCTACAATGTTTTAATTATTTGTATTTGTCAGTAATGGATGATTTGGCTACACCCATAGTTACCGTGGTAACAGCAAATGCAGTTTAAGGCAACGGCAAACACTCATTGAGCAGTTGCTTTGTCAGAAACACAACCAAAGGTGTAACTGGTGTATCTGTTTACAGCGCAACCAAACAAGCTGTTTTAATAAAGAAGTCAGTCAATAATAATTGCAGCCGTGATCTGATTTCATGCCGCGAGTAGTTTTCCACACAACAGCAGCGCACAGTGAAGTTGGTTACATTGCTGAGGAGTTGGAGGTGTGCAGCCTGTCACCTGCAGCTCTTCATCTAACAGCTCACTGTGGCTGCTCGTCCTTGTTCCATCTTTACCTTGCAAAAAATCATAAGTCATCGCTAACTGCAGTGACAAACACAGCGCGTTTCCTGTGGCTGCCTCACAACAAAAGCCACCCCATGTTTAGCCAGTTTGTGAAGCAGTAGCAGTAAGATTTTCTCTTTGCATTAGCAGTAATTCAATATAGGCCTAGCTGTGATATGTGTGGAGAGTGGACAGTAGACAGTGAGGCTTTTATCAGTGAGATAAAATCATGCTGGAGTACATGCACGCATTGTTTTCCTGTAAATCCATCATGGCAGACTGAAAACTACTAATGAAAACTACTATATAAAGAGATAATTACTGAATACAAATACAGTGGATGGCTATTGCAGAAAAAATGCCAACAAAAACAAACAGGGTTTGATTTCATTAAGGTCTTTAAGATTCTGCTGCTTAATTACATTTTCTTACAGTTTGTAATTGCCCCAGGCTGCTAAAAATCCCCAAATTCCCAGAAGAAAATACTGAGGAAATGACCTCAGTGTCCTCACTGGCAGCTGAAGCTCTGCTGAGAGGTCTTCACTGTCAAGTATAAAATACACCGAATTCTGTGTGTGAAAAGGTCAAATATTAACATGCTGACTGTCAGTACACAATATTGACCATTAGAAGTCAAAATCCAAAAACGTGGGTTGCTGATTAATAATGTATGAAACATTAACAAAACCACTACAAAAGCAAAAACTACCACACAGTTGACTTAGCACTTGAAAATTATAAGCTTTGCAAAGGTAGTATTTATTGTAAAGCTGTTGTATTGCATTGCATTAGATTGCACAGGTGTTGGTGATATTATGTGCGTACCCTGTTCGTCACCGTAGCGATATTGCTGCTGTCTGTACGCTGGAAAAAACCCTCAGGGATGCATTTATACACAAACATGGTGGATAATGGTGTGCTGCCTGGCATTGTTGGTTTTAAGTGGCGGTGGCTGTGTGAGGCTTTCTTCTCTGCTCTTTGGTCTGTGGAGAGAGCGCAGCTGATATCGGTTATCAAACAAAACTGTCCCGGCCTTTGTTAGCCATCCTCGTCTCTCCCTTTCTCTCTTTTTTTTTTTTTTTCTCTTTCTCTTCAGTCTTAACTGACAGCCTGATGGCCACGACTGAGAGTTGGTCAGAGATTCAGACTTTTATATTCTCTATCCACAATCTCCTTCATAAGAAAACATTTCCTGCCTTTAATCAAGTGAAATGAGCTGCATTTTTAATAGCTACATGGCCCCACCAACCTACAAGTTAACGTCTTCATAATAAACCCTTATTGTGCCTGTGTTTGTAATACAATAAACACAAGCCCTGGAGTAAAAACAATTAAAAGAGGAATTTCCCTGTGAGAAATCTGCTGAATATTTATTTCTGTTTGACCAACATAAGGATGTCAGACAACTAGTGATCACTGGGGGGAGCTAGCATGCAGTCGAAGACTTTCACACTGTTTATTGACAGTTAAACAGTTTGTTGGTCTTCAGCAACACCGCACATTCATTGCTTGGTGCAAAGTGCTTGTTTAAAGGCTTTGGAAGGAAGGATTTATTTGACAGGTGTTGCCTAGAGATGCTGTCTCAGGCAGCACATAAACCGCTAAATGATAAAACACAATATAAATGAAAATGATGTCAATTAGCTGATAAAAATGTGGTTTAAAGGAGAGCGCGTGTTGCTCTGCTGGCACGCTCCGACTCCACATGGCTGCATTTTCTTTTGCTTCTCCAATTAAGCCTGATTGTCTGTTGTTGTATCTTTGGAAAGTAATTGTTGCCAGAAACCTACGTGCATCATGATGTGATGATCAGTCTTTGTACCCCTCGCTGTGTTTGGGTTTCTTCTCTTGTTTATTAGAGCTTAGTTAGTCTCTTAAGCGCTCCCCTTGTTTGCTTGTTGTTTATTTTGTAAATGCTGCCCTGTTGCCTTTCACCTCTCTTAAAACTTCAAATTTTTGTGCGGCTAATTGTCAGGAGCTTGCATCCTCTGACGGCGAGGTGAGTTTAATCACTGAGCGACTGGGGAAAGCACATTAGTATGAGTGAAAGCAGATAATGGGGAGAGGAGACAGACCGTCACACATCTGAGTATGTAGTAAACTGTAATCTTAAATTGTGAAATTCATTTTATTCAGTGCTGTCTATGCAAAACAGACCCAATTACACATGCTTTATATCAGAATTAGATTATTTGAATGTATTTTGGTGAAAGGTAAACGGTCTCTCTGCTCATGTGTCACTGGAGCTGTCCACAGCAGTGGTGCTGAAATGAGTCTTGGTCATGCAGCTCCCTCAGGCCATGTGTGGAGCTGCGCAGTGACAGCAGTGCCAAATGTTGTGTTTGGTACGCTGTATGGCCTTTTAAAGTCGACTGTCAGAATCATCCTGCCACCGAAATTTGTTTTTTTTTTCATCTGCAACATTAGGAAACTTTATCTTTGCATCCAACTTCTTCCGTCTTAACACTTTCTTTCTCTATTTCTTTCTGTATCTGTTTGTTTAGTTTCTTTCTATTTTTCTATTATCTCCCCTTTATCCTGACCCTGTAATGCTCAGAGGGACTCATGATGAAGGCCAGAATTGGTTAGAGTCTGGTGGTGATGTAATATGTTGCCCATTAGCTTACCTATTCTCTTATTTGTATTATTATTAATTCTCTATTATTGTGATTGAGCTTATTCATGGGCTTTTACTCTGCAATATTTTGTTGTTGCTTACATGTGCACTGATCTGACTTTTTCTCTTTGGTACCGATTCCGATAGCTCAACTCAGGGTGTCCAAGTACCGATCTGAGACCAGTACTCTTTTTTTCCCCCAAATTTTAAATCTGTATACCTCACGGCGAGGAAGATAAGATCGATAAGATGATGACAGATAAGATGCAAACTGTATTTAAGATCGGTCACGTCATGGCTGAGTCGCTTAATAAGGTCCGGTATTTGTGCAGAGTGGATCGGTGCATCCGTACTTACATGTGCTTCTGTAGTTAAGGCATCTCATATGTCAAGACTTTTTAATTTCATTAAAAAAATTGTCAAGAAACATTATGTATTTATTATACAAATCATACATGTTTGGTATGCAGAAAGATTTAAGGGAACCTGCAATAGTTAATTCATGGAGGATGATTAAACCACGTAGTTATTTACACTTTATGACCAGTGATGATGATGATGATGATGATGAAGAACATGTGGATCATGTGCCTTAAAATCCTGATTGATCCTGAAGATTTTAGTCTCGTAGTCTGAAGAAATCTTTCACAAACAGAGGAACAAAATCCCCCAAAATGTAATTAGAATCAAATTAGTTTAGTGTAACCTGGGCTGATAACAGTTAGTGTGCTTTTTCCTAATCTGACTGTATGATCTGGCGGCACTTCATGTCTTCATGTTCATAATTTCCAAGTAAGTAATGAACAAAGGTGTTGTCTGAGAGTAAGCCCGATTGCACAGTTTAATTTCCTGGAGCAATCAAAACATGTCACCATGATTTACTGCATCATTTATTACAATCATTATGCACTCGTATGATTTTAAGATAAATGAAAGATTTCACTCTGAAGTTTAGAGTTTGCTCTGTTTATTCCTGTTCATTTATAGAAACACAAATGGCTGAGAGAGAATGCACCTTCACTCTAACAATAATTAGCCCTTAAGATGGTAATAAAAGTACTGCCACTACGCATTACCCTGACAAGAAGGAAATCTTTCCCTCGTGCTGATGCCAAATGTATCCTCTTTTCTGCCGGTGACTCACATCACAAACTTTTTTCTTTCTTTCTTTCTTTCTTTCTTTCTTTCTTATCTGAGATTGTTAAGTTCCTTTCCCTCCAACAGATGACTGGTTCAAAAGGCCAGGAGTTCTGCAGAGACTGTGCATGACTTCTGAAGAAACGCTCTCTCTAGAACCAGAGTGCTGTGTGTGTGTGTGTGTGTGTGTGTGTGTGCGTGTGTGCAGCACAAATAGGCAGACAAGCTGTGCTAACAAGAGTGTGGATTGTGTGTGTGCACAGAGATGTGACACACGGTGAGAGAGTTACAGCACAAACAATGTTTTGTTAGGAACTGGAACTATTTCTGCTCTATGTGGGAGGACGGTAGCACTGCTTCTCAAGAGCCAGGCCAGCAACAACCCTTTGTTTTATTGGCAGACAATACAGCAGCATTGGCATACAACATAGTGGACTGAATATGATTTTTATGAGTATAGACACGCTATGCAAATCTCTTCTCTCCTACTTGCTAAACTGCAATGCACAGAACACTGTCAGTCATGAATGTATTCTAAGATAAGACTCAAAATCTCCCCCGAAAAGAACTGCACTGATACCTGAAAGTATTTTGTTCTTCTTGCATTGATTCCTGTTTCCATTTCCTGTGTAATGGACTTGCCAGTAATGAGTGCCCACAGTGATCTGATCCAAACTGACAGGTCTCCATATTATCAGTTACTGCAAGCTCAGAGCCCAGCGGTGGGAAAAGGAGCTCGGTACAACTAAATATAGGTCCAGGTGGAAGGACAAAACCTTGAGCTCTCCTTTTGTATTATGGTGGGGGGGCAAGACAAGAAATGGAAATGGTAAAGCTTTGCAGTTTCAGACTGGACTGCAGAGAAGTCTGAGAAGACTCGTGCACTACCTGGGGCTGCTATATTTCGTTAAAGAAGTCTTTTTACTTCAGTTTTTGCTTCCTCTTGGACTTCATTCTCCTATTTAGGTCTGATTTTTGTAGTCTGGCGTTGCTGTAAAAATGGAATACACATTTTTGAAGATAATGATGAAAATAACTTGGTAGCAGTCTGATATGCAGTCGCCTCTGACAGTGAAAGGATGTCTAATCCTGCAGTGTTTGCTCCATGATTCTCCATCTCTCCAAAGAAGTGCGTCTCAGCCCTAAATTGCGCAAATTCAAGACTAAATGCAAAAAAACAAAAAAAACAAAGGCAGGTATGAGCAGGTTTGAGTAACCCATTGAGCTGTGGGTGATGCCACTGCCACTGAACCTCCCACACCGCAGCGGTCCACAGTTTCCTGCACATCAGCTGAACCCTGCGCTGTCTGCACCCACGGTCTCTTCATTGTTTCAGCAAATCACTGGATATCCTTGAACACTTAGTACGCCTCTCTCTCTCTCTCTCTCTCTCTCTCTCTCTCTCTCTCTCTCTCTCTCTCGGGGTCTGCCTCTCTCTCCGCTTCATTATTCCGCACCTGTCAGCAGTGGACGCCGGCGCGCGCTCCTCTTTCCCTCCTTCCTCTCCTCTTTATTTTACCGTCATGACTTCTGCAAAAGACGCGAACGGGCCGGTGAAAGCGGCTCAGCAGCAGGATCAGGTAGGTAGGAGACGAGCTGTTAGCTTCTGCGTTCATATTATTCCCGTGCGCGTTTGGCGTTGTCTCTCATAAAACGAAGCCTGGCTACAGGATGTGGGAGCAGCTGCGAAAACTGTTGATTTGAACAATTTAGCCAAAATAGGCTATTCGACACAGCTTGATTTCCATTTGAGCATTTTTATCACTGTCTCCGTTTGACTTGTTTGAATTTCCTGTCTAGAAATGGCTGGAGTGCTGCAGTTTGAATGTATGCATCAACAAGGCACAACTTCTAAACTTCGGCCTAAATATTTAATGAACTCCTATTGTAACCTCAGACCACAGATGTAGCATCTATACCATAACAAGCCTGTGTGGTGTCCTGTTTACACAAACAATTTGACTTTGTGGAAACAGCTTCATTGTCCTCTGATTCACTGGGTTTTTTTTTTTTTTTTTGTTTGGTTTGGACAAAATCTCCTTTTTTAGTTCTGAACCAAAGATAAAAGTTTGCAGAGCCAAAAGAAGAGAGAGAGAGAAGAGCAGAACAGAGTGGGTGGTAATTGCTTCTGTATTGTTCTGTCAACTCATTGAGTTTAAATTGTGCTCTGTATGAGGCCACAGGGAACACTGTGAAGTGATGTAATGGCGTGTAGACACACAATCCACTTTTGGGGTTTACATAACTGAGCTTCTGGCAGTGATATCATAATTTAGGTTGAAAGGTGCTTCACAGAAATAAACTCATGTTTGCTCGTATGAAGTGAGAACATCTTGACCATAAATCTAGTTGCATAACAGTTGTTGATTGTTGAGTATTTGGCTCTTGCAGTGCATTTTGCAAAGGCTGCACTGAATATGTGAGAATTAAAAAAAAAAAGGTCTGTTTCATTAGTTTAAGGCTCTCCACTATACATAATTGTTGCATTGACAGGATATACAGTAATTAAACTGGAAAGGTTTTGCTGTTTTAAGAAGCTCACCTGCATTATACCGTTTCTTGTGCATCTTCCCAACAGATCTCTCTCTTGTGTCTTGAATGCAGTCAGCACCTTTGAATATTTTAAGTGTCAAGTGTTCATTTTTTTTTTGTTGCGTCCTATTCATACATTAATGAAAGCGGGAGTGCGGAGTCGACAGCAGTACAGCAGATCCTTTGCCGTGTTCAGATCAGGAAGAAAAAAAAAAGGGAGCATGAGCTCTTTTGAAGGTTGAGAGGAAATCGGATGTCAGACTTGAAAAAGGGGAAGCTCACAGAGAGTGAAATGCACATATGCTCTCCTGCACATGACATAATACACGGTTATCAGTATGCACGTGCAGCAGTTATTTCACCTTTGGCAATGAAAAGGAAGAATATATCTTTATTTGCTCCGAGTGCTTTATATGTGCTCATATGTGACTGGCCTCGACTTCTTTTCTATTTTCAGTTGTACAAACAACACCATTTCCTGTTGGATGGGGAGATCGGAAAATATACCCCCCCCCAACAACGATGCCGTAGCTTCAACAATGACCTTGCTCGTTGGTAATATCAGTTTCAAATGCGAATGCCAGCCTGTGCGTCTACTCTTTAATGATGCAGAGACAGAGGCAGAGAGATGAAGAAGATATCATAGCACAGGAAGTACCATGCAGCTAAGAAGCACATCTGAGATTTGAACTCCAGCCCTCTGGAGTGCAACATCACTGCTGCTGACAGAGGAGGCTTTATTGCAGTTGGGCGATGTGTTGCACTTGGCTTGAATCTGAAAATATAACTGGATAAATTCAAGCTATCTTATCTTCTTCTCCATTTAGAAACGCTGCTGTCTTCGTTAGGGCAGTCATTACAGGCTCAGGAAATGCACCTCCATATTCTTTATCTGATGCACCGTCACTGTTGCGCGCCACTCCTAACAGCCCTCACACTGTTGCTGATCGTGGTGCTTTAAAGGCGCACAGAAGCTGCCGCCACACAATGTTATGTTACTCTTATACTCAGTTGTCTATGATCATATCTCCTCCATTACTGTACTCGCTGCTTTTCAACTTCAGGTCAATGTCTTGTTCAAGGTAGCAGCCACGTTTACTGTATCCCATTTCCAACAGCAGGGTACTCGCACTGTTATTTAAAACACAAGTACCCATCCAGACTGAGGGGATCAAAGGTGACTCGTGGTATAAAAATACCCATTCACATCCAGCTGGTACATTCAACTAAATCCTGCTCTGATTAAATTCAATTATGATGTTTTGGTGATTTTTTTTTTTTTTCCCCCTCTCAAACCTTCATCATGCTAGATCCACTTGGTCTGCACATAATTATTCTGAAAGGATAATAGGTCTCTCATCTTTCCTTTAACTCAAAATGGATTTAATTTAAAAAAAAGAAAAAGAAAGGAAAAAAACAGCAAGGGTTACTTCAAACTGATCCATTCCTGAGTGACTTTTGTCATGTTGTTGTGCGCTACAGTTCTTCTGATGCTTAAAAGATACTGTGCCAGTTTTGTCCATTGGCAGGTGGTAATTCATATCCTCTGAGAAAACGCTTCCTTTTCCTCCTTCAGTACAGTTTGATCAAACACCATTTCCTGTTGGATGGGGAGATCGGAAAATATACCCCCTCCCAATCACTGACGCCGTAGCTTCAACAATGACTTTAACCTCCGTCTTGCCTTTTTCCTGTTGATAGAGTCGCCAGGAGTTAACACCGCCTCATTTTTACTTTTCTCATCTTCTTGCCAGTTTTACAGACTCAGTACGTTATTAATTCTTACAAAGACCAATGGAAAGCCACACAAAGCCCAGAAAATATCTAGGCCTACTGATAACTCCATGTTTTGTCACATTCCCCACTTTTATGGATCTCTTCCCGCAGATTCTCACTTCTAATCTCAGAAGCATACGCTCAAATATTAGTTTTTTGTGGATTCTTTAAAACAATTAACTTCAGGAAGACTCACCCAGGAAATCAACACTTTCAGTTATGGCAACACACTAAGCCTCTCCATAGTTACTTTTTAGCAAATAACACTAAGCCACTTTGCTATGGTTTCCTTTGTTGGGACAACATTACAGACGAAACACAAAATTTGCCAAATCGCAGGCTCATGGCTCAGGCTACAAATGTTAAACAAAGACGATGTTCAAGAAAACAGTAATTTGTTGGTTTGTTGAGGGCTATTGTTGATGCCAGTGACTCAACAATGACTTCACTAGACAGTGAGATTTCAAGCTTCCATGTTTTGGAAGAAAAAACTCTTGTTAGAGAAACTCTTCATCCGTCGCCCCCACCTGCTGCTAAATGTTGGAGGACAGTACCTCTGCACAAAACAGGCTTTGGAGAACATTTTGTTCTCATGCCAAAGTTGAAAACGACAGAGCAGTGTTATTATTGAATCACTTTGCATAGTGCTTTGTTAGGTAACTGATTGTTTTTTGTTGGCTCTGCTATAATTATCTGAATTATTCCTGTCTATTCTGGATAAGTGAATGTTTTTAATGTCAAGTAGAGCATCTGTTTAGCTGCCTTTACCGTACTGTTAGCTACTGTGACCATGAGGTTGACATTTGGGGGTTTTTAGTGAATTGTCTCGATAACTGTTGGATGGATTGCCATGAAATTTGGTACAGACGTTCATGTCCCCCACAGGATGAATTGTGTGACTTTGGTGATCCCCTGACTTTTCATCTAGCGCCATTATCAGGTCAAAATTTTAATTTGTTTACTTTGTTTTACAACTGTTGGCAAAACTAGAGACATTCCCATCAGTCTCTTTGTGTTTAGTGCTAATTAGCAAATGTCAGCATGCAAACATGCTCAACTAAAATGGTGAGCATGTTAAACATTATACCTGCTTAATGTCAGCATGTTAACATTGTCATTGTGAGCATGTTAGTATGCTGATGTTAGCATTTATCTTAAATATCTTGCGCCTCAGTGCAGCCTCACAGAGCTGTTAGCATGGCTGTAGTCTTATTACATTACTCTTAACTTACTCTGAGGCTTTGGCACTGCTGTTTGCTGTGTATATATGTTGTACTGTACGTTGTTGTATCTCGTGTTTTTATATTATTTTTGTCAGTTTGTACGTTAATGTTTATGCACTTTATTGCATAAAATGTTCCTGTTTTAAGTCACACTACAAGACGTCCAGGTACATGTGAGAGATTGTCAGGTCCCACTAGTTTCAAAGTCAAATGTAGATGAGTACACACACACACACATATGAACACACACACACACACACACACACACTCTGAGAAGATATAGGATAGATCCCTTGGAGCGCCTCCCACTCAAGTCTGGTAATGTATCCGTCCTGATAATAAGACAAGTGCAGAACTTATGGTATTTTTAAATGAGACACGCTGACTGGGTGTAATTTAATTTTAAGATTGTCAACGCACAGAATACTGTAGCTGACTGGAAGAATTTAAGTGTTGGAGCCATGGAAGAGAAAAAGCATCTCATCAGATATTGAATTATTTATTCCCAGGTGAAATCAGATAATGGCATAAAAGGCAGCGGTCTAAATCATTTAATATTACTTTGACTTGTTGTGAAAGAACAACACAATGCACTTGTCTTCTTCTCACTTACCTCACCAATATATTCAATGGTGCAATAGTAATACTACTGCAACCACTACTGCTATCACCACCACCACCACCACCACCACTACTACGACTACTACTACTACTATTCATTCACAAAAGTACATACGTTTTAAGGAAGTACTCTCCAGATTTCCTCAGCTCTATGGAGAGTTGTAGCGTCTTTCAGCTCATTGCCTGTGACTTCACGGTTTTAGTTCACTCTCACTGCTCACATTAACCTTTTTTCCAGCAGCAGCAGGCGGCTGTTTTCAGTGAAAAACAGTCTGATAGGCCCACTGTGCGCTACCTGCTCAGCCCCAAACAGCAGACAGACAAAGGTAGTGACTAGCTGGTGAACACAGTGAAGCATTTAGCAGCTAAAGAGCCAGATGTTTCCCTCAGGAGTTGATGGAGACCAAGAGCAGAGCTAGAAGGAGAGTGAAAGTGACTTAAATTCACAAACACGACTCCATATGAATGCTAATGTTGCTTTGTGTCTGCTGAGTGAGTGTTTGCTAACATGATCGTCATATCAACTTTATAAAGTCATAATATGTTTTCAGCTTGTTCTGTGGCCAAAGGATCAATTAATGCTGCTTTAAAGAATTCAAATTGAAAAAAATCTATAACCCACACAACTTCAGATTTCCCCACAATAAATTATAATGTGGCTAGAGCTGGAGTCCATCACGTAACACCAATAACTTGCTAAATTTGAATTAGGAAAGATTTTTGTCTGATTGTCTTTCTGTATTGCAAAGTTGCGCACAATCAGATGGAGAAAGATTTTATAAGTGCTTTGCTACTTGTTAGCTAGTGATGGTACTTAAAGACAGACCTTTTTTTGCAGTATTATTTGCAGGTAATGATAATGTTGCTTAGCTCTTTCATTCCTCTTCTGTCAGACAACTGTACAGAACACCACTGGACTCAAAGATGAGCTTTAACGTAACTTTATGTAACGTTATTCTCAATTTACACGTCACGTGAGCAACTGCAGCTAAACTCTCTGTCTCCTCTCTTCTTCTACGCTTTTCCCCTTTACTTCAATGACTCCACTACAGCGAATGACTGTCACAGAGAATACATGCCACAATATTATGTCCCATTTACCATCTTACAGGACTTTTCCTCAGTGATTTTAGTCAGACGTGTTGATCTATGGGATTTAGTTTACAGTGCACTCCACAGAGTCTGTAGAGGCGGCTTGAATCGTGCACGTCCTTAATTCACAATTTTGTGCTTCCCTTGACTTATCAGAGGTGACCTCTTATCAACAAATACGTCCGCAGGTTGCAATATCTCATCTAAACAATATTTAGTTTTCTTTGTCTCGCCTCAGCTGAGTGTAACCCGCACAGTCCACATTTTCCGAAGTGGACAAAGACAGGCTGGACAGACAGAGACAGGCTGATGGCCTACTATCCATGAACCAAAAGCCAACTGGCATGAATTCTTAATCTCACTCATGAATGCCTTATGATTTATTGATGCAGTTCCAGAGGAAAAGTTTACCCCCATGTCCAAGGGCTACTGCTTCACTCTCGAGTTTGACTGTTCTCAGTGCAGCGACTACATTACAGTGGAGCAATATATCGTGTGTCAAGTGTCCGATGTCTTTAGACAGCTGAAGTTTGCTTTCGTTTCAAATGTCTATATTCGCTCGTGTCATATTTGAGAATGTCCTGAGTTAATTTCGTGAGCCCCGGGGCACATTTCCCACACGACACTCAGCAGTAATATTAGTCCCTACTGTACTGTACAGCAGCCAGCACCATCTTCACTGCAAATCTGACTCAAATGACTCTCTTGGTTCCCTTGGAAACCAGGTGCTCAGAGATCAGGAAAGATCCATTTCACACTTCAGCAGCGAGCAGAGAGACAAAGAGATGGTTAGACAAAGGGAAAGTGGGAGGGAGAGAGGATTAGAGAGAGAGAGAGAGAGAGAGAGAGAGTGTGGGGGGGGATAAAGGAAGCTTGACCTTAAAAGATGCTTCGTTCTTATAGCCCCTTTGTCTCGAAATAGAATGAAAATAGTAACAAATGGATTGAAAAAAATGTGTTGCTTCCCCTCATGGGATTTTCTACCCTTTAGAGCCGTCAGTACCGAAATGCACAGGGTTTGTTTAGATGTGGTGTCTGTAGAGAAGATGGTGAAAATGGCTCCAGTTCTCATTTATTGATGCAGCTTTTATTGTTATCAGCTGTAAGGCATGCATGCCTGCTCTTCACACAGACTAACAGAAGGAGATGGCTTAATGCAGACAGCCAGTAATGTCCCTCCACGTCTGAAACGGCTAAGGTCAAGATTTCCTTTCGCCCACAGACGCGCTTTTTCCTCGTTAAGAGCTCTTCGGAAAAGTCAGCATCCAGGGAACACTCAAGTTTACAGCTGCACAGTTTGTTATATACTTAAACATGCTGAACATCAGGGAAATCAAAAGTAAGATTCTGCATGTCTCTTTAGGGTTTTAATTTGCTGGAAACAATTTTTCGATTTTCATATGTTTCATTTCAATGGGAGCGAATTCAGCCTGAGTTTGGATCTCCCTGTTCATTTGTGGTTGAGTAGGTGGGTGAAATGTTCCACACTCCACACAGGGATAAAGCTGCGCGGGTAAAGCAATCAGAGCTAAGACACTTTAATAACAGTTGATTGTATGAGAGAACAGTGCTGTTTTAAAAAATATGCTGCTGCTTTTTTAGTCTAAGTTTTAAATACATGGATTCCACATGGGAGCAGGTTGTTGTGTCTTTAACAAGAAAGACAATTAATTACTTAATAAAAAAATAAAAAAAAGTATCTACCTAATGTAGGTACTTGGTAGATACTACATGTATAAGAAGGTCAGTGGAGCTTCATAAAGAATGTATTGATATTGACGGAGCGTTTCATCATAACATCTTTCCAGAGAGTGTTTGCATGCAGCTCTTTTTTCAATCAGTGGATCTTCAGGTTGAATTTCATGTGTTTTAAAGCACATGAAATCAAAAGCATCTAAAGCATGTCAGATGTGCTCGGACAACACGTCATATGAACTACTGTAGTTAGACCATAAACTGACCCTCAGACAGTTCAACCATCTCTATCTGCAACTAATGGGGTTTTCAAACAGTCTGATTCAGCAGTGAAAGGGTCAATGAAGAATGTAATCTGCAGCCGTTTTGCTTGTAGGACATGGAAACTAGTCTCAAAACTCTCTTGCAGCGTTACCTACAGGACAGTTTTCTTCCTACACTTGGTGGAAACATGTCCATGTTAACACCAGACTTGAATTTAGGCAAATAAGGGCATAATCAACATAACTGAATCTCAGTGTACTATTTTTCATTTAACAAATCTTGCCTAGCATAGCTTCAAGGCCCAACGCTCAAACTCCTGATGCTCAGTTTTTAATGTTGCACTCTGCAATAGTTTTGGTTAATTGAGTGGGTGGTTTAAATAGCAGCGACAGCTGTCCTGACGGCTCTGTTGACCACCGCTTAGCTTGTCACAGGAAGTACAATAAACATCGATCACATCTTTCTCAAGTCGGTGTTTTGTATGCAGAATATTGACAGTGAAGGTTAATGGTCGTATCCACTTCAACTAGATGCTGTTTTATTGAGGATTTCACAGTGAAAAAGGCAAACGTCCAACAGTATTTGATTGTCTATTGATTTGAATTGTGGAAAAGCTCCCTGACCTCTGATTGAATAATTGGGTGTCTGTTTACAGAAATGCCAAGCACTGGAGGGAAGCTACTCCTGCTGATCGTCAAGTTGTCTGCATCCTACATTTCCACAGCCTGAATTAGCCCACAGGGCCTGTGGGAGCTGTATTTAAGATTCGAAAAGTAGGCTGTCTGAAATAATTTTACCATGTGCCTCTTGTGCTCCAGTACAATTAACGCGCTGAATTTGTCACAGGTGGATACAAAAAAATGACTGGAACTAAATATTTACTCACATGCCTCCCAGGCTGGCATCAAAGTGTCTGGAAATATTCTGCTGAGAGACACTTTTCCTCTGTTATGTTATTATGGCGTAGATCCAGCTGTCACATTTATAGATCTGTGCCTCTCCGTCAGGTACAGGCTGCGGTGAACTGGATACTGGACTGGGCTGCATTTAGATCACCTGCCTGCACTAAACGGTTTACCGTTTTCAGTGCAGATATACGGAAAAACAAGTAAGCAGATGCAGAAACAAGACCGTTATCTGCACGCCTGTCACAGCGTCTCATTGTTTTATTTCTGGCTTGGTCAGAGGTCTGAAGTGATTGTTGATATCAAAGGCAACTTCAACGGCATGTCTTTCCTATTTGAGTATGATAACACAGGGACATTAATATCTTATGAATCCAGCCCATACACCTTATCGCGAAAACCCTTACCTCTGCAGCAATAAATCAGCTTATTGATGTGCCTGCTGTTTTTCTATGTGTACTCACTGCCTTCAGTATTGATTTGCTTCGCTGTGAGACAAACTGTGCAGAGACAGTAGGTGCACAGACACTGGAAATGCACACACAGGAACACTTTAAAGATTTAAATGGAAAGTAACTTGCAATGTAGCAATTTAAAGTCTTTATATATATATATATATATATATATATATATATATATATATATAGGCATCGTATCTGCCCTAGAGTTGAGCCGTCTGTTTCACTGTCACGTGTGCACACACACACACACACACACACACCCCTCATTAACTTGTTCACTGAGCTGCTGCATACTGTATAACCACGCACTGTAGCGGACAGAGACCAGGTCTAATTGGTAACAAGGATATCATCAGCTTGGACTGATACGGGTGGCTGGAGCAGCTCACTTTCCTCACTGACTGTGACCAGAGACATTAATGTGCACATGTGCCTGTCTGTCTGTCTGTGCATGCGTATAGTCGGAGACCGTTAATTAGATAGGAATGACACCTGACAGAGACCCTCATTCCTGACCCTAACCCTAAAACCCTCTGGATGGAGGTTTCATTCATTCATAAAATGTATCCTCAAACATATATAGTGCTACTCGCATGTCAAATGATGGTGTTTCAGAGTAGCCGTGTCCTGAAAATAACAATGTATATGAGACCTAGAGTGACAGAGCCACGAGCCTAGAAATAAAGGGAGTGAGAGAGGAGTTCATGAGGTTAACCTACCAGTTATTTCAGAAAACTGTCTGTTCTTGTTGCTTTGTAATGGACGCAGTATGTCAAGGACAGGATGATGGTGTGTGTTTTGTGCAAGGCCCACCAGTTAAATCACACAGTAAAACTCCCAGAAAAGATCAAAAAAGTCTTCGGAGGCCACCTGATGGCTGCCCCCCGCACTTCTGCAGTTAAAATGTTTTGTGTGTGTCCTGTGGATTTTTGCAGTATATGTGTTTCGAATAGCGCTGATTAGCCATCTACCATCTGCTGGGCCGTGTGAGGAGAGCAGCTCATTATTCTGCCTGTTGTGTCCACGTTGAAGCCGTAGCTCCACTCCAGCTATCAGGCAAAGCTGCAGGGACTCTTCGTATGCGAGCAGCTGGAGGATGCAGTGTTACTGCACACAAGTGGCTGAGTTGTCGGCATCTGTCTGCCAGAGAATGAGCTGTCCTCTGGCCAATCTCTGGCTCCAACTGTGACAGTACCAAATACATCCGTCAAGATAAGATCAAAACGCTGTGCATCCATTTTGAAATTAAACTCACCCCCTGAAGTCATCGTTCTTCTATATTACAGTGGAGATCCAGCCTGTGGAGACGAATCATTTTATCTGTTACCTAAATGCTTAGAGGGTGATATTTTTTGCCTGTTTGTGTCCATCAATGTAATGTAATGTGTAATGTTGTTTTTCAGGACCTGGTGGGCAGTGCCCCGACGCAGAGGAACTGGAAAGGAATAGCCATCGCCCTGCTGGTCATCCTCATCATCTGCTCCCTGATTGTCACCTCCGTCATCCTGCTGACCCCACGTATGTGCAGTACACACACACACACACACACACACACACACACACACACACACACACACACACACACACACACACACACACACACACACTCACTCATGCACATATGCTATCATTCAGAGAGTGCCTTCCTCCAAGGATGCACTCTTAACTGATTGTTTTATTTGTAGAAAATGCTGCTCATGCTGGATTATTTCGCACCGTATGATTTACGTCAAGTGTGCACATTCAGTGTCAGTGCAGGATGTTTTTATTGACCGCAACCACAATCGTTCCCTAACCTTAACCATACTGTAGTCGGCATGTGTAGATATTGTGGAAAGTGAGAATCAGGAAAAATGCTGGCATTCAATGGAAGCTAGGGTTTTGCAAAATCATCCCAAATCATCGAAATCCTTGTCTGGTAATAGGGTTGCATGGTAATAGACAATCATGGGATACAGTGTGCCAAAGTTTGCATTTTAGAATCATGGGAAAATAGCTGAAATGCCCCATTTTGCAATCTTGCAAAGAAAATCCTGGATCCTCACCAAAAACAAATCAGTGTGTCTTGGACCATGGCCTAACGTTCCACCAAATTTCATTGAAATCTGTCAAGTTTTTGAAGTTTTGAAGTTTTTGAAATTGTCTGCTAACAAACAAATTGGACATAAAACGTGATTTCCTTGGCGGCGGTAAGAACACGCACACACTTCCACTTAAGCCTGTGTAGCTGTTCTGGATGTGCATCAAAACACACATAGTGCTACAAAATCATTGGGTACAATGTGCCAGATGTTGCAAATGTTGCAGATGTTGCATATTAGATTCATGAGAAAATGGCTGAAAAGTTGAAAAATGCCCTATTTCACAACAAGAAATAACTTAAAAACTCCTGGATCCTCATTAAATGTGACTCATTGTTCATTATGAGCCAAGGCCTAATGTTGCACCAAACTCCATTGAAATTTGTAAAGATTTTTAGATTTCCTGCTAACAAACTAAGGCAACAAAGGCAAACAACCTACACAGAGTATTCACACACACACACACACACACACACACACACACACACACACACACACACACACACACACACACTTCTGCTTTGTTCTCGCAGCACAAGCAGCTATTTTAATTTGATAACCTTGTTTCAGGGGGGCAAGGTTTTACAGATGACACGGTTTCTCCGGTTGGTGATTGTGTACTGGTTTTACACAGAGGCGGGGTCATCGTCTCACTAGGTAATGGGCCTTTTAATGTGTAATGCCATTCAGGCCTGTTTAATGGAGATGATTATGCGGTAATAGCTCCAGCCATTTGTCAGATTGGCACAGCATCAGAGACACCATTTGCCTTGTGTTGGAAATTTGCTTTCTCCCCTCACTCTGCAGCTTCTTGCCAGGCAAGAGAATTTCTCCAATTTTTCAAGTCGATAAACACTTTTAAAATGTCTGACACGGTATTTACACACTCAGATCTCACCGCTCACTCACAACATGAAAGCCTGCTGAAGAATCTGTCAACGTACTGTTTTGTACAGTACCACTGGGCTGTCAACCAGCTTGACAACTCGTGTCTACCGGTTGTTTCCTGAGTAAATGTGTGGTAGAAGAGGCAGTTAAAGAGCTCGCACACACTTTCTTACATCCCCACTAACTCACTTGTGTCCCTCTGTTGTCTGCTCCACCTGCAGTTCAGCTGTCAGCTTCAGATCTCATTCTGAGTTTGGGGGATGGCAGGAGTCGTCCCCCCGCTGCTGAAAAACGAAGCAGGCAGATGTGAACTGGTGCTCTCAGATCAATAGTGCAATACCAGGGGCCTCTTTCTTGTTTGTACCTTTTTCTAAATTGTTCTACCTACAGTGTGTAATAGTTGTTGGAGGTGCTATCTCCAGAGGCAGAAGAAGAGTATAATATAGTGAGATGGTGACAGTCTCTGCTATGAGGCTGCAGCCATGTGATTCGAAGCAATATGCTGACGAAAAACTACAAAGATTTTCTTCAGTTTTTTGCTCTGAAATCAGTTAACCGACTTGCTTGAAATGCTAATAAATCTCACGAGACTGAAGGACGACTCCTTGAAGCTTTCTTCAAGAATCTCCACATCCAGACACTTTTAAATATAGACGTGAGCTGCTGTACGTCATATTTAATCTATGCATGTCTATTCATCTTTTGCATTTGACAGGTGTAGATGACAGCCTCGCCCTTAAGAAGAAAGTGACTATAGTGGATGTTTTTGGTCCAGACCTTCACATCCACGACCCAGGCGCCAAATGGCTCAGCGGTGAGTGAACAGTTTGGCATTTAGCATCTGCCTCTCATGTCAAAACGCAGAACATATCCAGACACATTATGACAGGCATCATTGTTGTCCATGACTCAGAATATATCATCAGTATTAAAAAATCTGTCCTGAACTGTCCATATAGTTATAGTAGTTGTTGTTTATTGTCTCATGCACATATAAGTGCCTCGCCCACATTGACTTGTAAGACACCAAAAATAGCGTTGCATAACATAACTTATATCAGTAGATATAACGTTACATTGCAAACAAAGAACTTTATCTCCTTTCTGAAGCTTTAGAAATCAAATATTACAAAAAAAGGTTTTTTTTTTATAATTATCTGACAAGAACAAGTTATCAGAAATGGACATTTTACTAAAAAGTATTGCCCTTAAATCAACATATAACTTAACAGACAACCAGCATACAAGAACAACATGTCTAAAGCCAGACAACCAACAGTCAAGCGTAAGATAGCAATAAAAACAATTACAAGAGTCATAAAAAAACATCAGATAGTAAAGCTTTAAAGTCTCCGAGGGGAATGAAAGAAACTAGCATGAGGGCAGTTCAAAAGGTGCATAATACCTTAAACCAGTTCTGCTAAAGTTAATATGTGCATATTGGAACTAAGGATAAGCCGTTATTGGATCGGGTACTGTAGTTTTAAATGAGAAGAGTAGTGAGCTTTAAGAAGCTTTAACAGTAGAGCTTTAGAGATGACAATGAGCAATAACATATAAAATTCACTTTATTATGTGATTTCAGTGAGACTGAAGACAAACAACGTCTTTTCTCTGCAGGGAGACCATTAATAAACCTCCCAGTTTCTATAGCTAATGGTAATGCACCTGAATGTAACTGTGAACACAGAGATCTTTGACTCGTTTGAAAAACATTACAGTTGTAAAAAATCACAGCTCTGTTGGGATTACTTTTACTATAACTGTGATTATCCTCTTTCAAAGAGGACGCAGACGCTATGCAACATTATGTAGATGCACATAAACTCACTCTGGCTGTGATTTTTTTTTTTTTCTGTCACCATGGCAAACAAATGCACCAGTTTGCACTACAAATCCAGCACGTTGTGTACTAGGCGTTCAGTAAGATGGTCTAAATTGAACAGATGTACAGTAGAACGTTTGCTGTGGCCTCTGTAACCTTGACAAAGTAGGAAGCTGCCACCTGAGCTCATAAATGTTTGATCAGCTGCTTTAGTGCCCTCTGGTGTTCGGCAGGAAAAGTGCTTGAAATATTTTTCAGCTGAACCAGTGGTATGACATTCTTAAATGGAGAATTTGATTTTATTGTGAACTGTACAACAATCTGAACCAGTGGCATTCTGTGTTGGTAGCAAGTACAACAACTACTACTACTACTGGTACTAGTACTACTACTTTTTGATAGAGGTAAGATCACCAAGTAAATTGTTCTTGTATCCTTATTACTTATTAAAGGATTTAAATAACTCTGTACGTTTCTTATGTACTAGGAATGCTTTAATTCATCCAAGGGTGCAATATTTACATAAATTATTAATATGGGAAAACTAAGTTCAAAGTACTCCAGTTAGCAAACAGAGAGAACATTTTGAGGTCATTTTGTTTTTGGTGATTTTCACAATTGTGTGGAAAAGTGTATATATAGGCCCTTCAACATCTGGATTTGACATGGAGGTTGGTTTGGAGTTCTCAGAGTTGACATACAGAGTATTGATATTTTTAACATAAAAAAAAAGAATCTAAACCCTAGGTCCGCTTAATAGCTTTATCGGGAGCTTTCAACCACATCTCACAGTCTTCCTCAGTGAATGGAGTTTGTTCAGAGCAAACTGAGCTAGTTAAAGCTCCAGAAAAAAATAGTACGTGAACCTTGAGTTGAGAATTTGTTGTCAAACAACTGTTTCCAAGCTCAAAATGAACTCAGTATTCTTTTATCAAATTCTGGTGTATGTACTTTGTTGTAATTTAATGCACTTGATACACAGTTGGTCATCTGACATCTGATGAAAAAATAGATAAAATATTAAAGACTATGTGTCGAACATTAAATATAGCATGCGTCAACACTCCCTCTGGTCTGAAACTAAAAGGCTGTTCAGTGTTCAACTTTAAAGCTCTTTCTTCAAATTTAGCAAACAAGTGATTCTATTGATTTTCTTTATCTCTTTTCCCTTGAAGCACTTAACATTATAGACCCAGCTCATACTAGATAAAAGAGCTTTTAAATATGTGTTGTAAAATTGTCATGTTGTACCACTTTGTAGCTTTGTGGAGAAAAGTGCCAGACATACACCGTTATGATGATCATCAGCGTTGGTTTGCTATTGTAAAAAGTTTTATGTTTGTGTTTGAACACATTACACTAGAAAGTGAACAACAGTTCAAACTGGTTCAGCGCCTCTCGCTACAACCAGACTGACACGTTCATGCACAGACAGCTTATGCATGAATGTGCCTGCTGACTTGCATGTATACATTTGAATCAGCTGTATCTATAAATAAGTTCACATCATCACCCGCGCGCATGCAAACTCACATCTCCTACTTGTGTGACAGACACGTTACGACCTTACATCTGTCCTTTTGTTCTACTGTGCAGACTTTTCCCCTGATTCCTTACATTACGGGCTTATGAACATATAATTAGTTAAGTTCCTGTGTTTCTGTGCCCTTCGTTCACGACCATGACGAAAACGTCCTCAGCACCTGATGAAACCCCGGCAATCAATTGTGTGACATTGCATCTTGTCAGTTAAGTTAATGCAATCAACTCCCATTTGGTGCTAATGACCTTCTGATAAGAAACCCAATGGGACAACCTCACACTTCAGTAGTCCTCATCAATATTTTGTGGGCTTCATTCACAGCAGTGCGTAATTGATCCCCGTTGCTCTTTGATCACCGCTTGCCTCAGTAGTCTTTGGACTCACCTCTGAGTTTCTCACACAGACTCAGATCCAAAGACAAAGGATTCGACCTTCAGGCTGATTTCTAAAACAAAGAACTGCTGCTGTCAGTCTGACGCATTCATATTTTTGAGATACAACAGAATAATATTGTCCCACAATGAAAACGAATAATCAACAAGAACCATCTGTGGCTAAATGTATTCATGAAAATCTACTTTGACTATAGAGGAAACAAAAGCACCATCTTTTGCAACTGAGTCACCACCACTTTTCTTTATCACTCCCAGCTCAGACCTTCTCATGAAATTGATGTGGCGTAATTACAGGTTCTATCCTGGACTCAGTATGAAATGACATTTTCAACTCTTGTTTGTGTCCCTCGCCGCTAAAAAATTGTCAATAAAGTGAAACAGAACAAACTGTTTGGCTCTACAGGATGAACATTTTCACTGCCACGAACAGGTGTTACCAAATTCATTTGGCTAGGGTGTCGTTGCCTGAGCCAGGCACTGTAACAATCACATTTGTTGAGCTTTTCTTTTGCCATTTAAAAAAGAAAATGTTTATGTTTTAACACAAGCAAACAGATTTGAGATATTTCTTTTTTTCAAAACTAAAAACAACCTTCCTCTTCCCAGCAACCCTCACATAGAACAAAACAACTTCTTTTATGTTAATACAATACTGCATTCTACATGAGGTTACAATATGATTGTTAAATGTCACACTAGTACATTAATAAAACATACATTAATACACCACATTAGCAACTAGCTGGTGAACATAGTGGAGCATTTAGCAGCTAAAGAAGCAGATATTTCCCTCAGGACTTGACCAAACAGAGCTGAAAGAGAGTGAATATTGGACTTACATTCATCAGGTGGACAGAAACACGACTCAAAATGAATGCTAATGATGTGTAAATGGGTTAGCTAACAAGTTTGCCATATCAGCTTAAAAGGTGATAATACGTCAACGTTGTGTTTACAGCTTGTTTCCACTGCCCAGAAGTGGCCAAGAAAAATCAGTTAGTGTAGGTTTAATAGCAATGGCTTACTCAAGATAACTGATAAAGGTGAAGGAGGAGGACAAGACATTATAAAGACATTATAGAGACATTATAAAGACACTATGTAGCACGGGTAGAAACTACTACCTCCCTCCCTGATGGTTGTTTTTATTTGTCATTTACAGACAATGAGCTGGTGTATCGCACAAGGGATGGGGACGTTGTCAAGCTCAATGTTGACACAAAGGAGATAACTGTTATTGTGCTGAACCAGTTGTTCGTGAGTATCATCTTACTCCAGCATTGTTTGTTTTGTTTGGTTTTTTTTCAATTTACTTCGAGAGCGCTAAGTACACTCTCTACTGCTGCTGTACTGGGTGTGTTACGACTGCGAGTTTGTTTTTGATCCCATCCAGGACAGATCCAGAGCCACCAAGTACCAAGTGTCTCCAGACATGCAACACGTGTTGTTTGCCTTTGAAGTGAAACCGGTGAGAAACCCCCCGAGTGCTACCTCGCACAGTATCATTTTTTCAGAAGTTGTCCTTCTTTAACTGTGATGCTGTTTGTCTCTGCAGATCTACCAACACTCCTATGTGGCCAAATATATTATTTACAGCCTTGTGACACAGTAAGAGCCACCTTTTCATTGTCTGTCATCTTTTGGTCCTTGTTCTGTCTGCCATATTCCTCCCACAGATCTATGACTGGACAATAATGTGCCCTCAGCCTGACCTCATGTAGACAGTCCACTGACGTCAGCCCCATTTACCTGCTTTCGCTGCCACTTTGTGGGAATGCATTTAAGTTCAATTTCCTTTTTGTGCGCTGCATTCAGCCTGGCCTGTTTTTAGCCTTTCATCCATCTATGTCTGCTTATTTCCCTACTGTTCTGTATTTGTAGTGAGCCAAGCAAAGTCAGCTCGTGCTAAAAAAAGGACGTGGATGATTGATGAAGCCCAGAGTGAGGGAACAAGCCAAAAAACACATGACTTCCTTGCTCTGACTGTGCATTTGTATTCAGATATACACTGTGCATTGTACATGTAGACAAATACTGTATTGATTCTTTAATGCCTCGTCTCCACAAGGGAAACGTGGCCCCTGAATCCCCCTGAAGTGCATGAAGCTGTCCTGCAGTTTGCTGGATGGGGACCCCGAGGCCAGCAGCTGGTAAGGAGGCCGTACCCTCGAGATTACACTCACTGAGTACTGGCACGCTGGTGGAGATCTGTCAGAATCAGCCAGGCACAGCAGTGATTTATGGTTTGTCACAGTGGAAGAGACAAATGTTGTGGCAATAAGAGGTTTATGCACACTGTAATGACCGCTTCAAGGGTTCCAGGGCGAACTCTCCTTGCTTTGACCTCCATCAATGTCACTGTGAAGCCAAATAATTTTTACTCTCAAAACTTCGTCACAACACATGAGCTGGTGAGAGCCACAGTGGCAGATGGCATCTCGGTGGCACAACCCATGGCTTGGACTATCTGGGGTTGCTGGGGGGAAGCAAACACATGGCACTGACTAAAGTGTGTGTGTGTGTGTGTGTGTGTGTGTGTGTGTGTTACCCACCACATTTGGTGACAGATTTTGTAAAACGCACCAGTTGATTGGAGACAGTTTGTCCAATTGGGCAAACAGAACTGGTGTCTTCAGTTTGGTTTCATCGCAGCTCCATTTGGCATTTCCATTCATTCATTTTTTTCTTTGTATATTGGTATGGTGTCTCTATAACATGAGGAATAAGCTATATTTTTTACAAAATAAAATGTTTTTGTAGCTTTGAAAAGCTTCGAGTGCAGAGGTAGTTATATAGTTAAGTCCTTGGATGTTTTATTAAACGTGGCTTCTCTCATGTCCAAATTTGATTCAGAGATGAAAAAGAAGCACATTTCTGACTGTTTATAAGTGAATGTGAAGATGTTTCACTGTTGTGTTTATAACCTTTTTGACTCAAACAAACCCCTAACTGCATCATAAAAGATGAATAACTAAGATTTGTTGTCTAGTGTTTGTCCATGTATTAAATTGGACATGTCAGTCAATCTGGGAGTGAGAGCAGGTTTCAGTTCTGTGTTTTGAATTTTGGTAGTTGAATGGCATATTCCATTTGAGACTTTCCTCCCAAGAAAATGACAGCATCTGTCACTTTAGCAAACGCCCGACAAGAGCCTCTAGCGGTCAAAGGCAAGACGCTTATCCGTTGGGAGCAAAGCAGTAAGAAGTATTAACGTTGTTAGAGAGCCACTATGTCTGTAAAGGGAGTAGGTTGGGGTGGATGGGATGGACAAAATGTGGCCGCAATTGTTAAACAAGAAGACAAAGGTCCTTAATATAATGGTTATTTTAACCCAAACCACAATGTTTCCTAACCCTAACCAAACTTTATTAACTAATCAAGTTTTGTTTTTGCAACAGTGATTTGTAACGATTTTGGAAGGCACTGACAAATGATGTCGTCCTGCTGATAGGGGCGTCAGATCAGAAAATGCATGGCCTATAGTATATCTGTCGTTCTGTTCAATAGCTTAATTGGTTGGTATTCATTATTAAAACATAAGGCTTGCAAGTTTCTCATTGTTAACAATCCCATGAAAAGACTAAAACCACTAATAAATGTATCCTGTGTAGCTACAAATTGCTCGTGTAGCCAAAGCTTGATATAGTGCAGCTTATTCCTCTGTGCCATTGACTTCCATTGTTGTTCAAAAACTATTAAAAACACATTAACGAGCCACATTATTGCACTGGGTGGCATGTTCCTTTGTTACTTTAAACACAGGCACTGTAGTTTGTTTTGACGCAATCTCACATACACATTCCTGCTGCTGTAAATACTCACTAGTGCGCCAAATGTGTATTAATCCGCAGTTGAAAAGTGGCAACTAAAACACTGTTAGTTTTGGTCTTTTCATGCGATTTGCTGCCAATAAGAAAGATATATAATAATGGCAGCCATATCCTTTAATGAGCTTAAAAGTGCCATTGACCCAAGCTCCATCTTTTGTTTCATTCTCTCATCTAATGCAATACTCCACTTTTTTTTTTCACCTTGTTGACTTTAAATTAGTTTCTGTTTGTATTGCGGCGCTTAGACAACAGACAGCCCCGTGTTTCATCAGCTATTACTTCAAAGCTTTCTCTTGCTCCATAATTGCTCTTATCGTCTCATTTGCTTAAATTACAGATACATTGCTGTGAGAAAATATTAACATTTCAAGTGTGCGATGAGACTGCCGAGGGAAGAAGGCAGATGAATTTGCATATGGTAATAGTGTACCTGATTGTTCCTTTCGCAATGCTGCTACTGTGGCTCGGCGTTTGATTTAATGAACAGCAGAGGTTATGCGAGAAAAATGAGATGAGCTCTCGTCTTTTGTTTCATTCTGACCTGCCGATGTCGGACATGTTTTCTTTTTTTCCTTCCCTCACGGTTTCTGAATATAATGATTTTCCAAGTTTATCTATCATCAAGTACTTCATCAGCACATAAAGATGAGAGGTGTGTGTGTGTGTGTGAGTGTTTTGTGGCAGTATGGCTGTGCGCAGTGATGCATCAGATGTACAGTGAGAGGAGAAGGGAGATGAATCCTGCGACGCTTCCCTCATTAAACCGCAAGCAATTACTCTACCGTGACAGAGTAATCAGTGAGGCTGGGTCAACACGCACACACACACCTGAAAGAGAGGTTATATTGACACAAAAGAGGAGGGGGAAGAAGAAAGAAGTGGATTTAAGAGGCAATAATTCACAACTAAAAACACACACCCACACACAAATAAGAAACCCCGCTATTCGGGCTCCATAGGTATCTTTGATGTTGCTACTTTCATCCCTCCACCCTTTTGAAATGACTCTTTTCTAGCCTTTTGCTTATTCTGTTTTCTCTCATCCAAATCCCTTGAAGATTGAAAAGTCATGGAGGGAGTGAGCTCAAGTCAAGAGGTTGCCACCTGCTTCAGAAATTATTCCAATTTCCAGAGGCCATTCAGGATAATTTACAGCTAAATGCTATAATGGGTTCTCTGGTTTTGAGGTTGAGCTTTGAGGCAGCTTTGGCCAAGGAGTATGTCATAATAATTAAAATGCTGAGAATTACATTTTTATGTAACTCTTTGAACGCTGCCTATGATTTCCGTTATGTCCCGTGGCGGTTTTGCAACATTCGCCAACCACCAGCTTCCTTTGCTTTACACAGCCCTGCATTGATCTGTTTTCCTCAGATGTTGATCCCACAATATAAAACTTTGATTTTCTCAACAGCAGCCATAGATCAGAGCGAAAGGAGCCGTGTCTCTCTCTGTTTTTGATTCTTGCGCCGGCGATTTGGGGCTTAGATTTAACTGAAGAGGTTTCAGCTGACAGCCCAGTCACACCAACACGGCCTGAGCTTCAGATACAAATCAATCTCACATTCATCTCCTTCATACTGGCACCAGGCAAAGCAGCAAAGACACTGGAGTGGATTGACAGAGGGGCTTTAAGTGTCACATACTCATCTGCCAGCGGTGTGTCTTAATTCCTTCAGGCGATGCCATCGCTGGCGCTGAGGGCTTAAATCAGCAGTTTAGCTCAGCCGTTGCCCACCCCCAGCAGACAGCATAATGTCTCAATAAACAGACGGGGAAAATTGTGTGCTTCTGCATGACTTTAAGGGTGTGTGTGTGTGTGTGTGTGTGTGTGTGTGCCTGCCTGCAGGGCCTCAGCCAGCTCCAGCATCTTGATTAGCAACAGAAAGGGTTTCATAGTGCTTTGGAGAAGAATCCAGCTCGAACTGTAATCAGGCAAATATCTGTTAACGCAGTGATTAAGGCAGGTGTTGACTAAGACTTTATTAGTTTATAAGTGTCATTGAGTGGGTAGCTGTGTTTCTATCTGGATTAAGATTAAGTCATGTTGTGATAAAAGCCACAGGTGGGTTTGGCGTAAAGATGTGAGACACAGAGACTGAGAAAACGTAGTCCCAGCTTTGCACTACAGCAATACACATTCAGTTTCTAGGCTACGTACAGTGATACAGAGACTCATGATGGTTCTCCCTTCTGCATTTCTCTGTCCAGATCTTCATATTCGAAAACAACATCTACTACAGAACAACAGTAGAGAGCCGAGCGATCCGACTGGTTTCCACCGGTAAAGAGGGAGTCGTCTTCAATGGCCTTGCTGACTGGCTGTATGAAGGTGAGGCGACAGCAAACACAGTCACACCAAAATACAACAAAGTCCAGGATAATATCACATCCATCATTTCCATGTTGCAAATAGTGGACTTATAGTGGACAAAGTTCAAAGACAGAGTAGGATTTTCTCTCCATTTCAGACCTGACAAAACTGGGCATTAACATGCTGTTGTAGGCGCACTTTCACTCTTCTGAGAAGGCTTTCCACAAGATCTTGGAGCCTGGCAGGGATTTGCTACCAGTCAGCCACAAGACTATTAGTGAGGTTGGACAGTGAGGGTGACAAGTCTTGGCTTGCAGTCGGCGTTCCAGTTCATCCTAAAGGTGTTGGATGGGGTTAAGGTCAGGGCTCTGTGGAGGCCAGTCAAGTTCCTCCACACCAAACTCAGAAAGCCATTTCTTTTCAGACTTGCTCTGTGCTCGGGGGCATTGTCACGTTGACACAGTGTAAGTGTTAGCAAGCAAACAGTCGCCTATTTACACATCAAGCAGACACGGAGCAACATTAGCATTCGTTTTGGGTCTTGTTTCTGTCCATCTGATGAATGAAAGTCCAATATTCACTCTCTTTTAGCTCTGGTTTTGGTTTACTGAGGGGAATATCTGGCTCTTTAGCTACTAAATGCTCCGCTATGTTCACTACGCTAACGTTGTCTGTCTGCTGTTTGGTGCTGGACAGGTAGGTAGCGCAGGTTTAACAATAAGCTGAGAGACGTTAAAATGCTCTGTAGATCTGATGGGAAATTCAAAACAGGGTGATAATTCTCTGTGGGTTTGTCACTACAAGCAACCCCTTTCATATAAGTAGCCATGTGATCCATTGTTGAAATAGAAATATTGATTACAGCCTCTTTAATTGAATCTACAGCGCTCAGACCAAACCATGAAAAACACTCTCAGTACACAAAAATATGTGTGTACTAATGGTGTCCACTAACTGTATTTAACCAACTAAATCTGAGGACCATTTTGATCCAATCTTGTGACACCTGCCCCCCCACCACCCCCACCTCGACGGGTGGCGGGCTTTGTTTCCGTGCCCCTCCTTCCCTAGACTTCCCATAGCTTGTCTTTGTGTTCAGGCAATTTTAATTAATTCATGTCTGCAGCACTGCAATCTCACTCAGCAGATGTTCAAAAGCCAGCATACTTGTAGTTTAATACGAGACATTTTCTGATTACTGCATATGTGAGACAGACTTTCCAATTACATACCACTTGGATATGTCTTTGTTTACAGATGCGCTGCCATGTTTGAGACTAGTTTCTCCACTGTGCAGTCATTTATAATAACGTTTTAGGTTTCTTATTTAGTAAGCGAAGATTTCTGTTTCCGGCTTTGTTGTAATTATTTATTTTGGATTCATCCAGAGGGTGGTTTTGGATAATAATTGCAGTGTAATTGTATAATGTAATTGCAAAATGCCAGTTATTATGAGAGAAATTCTGTTACAGTGCATGAACTGCTTCAGGGTCGGTCTCTAATCGGTTTTTCATTAATGGGATTATTTCTTTGTTGTAGACACAGAACATGACATGAAAGAAGTAATCCATTTTCAATGCTAAAGAAACATTTGTCGTGCTGTGTTTTCCCGCTACGTTTCAGCGATTTAGTCTCAGCACTGTGAACTGTATTGTTGAGGGGCGACAGGTTTGGCAAAAGTTGTTTGAATATGGTTCAAGGTGAGGCTGTCTCATTTCTCTCAGGTATTTGGTGTTCTGCAGTCCATCCATAGAATTTAAACTTTATTGTGAGCAAAAAATCTTCCCATCACATTATTGTTATTGATCTGTTTTAAAGAGTTAACAGGTGATTTCAGGTGACTTCTAGTATCTGGATCCACACGTTCAATTTTAAACATTTTTTAGTAAATGTTGCAATCAATAAAAATCCCATAAAGGCTCGGGCACAGTTCATTGAAGTTAAAGTATATCATGCATTGCCATTTCTATTGCTGCACCATTACATCAAATGGAATATTTTAGGTGATGGACGGGCTTGTGTATGAAATGATTCACATTTTTCTGAAACATTGAGATCCTAACTGAAATTTTAAATACAGTCCTGTGGGTTTGAACAATGCTTGGCAAAAAAAAACAATTATCTGTGAGGTTTTGATGTTGATCAGAGTTAATAATTATTCCTCAGTTGTCATAATAACGCATCAACAAACGTGAGCTCTAACATTGATCAAGGGATGAAAGACAGTGAAGTCATGGGATTGAAGTTGGGACAACTTTTAATGTTTCCTGTAGAGCAGTGCGTTTGGGAGATGAAAGAAACAGATTTTACAAGAATGCAACATGTGCGTTTGTGTGTTTGCATCTATACTTATCTGTACATGTGGGTTTCTGTGGGTTTTAGTCTGTGCATGTGCCCTTTCCCCAGCTGATGCAGGTTTAGACAGCTGTATGTTTGCCTCTGACAGCAGTGATTGTCATGCACAGAAGACAGAGTCACATCAACCTCACAGCCAATCCACAGCACAGACACTGATTCGTCGCAGTGGATGTGTGAGGGCAAGAAACACAAAACCATCTTTCTGTGGCGTTGTTACAGGAAAAATTAATCTTTTTGCCTTGTACGAATTGCAGATACAGTTTGCATCCTACAGTTAATATTAAATGTCAACAATGGTATCATCTTTAAATAGCAACATGCCAGGAGTTATATTAAATGCTCCAACTTTCATAAAATAGTGGATAAAATAAATTAAATGTTGTGCTCTTTCTGGGTTATAGAAGAAATTGTTTTGGATGATGTTCTGTGGGCACAGGCCTTGAAAATAGTTGGCCTTCAATCGAATGTTGAGAATTCAACACTGTACCCACTCTGACCTTGTTACAACAGGTTTCACCATGTGCATTCACAGTAATGTGAAAAAATAACTATAGCTTGACAACATCGATGCTAACAAAATCCCAAAGTCCACATCAAGGTTGAGCTGATCATTTTTGATAGGAAAAAGCTGTTTGGATCTCCACATGTAGGTACGGTAGAGTGTGTACTATGTGCTTTTCATAGAGCTCTTCTGCCCCCTGCTGGATGAAACCACTGAGAAAAGACAGCTGCCATCAGGGAGGGGAAGTGTTTTCACTCTGAAATTGCACACAAAACAAGTACAGAACCTTTCAAAATAATCACTTTTTTGTGAGGAGGTATTTCTGCACTTTTTGTCTCGGTTTCTTCCAAAATGTCAGCTCCCTCAGTTATCGATCAAAGCCTAGTTTTAACATGGAATATCTCAAGGCTGTGTTTTCCACCAACCAACAATAAAACCTTAAACAATGGAACGGGGCAAGGCAAAGAAAGCTGTATTTATTTAGCATTCTCCATGCACAATTTGGTTTGATCAATTACCTGTAGATGATAATGAAGATGGCAATAGTACTGATAACAGCTATTGTAATAATATATCTATAATGATTCATATTAATTGTCATCAAATCCACATCAACATGGTGTATCTACTGCAATGCCAAGCTTCTAGTTTCACGTTTTTGGATTTCAAACAGTCAAAATTGAATATGAGTAATTGATACTTTTCCTCAGTGACAGTACAGGGAATGGGCACCATTAATCACACATGCTATAAATATTAAACTAGTGTCTGTACAAATGGTGGCATATTGGAAATGTCTTTAGCAGTGTCAGAATAATAAGTACATAAACACCAACTAAAAGGAAAGCTGCAGATGGAGAAATGCAAACTTTATATGTGAAGCGTTGCATGATAGTCGAGGTCAAAGTTAAGGTAGAATTTATTGTCATTCTCTCCATGTACAGTAGTCAGGATACAGGGTAACCTCAGTGCTTCAGTGTACATAAAATAGAAACAAACGGGTATAAAAGACAAGAAAATACAAAAGTATTAAGTACAACATTTAACTTCTTTTGTTCCACATCTTCAAAACGTGTATTCTGGTCTTTAATGTTTTCTTCACCGTGTGTGTAATATCTGGTTGTTTTGTTTTACAGAGGAGATCCTGCAGACCCACATTGCCCACTGGTGGTCTCCAGACGGGCTGCGTCTGGCCTACATGACCATCAATGACACGCTGGTGCCGAAGATGGAAGTCCCCTTTTTCACAGGAACGCCGTACCCCGCCAGCTTGGAGTATCATTACCCAAAGGCGAGTCTCCAGCCACAACCTGACACCTACTCTTAGGCTTCCTTCAGGAGTTGGTAGAGACCAAAAACAGAGCTAAAAGGAGAGTGAATATTGGACTTGCATTCAACTGGGTGGCGAGAAAGACGCATCCAAATGAATGATAATGTTGCTCCATAACTGCTGGATGTGTGGCCCCAGTTTGTGTCTCTCAAAAACCCAGGAGGTCGTTTAAAAACACTTAACCTCTGTTCTGACGGTATTTTCAGAATCCTCAAAGACTCTTATAACCATCTGGATGAAAAAATATTCTGTCTACTGCACAATAAAAAAAGATTCTTAATCCATTTCCCAAGCTGCGAGTCTGTTTCCTATCCAGGTTGCCGGTGGGCTGCCATCTTTGGTTTGATTTGCAAACAGAGGCACAACTTGGAAAATAAGCTAAAAATCTTTTTTATTATTCAGCAATCTAAATATTTTTCATCCAGATGATTATAAGAGTCTTTGAGGAATTCTGGAAATACCTTCAGAACAACATTAAGTGTTTTTAACATCCTTCTGGGTTTTTCAAATGTCACCGGTTTACACCATAAACTGATGGTTACCTCTGTGAATGTACGCTAATAACTACATGAGAGGCACAAACTGGGGCTACTGGATGTGTAAATAAGCAACCATTTGTTAACAAGTTGCTAACAAGGTGATGATATGTCAATGTTGTGTTCACAACTTGTTTGCGCTGCCCCCAAGTGGCCAAAAAATAAATCAGTTATTGCATGTTTATGCATGTTAGAGGACTTTGAGAGATACAACTGATTTAACTCTGAAGACAACAGAAAGATAATTCCTCACTGTCTTAAACTGAAATCCAGTCTGACCTATCTAGTTTCCTCTCGGCCCTTGCAGGCTGGGGAGGAAAACCCTGTAGTGCACCTGTCAGTGGTGAGCCTCAACGGTCCCCTGCACACCGTGGTGATGAAGAAACCTGATGACCCCCGAATAGGGTGAGTGACAGCCCAACGGTGCCTTATTGTGTTTGAAGTAACAAGCACCAACAATAGCCCTGGAGCATTTTCTTAAGGTAGCCGAGACAGGGGTTGTCAGTGGTGGTGATGTATTCTCGCCTTCTGGTTTTCCAGGAGGGAATATTATATCACCATGGTGAAATGGGCCACCAGCACCAAACTGGCTGTCAACTGGTTGAACAGAGCCCAGAACAACTCTATCCTGACACTGTGTGAGGCTACAACCGGAGTCTGCATCAAGGTGAAACATTGTGCAAATTTTACTTGGCAGAGTGTGAAATCTGCTGTCACTGTGTATTTTGTGTTTGTTAAAGGTGTTTAAATGGTGTAAAATGTTTTTGTCACTGTCAACAAATCCCATGAAAAGACCAAAACCAACAATGAAAACCTACTAACATGTATTGCCTGTGTAGCTAAAGCCTGACATAGCTTATTCCTTTGTGCTTTCTATTGTTGTCCAAAAACTACTGAAACCACATCAGTGAGCAACACTGTTGCACTGGGCGACATGTTCTTTCACTACAATGAATGTGGGCACTGTAGTTTATTTTGACTCAATCCCACATACACTGTCCTGCTGCTTCAAATACTCACTAGCTCACCAAATCCGCAGCTAAAAATAGAAAAAAAAATTAAAGTTTATTTTCATGACCTGTTTTTTAAAGGAATTGTTCGACATTTTGGGACATACTCTTACTGTTTTCTTTCTGGTGGAGAAAGAAAATCTATGCTGGAAAGCGATTAAACATATTTCTCAAAGTGTCTTACTCTTTTAAGATTTATGATTTACATCTTCCATAGGAATGAATGGGCTCAGGGCATAGTGCCACCGAGAGTTTATGTAAATTGTACAGCACTGAGAAACAGACTAACACGCTGTTGTTTTGGTTTTCTTCATATGATTTCAGAAATGTTTCAAAAACATAAATATAGAATATCGCCAGACTCATCTTTAATGTGTTTAATGTCATTTGTTAGATTCAGAAAAACTTTTAACTCACACTCTCTTATCCTTTTCAGAAACATGAGGATGAGAGTGAGAGCTGGTTGCACAGACAGGTACGTGATGAAAACACTGCCTCCCTGTTGTTGTGTAGTAGTTAGTAAAAAAAACAGACGGGGTTTGCTCCGTGTGTCTGAGCTTGAACAAGAAAATAACAAGAAAATAGAAAAGCCGCAGGCACGGTTCGGGACACAAACTTCATGTACACATGCAGATGTTTTTCTCTCCTCTCCACAGAATGAAGCGCCGCTCTTTTCCCAAGACGGACACAAGTTCTTCTTCACAAGAGCAATCCCTCAGGGTGGGAGAGGAAAGTTTTTCCACATCTCTATGTCCACCTCTATGGTAAGAAATTGTCCTCATAATATTTGTATTCAAGGGTTTTGGTACTGTGTGTTTAATGTTTAATTTTCCTCTAGCCTAACACTAGCACAGACATACTCCAGTCCCTGACCTCTGGAGACTGGGACATCACCAGCATCTTGGCCTATAATCATCAAAGGAACCTCATGTGAGACATTTTGAAGCTTTTCAATGCACAATTTTTTAACAGCCAGTGCTGCAAAATCACGGTTATTTTATTATTTAATGGTAATGTTTGGATGTTTTCCAGATACTTTCTGAGCACAGAGGACGGCCCCGAACGACGGCACTTGTACAGGTGGGATTTTATTAGAGGTTATGAGTACATCTGTGTTTTCTGAAAGTGCTATTTAAGGTATACAATGATACTTGTCATCCCACAGTTCTGACACCATCCCTCCATTCAACCGCTGCTGCCTGTCTTGTCACTTTAACTGCGGCTATGTGGACGTTTCATTCAGCCACAACATGCAGTACTTTTTACTCAACTGCAAAGGTGAGCGTCCTCGACCCTGAATCTCTTGAGTCAAGGCCCTTTTTTTTTTTATAACAGCGGACCGAGTGTGTTTTACATCCCAGCACTCCTGAGAAAGAAAGTGTAATTGAATTAGTGCTCCATGTCAAGTTGAGAGCTTATATCGAACTGGACATTAGCAGATAACCTCAAACCACTGCTGGATCCCTCTGATTAGCCACAGAAATAAATGTCTTGCCTGACTGCATGCCAGCAGTCATGTGAGCACTGCCGAGCTGCTGGCTTTCTGCTTTTAGTGCTTTTTAGTGTTTGTCATATGAAAATGAGGCCCAGTGGTTAGCATTGTGTTGCTGTTTACTAGATATTCCTTGTGTTCCTCGGAGACACACACGCCGGCATTGTTTTTGTCGCCCTTGTGGCTTCGACACAGGGGCACAACATCGCGGTTTCTATGGAAACTGATTTGTTTAGGGGGTTCACCCCAGAGAGGAAAAGTGCCAGTGGCTTTCTTCATTAATTGGATCTTTGGAGAGTAGCGCCATTATGAAATAATAAGCTCCTTCCTCATGGGATGGAAGTAGATTATTAACTGTAGAGCTGGCTGAGAGGTCTGTTTCTGAAGTCTGTTTGAGATGAGACAGGGAGATGCTTCTGTTGCAGAGGAGGATTGGGTTTCAGAGGCTTGATTACTGGTATGGTGGAGGCACTTGAGCCTTTCGTCTGTGCCTTGTTACATGAAATTTAATCAACTTCAATTACTGTATCCTGTTAACTGTTTTTTTCCCCCTGATTGTTCTGTGTAGGTCCAAATGTACCAACTGTGGCTATCTATAGCACTGAGGACAAACAGAGTGAGTTTCGTCTCTGTAGTGTTGTCCCTCTGCATCACCATGTTCAATAAACTGTACTGAATTCTCTGCAAATACGCTGTCATTGATAAATAGATTTGTCATTGAGGGATTGTAATAAAGGACGTTTAATTTGCTTAACTGCAGAGGTGTTTGATGTGGAGACGAATGAAAGGGTAAACAAGACGTACAGCAACATGCAGATGCCCGAAGTGATGAACAAGACCATCATCATAGACGACTACGGTACGTGCCCATGATCATGTTGAATTAGCACATACACAATTACCTACGTGTACATCCTAATGGAATTACAGCCAGTCATCTTGTATTATAAGATTCCCGTTAACCTTGTCCTATCTGTTGTAGCTCTGACAATGCATATTCTGAAGCCAGCTGGATTCAAAGAAACAGCCCATTACCCCTTACTGCTGCTAGTGTAAGTATGAAAACGTCTGTTTTCTTTCCAAAAAACTATCTTCATGAAACAGTGCACAAAATATTACAATGATTTAGTATTGCACTATATTTGGAGGACTCACATGAGTCGTATTAAAAACAGAAAGACTTTTATTCCCTAGTATGGGTCAAGATCAAAAAAACGCTGGATCCTTCATTTCCCATAATGCAACTCAAAAGTGTCTTTTGTTAGACCTTGCGTGCCTGGTAAAGGCCTATGTCTTTCAAACTACTGCCCCCAGTTTGTAATGCTGGCTGTCTGTTAAGAAATAACAGTCTCCAAGCCCAAGCAGAGATAACCCTGGCGTGCCCCTTTAACCTGTCCATTATTTTTCAATTAATTGATCTATGAAACCTTAAAAAAATTGCCTCTAAATTGCCTGTCACAATTGCTTAGAGCTCGAGGTGAAGTTGTCAAATTGCTTATGTTGTCTAACACCCCAAGATATTCACTTTTAAATTATTTAAGAAAGAGAAAAGCAGCAAATTCTCACATTTGTCACTAAAATTGTTGCCAGTTAATTTAACAAATGGAATCATGAATTGTTTCAGCACTACAGTATAATGCTAGAATATTATAATAAACTAGAATATCCTGCACTAGATACTACATTTGTAAAAATAAATAAATAAATAAAATGTAGTATTAAATTATTAAGACTCATTTTGTCCACTCCTTGTAGCTGTCTCGTAAATAGTCCAATCATTCTATGTTGGTGACCTTTTTTTCTAATTTGTAAATTCTATATCATTTTGATGTTAAACCCTCTATTTGTCCAGTTATGAGACAGTACTCAAATAAACTGTGTGTCTTCCTCTTAGCAAGATTCCCATCTAAGATTATCCTCTGAGAAATTTGTCAGTCCTTAAAATGACCAACATGGCTGCGGTTTGTTCTGTTTGTCCTGCCTGTATTTCCCACAGGGACGGCACGCCCGGCGGGCAGATGGTGTCGGAGCAGTTCCGGGTGGACTGGACCACGGTGCTGGTCAGCAGCTTCAGCACCATAGTCATCCACTTTGACGGCCACGGCAGCGGCTTCCAGGGCACCAACTTTCTCCACAAAGTCAGGAGGAAACTGGGAATACTAGAGGAGAGGGACCACCTGGAGGCTCTCCGGTAAGACTTCTGCTTTAACTGCCAAGCATGATGGTAGCCAAGACCAAAACGCTGGAAGGTTTACCAGTTTTCTTTCATTTTTAGGTTCATATCCAAAGAGCCTTACATTGATAAGACTCGAATGGGAGTTTATGGAAAGGTAAGGAGATTTCAGTTAACTTGCATGCTATCATAGAGATACAGCAACTGCCTCACATGGAAATTATTATCATGAAGAATAATTATTTAGACTTCTTGATGTGTTTCTGTGTCTCCCCCGTACCTTCGTTCAGGCCTACGGAGGATATTTAGCCACGATACTTCTGAGCTCTGAGGAGTTTACCCAACTTAAATGTGGAACAGCAGTCTCCCCCATCACAGATTTCGAGCTCTATGGTATAACTGTCCAGATATTTTTGCCTATGGATGTGTTAAAGATGTCGTAATCTTAATCACTAAAGGCACCTGATCTTTCTAACTTCCTCTTTTCCAAATCGCAGCATCTGCATTTTCAGAACGATACCTCGGCTCAAAGACAGATTCCCGAGTATATAGGGTAAGGTTTGAACGTTTGGGATGGAGTTAGGGGTCATTATTAAGAAGATGTTGATGACTTACAGGTGGATTTTCTTCTTTCTCTTTCCTTCAGATGGCAAATTTACCTCACAGAGTGGGTCAGCTTCTGCAGAAGCAGTACTTGATAATTCACCCAACTGCTGACGGTAACAGACATATGTTTTATATATTATTTCTCAATACTGCAGCAAGTGAAACACTAACTCCACTAATGTGTAATGTGTCTCTCCAATCTTATCTCCTCCACTACCACAGAAAAGGTTCACTTCCAGCACACGGCCAAATTTATCAATCATTTAATCAACGATAAGGCCAACTACACTCTACAGGTGAGCTGCAGTTTCCTATAACCTATAACTGTGATGTTTATTTATATGTTCCTTTAGTTTCTCAGAAGGAGATGAATCTAGTGCTGAAATCATGAGTTGCTTAATCGATTTGAATGTTTTGATAATTGTTCATTTAAAAGACAGGTTCACATTTTTTCAAGTCTATCCTAAAACAACACTCACATGCCCACGTGTACATTAACACCGTTTTTAATCATTCCTGCCGTCCATATTCGCTGTGAAGAGATTCCTTCCTAACATGAGTCCAGTGTAAGTGATGGTTGACAAAGATCTCATTCTCTGCAAAAATGCAATCTCAAGTTCAGCCAAAGCTAATATGAGGCTTCAGCAGTTACACAAATCAAGTGTATATCTTCCACAGTTACAGTCTTTTAGTATGAAGTTCCTTCTTTGTATTTATTTGATGGAATTTTATACTGAAAAGACTAATTTTTTAAGATAACCACTTGATTTGTCTAACTCAGACTGCTGAAGCTTCATACTAGCTGTGGCTCAACTTAAGGTTGCATTTTTGCACAGAACAAGGATTTTGGATTTTCTCTTAACAAAAGTCAGTTTGGACAGGAGGAACAATTACAACGACCAAAAATGTTTCAGTATAGTTTGCGAAACAAAGTCACCACAACGCCCATTAGTAACTGTTCTGGAGCTTTCGATCGTATCATGGGATCTTCCACAGTAGATGAAGTTTGTAGATGTTCAAATTTCCTTTTTCCGGAGCGCTAAGGATTTCTTGTCCATGTCGGCTTAAAAGTTGAGTTGAGCAGATGAACTTGTGCTGAGGAAGATCATGTGATACAATCAAAAGCTCCAGAACAGCTACTAATGGACATGTGTCCAACATGTGGAGATGTTTTGCCAACTGCTGTTTCCAAGGTCAAAAATGAACTTTCAGTATAAATTATGACTGCAGTCATTAGTTGCAGCCATCATTTATACTGAAAGTTCATGTGGCTGATACAACTTTTTTGTTGGAGACCTAAAAAGGTTTAAGGATTGCTGAGCGCCTCAAGGGTCTAAAGGCTCGAAACAACGAGTTATTCAAACAAGTGTTTGACAATACGAATAAAGCCGAAAGAAAAAAAACGTTGTCTTTTGTTATATTTCCAGCAGATTAGACACTTCACAGTGGGCAGAAACACACATGTCAAAAAAAGTTGTATTCTGATTAAATGTTTTAGGACACATAAACGCACATCTTTAAATCACTTTATTTAGTGTCCTCGTAACCAGTTAAGTTTGAATCTCAACTCAGAATGATTTCAATCGGGTTGAAGAAATATTATGTTAATAAATATAATGTTTCAATATACATATGGGCATGTGAGTAATGTTTTAAGATAGACTTAAAAGAATGTGAACCTTTCCTTTCAATTGTTGAAGTCTCTAGTTCCAGTTATACAAATGTGAAGATATGCTGCATTTTTCTGTTTTACATTATTGTAAATTGAATATTTTAGGGTTTTGGTTAAGGGTTAATTAACAAAATAAAAAAGATTAATTGATAATGATAACATTGTTAGGTGCAACTCTATAAATCCATTCCTGGGTATTTATCTACAGATCTACCCAGATGAAGGACACTTCCTACACAGTGATGGGACACAGCAGCACCTGAGCCAATCCCTGGTCAACTTCTTCGAGGAGTGTTTCCGGGTGCCGGAGCCCCTGACGGACAACCGGCAGGAAGAGGACGAGGACAACAGTTAAACATGCTCCTCTGAGCAGCTCCCGGCCAGCTACTACAGCACAATATGCAACAGATCTTTCTAACCCAATCAACCCACACCACCTGCTGTCCAATCTGATTTTAGCTCCACTCTGAAGTGCAGCACCTGCATGTGCAAAAGGGGCCTCGGGCCTACATCCCCTGTCCTCATCTCGTGCGGGCTGCTGGCGAGGAAACCAGTCAGAAAGACAAAATAAATCTCAGATGTGACCCGTCACTCTCTGCTATTGGAATATATGGACTAGCACTCCCTCTGGTGGACAAATAGAGGATCAACATAACGTCCATTGAGCAATGCGTCTCCATTCCAAACCAGGCACATTAATCGAGCGCTTTGCAGCACAAAATATCCCCCGTTCATTATGTTGAGATTTAACTTTTGAAAGGCTACTAGTTTCCGATAACCTTGCAGACCAACTTACTGATTATTGTGTTCATGAGTATGATTACTGCTACTTGTTTCTCAGAATTTCTCTGTTCAGTGTCGTGTCTATGAGTGGATGTCTGGCTGCATCAGTCCTTAGTTGCTTTACAAAACGAGGGCACGATGTTTAACTTGTGTTGTGCTCCAAAAAACAAAGTGTCTATACAAAAATGGTATGAAATCCTATTTTCCCTCCTCATGTTTCTGAATTGAACTCTTGTTCTTTTAGTCACTGTGCCTTACCGTGGGTGAAATGTTCATGTTAGGAGCCCACATCACACTGAAAATGAGTAAATATGGATAAGCCTTGTCTGAACTGTGCATTCCGTTGATAACTCCAAACCAGATCATGATTTCATTTCCCCTTAAAATGATAGCCAGTTATTAGTGAGGGAAGTGGAAATCACAAGGTATGGCACATTTTATCTCAAAACATGGAAAGAACTGAATACAAAATCATTGTATGTCTGCTTGAAAGATGGTATTATACTGACAAAAATGTAAAGTATTTAGTTTGCAAATACAGTTCTTGATATTTACCATCCAAACTGGCATACTGGTGAGCTAACTATGCTGAATTCTCATTATTTTGTGAATTACTTTGTGTGTTAAATGGCTTGACTCTCTCCCCATGTCACTTCTGTTAGTATTGTCAGTGGTTTCTAGTCAGCTGATGTACAAAGTGTATAAATCTTAAATTGTTTAAGTCTTTATGTTGTATGTGCAACTTGTATATAAAGCATTTTGAAATGTATCTTTAGTTGGCTTTATTTGTCACTTTAGTGTGTAAACCAACAAAGTATGTGACTGATACCTTGTGCTGCAACATTTGATCTGTTTTACTTCAGCCAGTCTGCCCTCTTGTGTGCAGTAGAAGTATTGCAGTACTTTTTCTACTCCTACTACTGTGACATGTCAAAATGTCTTTAGTGTCCACCACTGAATACTCATTAATTTTCAAAAAACCCTAAATGTATTATATAATTGAAATACTATAATACAAAACATGTAAGTCTCTTTTAAGGGTTCATAAATTCACACAGACAATTTAAAATGTCCAGTGTTGTTCAGAAAATGTATTTAAGTGCTTAAATGTAGGTCCTTTTTTTAGTATAAATTCAAATCAAGCCTTAATAGCAGGTTGCTCAAATTGGATTGGTGAAATTCAGACACCAAAATTCAAGAGGAAAAATTCAAACTTGAAGATTGATCAGACCTCTGTCCTATCAGGCTGTGTTCTGCTGGTCACATGATCCGAAAAAGAGAAGTCCAAGGCAAGCGACTGAAAACTTCACACACTAATTTTCTATCTTAATTTATGAACTCGAAAAAAAAAATATCTAAAGTTTTTAAATTGCAAAGCTTAAAATGAACTGTAAGTTTCAAAGATGGAAATTCAAGCAAAGAAAGGCCATAAGAATTTGAATCTTATAAGTAACTGAATACATATTTGTTCCATGTCACAAGTACACGAATACCTTAACTGTTTGCATTGAAATATATTTTTCTGAATTAATGTGGTTTGAATTCCATTCTTTCCAATTTCCAGGTAGCACAACTTGAAAAACTTGATTTTATAAGGACTCAAAAATATGTATTCAAGCTGCTCAAATTTACTTGGTCCTTTATGAGATCTGCAAATACAAGCCAAGTCTAAAACATCAGGTTGCTCAAGTTAGGTGAAAAACTCAATTCAGACTTGGATGTCCAGGCTGCCAAGGATAATCAGTCCACCCTGAATGGAATCAATCAGACATCTGTCCTATCAGGTTAAAGTCCCAAAAAAGTAGAGTAGATTTAATGTTGCTTTTTTGACACTGACTGACAGAAAAAGATCCTTTAATATAAATGTGTGAAAACAGATCTCTACAAAGTGACCTAAGTTAAACATATAAAATACAGTGTCAATAAAAGACACAACCTCCAGGCCCCCTCCTCTCCCCCGCGCTTCAGCTCTGCCTTGAAAGCCCCTCCCTGCAGGAAGCAGTCATGCACGTGCAGGCTAGTAACCATGGCAACTGAATAGGCCAGGTATACAACATGGCGGACACATTTTACAACGTGAAAGTGACCAAGGCCACGGCCACAGGTGGGCTTTACATCACTGTTATGAAATATCAACATTGTTGACCAACAACCGCAGCCTTTGCATTTAGACGCTATCAAAACAGCGGAAATAAATCTTGTCGCTATGAAAAGTAATCTACAGCGAATCCTATTTGGCAAAACAACTAGCATACACTTATTGCAGTGCTTAGGTGTTTGATAACAAAAAGTGTGGTAAATAATAGTGCTAACTAAGCAGTAAAACACTGATGATGAGAACATTTAGCCGTAAGAGCACAGGCACACGTAAATATCAGGATAAACTCCAAACCAATGAGACTGCCTGGGCACTTCACAAAGGTATTTTCAGCCACTCTCCAGTAGCCTTAGCATAGGGAACAAGCTAACGTTAGCCCGGCTGCAACACCACAGTAACATGAGATATGGGCTACGGAGTGTAACAGTAACTGTAGTCATCTTAGCAATGTGGTTACATTTTTCAGAAATCAAATCAAACAGGTGTTATTACCTGTCTAGAAGAAATGTGGCTAAGTCGGCATCGGTTTTGAATCATTTCACGTCCCGCAGCTCTCTCCACCTCGGAAAAGCCGCTCTCGTTTTTTTTTTATCTCGGGAGTTTAAGTGTTTTCAGCTTGCTTTTCGTCGTCAGTCTTCTTCCGTTTACTTTTTTTTTTTCACAGATTATCTGTCTCATGTACTACTGTCTGGATATACTGACAGGTTCAGCAAATATGACAAAGTTCTTTTTATACAAGTTACCTACTGAACCTTTAAATCTAATTTGATTCAATACTGTAAGACGATAAAACTCCCATGGGGGTGAATACTTTCAATAGGCACTTTATGTTTTGTCAGTCACATAATCCAAGAAAGAGATTAGCAACTGGAAAGATCAAACTTTAATTTTCTAACAATTTATAAACCTGAAAAAGTATTTGTGATGGCAAAACTTTAAATTTAAACATTAAATATTCAGAAGTGATTCAATTTAGAAATTAGGCAATCGTTGTTGTTGTTTATAAGATTTAAATTATTGCAGCCTCTCTTTGCTTACATATACTCCTGTGATGCTTTTCTACAATGCCGTAAAAAATAAACATACATGACCATTTGCCATTGATAAAATTTATTTCCAGTGTTTCAGGAGTCTGTGCACACCGCTCTAACAATCAGAGGAACACAGCATTGGTACAAACGGTCCAGCTCAATGAAGTGTTTCCTCGCACAGGGACCTCTCTCCACAGAGAAGTACCAAACTGCCCACAACACCCACACAGGCCACATGAGCGTCATCATCATCTCCATCTCACAATACTGTACTTAATCCTGCAATCTGATGGAAATGAAAAGTAAAGCAGCTAAAACATGGCATTTATATGTACATTTAAGTTACTTATTTTACAAGGAATATTTAAAATTCAAGTTCTGTTAAAATCAAAAAATGAAAAAAACAGGAGAAAAAAAAAAAGTATAAAACATGTTAAGACCAGAGTGGAATGCCTAAGGAATGGAAGCTCGGCATTTTGTTACGCAACCTGTAGAATGACTGAGAGGTCGACAATAAAAATGTCATTCACAGTAACATCTTCGTGTGTCTCAACAAAGACAATATGGCACCCTTAACATTTCATTGTGAGGCACTTCCTATTGTGAAGAAACATGATTTTCTGATTTGATTACCCATTTTCTTTTTCTTCCAACTTTTTCTTCCTCTTTGCAATCTAGCGCCAGTCACTGACAGATGTGTGAACCACGAACACGAAAACACAGCATAACATTTGCATCAGAGGGATGTTGTTCACTGCTCTTTAAACCACATAACTGGGATGAATAAGAACTCTATTTCCATTTTGCATAAGTCCAGTGTCTCCTTGTCACCTTTGTACCTTTGGAAAGGCCCATTTGACAGCAGAGAGCTTGTAGGCAGTCTACACACAGGCTGTACCAAAAACACAATTCAAGTACACAGAAAAATAGGGATATGTACACTTTCAAATGAAACACAAGCATCTAAAGCTTTTAGTCAGTATTACAGCAAGCATGTCTGTACATTCTTCATTTGGTTACTGAGAGACTCGCTGACTTTGAACATCGTAACTTTCTCTACACAAAAATAGTTCCTCTGCAATACTAAAAATTTGAACTTTTTTTACTACCTATTCTTTCTAAAAGTCAGTTCATCCTTAAAGCCACTTAGCTAAACCTTTAATCTTAACTCGAGTGTCACTGTTCACACTTCTTCGCACAAACTTCACAGGCTCATTGTTTCATGAGCAACACGTCCTCTCATCATCAGGGATTTGTATTAGGAGGGAGGAAATCCTCCTGTTGAGACATCCCAAAGTCATTTGTCATTAAAAAAAAGAAATTAAAAAGGTATAAACAACATTTTGTTTCATGCCTTCTACTTGAGCAAGATCAACGATCCCTGTGTGCAGTAATTCTCTTTTCACAAGCACACACACACTCCAGACAAGTTTTGTACAACATGCTCATTCACTAACATTGGTCACACAACAGAAATTATACTGACAGACTCCCAAGTACGTAAACATCTCACAGACGGAGAACATACACAGTCACACACGTCCAACACTTCTCACAGGTACTGATAGAAGCGCGAATGGACCACCTGGGAACTCGAGAGTTTATGTGGGTGAGCGGTGGCCGAAAGGCTCAGGTTTTTACTCTGGGGGACGTCCCCGTTCAGCACCTCGGCTGGACGATGTGGGAGTTCAGAAGAGGACGAGGCTCCGAGGTTCTGGGAGTTTGCGCTGCACAGCCCCCCCTGCTGTTCAGAGAGGTCCAGGCTGACCTCGGGATTGCTGGTGCGGTGGCGTTCGCGGGCAATCCAGTCCCCAATGGAGAAGTCTTGAGAGCTGCACTTCGGCTTCAGCTGGTCCACAGCTGACAGCTCAGACCGAGAGCCTGAACCAATGCCAACGTGCTGCCAGTCTCCCAAAACAGACAGCTCTGCAAAGTCCCTCTGACCGCCCATGGTGTGTCTGCGTCTGATGTTCTTCTTCTTACTGCGGCCCTCCGGGGACCGGCTCCTCTGCCTGCCCACGCCAAACATGTCATCCACAGACATTCGCAGACGCACCTTCAGTCTGTCAGTGATCTTCAGCTTCCATGCAGGCTCTGCCTTATCTAATTCACTACGAGACGAGGAGCTGAGGCTGCCTGTGGAGCGGCCTTTGGCTGACCCCAACGCACGCGACAGTCTGTTGGAATCCTTATCGCTCCATGCTCCATCTAGTGAAGACTCGCTGTTGGTTTTCTGTTGAGCAGCTTTCTTTCTGGAGAGCGTATCGCACTCGATGAGTCTGTGGGAGGAGAGGGGCCGAGGAGCTTCCTGCAGGTCTCGCTGGTCAGTTTTTCCGACTGTAAACACAGACAGGTCGCTCTCACTGTCTGTCTCCATCGGCCTTCCCTCACTGATGAGCTCACTTCTCTCGTCGTCTGCATCGTCTCCACCCCTGCTTTCCGCCACAGACTGCACTTCGGGACTGAGGGTGCTGAGCTCAGCTCCAGTCAGGAACGTCATGGAGGAGGTGGTGGAGTAGTCGGAGGTGATGGAGCAAACCTCTGCTCCCAGCCCGCTGGGGCCCGCTTCTGGACCCAGAGCCACCGCCCTGCCTCGCCTCACTCTTGGCACTGACGCCTGAGAGCTGGTGCTGTTCATCGTGCCGAGGTCGGACACTGTGTCGTCGTAGTTGGAAGGCGGGTCTGACATAGAGGACTGGTGAGCCACCGGCATGCCGTAGCTGAGGTTCGGGGAATGGGAGGGTGAGGCGTAGGGGGAGCCGGTTTGAAGGCTGGAGGAAATGTGTTCTGGAGGCAGGGAGGGAGAGGGCTGTGATATCAGGCTGCTAGAGAGAGACTCCTTCCTGTTGGTTTTGTCAAGCTGTTCCTCTGAGCTGCTCCTGTGCTTCTCCTTCTCACTGGTTTCATCCGTCTCCCCCTCCTCCTCGGTCCGGCTGTCAGGGGACCACAGAGGCTGCTGCTGGCTCTCCTCCGGGAGCTCCTTCTTGGGGAACACAGCGTCCAGGTCGTCGTCTGAACTGCTGGGGGGAGCTTTGTCCTTGGGCTTCTTACGCTTGCGGCTGGCGAAGAAGGAGGAGCGCAGCATCTCTTTGCTACACTGATCCTTCCCTGACCCCCACAAGCCCTGCTGATACACAACCAAACCAGCATTAAAGACAGGACTTAAGAGCATATAAACAGCAAAGACAAAGGAATGAAGGATTTATGTGAAACAAAACAAAATAAGAGGCAGACATTACCTTTGATTTGGAGGAGTCACTACATGCTGAATCTGTATTAAAGAGAAGAGAGCCATTAGTAAAAGTCTGTCAACCCTCTGACTAGCTAAAAACAGTCAACAAGATAAAGAAAGAGAAGAGGCAGATTAAAAGTTTGTTCAGAGTGAAACCGACAGACATTGATGAGTATAATGACAGCCGCCGAATGAAAGCAGATGACACGTTTTCGGCTCAGAGACAAGAGAGACAGCAGGACGAGTAACCACATTAAGCAGTATATGGAGAAGTGGAGAGAGCGGCAGAAGAGGCCTGAGATGAAGGATGAGAGGAAAGGAAGTGAAAACCCAGCGGTAAACCAAGACACAAAAAGCAGCTCATGCTCATGTATCGATGGAACGACGGCACATCACGGACAAACACGTCAGTCACAGAGCATCACATGTAGCCACCAACCAGCTGTAGGCATTCTTTCCCAACTCAAAGACATCACAGAGGACAGGGAGTGATGAGTTTGCTCGGACTGAGAGACTTAAGGGGCCTGAGCTGAACAGATCAGTGAATGTGTGTCGTGGTCAATGCGGCTGGCGCAGGCAAGCCTTAGTATAACGGAAAGATTGCTCTTACTCCAAGCTAGATTAACTCCTGTGGGGCGCTTTAACATGTAGCCTGTGATTCTCAACAACATAAAAAGGCAAAACAAAGAGTTCACAAAACTTTGTCTCACTTTGCAAAAGGAGAAAACACGCAGACTGCAGCTAACAAAGATATGCAGACTAATAGCCCCTTTCGACCAAATAGTTACAGGAGCCATGGAGCCACAAGAGCTAACCTCAGGAACTTAAAGTCCCCTTAAAAGCATCCCTGTTTGCATTTCCACTGCATCTGAAAAACCCTAAAGATTAATCATGGATGTAATGAATGGATGCAAAGGAGACTGAAAACTACAGAGCACCTGTTTTGATAGTAGACGATCTGCGGAGAGTTTAAGGGTTATATATTTCTGCTTTACAACGTAACCATAATTCAGCAAACTTTCATTTTAGACTCGCCAGGAAGCCAACAACATAACTTTATTGTTGACGTCAAGCATGACAAGAAATGTCCGACCCTCATGCTAATATTGTTACTAGTGGGATCCAGTGCTTCCTTATTGTTTAAATAAAGCTGGAGCAAACTGCAAACTTGCCCTGATAGTTCCAGGGACTTTTTTGACATCAAGTACTATGGCAAAGAAACTAAATTTAGCCACTGGTCGAAACACAGGTAAAATTCCTGATGAGTTCTTGAAATGGTTCCTGGGCCCCTGAAAGAGTTCCTGCGGTGGAAATGGGCTATTAATTATCTAATTTAGGTTCAAAATGTGTGTGTCAGTGTATAGCGCAGGGTTGGGTAGGGAGACACTGTGAGGGACATGTTAGTGATTGATGTTATACATCATTTAAGTATGCGGCAATGTTTGTCTGTAGTTGAAAATGTTTTGTTTTAAATGTTGAATGAAGACAAAGATTTTGAAATAAGGACATCACAGACAACAAATCAAACAAAAAGACACAAGAGGAGGCACCTGAAACAAAAATAACTACCTGTCGTGGCAAATACAACTACATCTACATGCTTGGAGTCCCGCCCACTGCTATCTGACTGCATGTGTGCCTCTACATCAACAAGTCACTACATATTTATCGGTCCGGCATGTGGTTGTAAATGTGTGGGTTTGTTTGAGTGTAAACGCATGTGGGGAACATCCAGCTCAGCCCCACCACTACGACCCCCACCCTCAGACATCATGACAGATTATGCCACATGACCGGGAGAGAACCTGAGGTTGACCGTACCATGCTACTTGTCCTTGCGATCAGCTTTAGAGACAACAAGAGACAGCAGAAGGGCTTTCAGAGAAAGTACAGCAGCACCGCTCTGTATCCCCTCAATTTAGGGTATTGGTTTAAATATGAGACGTGCACACCACAGGAAAAATGACAAACATCGACTTCTCTTTCTTTCTTTTTTATCTTTTTTCCTCCTTTCGCCCAAATTTAAAAGAGCTGCGGGTTTCTGCAGACTAGGCAGCTACACTGGGCACAACACTCGTCCTTCTTCCTACAGTCCCAGCTGTCCATCACTGACAAAACAGAGTCCATCAGTGACATCATCGAGTGATAGACGCCGCCCACTTGGCCTGTGTCAAGATTGGGTAATGTGTGAGTGCTGGACAGGGATAAGGGAGAAAAACAACACACTACACACAGAAGGGCAGAGGTCAGAAGGGTTAAAACTTCCATCGTTTCTTTTTGTTTGTTAGATTTTCTTTGGGAAAGAACATGCCGGGATTATGTGAGAGACGAGGAGGAGGGGAAGAAAAGAACTGAAAGAAAAGGAGTCGTCGTCTCAACACAGGTAAAGCACAGGGAGAAAAAAATGACTTGAGCAAGAGGAAATAAAGAGTAAAGCAAACAAATGAACGAAAATAAAACTTGACAATTTTATCTCTTTGGGCAAAAAAAATGTCAACATCAAAACAAAACAGACTTATCTGAAAATAAATGAATTAATTAAAAAAAGGCTCGACATACTGCAAGATATTTTTCAAGAATTTTCCAATGGTTAAACCACAAAATATATTCATTGAAAAATTACTGAAAAGGCTTGCTTTAACAAAAACACAAATCAAATTTGGTAGACTTGTTTTTGCTCAAAGCATTTAAAATGATGAAAAAAAGGCATGATGTTCATTGTCTTAGCATTAAAAATTGACACTCTGCTAACATTTAATCTTAAAATAGCACAAATATTAAACACTTTAATCTGCTGTAATAATAATATTAATAAAATATATTATGCTGCCATGGTAATATCTTTGCTGCGGTGATGCTGGAGTGCTGCTCCTAAGAGAAAACTCTCTCGGATTTACCTGAGACTTCGCCCGGTGAAGCTGCGGTCCGTCCAATGTTGGAGAGCAGGTGGTCGATATTGGGCACAGGCTGAGACTGCACTGTGCTTTCCTGCTCAGCTGTGGTCTGGAGCCGCACACGGAGGGAATAACACAGTTTTGGACAAGAATAGAAAAGAAAGCAGAGAGAAGATGAGTGACTGAGCACAACACATAAATGGGAAAAAAAGATAATAACCACAAAAAAGGTGCATTTTATTTAAAGCTGCATTAATTGATTAACTGAAAAGATTCATTAATTGAATTTGCTCTGTTCTGGTCTCCATCAACTCCTGAGAAAAATATCTGTCTCCTTAGCTTCTAAGTGCCCCACTATGTTCACCAGCTACTTGCTAACTTTGTCTTCGCAAAAAATCAGCTGCCTGCTGCAGCTGGAAATGACACTGATGAGAGCGGTGAACCAAAACAATAAAGTTGTGGGCCTTAAAACCAAAACAATGAGCTGAAAGACACTAAAAAGTTCTGGATACAGCAGGGCTAGTGATAATTCATCTTTCACATTACACAGTCATTTGAGCCATTGCTCATACAAAAATATTGACTAGTGCAGCTTTAAATACCCACATGTATGAACTAAAAAGCATAAGATTATGTTTTATCTGTGATAGGAATTGTTTAGCTGTGATAAAGCTCAGAAAGGAAAAAGAAAAAAAATGAATTGCCACATACAACAGGGTCCTCGTCACAGTCATCAGTGAAGAACCAGTCATATTGCTGGATGAGGTTCTCAACTATCTTGCACTGGTCCGGCATGTGATTGACCATGTTGGCCATGTTGTCCTCAGAGGTTCTGACCAGTGTAGGACCAAACACAATCGCCAGGTTACGAGGCTCCATCTAAACAGATGAGGTTAAGACAAATCAGGTTTAATTAAATAATCCGCAAAGAGACACTGGATTTACGAAGGACTGGAGGGTGTTACCTAATGACATTAACACCAACAGATCCTGTTAACTGTCGTACCTTGTTCTTTTCACAGTTGTCAGAAACCTTCTTGAGGTGAGCACAAAGGAATTTCAGAGTTTCAAAGTGATGATCAGGTAATTCAAGGATCTGCAAGAAATGACAAAAAAGGGACAGAGGTTCAGGATTAATGGTGTGCCTAAATGTAATTGTGTTCAATTAAATGCTGCTCATTTTAGATTCTTCACTCACCAGCCTCTTGAGCTCCTTTAATCTCTCCACTGAGTCTTCTGTTCTGTTGGCTTCAATAAAATCTGCATACTTTTCTGTGAATAGAGCAGGAAAACATTGGAATTGCAAAAGAAAGAATCACACAGAAAATCCAGTTACTCCAGTTTTTGTTTGCAATTTCTTCATCGTGACTTTGAGTGTATTTACAAGATCTCACCATTTGTAAACAGAGGTTCTGGAAGTTTTCGGAAAAAGGACTTTAGTAAACTACTGATGACATTGAGGTCCCGCCATTTCTGCAGAGAAGTGAGAGGTTGAGAGAGCATTATGTCAAAGCAGGCTTTACAGTACAAATCTGTCACTGCTAAAAGATGTTGTCAGTAAAGTGGCACACTGTACTGTGCAACCCAGCTGTCAGTCACTCACGTCTTCCTGGATGTCGATGTCAGTCATGCCTTTGCTGTTGAGCTCCTCCTGCATGCTGGAGATGGCAGCGTTGTTGCCAGGGACCCTATAGATTCCTGTGTACTCCAGACCTCTCTCCTCCACCACCTTACAGCACACCTCCACGATCAGAGGAACAAACTGCACAACACACACACACACACACACACACACACACACACATACACACACACACACACACACACACACACACACACACACACCAGGAAGACATTAGATCTGACAAATCCCTGATTATGTTGAATCTGAACATTTAACAAAAACCTGCAAACTGTTTGGATGAGCACAGTCAGATGGGCATGCAGTTATGTGTCATACAAAGCAGTGTCTCCTACAGCCAGCCAAAGTGACCTACCCTAGCAAGAATTAGTGACTGACAGGTAGGCAAAATCAATATTTTATAAGAGAGATCAAGTCTCACCCTGTTAGTTTGTGCAGGCGGACAGTCATCAAGCCGCACCCCGAACGTGACCCCAGCTGGAGTCTTTTTTTCAAAGGGCTTCCTCATGATCCCTGCAATGCCAATTTTCCAAGCAGCTCTGTCCCGTGGTGGACTGGAGTCATCTGACAGAGTAAACACACATATGCACACATAAATGAGCCATCTGAGGTTAGAAATGCCCTCTAATCACACTAAATAGAGCTGGTGTCTTTACCTTTCAGCGCCCTCCGCTCCTCTCCTGTTTTTGGTGAATGAGGGCTGTGGATCCTGCTGTCTGTTTTACCTCCCAGGAAGGCTTGTTTGATGCTGAGGGACTGACGGGAGGTTTTGGGGGAGGGTTCAGACCTGCTGCTGGGCGCACTGATCCAGACAAACAGCAAAAAATACACAATTATTAACATTAATGGCACACAATTAAAATGGGTAGATATGTGGTCCAGTACTATGGTTGAGCCACAGGGGGCAATGTGGAGTCCTGCATACCTCATCATGTTGTATTCTTTGATCTTTCGACTGATCAAGTCCTGACTTGTCACAGCAGCATTCTGTAATGACAGCAGAAATACATTAAGAACAGTCTAAGACATTAACTAAAGTTAAAACTAAGTTTCTTCTACATTAAATGCAGGTTAATTTAGATTTTTATTTCTATGATTGATTTCTTAAGAGGGCCTTCAAAGTCAGTAATACATAAATTCAAATCTTTAAAAAACAAAATCAGTTATAACAACTGCAAATCTAAAACTTAAACTCTGTGGCAATAAAGAAATAGCCACTCATTTGACTAACTGACTGGGACACAACCCAAAGATAAAAAAAACTGCAGACAGGCCAGTAACTGTGACACCAGTTTTCCGTCTGGGCCAGCTGTGCTCTGAACCCAAGAGAGAAAGAAGACAACACTGCCTATAAAGCCTAAAATCTCAAAGCATGACAAAGAGAAAATAACATTTAAAAAGGTCTGATGTTAATTAGAAAATTTGCATATTTTCTGCATTATAGTAAATAGTATAGAGAGATCCTACCAGGAGCCTTTAATCTAAATACTCCACAGCCTGATTGGATTTGATGTTTTGATCAGTGGTCAAAACGGTCCATGTTGATAATAGGGGCAGTCTTACTGGGCAGTTCCACTACAAGAAGTATCTCAATATGTACACTTAATTTTCCCTACTTTTTCCAATCCATTTCCTAATCATGTGCTGCCAGACCTCCATCTCAGATACCAGAAGGAATTCTTGCCAGAAGATATCATTTAATGAGGTCTTGCTGAAAGGCAGCTTACTTACTGGCTCTCAGTCTGAAATTTAATTTTCACACACCCCAAGTGCCACCTGTGTTTTTTGTTCTGCCCTGGTAGAACAAGTTTCCAATGACACCCTATTTTAGCTTTTGTTAGGCATTTTATAAATAAAAGCCGTAATCCTCTCCATCTCACAGACGGCTTCATTGTGTTTTATTCAAAGACAGACTTTGGTTCACTTTGTTGTCAACCTGATGGGTGTGCCTGTTATTTTTTTTCAAAACTATAGTGAAGTCAGGTCTAAACTCGCTTGTTTTTCCTGTAGCCATAAACAACTGACCACAAGTGCTATGCTCTGCCCTGATGGCATTGATTACTGGATGAAATGATGATGTCCCTGTCCTCTTGAGACTTTAGGATTTACGACAGATGTGTTTAAATTTCTCCAGAACTCCATCATTTTAGCTGGAGCGGAGGCCACGAGAGATCATCATGTGGTAATAATCTTGACTTGGCTATGCAACACTAGGGTCTTGCCAGAACACACCTCTTCATCTGGGTTACTGTTTTCCTGGATGACTCGGATCCAAGACAGCATTTCGTCCCTCCCCTCTGCCTGGAACAAATACTCGCAGTCTGAGGTGGTGAGTCGCAGCACATTCTTGCGTCTTGTGTCGCTATAGGAGATGTCAATCAGACAGGCCTTGATGCTGATTCGCAGTGGGTCCTCGTCAGATGGCGTCGAAGCATGAGACAGTGCATCCTTCCTGTCTTTGTAGAGGGTTAGGGTGTGACCTTGTAAAACCGCATACATCTGCTTCCATGATCTCATTCCTCCACCAACACGCTACGGAGAGACAAGAGAGACAGAGAAATACTTACACATCAAAACATTAATGATATATATAGCTGATAAATGAAGGCATTAGTGTACAGGCATACCTTGTTTTTATCTGTATTAAGTTGCCTAAAATTGAGCAACCCTTCTTTGGAAGAATTTGCAAAGATATCCGAAGAAGAATCCCTTCGAGATCCAGAATCTCCCGAAGATTTGTGCCCATCCAGAGCCTGCAAGTGTGAATTTGTGACATTTTGTTCTGGCATTATTAGCTGACAGTAGTGGGTGACATGAAACATGAAGTGAGTGAGAGAGGAAGATGACATGCAACAAAGACCTCTGGGTAGAATCAAACTGGAGATGTCACAGTCACATGGTCACCAATCCCAATACCTAAAACATTTGTGTCTTCTCAAGGAAGCCAGTGAAGGTAAACTGAGAGAGCATCAAAGCCTGAGTATAACTATGAAATCCAAACTGTCAACAAACACGTCACACAGTTAGATATTTTGACTAATTTTACACCTAAAAACCTGTATTCACATTTTTTTCCAAGTAAAATTCATCCACAATACATTTACATTTGTAAAAATGTGAATATGGCAGTTGAATAGTATCTGATTGTCCAGTCAGCACTGGAGGTTTTTCACTTATAATGCTATAGTGTTTACTTCCTCAGTTATGCTCAAAACAAAACTGAATATACTTTTAATAAAGTATGAACAAATATTTCAATTTACAACTGGTCATCTTTTGGCTTCTGATTGACCATCTGCTCAGGTTGTTACAGCCATCAAATTTGACTTAAATCCTTGTGTCTTTAGTGCCGTTAGACATGCTTTTCTATTTGCACACGTGTTTATAGATTGCTATCTGGTCATTCCAGATGCATTTCAATGCAAATACAAACATGGGGCCACAGCCACAGAAAAGGAGGAGGACTAATATAACAGGGTACTAGCAAAGAAAAAAAATCTGAAGTTGTATAATGACATAAGAAAGTCCAGCATATTGTGAGTAATTTTATAGTTCCTCACCTTTCTCAGGCCCCTGAGACTTGGCATATGCTTACTGGAAGATCTAAAGAAGTGGAAGAACAGCAGAAAAAGGCAGATTTCAAGTCAGAGACAAGGTCAGACTGATCCATAACCCAATACAAATGAGAAAAATCATGATAAAGGCCTGAAAACTTTCAAAGACTTCTATAAAGGTGGCATTTTTCATAGCTTTGCAGATCTATCAAACATATTTCATCTCCAATCCTCTCATCTCTTTCGATATTTTCAAATTACACACTGCGTTAAATCTTTGTTTCCAGCTTTTCCCTCCTCACCTCCGAGTCAACTGTGGGATGAGCTTCTCAATTCCGACCCCCATCAAAACTAATTTTAAAGGTTTATAACAAACTCCTGTCCTATGGCAGTTCACCAGCTACCAAAGTCAAGGCTGCCTGGGAGCGAGAACTGGCCTTGAACGTGGGGGACAACTGGTGGGATGTTGCTCTTAACAAAATTCACACAAGCTCAACTTGTGCTCGTCTCACACTAATAGCTCAAGGTACTGCTTAGGATTCATTCTTCCAAAGCTCGACTGTCACAAATTTATCCCAATATCACTGACAGTTGTGACAAATGTCATGCTTCATCCTGCAATCTAACCCATATGTTCTATTCTTGTCCATTATTATTATGCTTTTGGCAGAACTACTTTGATACTATGTGAAAAATACCTTCAATAACTATAAATGTCTCTCCCCATATTGCCATATTTGGGTTTCCGTAAGACTACAACTGATATACTTCTATGCAACTAGATGTTCTGGCTTTCACTTCCTTACTGGCAGTAAGCCAGCGAAGGTAAACAAAACTTTGTTTTGTTTTTGTTGGTTTGATTTTTATTTTTTTAATAGTATGTTAACACCTTTGAAAAGACAAAGTATGGCTTGTTTTTCTTTGGATCTATTGAGTGGCACAGTACCTTGATTATACTATTACTATTACATTATGTTTCAGTGTTTTAACTGTGATTCTCGTTGTTAAACTGAAATTGTTTTCTCTCCTCATTCACCATATTTCTTAATAAAAATATGAAACAAAAAAAAAAGAAACAAACAAAAAAAAAAAAAAAAAAAGTAAAATCTAGAGCAATGACCTGATGCTAGTATGCACTCACCCTCTGCCCTCCTCCTGGTAGTTATCCAGACCCTCATCATAGGATTTGGACCGCTCTGTTTTGCTGGCATTATCAGACTCCAGCAAAGCACTTCTTAGGGACTCTATACAGTGATAAAAAAAACATGAAATTATGTTATTGTTATGTATAAGTTATAAGTGTTAATGAGGGTCACATTAAGCTCTCAGAGGTGGCTTGGGTCTTTAGCCATGGTCTAAACAAATGTTAAATAAAACCAGTGAAAAGTGAATATTTCAACAATAACACCACGCACTGGGTTAAGGTGATTCACCTGTATATAATAAATAATAATAATACAATAATAATAAATGAATTTTAAAAGAAACTAAACACTACACCAAAATTTCAAAAGCTGAAGCTAAAACGACTAGTAGTCGATTGAAAGAAAATCTGTCAACGACAATTTAGTGTGTGATCATTCAGTCATCATCATTTCATGGAAAAAATAAAACAACCTAAAATGTCACTGATTTGTACTTTGCAAATGAGTTCTGCAGAGCCAAGCCACGACTGACATATCCATCACCCAACCAACCCAATGCCTTTTACCTTGGTCATGTGACAGCTGACGACGAATGGGAGGGCACAGTGAGCCTGGACTGGGAGGACCTGTAGCTATGGATGGTGCAACAGATATCACAGCGGAGGGAGGAATAGGAGCGGCCTCCTGGTCGACACTGGGGCTGATTGGCTCATCTATGATGACAATAAAACATTCAGTGTGAGCACAGAGATGAAACACAGCTTTTGTTCTATATTTCCATATTATGCCTCTGACTGGAAGAATGCAGACCTGCTGAATTTGTATCTTTAACATCTGTACATCAAAGACAACTTCATTAACTATCATCTGTGGGATTTAGAGAAAATTAAAAACAGTCTTCCTATGACTCCCATGGCTAACATGCCACACCACAGTTGAGAGTCAGAACAGATCATCTTCCGTGTTTTTTGAAAGAGAAGGAAGTTCTTAACTTTTGAGTACCGCCCACTCCTGGCACTTCAAGCCTGAAACAGCTCTGAGTACAAAGCTGCTCTCTGCAGCCGAGGGGCTTTTGGAGCTATATTTAAAAGCAACTGTCCTAGTTCCAGCCTGTACCCAACTTTGAAACGGGGCAAAGGAAAAAGGATGTCACCATCTCCCTAAAAAGGCCTGTTAGGCTACCTTACTAAGCTTCTGCGCATCGCTGATAAACATTATTTAGTAGAAGCAACTTTAAAGTCTTCCATCTTTGTCTACTCTTTCCAAAATATAAGATAAACAATCTCTTCTACTATACTATATATACACATCAAAGTCCATGGACGCAGTAAATCTTTGCATATGAGGTACAAATACATCAAAAAGAACAGAACAAGTCAGGTTTCTTCAGCTGCTGGTTTAATGCTCACACTCCTCACAGGCCATACACCAGGCAGCTTGCTATAGCAACAGCCGAGGGGTTCTGCCCCAGGCCCAAACTGTTAATCAGCAACATCATGAAGCAGTCAAGACATGCTCACTCTCTGGTCCAATACAGTTACATCAGATATGATCATTCTCACTGTAAATAGATAGTACAACATTTGATATTCCTCCAAAAGGCTCTCACACACGGCTACTAAAAGAGATTTCAAAAAGTGTATCTAAAATTAAACTGTACAAAAGTTAATTCCAATTAACAAGCAAGGACCAAATCCCAGGTACACTGCAAAATAGGCTGGAAAATACAAGATATATGACCTGCGTGTAGATTAGCTAAATAAAACGATAGATTGGGCTATAGGACCAAATTACTTCAATCGACTAAGGCCTGGACCAGTGGGCTTTCAAACAGGCCATTGATGGAGGCCCAGCAGCTTACACAATCAGGGCACTGTTCTCCTGGGCCGGGGCACCAGTCCCAGAATGGTGGTGTTGCGGCATCATCACTGTCACTGCCTGCTTTGTCTGCACCTGGCCTGCCAGGCCTCCTTAACAACCAACAGTACATGGACTACTGAAGGAACGGCGGAAACACTGTTGGTAATCCACAAGTGTAGTGACCTCATGGATACTCTGTACGTCCAACTTGAAATTATAAAAACTAGCTCACAACTGAAGGCATTCCTCCAGCCCACCCTATATATATATATATATATATATATATATATATATATATATATATATATATATATATATATATATATATATATATATATATATATACAGTGCAACAGCACCACAAACTACAGTTAACCTACATTTAAATCAGATTACTCTTCATGAAAGTATATGTAAACAGTGCCGTTGTATTAGACTGAATTACTTTTAGCTGGTGTACCTAACAAACTAGCAACTGAGTGTAGATCATTAAAGGCCTAAAGTTAACAGACATGAACAGGCTTCTGAAGTTTTACCTTTGAGAATTGTGAATTAGGAACCACTTTCAATTAAAATTTATTTTGCAACATATGTTAGATTTATCTTACACTGAACTTCTTCAAAAGACCCAAATTTAATTCTGAAACTAACTCTTCTCCCCTGGGTCAAACTAAAACCTTCCAGTGCTGTCGCTGCCTGTGACCTAGTTCCTCCATTCAGTCTACCTGCAAAGTACAAACGGTTTCCTTTATGTCCTTCCAAAACATAAGTAGATCAGCCATCAGAGAAAGTTTACTTAGTTAAAACCAACAACAATATGCAGACTTGGGTCTTTCAATTTAAAAGCAAATCTGTCTTAAGTTTCTTTTCACCATCAGTTACTCACCATTTCTCTGAAGAACCAGCCTAATCATACAGAAGTAACACTAAGACCTACAACAAATACAGTAAAACATAACTGTGTCTAACAGGATATCCACTCTCACAGAGCCCTTACTTTTCCATTTTACTACATTACATGGTCTCACAGATAGACAGGTAGACAGACAGACATAATACATATATGAAGAGGCAGATGGAGGGACAAAGACGAACATAGAGAGACAATACAGAGATATCTAAACATAAAATATTTGATACATTTTCAATCTGTCAGTAGATTTCAAAGAACATTGAAGAAATCTAAAAAGGTCCTCCATCTGCATACGCAGTCTCGCCTCCGGCAATGTAACTATAGCTATGTTCTCATCAAGGCACACCAATAAACATGCTGAGAGTTCCTATCAATTATGAATACCATCTCACAGCTGAACTGATTACAACAGATTCTCTAAAACAAGACTGAGTACACTGAAAATCTTTGCTGTAAAATTCAGACTAGATTTAGAAATGTGTTTGTAGCCATTTCCAAAACCTGAAACAAAGCAGCGGAAAGCAAAACATTCTGATAACCTCTCAAAGGGTATGAGTTAAAACATCTTTGGAAACAGTTTTTCAAAGCACTGCAAACAGAGATGAGATGACAACTATTTAATCATCAGGAAATGCATTATGGGACTACTGAACCATAATGCAATCCATCCTGAAGAGAGACCATCCAAGAAAACAATGTATTAAGAGGAGAAATTCAATATATTCCAAAAGGCTTAGCCATCCTTCACTCTGCCCCGGTTAAGCTGAATATACCACAAAACCTCTCTGAATGCCACAAAACCTGATTAATAACATCTTCCCAGGAAAATTAATTTATTTTTGAACCTCTCCCCACTCTGTATATACACACACACACACCAATAACACGCTGAATCAGATTAACAATGAAACTATAGCTGTTTACAGGCTCCACAGTCAGTTTTCCACCTATTTTGAACTGATTTCTATTAGCATCTACGGTGGAAGACCTTCAACTAGCTACAGTATCGGCACTACCAGTCTGCCTCATGTTACTACTGCCTGCTGCCGTTGCCATGACAACATGGGGAGGCAAGGCTTACAACTGATCATTCTCTTACCGATGAATGGGATGGAGTCCAGAGACTCATCCAAGTTGCTGGAGCAGGAGGTGTGACAATGTTCCCCAAGGCGGCGTATGTGTATCTCTCGACGTGCATCATTGGGAAGCCAGCATGCCGCCACATCTGCTGTGGAATCTGCTCCGTCGTCAGTTACAGCCAAGATGTAGGAGGGGTGCCGCAGAGGGCTGGGGTTCTTTCCAGAGGGGGGCTTCTCCCTTAGAACGACCCCGGTCTCCGTGGGGCTTCGCCCATTGACCTGACTCTGGGGGTCTGGGTGAGGTGGTTTGAGGATGCTAGGCCTCTGAGGCATCTGTTTTGAGGTGGAGCATAAAGACGACCTGTGTCCTACCAATGCTGCGTCTCTGCTTGCCTCCACAGGCAGCAGGGTTTCAGACCGCATCCTGCTCTGGCCTTGTTGGGTAGTGTGGGCCGCATGGTTTCCTTTGACTGAAACTCTTTGGTCAGCAAGAGAATGTTCAGCACTTGTGCTCTTTCCAAAATGTGAGACCCTGTCCGAGAGCATGGGTGAGGATCGGGTCTGAAGAAAATCTGGTCCTTTAGAGTAGAGAGGAGGGTTGGGTGCCCCTCTCATGCCACCGCTGTATCCAACAGAAGGCCTGTAGAGCATGGCGTGTCTGGGGATAGACTGTCTGCTGGGCCTCGTACCTTGGTCTGCCCTTCCATACCCTCCTCTCCTCTCATTGGGCCGAGCCAGCTCTGTAGGGTCAACATAGTCTGTGGAGTGAGCCCGGGCTTTGTGCATTAGGCCATCTTGGGACGCGCTTCGAGGAGGCCAGTTCCTTGTTTGGCCCATTCTCTCTGCACCGCTCATGCGGTCCTGCGAAGCACTGCGTGGTGCAATCTGAAAGTGGGGTGGAGGTCCTTGGTATGACCGTTCATGGGAGGTACTCCTCCGTCGTATTCCCTTAGGGCCCCAGTCTCCCAGGGGAACGTGATGACTAGCGCCAAAGGTGGTCTGACTGGCAGCTCGCAAATTGTCCAGCCTCTCCTGGATAGTCCGACTAGCATGGGAATGGATTCCTTTGTTGTCAATATACTCCCTGTACGTTTGGTAAGTGCGCCAATCAATGTTTTGATTGTTGGCAGGGTAGTGAGGTGCCTGACCTCCGTATGGAAGCATTCCTGGACCACTGGGATAGACATCAGCCTTTCGAGGGTGAGGATACTGGGCCAGTGACCCAGGCCGCCCCCTGGCAAAGACAGGGTCCATGTAATCTATCCTATGTGCTGGACCCATGCGCCCCATGTGGGCTGTATCAGGAGGAACCACCACAGTCCTCACGCTGTCATTGCGCATGCAGACTGCCATCTGGCTTTTTGAATATGACTGAGGAGGAGGAGATGGGGGCACGGTGATCTCCTTGCGGTATCCATAGTCAGGAGGTGCTGTTGGCCCTCGGCAGACCTGCTCTGCTGAGTCTGTCGCCTGGGCCATGCCCGTAGGCTTACAGTCTACTCTGGGGTAGCATACTGGGGGTGGCTCAGGAATGTGACGGGCATTTCCACTGTAGCTGCTGTGACCACGAATGTAGGCATCCTGGGAGTAGGCCTAGAGACAGAGCAACAAAGCAGTGTTACAATAGATATAGTACAAGCTGCATTTGCAAGTGTGTGTAATATTCAACAGTGTGCTACTAGATGCTTACAGAGAAGTCAAGCGTGATATTACAAATGCTAGTGGATGCATGTGTGTGGGCAGTGCATGTTGCAGTATGAGTGAGCGGAGGCGTTAGTAGTTCAGGAGTGTCAGTGGTCTTCATCTGCTCCTTATTTAGAGTTCTCATGGTAATGTTCACTGCTCGATGACAGATGATAGTACACTATATAAGCCAAAGTAGAAAATATTTTTCACTAACAGATACTTATGATGGTGCTTCAAACCAGATTTTTATGCTACTGCAGTCTTTCTCCATTATTCCTGCCTGTGTTCTCCAGACAACAATGGTTTGTTGCTAGTCAACCACTGTGATTTTCAGTATGAAGAAAAAAAACCTTTCGTCAATGGAAGAAATGAACATCTACTATACCTGCAAACACCGTACGATAAATGTGGAATGGTGTTTATTTGCACTGAACTCAATATTTAGCCTGCACTGTGACATTTTCAGCAAAGATTGTGTAACAATCAATACATGTTAGATAAGGCAATCAAGCTAACACTCAACATATTTGAACAAACATGACAACATAAAAATGTAAAGTAAAAATTTACATAGATGTTGATAGGTAACCTGTGTCTTCATTCTCCCACCTCAGACTGACAGACTGTAACCTCAGACAGACAGGAGGTCGCCCATCCCTCATAGAAAAGGTGCTATATTTAGCCTGCTGATTAGCGTCCAAGGTTTGGAAGCCTATACCATTTCACTGCAGATATTAATAAAATCCTTTTCAATTAATACAAAATTAAAGCTAGAGCTTGCTATGGACTTGTAAGCCTCACTGCATTCATCTGCTTTACTTGTAACATAATGCACACTGACGTGTGAAGGTATGAGGACTTTGATCCTGCTACCTGGTGTCAAATTACAATCTTACATAAAGACATAAAGCTGTGTGTGCCACAGCTATCAGTGCCAGGCTCTGTTCCTCCCTTTGTAAGCATGTGTGCAGGAGAGTTCAGAGGTCACTGGCCTTTATCACACTAATGACATCTGGCATGGAGGATGAAGAAGGGGCGAGGCTTCACTGAGATGCCAGCTGGACGCCAACTCGAGTGCTCAAATCTAACAGGTACTGCAGGCACAGTCCATCGGCCATTTCTACAGTCTACACATTTCAATCACCAACACAGAGCTGACAATTAAACAACCATGGCAACTAAATAGCAATAATGTAAAATCTGAAGACCACAACCTGTAAAGACGATGCTGACATGCATGACATATGCAAAATGAGACGGCAAGCACAACATGTCAACGTCAAGTGGCTACCCAGCCTGCTGTTTGCTTACCAGATTAGTTGTTTCCTGAGAAAAAGGCTGCCGCTACAGCATGTGAAAACGAGAGTGTTAAAAAATCAAGGAAGAGAGGGTGGAAGAGAAAAAGATGCCAGCAGAGCAAAATGCACACATTGTATAAAAAGCAGCCACAGCAATGCCAGGGCTTGACATGCTAAAAATATACTAGAGCTGCAGCAGCAGTACAGAGGGATGAAGAAGCAGAGATGTAGCAGGGGTTGCCACGTTACATCCTGCCTGTGCCAGTCTGTCCTGGGCGAGGTGGCAGGAGCAGAAGCTTGCCTCTCATGCTGCTGTTAAGTCTCCATGGTTCTATCTATCTTCAGCCAGAATATTACGCTAACTGAACAAGGTGCCTCCAGTCTATGTCTCTCTCTCCCTCCCTCTGCTATTGCTCACATGACAGAAGCAGCAGCTGCTGATTATACATTCAGCTCTGATGGTACAGCTCCCCCTCCCACTCCTTCCTCCTCTCTCCTTTTCCCTTAGCATCAACCTGTTCAAAACACAGAGCAGTCAGCTGATTTTATCTACTGGTTTCAGCTCATCATTCATGCTTGTCCCTCTTTTTTTCCTGCTCAGTATTTCCTCTGCTTTCCTGGCGTACAGTTCCCTCCCTTTTTTTTTGCTCCCTAAACGTACACGCTCTCCGTCTCTTTGCTAAGCAACTGCTGCCTGTCTTCTAGCAGTCAGTGTGTGCTGCCTCCTACAGTGTAGTGTCATCCTGCTAGCATCACTGATAATCCTCTTGTTCTTATGGACAGCCCTCATCAGTTTGCCTGCCTACATTAATAGATATTTCTTTGCGTGGCTGCTGGCTATTTACTGTGCAATACTGTGGCCAGTGTGCACAACACACATGTAAGATACAGTGGACTGTGTAAATGGGTACAGAGATGGCAAGAGAGAGGGAGGACCTTACAGGGAAGAGGGGTGGAGTAACAGTCTATTAGTTATAAGAAAGGAGAAAATACTGATAATAAATGTAGGAAGAGGGTTAAATGGATGTGAACAATATTTTATTTTTCTGTGGCATAACAATTTAAATTTTCATTGACTGATTGTAGAATATTATATCTAAATAATAAAGAGCATTGATACCACATTTTAAATGTTTAGATAAATGACTGCTTGCATATTTTTGCGAGGGTGTGGTGCTTAAAGAGAGAGATGATTGTTTGTTACAACAATACATATTGATATTGCAATTCTGGATGCCATATTCCTTAATGATTAATTGATGTACCTATCAATTTAATTATGAGGATTCAATCTGGACATAAAGGATCCACAAGGGAAAATTTAAGGTAAAGCAAACAGCCAAGCTCTTTCATTATATGATTCGTAAACAGACCGTCAGATAACAATAAGCCCTTGGGAGAAGATTCCTGAGCAACCTGACAAAGCACTTAATGTGATTCGCTATAGATATGAAACAGATGAGTGCACCTTCGCTTTGCCCTGAATGTGCAGAATGCATAGTAGCTGCATAACAGCTGCCTGCAGCATGCATAAAAGGTTAATGAGGAGATCTAAAGTGCACACAGGTATGAGGGTTCATCTCTGCACTGGAAATTGTTTTTGGGGACATTAATATAATGTTAATATTTAACTATATAATCTATTTTTTTTTTTAAAAAGAATAAAAAATACTTTCGTATGGCTCCAGCACACAAACAATTTATCAACAAAAAAAAAAGTAAGAATAGCCAAACTAGAAAGACAACATTTGTGTGAGCACCACACACAAGAATCTCTGCCCTGAATTTTAACATTGACTGCTGAAAATATGCAACAAATATATAGGAAGTCCCCACCACCCAATAATGTAATTTAGCCTAAAAAAAAGCCTAAGAAATGCTCATATATTAATTTCCTGCACTGAAGACTCAACTTCAGTTGACCTTTTCATATAATTATGGATCGCTGTGGTATTTAGACACACTTGACAATTATCTTCCACCTAAAATGGTATTTTTTTTAAGAAATGTATTTTTTTTCTGATGAACAATCTATAGCCTTTAGTTTACTAATTTAGCATTCTGTATTTTACCTATTTTTAACTGTCATGGAAGTTAAGTGTCATTGCCACTTCTCTTAAACCATCTACTCTGATGTCTTACAAACAGCAACTGTATTAGTTGCCTGTTTCCTGGAGAGCAGCCATAGATACCCCAGTCACAATGGAAAGAGCATGTCACTACACAACCACCTGATGATTAGTAACAAGAAAGAAATCTTATCTTTATCTTCTTCTCTATGTTTGTTTCACTTAATTTCTTTGTTGGGTTTCCATTCATTTAGGTATGGTAAAGAAAAAAAAAGTCCATAATAAAAGTTTAAAAAATCCAAAATAACACACATGCTTAAGTACATAAAGCAGAAAGCAGACTCCCTTCAAATCCTGTTGGTTCTTTTGATAGTAGTAAATCAGGTAACAAACCAGGTAACAAACCACTGAGGCTGTCATGTGGTTCAGCCTGTGTGGCAGTGATCTATATTGCCTAAGTATGTTGAGGACTTGAAGATGCAGTGAGAGTAAGGAGCACAACAACTTTTCTACAACTCAGCAATTTAACGTAGGTCTATTCTGTACAGAGCTAAGTTTGAAGACAACTTTTTAGCAAAATACACTCTTACCTTTGTGCCTTTTGCAAGTCAAAACATATAATCTGTATGGATGGAGCTGTGTATAATTATATAAAATCCATGATAATATTTCTGTATATGTATTTTAGATGATGCTTGCTCTACGAATCCAATTGGGCCATTTCAGCAGCATGTCAGCAGCGGTTTGAGGACAGAAATGCTGCTCTGGCCTGATTAGGAGGCCTAGATAGGGAGCTCTGATGGGATGGGCCTGCTGCCTGCATCTTATGACTACTGTCCCAATGTGAACACCTTAAACTAGAGCAGCTCTGTGAGATCAGATATAATGGAAATTATGTGGGACTGGAGAAACTTTTAAGAACTGAAAGAAATTTAAAAACACATTCAAAAAATGCATTTTTTGCTTTAAAAAGGGCAGTAACGTATGAAGTGAACCCTGTTTGGAAAATAGGATTGAGAAACTTACCAGTTGCAGTATATCCTCATCTTTTGGCATCACACAAAGTTCAAGAAAGTCACCACTGTTGGGGAACAAAAAGAGAATAAAAACAGGGAAAATACACCAACTGACCAGAATGATCCATACAAATTTATATTAAACCTCACCTTTCTTGGATCAAGGATATAACCTCACAATAGGCTTTCCCGATGATGCTTGCCCCATTCACCTTCACTATTCGATCACCTAATAGGCATTAAAAAACAGTAGTAACGATATCAGTAACAGAGAGGAGTAGTTCAAAGACTGCAAGCTGTTTGTCTTAAGAAAGCATCAGTCACCTGATGTTGAACTATGATGAATGTTTTCTGTATCCACTAAACCATAAAATCACTAGGGTATATCTACATAATAAAGGAGCACAAAAAGGAGCACTTTCCTACAACTGCATGGGCGGACTAATGCTTTGCTTCATAGCAGGAATACTGTCAGGTCACTACTGAAAACTGCACTCCTTGCTATTTTTTTCCCTTTTGCTTGCAACACTCTAAAACGTCAATAGTTTAGAGGAAGTTTTCTGCTCTGTATGACATCATTTACAGGATTATGCCTGGGATGTTGTAATATCATGAGTTTCCGTGTACTTATACACCCAGTCAACCTCTAGTAGGTTTTGGTTAATGAAGGAGACGGATCGTTTGATGATTGATTATTACCTGTGCAAAGCCCAGCTCCATGAGCGGGGCCACCTTCCTTGACTTGCTTCACAAAAATGGTGTCCATCGGTTCTAGCCTATTCCGTGGTCTCCCTGTTGAAAAGAAACAGGTCAGTATACATTATACAACAAGTATACAATGCAAACACATAAAAGCATATAAAAAGTAAAGTAAATCAGTTTTTAAAAGAAAAGGCATTTGGTTTACACAATGTCAACAAGATGAAGATTTCCCATGGCAAAAAGCCTTTGTTATTTATAAAATGTTTCAAGCAGCACATAGATTAATATTTTAGACATGTCTAAATTTGAGGTTTCCTTTTTATTTTTTAGGAAATTAAAACCCCAAATCACAAACTTCCTATTCTGATACAAGAAGCTCTATACTGAAGGTTTATTTACAACCTCTCACTTGCACCAAGGCTGAACCTGAAAAGTGGTAAACAACAACTACAAAACCTACCAATGAGAACCAGCAGTAAATTGTTTCATGACATTTAGGTGAGAAGAGAGAATGGCTGTGCATGAGAACGAAAGAAAAACTGGGTGGTTTGTCACAAGATTTGGAGGCATGCGAATCAACATTATGACAGCAGAACAGACTGTGTCTTGGCCAATGCTTGCCCACATTGTTTTGAACAGACATGATCATTAATTGGTTCAGAGAAAGGAAAAATCTCAATAGGGGTAAATTATGTGGTTTTAGGGAGGTGAATAAAAGCAGCTATAGAGAGGAAACCTGTTTGCTCATGCTCCTCCTGTCTCCTAGCAGCTGCATGGCTGCAGGAAAAAAAAAGGAGAAAAGAAATAGGGAGGGGGTGAGAGAAAGAGAGACTGAGAGAAGGTAGAGTGACAGTGTGCTCAGCTGCACAACTCCCACTCTTTCCTTATAAACTGAGAAATAGCTCTGGGCACAGCCAAAGAGTGGCTAAAATCCTTCCCCAGTAGTTAACATTCTGGTAGTGAGTCAGCGCACGATGGCTCACAAACTACAGAGGATGAAAACTCGAAAACAGGTGTGATAGTTGAAAAATGTACTAAAAGTTGTTATAAAATCCTAGCATGATCAATAAAAGAGTTTTCTGTGTCAACCGAAACATGACTTTTGGCACAATATTACCAGCTATTTTTTGAATGTTTTGTGTTTTGGGGACACAAGTAAACAGGTGGCTTAACATTACTCAGCGGTTAATTAATCAATAATAATCAGCAATAATCTGTAAACCTTTGAAAGCCTCACAAACACAGACACATTTGTGCCTCCATTTTTCTCTCTACCACACACAAGATTACTCATGCACAATCACATCCTGGGGACTCATTATGTAATACTGCAACAGGAGTCTCATACAACTACAGCAGCATGGCATATTCCCTCTAGTGGTGTGCTATAGAATTGCATCAGTATCTCCACAATGGAGCTGTTCATAAATCCATATGTGAGCCACCGAACACATTGAAATGTATAGTGGAAGCAACTGTTTTTACATATGCCGCCTTGAAGAACATGAGATAATATATGGAGATCCCAAACATTTGTGCTTTAATATTTTGTATTCTTCAACTTATACTTAACTTAACAAGCTGTAACTGTACAATGTGTACAATGGTGCTTTCTTTTTACAGTACTCTAAATCAGTGCGACTAGATTTACCTCTGCTCTACAAGACTGCTCTGGGCGATAAAAATGTCTTAATTCTTTACACTCTCAAACAACACCCAACCAGAGATATCATACATAAACTCACCACCCAACTAGTGCTGTTGGCACCTAGCCATTTTTAAGAAACACTCCTAACATTATGGGAATTGCTTTTTGTTTGCTACACCACCAAAAGTTAGATGGAATCAATTTCATGACTGTGTGTTCAGTAAAGAGACACAAAAAATGTCAGAGTTCCTTTAAATCCAGAGAAAACCCCATCCAAGCAAATAAAAACATTGCCAGGTTTCATTTGCACTATTTTAATCACTTGGCGAATAGAGACAGAGAGGCTTGGTAATGAACATGAGTTGCCTCAAGTGCCTACAGTTGACTCGTGTTTATGCTCATTCACTATAAAAAATATTGCAGAATGATTTGTGAGTAGAAACTAAACTTAAATCAGTAAACGCTCAACGAAGCCTTCATAAAGTTAGCCTGCCGTTTCAAAATGAACTCTCACAACAACGCCTGTACACAATGAGCACTTACAGCAAAGACAGACTAAATGACATGACCTTTCTCGATGTTAAAGAGAGCCGAGTTGACAAGAGAACATTAGATCACAAGTGCTCCCAAACTTGACCCCGGAGTTGTGACAGAAGAGCTTTGTCTTGAGAAGCGGCAGACTCTAATACAATAACAGAATTGATGGTGGTGCGTCACTGTGGAGGGACAAGAGTGTAACACTCATAACTCTGATGCAATGTTTTTATTCATAAATCCATATTTTGGCACATACTGCCTTCTTCAGAATAAAACCACACTTCATCTGAATGATCAGTTCTGTCAAATGGCGATGGACACAATGACGTCATTATTCTTTCTGGCAAGCAGTGGTCAAAGCAAGAGGTCTTAATTTCCCTTTATTTACTAGTCATTACATGTCCCACATGATAGCGGTCTCTATTTCAATAAAGCACTTTCTGAAAGCCTGGCCCTCTAATTCTGCAGTCTAATTCTTGTCTTCTTTTATCTACAGAAATGTGGAGCATTAATGGACTTAGATATGGCTCTTTCATATGCCTGCCTCTATGCATACTACTTTAAATTCTAATCTTGTAAATAATCAATTGCCAGGAGGTATATTAAAAAAGGTACACAAGGATCTATTTGCTAACTAAAGTTGGGCAGAGGGACTACTGATATACACTGACCGCCAATGCTTTGGAGAAAAATCCAAGTTGTCCTATAGACTAAATATATCATACAGATATGAAGTGTATTTTTATTCTGAAGAGGCAATAAGTGCCAAAGAAAAATCGATTTATGAATAAAAAAAAGACTGCATCAGAGGTATGAGTGTGCGGCTCTCTCCTCCCTCCTTTTGATCTCTGCTTATTGATAGCCAGCATCTCTTTTTCTTTGGTGTGCTACTGTGACAAGGCTAGCCCAATCTTAATCATCACATCACAGGTTGTCTTTTTTCTTTCTTCAATTCTGGCTTGCTGCCTACGAGCCCCCTGTGTCGAGCATTATGCAACTGCCAGGATTCTTTAATATGCTCTGGCTTACTCAGACCGAAGCACTTCCACAGTGTCTTAGTTTTTGGGTGAAATATAAATCACGACTGCTTTAAAAGGGAGCTGGCTCGTCTGAACTGTTACATGAAGTTTAAATTTGGACAATGGGCAAGCTCTGTGTATGCTTTCCAGCATATCCCTGTTGTTACAGAAATCACAAAGGGGGGTCAAAAGAAAGACACCACAATACGATTTTATCAGGTGGTTATGGGCAGATGCTGCATAAAACATATGTCATTTACTATTTAGAGCTAGAGACTATTTAGTCCCCATCAAGATACAAAGCTATGTTGTGATTTTTAACAGCCTCTCTGTGCCTTGCTGGATATGCGTGTCTGTGCACATCTACACGATTCACTGTGTTCATACATCATACACAGTCCATTCAGGATTTTAATTGGATGAAAGCAACAATTATCATTAGTACCGGACTGCAGACAAATTCAAGCACATGTCGGCCAGTATGAGCAGATGACCATGTGACTCTGTGCTGTCTGTTTTCTAATGAGTGGTGTCTCCACGTCATACAACACAAAAACTCACATGCTCTGTTGCACCATACAGTTAAATCAACCCTCTACAGCTGGGTGTTATAACATAAATACTGTGATATTACACAAGAAATCTTCTTGGATTTTAGTTATTGTAATATTGCTTAGTGTTTTTAACTTTAAAAGACTGTTTACAGTCATGTGACAAATATCTGAGCTTGACGGACTGTAGTGTTGTGTGTGAGTAATCAATTATGAATGCCTCTACCTGTGTCGCCATATCACATTACTAATGTTTTTCCTTTATCAGTTTTCATGTGAAAATGTCCACCAATAATCCTGCAATAAAATGATGTCAATACATATATTAGGTAAAAAAAATATTGTGATACTTTATTTTGTTAGTATCTCACATTCCCATTTCACACACACACACTGTATGTGACAAGCTCTGAGGAAACCTAAAAACAGATATGTGGGGTTTCCCCATGTGTCATAAAAACAAAGATTACTTGTGCATATCATAATTAATTTCCTCAACATGTGCAAGATGAATTACAGTGGTGCTTTCCTGCACAAGTTTCCTCTCCAAGGAAAATAAACATCTAACAGAATTACTGAAGTCTACCTGGATGGATTCCAGTGACAGCACACCTCCTCATGGTCAACAAATGGCAACAGACTAAACAGAGTTAAACCCACAAACAAGCTACACCATATCACCTTACAGTAGTCACACTAGGATGGGACAGGCAGTAACAGAGTTAACTCAATCAAAGAGAATTCCTATCAGGAAATTCTAAATTAAATATATTTTAGTTGGGGAAGGCCCAACGAGTACACTTCATCTTTTGTTTCTTTCGTGAAGAATCTCACGCAAGATTTTAAAGTTTAAAGTTGTCTTCTTGGCAAGCACACAGGGTTGGAAATTCAGTTCAGACTTTCAAATGACTTACAAAGTCTTGCTAGATAAAATTCAAAGAGTCAACTTGTGATGTTTTGGCGTAAGACACGACACTGGTCATAATTAAACATCACAGACAAACTAATCAAAACATATCACCATCATATTTTCTCTGGATGTAAATTGTTTAAGACAAAACCAATGAGTTCGGCCTTCAGCAAAAGCAGAGTCACGATAAATGCTGTTGTTATTTATAGAAAAGATCAATCTACAAATATATTTTTTTTTCTCAAATCCACAAACTTTCAAGTATTTTTAGAGACTGTAGGCCGGCTTTACAAATCTGTGGACCATGACTGTTGGTTACCACCTTTTCTTGTGTTTATGTGAAAAATGACAAAAGGAGTTACAACCAAAACATTTGTTTTAAAAATGTAGCGTTTATACTGGGCATGCCAAAATGGTGGACCCTACATATTTGGTAAAAATATCTATGTTTTGGTGCACAAGGCATTTAAGGTAACTTTGTATTTAAAGTCAACATTAACTTATGCCAGGGGTTTGATGTGATGTATGTCCCTTATGAATGGTATGAGAATAACAAGGCGAAAGAGGGTCAAACACACACAACCCGGTAAATTTGAGGCCATCTCTTTCTGGCAGCCTTTTTATGAGGGTTTATGAGTGGGAAAAAGCAGCAAGAACAACAAAGTGAAACAATATGAAGAGGTGCGTCAGTGCAGGACAGAAACAGGTGGTGCTGACCAAACCTTTCATGCCTCCACAAAGGTCAGTGACACACAGGAGTTACATTGTTCTCATCGCAAGGAAGCAAAAAGAGCCAAAGAGGGGATGGATTAAGAGTCATTAGAAGTCAGAGGCACTGCTCTGACTCAGCAGTGCTGAAGGGCAGGCATGAAGAGGAACAGCCGAGTTTTTCTGCTTACCTCTGCGGCCATGATCTTCCTCCTGTAAAAACACAGAAATACTCAAATGACTTTGTTGCTCATGGTCCTAGAATTTAGGTATCAGGCTTTTTGTTGACTCAGTGTAATCTTACATGATAAGCAAACAATACTCAGGTTTGTGAAACTCATGAAAACTTCTTGCAAGTTTAATAACAAATACAAGCCTGAAATTTACCGGGAAGCAGTGCATGGTCGACTCCGGTGGGTACACGATGAAGTGACGCAGGGTGAAGCCGAACCCTAGGGAAGTTCGGCACAAACACACGGTTTTTGGTCTCGGCCATGAGAACTCCTCTTCTGTTGGGTACTGCGCTGCAGGCGAATCAGCCAAGTTTCTCCACTCTGGAGATTCATCCTACACAAAGAGAAAGTTTGAGAAAGGAATTGAAATGAAGCAGTTCTGCTTTCACTTTTACACTGACAAAAAGATGTCATATCTGCTGAAAAATGTAGCTATGAAATCTTGAAATTGAAAGTGTAAATGCTGGAAAACTCCAGTGCTAAAATACCCCCCCACCCCCGTGTTTACTGGCTATTTATAGCCTCACACCTTTGCAGTATCATGTGTGCAGCAACACCCCCCTACCCCTTTACTAAGAGCTCCCCATATCATAGTCCCTGTTCCAGTATGACTTTCAGGAATGCCTCTGTTCAAACAGTCTTGTATTTCCACACTGAAATAGTATTTTTCCTCACCCTGTCTCAAACAAACCCTCCCCCTCCCCCCTGAAGCATAGACTTTCCCCAACAATGTGAGGAATTTGATGAGCTTGCATTCACGCTATCTCTGCCTGGGCAGAGATAGATATAAAATCTGAGTGAATTACCTGCATGTTAACAAAAAGCAGACTTTGCAAGAGGTTTGTGTACTTGTGATTAATGCAGTTACCAAACTAAACAGAAGTTCTGCAGATCTGCCCTGTATGTTTTGATCAAAAGAGAAATAAATAAATCTGAGCAGCTCTCCCACTTCATCCAGCTGTTGCAGGGAGGAACGAATGAGCCAAACCACATTCCAAAAAACAAACATGAGCAACAGTTTGTTCACACCAACTTAAAACCACCAACATCCCGTCCAATTGCTCTGAGTATTTCATTCAGAACACTCAGCGGTTCATTAGAAATATATTGTGTGTGCCTGGAGGTGTGTACCAAGTTAAAGCATGTTTCACTGTACTCTCTAATGAATGTTTTTCTGCTTCTCAGCAACCACATCGCATCTACTTTTCAACCATATACTTCTGAAAGAGGCAGTAACATAAACTACCAACAAAGTGTATTTTAACTGGCAACCAGAGCTGTTGAACACATATAAGGAATTATATGGAAGTGAAGGAAACGAGCATACCGTAGAGAGTAAGGACCCACAGCACTACTGTGGCTGGCTGGGAAACAGAGCTGCAGGTGCAGCTGACACCCATGTATTTTGATTAAACTAGCAAAACAGGTTTTACTTTATATAACCAAGCTTTGGCTGTTCTGTGATACCAGCATTTCCATGCTGTAGTCTGTGTCTGTAAGAGCTCTGGGTGCCTTCACGCCATTAGGAAGCATTCAAATCCATACCGGGAGAAGCGCTTGTGGTGATATGACAATAGATCAACTGGATGTTTGAAATGCCTGCATTGCTCTACTCATGTCTCTGGGGCAAGCCAATCCCAGTCCACTGGATCTGATTTAGCAGCCAGTGCACAGGGCAATTTCCAACCCTCTGATCTTTAGATGTGGACGACTGAAGGGGGTGTGGGCCTCCTGACGGACACATGCCAAGCAGTGTTATCATTGCATAGTTAATACTGCTGTGACATTCCAGGTCAATAAATTCCAGACCCACATTTCCCTCATGGTTTTCCTTTCCTCTTATTTAATAAAAAAAGCTTTTATTAAGGATGGAGAACAAAGCAAGACTGTAAACCTGATAGACCAGATTAATAATGCTTTCAAATAACTGTGAGAGTTAAGAGGTCAAAAGGGAATCAACATAAAGGAGAAAATTATGAGATTACTTGTCAAAAAAGGGGCTACAAAGAAAAGCACATGAAAGGAACGCCCACATCAAAATACACACCTATCCTCTCCTGCTCACAAATGAATGCCTCTCACCCATTTATGAATCACCACAATGCTAGACTGATATTTGCGCTGGGTGAGGCAGCTGGGAGAGAGTTTTCAGTAGGCATTTGATTCAAGCAGTGACCAGGCCTGTGTCTCAGCGTGGGAACACTAATTTCAACCACCAGATGCCAGTTAGTCTGGCGATATATTTTTCTTTTTGTCAACAAATCCCATGGAAACAGCAAAACCAATAATTAATTGATCCTTCAAACAAGTACTGCCTGTGTAGCGAAAGCCTGATATACTGTGGCTTATTCCTCTATGCCAGTGACCTCTATTGTTGTCCAAAAACGATTAAAAACACATTAATAAGCCACACCATTGTTGACATGTTGATGTACATGGGCACTGTTTGAGTCAATCCACATCCTGCTGCCATAAATATTCACTAGAACATCAAATGTGTATTAATCCGCAGCTGAAAATAGTCCCCAACAAATGCACTATTTACTCCTTTTTGAGTGACATTTGCTGAAAACTACAGTGCCCAGGTGTTTTGGGAAATGACTGAGCCTTTTTTAAAAGTTAAAGTATATATTAAAGACCCTTTTATAAGGATTTCCGAATTAATGGGCCTGGGGCGGAGAGCCACAGACAGGCTGGCAAGACTAACAGACTGCTGGTTTTGGTGTTTTCCTGGGATCTGTTGAACCATATCCTGTAAACACATCCCCCAAATAATGAATGAACGCACAATGGCACCAGTAGAGCACCATCTAAGGCTGGTGTTATTATTGGGTTACTGCTCTTCTACATGCATGGCTACCATTTACTGATGCCTGCCATGGAGAGCTACAGACAATTTTGAGAGACATTTTCTTACATGTGTTCCACAGTGCAGCAATGTTGAATGAACTATGGCTACGAACCCAGACTCAGTCTCATCCATTTAGATTGAAGCCCTTCACAAAGTTCTATTAAGAGTAATCTTTTACACACTATTTGTATGCATGGACATAAAATAACTGTGTAATGCTCTTCAAAATCTATCTTTGTTTGACATATGGTACACTGTTTGTACCAGCATATTAAGTGACATGCTAAATCCAGAGTACATGTGGTCATTTTCTGTGAGATTGTGAGGTGACTACATCAGTGGTTCCCCAAACCACAGAGATTAAAGGGCAGGAAAACCAATACCTCCCACCGACATCAGAAATGTTAGGGAAAACACTGCCTGCACAGCTGTTTACACACCACAAATGTTGATATCTAGAGGCTAGGTACACACCGAGAAAGAAACTAGAATTCCTACTTTGTTCATTTTTAACAAATGTTATGAAGACACACTGCATGGCCTGTATGTTTAAAATAAAAACCTCTGCTGACGTCACCAAATGACACATTACAAGCGCCCCATGACATCAGCTCTAAAAACATCAGACAAGTACAGAAACCTAGTTCTCTGTGGGCTGCTAAATTCTACACCACATCCCATCCAAACCAAGCACTTAACTGTGAAAAGCCTTAGATAATGATACAGAGGACCAACTGGTGATCCCTGGGTGTTCCAGCCATGTAGTGCAAGACAAGGTTAGGAGCATCATTACTCAGTCTATTTCATACTAAACTGACATTTACATTCATATTTTGTTTTAATATAAGTTGGTACAGGCAGTAGACCTCAATAACTACAGTGAATGGACACAATAGTATGAACACCTGCCCAATGGTACAATGTACCTTTATAATGTGTCAGATACTCTGATTCAACTCTATGACCATTTCTGAGTTTGCCACCAAACTGACTATCCAAACAGAGTTTAATAGGCAAATACTGAAAATAAAAATGTGGTCTATCATATAAACAGATCATTTAATTATCCTTAATGCGAATACACACATAAAGAAATGTGCATTTCCACACTTCCTACCCAGGAAAAACCCACCCAGATGCAACCGAGTAAAACATATTGATGCCACATTGCATCTGCTGGAAACAGTAACACTGAATGAATTAAGTCTGCCCATCACCCTTACATAAGTCTAGATGCAGAATCAAAATTTAAAACATAAACAGGCCAGCAACCACACCTTCTCAAAGAGAAGCAGTGTTGTGGTGACAAGTCAACTGTCCACAGCAGCATTTAGCCAAGAGACTGGACTGCTTAAACATCCCACTCTCATCTGTGGCGTTTGGTTTACTGAGGAGAGTGATTTCAAAAATACAGCTGTTTATTTCTCTCACAAAGCTTTGCCAAAACTGTACACTAAACACTAACTTTTTTGCCAATATATTGTAAATATGTTAATATGTTTGACCTGTATTAAATGTTGACATTTAAGTTTTTTTAGCAAAGACATTGGGGACATATCTCTAATCTGTCACATTGCTTATAAAGGAATGGATTTAAGATGACATGGATGTTTTAACTGCACAGAAACTGTGCAATGAGCAAAAACTGAATCATATAGCCCATCTCTCTTGTTTTCCCCTGAGACATCGCAGACACAACCATAAGGCAACAGGAAGTAACAGACTTCTTCTATCCAATTGAAGGTCAATTTTCCCTTCCGTTTGCCATCAGTTAGCCATGCGATGCCTGCACAGAGGGTTCTGTAAAAGGCAGTCAGCCTAAATGAGATAAACACTGAGCTTTAACGAGGCCAAGATTGTGGGGACAGGGGGGTCTGTTTGTCAATAGCCCCCTGCAGTGCTAAACATGGATCATGCTTCATCATCCAAAACAGTAATTCATTTCATTCCACTCTAATTTCTGTCGTTCTACTTGAGCATAACAAGCTGAACTTGAATCATTAAAAAAATCTGCTCATCATATAAAATAAGATAAGATAAACCTTTATTGATCCCTGGTGGGGAAATTCGTTTGTTGCTGCAGCACAATGACAGCAATAAGTACAGATAAGTATAGAGGTAAAATAATAAATAACAGAGGTATATAAATAAAAGGAATACAAAATATAAACTATACACAAGCATTTGGAGACAAAGATTACAAGGTTAAGTGAAAGTATTGTGATTAACAGCAGCAGAAACAACATGTGTCTATGTAAACAGCAAGCACATACAAACACACAATAAAAACCCCAGACTAACAGTGAAAATCCTGCCTGCCACAGACATACAGCAGGCTGATCAGCATGCAATCTAAAATCTCTGAGCTGCAAACTAACTATCTGACCAGAGGAATCAAGAGACATTAAGCCAACTCTGTCTGCTCTTTGGATTCAGCTGCAATGTTTGAATACCAATACCATGCACTATTCAGCTGTGAAAAAAAGAGGACAAACACTCCAGTGTACGGGAAAAATCAAACCACCAGCAAACAGCAAAGACAAAAGTCTTGATTCAAATAATAAATAATTTCTCTGTCAAGTTATCAAGTTGTACCAGGCCAATGGTCATAATGGTTGTGAAAAGGTCAAAAGACGAGATAAGACTGCATGACTAGTACAGATGACTAAATGTTGTCTTACAAGCATGAAAGTAGCTACCATTGGGAGGAAACCTCATATTTTCAAAGTCAAATGTTCTGTTTTTCAGAAAAATAGAATATATCACAAAATATTATTTTTCTGTGATATAGAACAATAAAATTATATGTGGTTTAAATACACCGCAAGTCCAACTTTAAGATCTCAGTTCCATTCATTTCGAAGTCTTTTGTTGAAGGTCTCTCTCTGTGCTTCACTATGGTTGAGGCAGTAACCCATCCTCTTCCTGCTGCTTGTTTACAAGAGTAACAAGGCCATGCTTTCTCTGAATAAAAACAAAAGGCACACCCATTTCTCACTTTAACATCTTTTGATCGAGCTCAGTCAACTGAGACCATCACAAGGTGTTTTTAAAAAGTGATTTTAAAAAAAACACCCACTTCAGGAAAATTCTTAAGTCATTAAATCCACAGTGTCATCATTTCCAGAAAATCCCAGGACCAGAGACTCCAGGGGGGTTTCCGGCTCAAAATTAGCACATGAATTGGTTTGTGTGGTGGCCTTATTAGAAGGACTGCTAAAAGAAGGATTTTCACTGACTGCACTGTACTGAGGTTTTAAAACATGTTTCTTATGTGTTATGCAAAAGATTTTTTTTCTAAAATGCAACATGGGAAGACTTTTTTTGTCTCATGGCATTTAACAAAATCTTTCATAATCAATACTGGCACTTGTTTATTGCCTGGAGTTATTTTCTGGGAACATTTTCTGCATCCGAATTGTTAGGTGCTATCAGATTAATTCATTAAACTCATTTAGATGTTACAAGGCTGTATCCAGATGGTGGTAAAAACAAAAAGGTAAGCACATCATCTGAGTTAGTTTTTTTTAAGCTGTGACAGTGAAAATGACAGGGATGCAACACAAGCTGTCTCTGCGGTATAATACTTGTGAATGAGCTCTAACTGTGTTTAAATATCAAAAATGTATTTTCAGGACATCAGAAAAAACTCATGAATATAAATTGAAAACAAACCTAATAAGACTCTATTGATTTAATATCGTTGACTACGGAGGTATCCTTTGCTCTCCTGTGCTCTGTCCAATGAGCTAAAACCAAATTCACTGCATCAAGTCTGTTAGAAGTAACAACATAAGGAGGTTTACATCCCTCATTTACAGCCTATTCACATAGAAGCAGGGAGGCTTAAGTGAAGAGTTGAATATTAGATTAAAGGCAATGGAGGGAATGAAAGAAAACTATGGATTCTAAAAATAGGTGCCCTTCGATTTCAAAGAGTACGGGGTTGCTACCTAGTTTACCATAAAGGTCTTCATTCAGGCGACAAGCTTTCAGAGGAGCAGATGGTGTCCTGTCTGGTATTACAGGGGCCAGAGCTTAAAAATCTGAAAGACGGGTCTTGAATAAACTGCTTCAATGCCATTGTCTCCTCCCACTTACTCCAGTGATGGGTTTGATTAAAAATTTCAAATCTAATTAAAAGCTGCTCTGCAACTGAAACCGGTCTTTTGATCTCTTCATCTACAATGATCAAACCCAGCAGGTTAAAATAGAAAGCAAAGACAAACTTGTGACATAAATCTGATGGCTATTACTATCAAAAGGACCAAAATAATGAAGCGCTGGTGAGATAAAGAGCAAAACAATCCAACAGGAGCTGTTACAAGCACAAACAGCTGGGCCAAAGTGTCAAACAGATTACTACCCCCACCAACACCAAACTGAGAGAGGGAGGAAATAAAACCAGAGTCAGTTGCCCCCCAAAAATCACTTTCATGATCACCATTTGAAAACTTTCATTCATCATTTTCCAAATAATATACAAAGTCTGGGGTTTGGGTTGTGTTGCGTTTACCTCACAGAAAGAAGATCTTGCTTGTTGTCTCTCATCATCCTCACAAGGATGAACCCAACGTGATGCCATCATTCAACTTCACTTAAAATCCGGTTGTCCGTATTCGCCCACATCGAAAAGGTAGCTCCAGCAGGATGAAAGAAAATATGTTCCACTCTGTCCAACTTACACCTCCATCTCTGCTTGATTTCTTAGTCCATCTGTTATAGAGAGGGGGGAAAGAGATTTTATTACTGCATTTTGTTTTGTTGAATAAGAGGCACATTTTTAAATTATCTACTTCTATATGGCATCTTGCACTGTTCAAGGGTCTGTAAAACGACATGAATCAATACCTCAGTTGTTTAACGTACATAATAGTAGACCATCTGTGCTTAATTTTGGACAATCAACATTATACAACAGGTCCTAACATAACACTGTTTTCTACCTGATGTTTGTGTGTCTCCACTTTACAAAGCTCTACACTGAGATTCTGGGAAAACAGGCTGACTTGGAGTAATAATATGCAACCCTGCATGATGCAATGTGAGCACAAGATAGTTAACAAAGCTGCTAACTGCCACAAAAGTACTCCAAGCACAATGTACATTTTAACTGAGTATCACCTAAAGGTTTGTGGACATGCTGAAGACAGTGATGTGGCCGCAACAACAATGTAGGCCTGTTGTCAATAGCTTCAAGCACAACAACGTGCAGAGTCAACACTGCATAATGAATGGCCAGCAACAAGTGGACTAAAGACGGGAGGCAGGGCGAAATAAATGTCCGTCACATTTGAAATTAAGTTACAAAAACCATATAGAACCGGGGTCATACAGCATAAGTCACTTAAGTTAATTGTACTGTTTGTATTTCTATAATAAAAACATTGGTTATGTGATTTTGAGATGGTGAATTTTAATTTCTCGTTTGAGATCGATGGTCAACTAAGGCACGAACAGAGCGTGTCGAGCTGTTGTTCTCAAGCGACCAACAAAAGTAGCTTTTCCTTCGTTACTTTTAATAAAATACCAGCACAAAAAAAGTTAAAAGGGCGTTATGAGATGCCGTAGCCACTTTCCATGTTATATACTGTATGTGAACGCCACCTGTAACGCTTGTAAAGTGGGAAAAAGCAACAACCAAACTGCGGCAACAGGCTGTTAGCGCTGCGGTTAGCATCCGTGCTAACGGCTGGAGTTTAAACAAAGTTACCTGTGTAGTTGCGAAGCGTCATTACAGGCGGGCAACAGTGGCGGCGGTTGTCCATAAAAGCGAGTAGACAAAGTACAATCATAGCGTGGGAGCTCCAAGATGGTCGGGCGTTGTCATAATTTAATCTAGTTTGAGTACAAACGGTTTCCCGGTGATTATACAAACCCACTCAGGGTAGGCGCATGGTGCCGTTTTGAAGCTGGAATTTTTTCACTTCCAGCGTTCCCGACTCTCTGGGAGTCCACCTTCGGTCAACAGGACACTCTCATCCAATCACAAGCGGCGTTGTATGTGGTTGGGCCAATCAGGTGCGAGTTTACAAAAGGTCGCGGTTGCACTGTTAAAATGTGGTGTTTTCTAACCGTTCCAACTGAGTTAAACGAGTAGGGAGCACACAGACACTGTTTCGGGGGGGGGGGGGGGCAAAGTATAAGTAACACAGGCACACTGTGTGAGAAGTCCAAGTTTCAGGCTTTTCACAATTCTACCCGCTTTCGTTTCATATAAACAACAAGGCTGAACGAGGAGTCACATGTCCTGGTTCAAAGTGAGGTCGAACAGGGCTGGCATGTGGATGGCAGTGGATGTGGAATGTGAGTTCACACATACCACACTGCATATAATCTTTGCTCTCATCGTGCTGCCATTGTGTACTCCCCAAAGCAGATAATTCAAATTAAATACTTAACAACATACTTAACACAATCTTAAAACAGATTGTAGCTGTAGACTAAAATAAATGCTCAGATTCTCAGGGTCCTTGACAAATGTCCCTTTATTCCTCCCCAACATAAGGGACCACCTGTTCTTGGGATTGGCAGCTTTTGTTGCAGAGGTCAGTTAAGGGAGGAGACAAAGCAGCCAGTTCTACTTCCAGTGGCTCTACTGTGGATATAAGCCTTGGAGAATAACTTGTAAATGTTACAGATGGAACATTTACGTGAACTAGGCCTACTTCCCCCCAAAAAAGTGTTGGAAATAACCAAGCACATTTAACCAAGTATTGTACTGAAATACAATTTTGAGAGACTTGTACTTTACTTGAGTGTTTCCATTTGTGCTACTTTATACTTCTCAGCATTTGACTACACCATATTTATTTGACAGCTATAGTTACTATTTTCTTTGCAGGTTCAGATTTCACATACAAAACATAAGAAACTGGCTGAAATTAGCTCCACCTAACCAGCTACAACAATAAAATGGTACTTACACATTAAGGCATCAGTAATAATAATCCAATAATATATAATAATCTTGACAGGGGGCAATATTCTGCCATACCCTACTCTTAGTTTTGATAATTTAAGTACATTTTTCTAGTAACACTTCTGTACTTTTACTAAAGTAAGATTGTAAATGTAGGACTTTTAAAGTGTGGTATTGTTGCCTTTACTTAAGTAAAGGATCTGAATACTTCTTCCACTACTGGCAAAATGTAATTCTATTGGAAGTACTTCATCAATTAATTAATTCTTGGAGCTAAATTCTGTTAAAAGGTCAGAGTCAATTCACTGTAATCCCCAGCAGACCGCAGTACAAAAGAAAAAAAACGGTTTCGTCTTTATGGCACTTTGTGTTCCCTGCTTTAAGACTGGGAGTCATGTGTCAGGTGTATACAAAGAGCACAGCAGCTCAACACAACTGACTCTCTTTTGCTCCTTTTACTAGTTCATATGACAGTTACCTATTTTTATTTATTTTTTCTACCAAAGAATTGTAACCTGATGTTTCACGATGCAGCTTTGGCCATGTCTTAAACCCAGAAAGATACAATCATACACCAGTTAACAAAAAGTTTAGGAGATTTGGAAATTGAGGAGTCCTTAAGAGGAGCCAGTTTTCTGTACCATCAGTACGTACAACACTCCAGCAGCTTAATACGATAAAACATGTAAAGGTTGTATAAAAAGAAATGATTAAAACGTGCCATTCAACATGATGAATTAACATGAAGAAAAACATGTTGTGAGCTCAACCAAGACACCACGTTGAACAAATTTGATCTGAATCTGAAAAGGTGAGAATAATGCAGCGACAGATAATACATAACACAGAAATGTTAAAAAAAAAAACTTTACTGATATGTTAAATTATAAAAGGAAATACAGAAATGACAAAAGTATCCCACTACACCTCAAATACTGAAAAAACAAAAAGAGGTAGTTAGTGCACTTAGTGTTTACAAAACTACTTTGTTTGCCCATGAGCATTACAGGTGACAGCAGAAGAACTACCTAATGAAACGTCAAAAAGGCAATGAACATGTGAAGAAAATGTAAAATCCTATCACTAAATTCCCAGTAAAAAACAACTCCCTTTCCTTTGTTACCTCATCACACACTGACTTAAAAAAAATCTATCACATTCATACAGGTCATGATTATCAAGTTTTTTACATTGCATACAAGAAGAAGTAAAACTGAGATGGCTTTTGTGTTAGAGTCAACCTAACCAAGGCTAACAGTAGCAGTACCCTAGCATTAAACATTTTCCATGTGAGTCAGTTCTGTAGACACCAAGAATACGGTTGCAACTTCAAAACATGGCAAAGCATGTACTTGCTCTGCTAAAATTACCAGTGTCTATTGTTAAAACAGATAAACGTTTCATAGAAGGAATGTTATAACAAAACAGGGATGCTTGAGATCAAATGTCACGATAGCAGCTGTAAGTGAATGGCATCTCAGGGAAAATGTTCAGGCTTGCCGTCAGATGACATCTGTGTGTCTCTTTTTTTTTTTTTTAAATCTTGTATTTAATCTTCCCACTTTCGCTGATCACACAGATATGCTAAAAAAAAAAAAAGGAGAAAAAAGCAACAGTTAAATGGTAGAAAATGTCTTTATTTGATGCATGTGGCATAATCAGTCTAGACACTTATTATGAGCTCTTCTTCTAAACAGAGTCACTGTTGTCTAAAATAAAAAAAAGGCACTGACTTACATTTAGGTCTCTAAAATACTCATTGTAGTCTAAGGCATATCCAACCACAAACCGATTGGGTATCTCAAAGCCGACATCTGAAACCAAAGGCAAAGAGGAACATTAATTGCACGTATTTCCAGAGTCCACTGACTCACTGACTAACAAGCTGCGACGATTGTTTTAAATGTGAATGAACCACTGACTCATAAACACATAAAAGGCTTGGTCAGGTACGTACAGTCCGGAATACATGCCGAGTTATGTGGCACTCTCTTCACCAGCAATCTGAGGAAAATAAAAGCAGATATTATCATACAATATCCCTTTTTAACTGTCGCGTAGAATGTCAAGGGGAAGTACTAATTTTAAAACAGTAGTAGCTGAAACCTGCGTCACTTATTCTTCGTCTCTCTCTCTCTCTCTCACTCTCTGTCTAGACTGGAAGGCGGAAATTGGGTGATTCACAAAGCAGGACAACTGGGCTGGTTTTATATCGAGGTCTTTAAAGCCATAACTTACCCTGCTACTTTGATCATTTTGGGCCTGAAGGCTTCAACATGCTTCAGGAGAGTCTTCATTGTCCTTCCGGTGCCTACAATGGCCTGTAAAGGGAAAGAAAGAAAAACTGGATTGAGAAAGCAAGACACGGCCAATACGGAAACGCAGACAAAAAAAACAACAACAAAAAAAAAAAAAAAAACACAGATTCATCTCACACTGGAGTACAAGTGAAAAGGAAGAAGTTGGTCACACTGTACTGTGTGAGGATTCTCTAAAAATTACTTGACTGAAAAAAGGGAATTTAAAAACCAACACATGATGTTTCACACTCTGACCTCTTGCATTAGGAAGAGGTAAAAGTAGTGGTGGAACGAAGCCACAACATGCTCTTCATAGAGAAGGGATTGTCCTTACACACTCACACTAAACATTTTTCACTTGTGACAGGATATGAGCAGAGGGGGAAAAAGGTGGAGAGAGCGCTAGAGTGTCCTGTTAAATATTACTCAAGTAGAAGTATAAAAGGCTAATCAAATAAAAGAACAAATTTAGTTTTTGTAGCTTTTTATTTTTGCCTTTCATTTTGTTTTTTGTTTTATTTTGTTTTATTTTGTTTTATTTTGTAAATGTTCTAATGCATTTCTTTGCCGTGTGTAAAGCTCTTTAAGTTGGCTGGGTTTGAAAGATATTACACAAATAAACTTGCCTTGACTCACTTAAGGTCAGAATTCAAGAGCCAGTTAGTCATCATGATTGTAACCATTTCAGTATAAATACACTCTACCCTATATCCCCCTGAAATACAGTGAGGACTGTCAATTTGTATTTTTTTTTACAATGAAAGCTTTTTGGAAAAGAGGCTTAAACACTTCAAAGGCATATCATCCCGATGATGTGTAGTTCTTGCCCATCCACGTGTAGATAATTTAATTCTTCCATCAAAAGTAAAAAAGCTGGTTTTAGAAAATTCTAGGAAGTCCAAGTAAATGAAAAAGCCATTCAATTACAGTATCTAAAATACTTAAACTAACATCATTTGATTTTTTTTTTTTTTTTTGGCCACTTGGAGGCAGTGCAACAAGCTGTAAACACAATGTTGACATATTATCACCTTATAAAGTTGATTTGGCTAACACGTTAGCAAACAGTTTAGCAACTTTATCATTTATTTGGAGTCTTGTCTCCGTCACCTGATGAATGTAAGTCGGATATTCACTCTCTTTTAGCTCTGTTTTATGCTCCAACCAGCAAGTCGCTAACTTTGTCTGTCTGCTGTTTGGTGCTGGACAGGTAGCGTACACTGGGTTTCTCAGAGCTTTTAAGCTGAAAACAGCAGCCTGCAGAGAACAACGCGGATGAGACTGGTGAGGCCGATTCACAACAGTAAATCTGTGCGCCGTAAATCCAAAACAAAGAGCTGAAAGAAAACGAGCTGAGGGAAACTGCATCTGGTGATAGTTCTCTTTGGGTTCATCATTATGAGCAACCTCTTTGACATTATACATGGCCATTTCATCCACTGTTATTTGAAAAAATAATGATCACAGCAGCTTTAAATTTGTTTTAAAGCAACCAATCCTTGGTAGAACTGCGACATTTAAAACACTTGTGTCACTGAATAAATAATAAAAGAAAATACAAGACTGTAGCCATAATCAATGAACTACAATGGCATATTCACAGATGTTTGAGCACTGACTAAGGACTGTTGTTTTAAATGTCTACATACAGTAAGTAAACGTGACTGAATGACCATATTGATTTATTTTCTGTAAATGTCGTTTCTTCCCTAGTGCACCTACTCCCAATAATGGACTCAGTTATTGTGCTAACAAGGGAAAGTTTATGATCATGTTGGAAAAAACAGCTCTCTTATTTCCCAAATATAGGTCAGCCAATTTAAAAAAAAAAAAAAAAGTTTCCTCATGTTGAACTCAGGTCCTGTAGAAGAGGAAAAAACTTTAAATGGCTCCTCTTGACCTGGATAACCAACCACGGCAAGAAACACAATAGGCCCATTCGGTGAAGAGGAAAAACAGAGAAGCAAAAACATGGTTGACTCACCTCCACAATCAGTACGTTCTTATGCCAGCGAGTTGGGGAGGGAAGAGAGGGAGGGAAGCAAACAATTATTCTTGATTGGGAACAGATAACAGACGGCTGGCAACCACACACGCATTCCAAGATAACAGTTGCACAGACAAATGTAAAAAAATAACTACGTAGCCGGTGATCAAAACAACAACAAATTACATACTTTAAGTGAAAAACAAAAGTGACAAAGGACTTTTGAATACAGTTTTGTGTTGTACAGCAACTAAATGAAAAATGAATCTAAAAGGAAATGATCATCTGTGAGCTTCTGAGTAAAAGCAGAAGTGTTGAAACATGGGCTATCAACTGAGCAATAACCAATCAACATTTATTAAGGCAAGCGCCACATCACAAGAGCCACTTTTATTATATTTTATGATGTCAGTAATTACGCAAGGAAATAAATGCAGCCGGAAAATGTCAGCCTCATCCAGATTGGAAACCTACGTCCCTTTAGTCCTTCTTTGAATGTCACACTGAAATAGCTGAGATTCTGCAAATGTTTGTCTAATCAACTGCAGACAACTGGGCACTATTTATATTAAAAGTCACAATCTAAGCTTCAGTTCAACTTAGCTAGGTCGAGATAAAAAACTTTAACTGCCATGTAACCGTTTGCAGTTTACTCAACTTTTCAAACAAAGGAATCAGCCAAGCACGCAGTCATGCTTTGTTTAGGCCTCATTATTCATACGGATGTATTTAGAGTGCAGTAAACCCTGGAGAAATATAAAAGGAATGAGCTATATATTAATGTCCATGCAGAAAAGGGGAAGCTAGCGTCTGCCAGATACACTGTAGGGAGGCAAAGGCGTAACATAAACTACGTAATATGTTCCTTGTCACACAATTAGTTCACTTCTTCCAGCAAAACATCTCAGCGCTCCGTCACAAACAGGCGACTAAATTTAGTTGTACATCACGGGGAGCTCAGGGATTTCACAAGCACACTTAAAATACTGTGAGCAAAGCAGCTGGCAGTGACTCAAGCTTACTACCTCATATCCTATTCATGTTTCAGGCATTTATGACACGCCTGGTTACAGGGCATCTTAGTGTGTGCAAGCGTGTGACTGTGTGTGTTCAGATCAGCTGATTTACATTACCTAGAAATACTCTCACTGACTTATGACTCCTGTAGTAGTGGTTGAGTAATTCATCCCTGTGCACACACACACACACACCTCCAGTCCAGTGGTTGTACTGATTTTGATTACATGATAACAAGACAAGCAGATGACAACATGTAACAACTACACCGCTGTCATCCTCCTGATCTATGATTAGCTATGATAGCAAGTACGTCCTCCCATTTACACAGATTTTACGTTTCGTTTCCACTGAGATAAAGTGGAAGAGGCCCTTAAACAATTACATTACAACAGTTGGTATCTGATCACCGCTGGGTTTGTCAGAAACTGCCATCTTTGATCTCCTTTACGGAAGCGCTGAACCATTTCCTCGGGATGGAGAGGGAGATGGCAGATTACAGGGAAGGCTGCCCTCTTGAGGCTGCCATATCAATACCCACCATCTCCATGCCACTTGTAATAGAGCTTATAATAATGTTTGACTGGACTCTGTGCTGTTCTTTATTTAAAGTCGGGCCGTTTTCAATTGTGTAGATAAGAGGAATATTACCTTTCCAGCTAAAAAAGACAAATCCTCTGCTCCGAGTATGTGAAGATCCTCTGTCGACTGGTCATTCTGAGGAAATAAAAACACAGAAAAAGCAAAAAGCTTCTGAATGTTTAGCTGTGTTAGACACTGTAAAAATGTGGGTATATTATATTAATTTAATTAATTATTATTAATTAGAAGAGAAAAGCACATTATTTTGCCTTTCCGTTGTATTTTTCATAAAGATCCTCTCCAAACTTGAAACAAATGATTAATTTAAGGTCAAAGTGTATTTCATAGCACAGCAACGTCACATAACATCATCTGCATACTCATTTCAAAGTCTGTGGTATTTTTCTCCTTTGCCTGGGCTTCATGGTGGCCACATGAAAACAGCACATTCAATGCACAGTTACACAAAGATATCACTGTCATGATGTTGTATAAAACATAACTCACACATCTTCTGACTAAGTCATGGGACTCATCATGACGATAATCTTAAGCATGAAGAGTGCCTCCTCCATTCTCACACATGCCACTTGAGTCAAACTGTCAGCGGCTGAGTGCTGCCTGTGCAGCAGAGGCTCACCAGGTAGCTCTTGAGACGGATGAAGTGGACCCTCATGGGGATTGTGCGGTTGGAGTTGCGGCTAAGAGCCTTGATCCTGTCCACCAGGTCGGCACAGAACTGGTAGCCTCCTTTCAGCACGCACAGCACCACGATGTCATGGTCCCCCAGATCATCCATGATGTTTCGAGCCAGACGTTCTGTCCTGGGAACAACGTGAAAAGTTAACTTCTAATAAAGGAAAGTTGTGGTCTTGTCTTACAGGACTTGAGCTCCCAGCTGTGTGTGATTCATGTTTGTAGGCTAACATACGCTGCATAACACCACTTCTGTCCAGGAGAGCAAAGTGATGTTTACATCCGCCATGTTTGTAAGTTAGCATGCTATCTCAAAAACATTAACAAATTTCAATTAAATGTGGTGGAAGGTTCGGTTGCAGGTTAAAAACAAGTGAACAGTTTTGGGTGCAGATCTAAGAACTGTTAATTTCTTAACAATGCAAGACAGTGCATTTTTGAACATTTTTGCAGTACTAAGGTACTTTACTACAGCTGGGCAATATTCAACAGCAACAATAATATTATTATAATATGAATGCTTTGTGTTGTTCTACATACTAATGTAGGCCTAATGAATGATTCTGAGTAGACCTTCAACGATTCGTCGATTGACAGAAAATTTACTATTTTGATAATCGAATAATCGTTATAGTAATTTCTTAAGCACACATTTGCTGACTTCCAGCTTCTTAAATGTTAATATTTTGATGCTTTTCTTTGTCCTACATGATAGTAAACTTAACACATTTGGGTTTTTGACTGTTGGTCGGACAAACGACATTTCAAATGTCGCCTTGAGATGTGGGAAATCATAAACTGCATTTTCTGATGTTATATAGACAAAACAATTAATGGAGAAACTAACTGGCAGATTAATCGATAGTGAAAATAATCATTAGTTGCATAATTTGTGTTCTTGTTTTACATGTAAATGTATTTTACAAGTTTTGTCTCATGCAATTCATAACAGTAGAGCACAGTTCACTGCATTGGACATCGATTGGATTTTATTATATGTGACTTTGCAAACATGTGATCATTATTGATATTTTCATTGATTTAAACGTTATCACAAAGCCTTAAAGTGCTCTGAACTGAAAAATACTCTGACACATGTAGTTTGTTTTTTTCACTGTGTATTTTGATGCAGATTCAGATGCACATTAACATTTCTATCAATTGAATCAAAATGACATGAACTACAGGGGATTGTGTGGCATAGCGCTGTCAGAAGGCTTCATACTGATCTGTTTGTGAGTTGTTGAGCTTTACAGTGATCACTTTATAGAAGATGTGAAAAATCCCAACAGTTTCATACCACACTATAGTCTTTAAATCTTCCCATAATCCCTCAGATCTGTCAAAAGCCACGTATAGCTTTTACTCACCCTCGGAGGAATCAGAGCAGAAACATCTGGGGAGCTCAAACAGTATTTGTTAGGCAGCAGGATGAGTTAGTTTGGTTGCTGTACCTGTCCATAATCACGCCATGAGGAACCATGACACTGTCTAAATCTCCGGAGTAGTGAGCTGGATAGCTGAAGAGGTCTAAATTGTAGCCTGGCCAGTCATCGTTAACCTGGGAGGGGAGAGATAAACGCAAACATTATGTAGTAAAACATCAAACACGAGCTTTATTGCAAAGTTGCACCATAATCAGCCTGAGAGACACATGTGGCTCTAAAGGAAGTAGGCTACATCCACAAGGTGCGCAAAGTCGTCTGAATGCGCAGCAGCCGAGCCTGTGCATCCATGAGTGAGGAAACTTTTTTCCTTCGCTGTTGGACGCCATGCAGCACTTGTCCTGCATTTCCTATCGTGTTTTCTCATTTAATTACCACGATCCCGCCGCTTCTTCCGTCGGGTTGGACGGCAACGTCTGCCATGTTGTTTTCCGCCGACACAGAAAGGGCTCTCGACTGAGGAAAGTGGTACAAGCTTTCAAGAGGACTTGGCACCGCGAAGAGAGAGGAGGAGCATCGAGGTGAAGCAATGTTCCCTGTAACCACCAAACAGCTTGCACCCCTCTGTGTTGTGTTGTACAGCTCTGCCGCCGCCAGGGGCGACATCACACCTGTTACTTTCCACAGAGCTGCTGCTTCTTAGGAGGGCCCCACTGTCAGTTTGTAGTTGGGGCCAGGGGGCCAGTAGGAAAAAGAGCAGGGGGCCAGGGCTTTGGTTTAACACATACTAGGTTGTGGTGGAAGAAGTATTCAGAACTTGTTCTTAAGTAAAAGTACCACAGTGTGTAATACTCTGTTATAAGTAGTAAGTCCTGCATTCAAAATTTCACTTAAGTAGAAGTACAAAGGTATTGGCATCAAAATATATTTAAAGTACCAAAAGTAAAAGTACTTATAATGCAGAATGTCCAGTTTCAGAATAATGTCTATTATATTATTTGATTATAATTATTGATGTATTAACAGTAAAAAGTGTCCTCATGCAGAATGGCCCCTTTCAGAGTTATTTTACTATTTTCTATGTGTGTAATTGGAGTATTATTACTGAGGCATTTATGTATAAGCAGCATTTTAATGTCAGAGGTGGTTTAACTACTTTACATACAGAGTACTCAACAAAGTACCTCAAACCAAGACATCATTCACAACTATCACTGTTTTTGAAAGACAGGAACATACACGGAAATGTGAGAACGAGAATCTTCATCATGAACACAAACACAAACACACAGAAGGAGAGAAAAAGAGAGACATCAGCAGGAAAGACAAGCAGAAGACTCTGTCGTCACCCCGGGGACATAAAGAATGATTGTAGAGTTATGCAAGAGTAATAGAAAAAAAAAACAAAATAAGTGAAAAGCAGAATATTAGCAGACTAGTTTCAATTCAGTGCCAGTAACTGATCACAAATCTCCCAGGCAGGTAGGCAAAAAATGGAACTTACACCTTCCACTTTAATTTATCTTTATCATGTGGATGTTTTTGAACAAATGTGTTAACACCGCCACCTTGTGGAGAGGGACAGACACTGCTGGCCCTTCTGTACACTGCTTTTGTTCTAATCAAATCATTGTGTTTGTAATCTACTTTAATATTGCCATATTTCTCATTCATACACCCTCTTGAACATTCTCAAACACTGTCTCATCTTATCTGGAGAAAAGAAACAAGAGAAAAGAAAGACTTGATCTGTAATTTAAGAGATCCAGATGCCACACCCAGTCTCCTACGCACAATATAATTTGTGTCTGTGTGATAGTTTGTAAGTGAGTGCATTCTGGATGAACCACCCAGGGACTCATGTGGTCGGTTAGTCCAGCAGCAGCAGCAGCAGCAGCAGCAGCGGGGTCTGGGCTGTTGTGTCACTGCACATTAGAGCAGTCTGCTGGACTCCGTTGAGAGGGGGAGACAAGGTGTCTGGGCCACCCACCCATTCTCTTCTACGGCAGCTGTAATTATAAACAGTGGTACAATGACAGCTGGGGAGGCAGATGTCAACAGCAACATTAGATTTCAATCAGCCCGCACAGTGTCACCACTCCTGAGGAATGAGGAGGTGTAAAAACGGCGCCGCATGACAAAATCCCTCAGAAATGTCAGACAACAGTTATCATTCTCTGCACAAGTTATTTCACAAGATGTTGTTGCTTCAGATGATAATGCAGCAGGCTTTGATGTTTTGTTGTAATCATGAGCGTCCAGCAGTGAGCGATTCTGCACATGCCAGAAGATGTTTTTTTTGTTTGTTTGTATTTTTGGATGAAGTCTTGTCAGATTGTTTTTGATGCTCTCTCTGTCTCTCTGTGAGAGCAGGCCGGCTCCCTCGCTGCCCTCCAGGCGCAGGGGAGCAGTCTGGCTTTGGCATTTCACACTCGCTCAGCAGTCAAGGCCTGTGACCGTCCGCAGACTCTACAGCCAACTGCTCCCTTATACCCGCACCCCTGTTGTTTGGCCAATTATGAATATTCAGCTGCCATGAAAGTAATTCTGTCAGACATGCAACTGTCCAGCCAGATAGCGTCAGCGGCGTTGTTTGTAGTATTTGAAGGGAGAATCTCACAAGGGCTTGACCATTCTTCTCCTTTACGATCAGACTTTGATATGTTTGATGACAAAAACTGAGTGTAAGATGACCTAAATATATTTATTTGTCTAACCAAAGTTTGATATAGATTATTCCATTATTCCATGTGTGATAGACGCCCATTGTTGTCAAAAAGGTATTCACACATCAGTGATCATCAGCGATGAACATGGGCTCTGTAGTTTATTTTAAATCAATCCCATGTACACCGTCCTGCTGCTGAAGAGCACCAAATGTGTATCAATCCACAGCTGAAAATAGTCCCCAACAAATACAATATTTAGGCTTGTTTGAGTGATGTTTGCTAAAAACTACAGTGACCAGCTTAGCAGTTTTAGAAAATTGGTGAGTTTTAAAAAAACAAAACAAAATGCAACTACGTATTTGTGACCAGTTTTTATAGATTTACATCTTCAGTAGGAGCAAATGAGCTTGGGGCTGAGTGCCAAAGACAGGATAAGAAAGTCAGGAAGTATTAGACTTAAACACATTTTTCATTTGGTCTTTTTATGGGATTTGTTGACCATAAATATTAAATATCACCAGCCTTATCCTTTTAATTAAAATGAGTAATATACTGCATCACTGTGGTCATGCTTTGCTGCGTGTATTGCTTTATAAAAATATTCAGACTGTAGAAAACAGCTTCAATTTTCAGAATAGGTTTCTTTGCTCCTAAAAGTAAAAAAGACAACATAAATCCTGAAGTCAAATGCAAACATGAAAGCTTCTTTATAACAGTGATACCTGTCTAACTGCTACTCTGTCAAAACCTGACAAACACACTGTCTTTAAGTGACTTTCTTTCTGTCTTTTGTTCTGTCAGAGACGCTGATGTCCCTCCACTGTTATATAAACCTGATTTTGGTACAGCGTATATGTGTTGTTGTGAGGTCACTGTAGTGTGTGAGTGTTTGTCTGAGTGCATGTACACTAATATGTTGGATAGGAGCCATAATGGAAGGCAGGGACACACGCAGAGCCATAAAAGGGTTGATGTCTACCGGCGGTCACTAACCTTGGTTGACTTTCAGTTATCACTACTGTGACCGCCATCACCGTCGAGCCACTGATGCCGAGCAAAATGAAGACTCTTTGCTCTCTCGTAAACTCCACAATAAAAAGAAAATGCTGATGTATGATCTCGCAGTATTACATATCATTTTTTAATGTGTTGAAAACCCTTTCCAACAAAGCAAGTCAAGCACAATGGTGCACATAAACACATGTTGAAAGTTCATGAGCTAATTCACGAGAGTAGGAAAGCAAAAAAGTAATAGCCTACATTAAGCATACCATAAAAAAAAAATAAAAAAAATAACAAAACACAAAGAACAAATAGGCCACACAACATAAAAAGTGTCTATAAACAAGGTTAGACTGCTCAGAAAACACATTATTTGACATAATGACTTGCCCCTTCTTTAGTGCTTAATGGTTAACATTTACAATGTTCATAAATGTTTGATACTGAATAAAAATCAGTTTGATAGTACTGAGACAAGCATGAATTCAAATGTCTACATTTGTTTTGGTGTCAATTCTAGGGTTACTAAAGCAGTACCAGCAGAATAATATATTGACTTGAATGATTTATATGTAAAGAAACGCCCAGAGGAGGACACAATTCATCAAAACTGTGGAACGTAACATTATCTTTACATCAGAGTGTCCTCGTCAGAGCTGAGCAGCAGTTCAGGTACATCCAGATGCTTCTTTCATGGCGGTGATCAGTGGCTCCATGCTGAAGCATTTCTGGACCTGTGCTGTAAATTCAGGAGCAAGGATCCACTGTGTAAGCACGTAAAACTCTATTAACATAATGACTTCCCTGTTTAAGTGGATTGTGGTTCATGTATTGAAAAACAAACTCAGTTATGGACGCTCTTGACAAACTTTCTTCTCTGTAGAAAGTGATTTATTCTTCCTGTATTTCTTTCAATGCGACAGTATTGTTCACTCGATTGTAGCACCAGAGCTAAATGACAGGAGATGGTGATTTAAATGAGTAGAAGAAAAAGACATAATGCTGTATATATTTGATGAAAGAATATATTATAACTGACTTCATGGTGACACGCTTTTCTTGACAGTTTTGTTTTGGTTACATCAGCATTTTGGCATCGTCAAAAACTTTTCTTCTGTAGCGGTGGTGGTGGAAAACAATAGAAATATCATAAAGGATTCAAGTAAATTAAAAAAAAAAAGTTTTCTCCTTGTCCAGCACAGATCAACAGAAAAAGACAAAATTCCTGTTTTTCTCATTGCATCAACGAATCCTGCAATTCTGTGGCTGTCACTCTACCAATATGCTGCAGAACCAAAACCAACAGAGTGAAAAATAATTGGTCTTTAAGTTGATATATCCTCCATCTTAATGAATGATGTCAAGCTTGTCCAATTTGATGACAAGTATTTATTTATTGTATTACAGATAACATACTTCACAGGGTTACCTTAGAGGTAAAATCTCCTGACAGAACTCTGTTTTGACTCGTCGGAGACAGCGGGGGAAGATGAACATACTTTTTTTTATCAAGCACACATTGTAAACAACTGAGCAATATTTAAGTCTAAATGGCGTACCATAGAATAGGTGAGAGACAACAAAATGTAAGTAAGAAGATGTGCCTCTTGCTTGCAAAGACAAACGTTTCATTTTTACAAAACAAATAATGGTCACTGACATATTTTTTCTACTTTTTTTTTTAGTGGCTGAGAGGTAGAATGAAGTGTTTTCAGTTAAAACCAATGATTTGATTTGTTTACTTTTATCATATCATTTCATCATTATGGGTGAAAACATTATGAGTGAATAAGTAACCCCAGCCCTCTGAATATAATGTGAAATCTGTACAAACGTCTCCATTGATTGCGGTATTGTTTGAATTTTTATTGTGAAACTTTTTGCTCGTATCCCAAATGTCCAACGTTATAAGCAGAGGAAATATTCTTTTTTTTTTTTTTTACTGGTTAGGATTTCACAGTACCTCTCCAAACTGTGGGGCAGAGAATTCCTTTGTTTAACACTGTGAACAGCAAGGTCAGTCCATGATTTTTTGTCGATGAGGGGTAGAGATGGATATATTCAGTTGGAAGTATCCGAATGAACGCTCCCGGGTCCTTCTGTGGGCGATGTCACTGACGAAGGAGTCGGAGCATCTTGCCAGCCACCATTTGTCTGTGTAGATAAGACAGGAAAGAGATAGTTACATGGTGACACATTATACTGTATGATACAATAATGGTATAGACATGTCTTTAAGGATTAAGGTTGGCACTATTCTATATTTTTCTTACTGGCAGCAAATCCCTTGAAAAGACCAAAACAAACACTGAATTGATCCTGCAGTACTAACAAGTATCGCCTGTATAGACAAACCCTGATATCTCTTACCCCTCTGTGCCGTAGAGCTCCATTGTTGTCCAAAAACGATTAAAAACACATCAGAGAGCCACACTGAGTAACACGTCCTTTCATTACAATGAACATGAGCACTGTAGTTTATGTTGAATCAATCCCACATACAGTGCACCGTCCTGCTGCTGTAAATACTCACAGGAGCACCAAATGTGTATTAATCCACGGGTGAAAATAGTCCCCAACAAATGCACTATTTACTCCTGTTTGAGTATTTTTTGCTATAAACTACAGCCCAGCTGAACTACAGAATATATTTATTTACATCTTCAGTAGGAACAGTTGGACTGGAGGGATGAGTGAAAAGTACTGAGAGACAGACTAACACATTATTTGTTGACAATAACATACATACAGGATATCACCAGCCTTCTCCTTTCATTAAAATGAATGAAACAGGATATACTGCATCACTATGGCCATGCGTTGCTGCATGTATTGCTTTTTTAAAAAATATTAAGAATATAGAAAGACAGAAGGGGTTCTGAGTAGGTTTATTTGGTCCTTAAAGTAAAAAAAATACTTCATAAATCCTTAATTCAAATGCAAATATGAAAGCTACCAAGCTTCTTCAACAGCAGTGATGTCTGTCCAACTGCTACTTTACAGTCGAAAAACTGACAAACACTGTTTTTAAGAGACTCTTCATTAAAAATATTATTGCGACCACTTCCCTCATTTTTCCCTCCAAATGGCTGACATAATGTGAGATAAACAGAAGAGATGAAGCACAGAATACGCAGACCTTTCATGTATCTCAGAATATACCCCTGAGATGGTTGATAAAAGAATAAATTATCACAATAATAAAAAGAAATAGCTCTTTAAAATGGAGGCCATCTCAAATCATGATAAAAGGTTGACTAAAGACCATTAAGGACATTAATTGCAAGTTCCACGCTATTAGTGAGAGCTGGGAACGTGCTTTGGCAGCCTCTTATTTCCAAACCCTGTTATTTTGCGTAAAGACTGTCTGTCATCTTATTCAGAAGCAAGAGGGAGAAAAAAAAGATGGGAAAAAAAAAAAAAAAAAAACATTTCCAGCCTCTGAGAGGCAACACCCACCAGCAATTTGAGGGGTGTAATTGCTGTTCAAGGATAAAGAAGGAGAGGTGAACCTCGAGAGTTCAGTCAGTGGATCTTAGAAAGGAGAAAATATTATCTGGGCTAAATAAATACAAGCAACTTCATTCACAAGCTTTACTGAAACACTGCAATTTTTCTTTAAAGTGTTTTTATTATAAAACTATAACTATAAGAGACTCATCATCACCACCAATATTCATTAAAACTGTTTTTAGTCTTTGTAAACTTCGGACTCATTGAGTGCTTGAACTTCTGGTTATATGCCGCTGGTTGTTGTAGCCATCGTTAGTTTAATTATATAAATTCAGACCATTTATTATTGAAAAATTACGCATTTACGGTAAATACAGATTGGTTGGATATTCATTAGCCCCAGTGTGACCACTCTTTCATGTATTACCATTACATTCGAGTCACATCTGTTTCTCTAAAAAAAGAAATACCCCACGATCTTTGAAAAACCCAGAGGGTTGTTTAACAACACATACAGCTGCTCTGAAGGTATTTCCAGAATCCTCAGAGTCTTCTGACCATCTGGATGAGAAAATACTATTGTACTCCCTAATCGAGGTAGCTGGAAATTACATGTCTTTAATATTTTTGTAAAGCACAAGCAAATATCAAATATGTTCTATACGAAAATATAAAATATTGGAAAGAAACATCAATATATACCAATATAACTGATGACAAAACTTTTTATTTTGGTTCATGTTGTACAAATTGAGCAAGACGATATGTGATTTTATTTTCTGGATGCCATCTTTGTTCAGATTAGATAAACGGATTAAAAACATTATTTTTTATCGTGGAGCAAACAGAATATTTTTTCATCCAGATGGTTAGAAGAGTCTTTAAGGACAAGGTAAGTTTTGTTAAACGACCTCCTGGCTTTTTTAAAGATCACCAGGTAATTGTTTTTCGGAAAATCGGATGGTTCGTTCTGTGACTCCAATGTAATGGTAATACATGAGAGGCACAAACTGGGGCCAGAGATTCATAAGAGATTAATAATGTCGGTAATTCAATAAATTTGGTTTAAATTCCCAAATTCCTACGAACACTCGGTTTGCAGGTTAGTTTTGGTTTGGCACTTTTCATAAAAAATATTTTGAGAGCTTTCATTAGTCTTAGACACCAGCACAGTGTATTGAACGCCAATTTCCAGTCGAGCCTGTTGTATGTTGTAACTGGCTTGATGCATCCGTGTTCTTATTTTAGCACGAGGGGTGTTGCAGGCTTGGCTGTCAGTGCCGCTGTTCCTGTGGATGAATGATCTGACCAATGTGCTTGGACTGTTAGCCCAAAGCCCCACTCTTTCTGTCCCTGTGACTGTCGTATTGATTCTGTTCAGCCCCGCGCAGCCTGTCGCTATGGATCTACATGCTAACGCACTGCCTCCAGTGTTGCGTGTCCCGCCCCGCCCTGCCTAGCCCAGCAAAGGGACCTAGAAAACTGGCCGGGCCTTTGACAGGCTAGTTAAAGAGTTATTTTAAGAATTAGCAACTGGGAACTTTTTTTGTGAAGCCGGTCTTGAAAGGGGACGGGAGGTATGACTTGTCCTATCGTGCCAATGTGAGAGCAGCATTGGGAGGGAGGATGACACCTGTGTCCTTGTTCCTGTCGACTGCAGGTGTCTCGCTAACGCTAATATCCTCCGACAGACTAGGAGCGTGTCCAGCTACTCAGCCTGGTAGCTGCCTCATTGCCTGCCACCTAGGGCACGGCTGGAGCAGGGGGGCAACTGGCTGGACAACAGCCCAACCCCGGCAAACTCTGCTAAGTGGCATCCCAGCGTGCACACAGAATTACACAAATTTATACACATCCTGCAACTGGGGAATCATTGCACAGTAAGACAGCAAAGAAAACGTTGAGAAGGACAGAAGGAGATTGTTTACAGGTCTTACGTTGATGCCCTGTGGACTGTACATCTGGCTGGCTGCGAGGCTGTCACTGTATCCTCCGGTCTGGCTGATAACATGGCGAAGGGTATCCACCTGGAACAGCGGGGACACACAGACAAAAGGCCTGGTCAGACAAAAGCTCTGGATAACAAAGACAGCCATGCACAAAGAAAGGTCAGTCAGATAGTAAAAGGGTACCATAAACAGGAAAAGGTTACAAACAACAAATCAGAATGATTTTGGCTGCTATTACAAGCTCGATAACAAACGTCGCAAAAGGACGAAAATACAAGGAAAACAACAAGAACTAATTATGAATGTATTTGCAGTTGTGGTTAAATAAGACATGAAAACAATACAAGTTGCATGTCATTCTTCTAAATGTAGCTGCACACTACTGAAAATGTTGTTTACTGTTTATGCAGACATAGACTCGTTTTTTACCACACGACACTGAAGCAAATGCTCTGATGAATCTTCAAATCGAAACACGTTTAACCAACGTGGCTGCCAATAAAAATACAATTTAAGGTCCCATCTTACATCATTTTGTTATTAAAGTTTTTATTGGAATACCGCCGCCATTTCCATGTTCGTCACAGATTCACTGGAAGCTGCTTTGTAGCTTTTGGCAGAGCAGCCTGCCAGGTTATGCATGAAAACACACCTGCCATATGGATTTCACAGCAAATAAGACCACTCTACTCAGGAGGCCAATTTAGTCGAAGTTGTACTTTCTCTTTTCTTTTGTTGCTTTTCTTTTAATTGTACTGCCCTGAGAGCGAGGCCATTCTGACATGTTCAGAAAAATAACCCTTTTAAAAGGAACATGAGTTTCACTAATTAAAAGGCCAACCCTGGAGACCTCTTTACCTCCTGTAAGGGCCGTCCCTTTTTCTTTTTTTTTTTTGCATATTCATGAACGACCTAAAGCATTTGGAGAGCTGATCTGAATAGAAAAGGGGGAGATGGAGGGATGCCAAAAGCACTGAAACCAAATGAGAATATCACCGCGGGTGGTGATTCCTTAATCTATGGTGAGAGTTGTAACACTCAGAAACACTGTGCTGGTCATCACTGTCCACTGGGGCAAGGTCAGGGAGCCACAGTGCACCAGTGGCTATGCGAACTCTTGTCAGGAGCGCTGATGAGTGTTGCACCGTTTCCAAAACTGTCTGCAGTCGTCTACTTTACTGTGGGCTGACAATGGCTTCTACATTAATGTAAAGCTTCAGGCTGAGTATAACCTCTGTTTCACTGTGTAGGTCAAGTTGTTGTCGGCATCTGAACTCCCAGACTGGACGGTGGATGAACAATTTTACATGTGATCAGCTTTTCGGTCATGTAGGACACTGAAGCTTGGAGAGGAGCCTACCTGGGATTGTATGTTGGCCCCAACCTGCCCCCCTTGGTACGAGTCCCCATTGAGGGACTGCACACTCATGAACAAGTCTCCGGAGTTTGACATGTTAAAAGAGCCAGCAGAACCTGAGAATACACAGAGGCAGAGAAGAAGAAAGAGAGCAAGAGAGTAGGACAAAGATAAGACAGGAGAGAGAGAGAGAGAAAAAAAGGGACAGGGAAGAAGAGGAAGAGGAGGAACAGAAAAAGGGGTTAAAATGATCATGCATAAGCAAAAGTGCATTAAGTGGGTTAGTTTGGGAGGGCAGCTGGCATCATGAAAAAGGCTTTTTCTACAAACCTGCACGCTACAGATGCAGTATGCGCACATTAAAATATCACTGAAGCATAATTTAAAAGGAAAAATCAACCAACAAGAAGCATGAGACAGATAATCATCATAAAACTGTTTAAGTCCAGTTTAAACAAGAATTATGGATTATATTGTAGTTAAATGTCCGTGCTGCTAGTGTTTCATTAAGGAAGTAATAATTGATCTGCAGGAAGACCCAAAGAATCGTCTTCGTCCTTTAATGGACCCCAGCTCCCCAGATGTAAAGAGACCATCGCGTAACTTGATTTCAACACCCGGTGCTAATCCAATACAGTTGCGAAGTCTCTATATGACAAAAGACTCCGCTTGCCCTCTGAGCAGCTTAATGGCATGCACAAGGTCAACCGGACAAGAGGCAGGAAAAATTAACGTCCACAAGAGCAAGAGGTCAATAACAGAGACAGGGAGAGAGAAAATGAGTGAGAGAGACAGACGGCAAAGGCAGAGGAGAAAGAGAAAAAAAATGGAACAAGAAGAGCAAGAAAGCCACATCGTATTACTGAGTTAGTTGAGGAGAAGAGGGGCCTTCTGTTAGTCTAAAAGAAACAGCACCAGAGACTGAATTCTTGAGTTGGGGCTCAGGTATGAGAACATTATTGCGCTCCATCTTGTGCATCTTTCTGCTCTGGTATAAAAATAATATTTTCTAATCCTTCTATCTATAGAGCTTTTCTTTTAATATAACCCACTGGTCTGAAATCAGTTTGTGATTCGGCTCACCTGCTGAATTGGGGGTTGACGGGGAGTTCGCCTGGCTGCCGTGAGCAGACACACTGGTTGCACTGACTGCGGTCCTCGCTGCATACATGTTGGCCTCTTCTTGGAACTTGCCGATGTTTTTCTTGTATCGGATTCTCTTGTTCCCAAACCAGTTTGATACCTGTCAAAGTAGCAACGACAAGATACGGCAGCCGGGTTATGACAAATGTAAGCTGATATCCATGCAAACAAACCAATGAAAGTCAGATAATGAATATTAATAACTTAATAGGTAAGCCTGGATTATGCTTCCTGCACCAGTTTGCACACCACCTTTTAGCACCAGCTTTTGTGGCTGCTATAACATAACTGGTTTCCACATGGACTTGCAACATATTCTTATCGTACTGTTTTCCACCAGCCTTATAGAAACACAACTGTAATATTCCTGCAGTGCTGCCGTGCTTCATAAACCTGCTCGGTAATATTCCTGTATGTGGACTGCAAATGACAATGATTAAGTGAAGATCACTGTAATATTCCTATTGTGCTGTACATGTTTTTATCTTGTGTAAAGGTCATTGTAACCCAAAATAATGTCAAGATTGCATCTGCTGTCAAACTCAGCTAACAGTAAGTTAATGTTGATTTGGGTTTTACTAATTGAAACTGCAAGGCCTTGGTTGAGGGCTCAGCGAGCCACTGATTTTGATTATTTTTGACCACATGATTAACCACACTATCTGAGTGGAGAGCTTTGTTTATTCTAGTTACCTGTGACACTGTGATGCTGCATTTCTTGGCCAGCTCTTCTTTAGCCTCCTCGCTGGGATAGGGGTTACTGAGATGGGAGTAAAAGTACTCGTTTAGGATCTCTGTCGCCTGTTTGTTGAAGTTCCTCCTCTTTCGCCTGGACAGACAGCGGAAAGTTGACAGACGGAATAGAAATGTGTAAAAATACTTGGTAAGCAAATAAATTAATTCTTCACTTGCACCTTCATTTGACCTGGATAGTTTAGTTTGTCTGAACAGTGCTGAACCCTTAAACAACATTAAAAGCTGTTAAAATGCATTTAGAAAAATGGCCAATGGCAACAAAAATAAAAATACCTAATCTTTTTTCAAAATAAAGAGCACTTAAGAGCACAATATATTAAAACGAAAGGATAGTTTTGATAGTTTTGTTTTTAGATTCTGTTGCCCACATGGACACACACAGACCTGGCGTCGAGAAAGCGTGAGCGCAGGATCATGACGGCCTCGCAGGTGCTCTGTTTCAGCTGCATCTGGATGGAGCTGAACTTGCGGTGGATGATGCCGACCATGCGCTCGATCTCTTTGGGCGAGATGGGTCGTGTTCGAGACTGCTCCCTCAGCAGGTTCATCACATGGGTGGTGAACTCATTGCACGCCTGGATGCACAGACAGACAGGATTCATAAAAAGAATAACTATCATGGAGGCTGGACGGCTTCAGACAGAACAAAAAGGATGAAATTGGATTGTGGAGAGGCTGCACCTTCACTGGTAGGCCTTGGCCTCGCAGAAGCAGCGCTGACAGTATAACAGCAGCAGCGTTAGAGGTAATAAGAATAGTCTAAATTAAAGCAGCAGACACAGTGCGACGTTTCACGGCAAACAAATGTGGCGGTGGAGTCATACAGTGGAGGCAGCGAGACTCGCGGTGCTCTGAATATTAAAAAGACTTCTCTTCAATGGAAGAGAAAATGTGACAAGTGAAGAGAAATCTAAAATGACAGCAGGCTTTCAGTCCCGTTAACGTTCAAGAGGTTTAAACTGTCTCCCTCTCTTTTCACTCCATCTTTCAGTCTACCTCGTTCTCTCTCTGTCTGAATCAGTCACTGGATATGACTGCATTCAGAGTCAAGGTGTCTGTTGCTTGTCAACACCAGGGTTACGTCAGTCAAAGTGATGCACCGAGCAGCCGTTCTGCTTGCGCACACACGCCAGACACTACTCACTCATACGCGCGTGAGGTGTACGTAGCGTGGTGACACAAAAATGCTCAGGTGTGTATTGACTGTGACAGTTAGCGATGACTAGCCTTCCTCGGAGAAGATGACAAACCCAGAACGCTTTGACTTCTGAGGGAATGACAAGACGTTACAGTCTTTGGAAAAAGAGCTGGTGTGTGACTGATATAATGGCTGCTTGCCTGCTGAGGATAACATCTCTGGAAGCTTGGCTTGTCATGAGTTGGCCTGTGAGAGCTGATTTCAAGAGCTTAGTTAGTTAAAAATTCTCAGGAAAATATCTCATCCATTATTTATAGCAACTTTACCCATACCTATTTAGGTTCTCAGATGGAGCTTTTTCCAGCATGCATTGGACAAAGGGCAAGAAAAAAGCCTTGGACACAATGCCAAGAAGTTATGGTGCTAAAACACAATATTCACTATCACATTCTTAACTATGGGTAATTTAGAGTCTTTAATTCACCTCAGCTGCATGTTTTTACACCAAATAAGGACACACAGGAACTTTAGGGACATGTAAACTCCATATAGAAAGGATAATGGCCAAGTCTCAATCCCTCATCATTTTTCTTGCATTTCTTCGTTTTATTTTTGTTATCCTGGAAGAGAAAATTCTCCTTCTGCTTGCTCCTCTCTGCAGGCAGAGGTGAGAGGTCAGCTATTGAACATTGCCCCGGGAAGTGGTGTGAATCTCATTGCAGGAGTGTGGTGTGTGTGCAATGTATCGCCGCTACATCTTTTGTCCCCGCGAAGAAGACAGTAAACGTTTTTGCATTTTATGAGTCAAGCCACATATTTGTGAATGTCATTGTCAACAATGGAATAATTTATAAAGGTTAAAATCACTGACATTTTTTTAAAGTTTTGCCTCTATCCATATCCACCACCATCAGTCAAGATGATGTCCAACTTTTTCAGTAGTTTCTATAGTCGTCACCTGAGTAGTGGGAGGATTTTGAAAGAGGAGAGACATTGACATTGATATGAACTTTCTGTCATGAAATAATGAAATAGAAACTTGCTCAAAAAGTCACAACACTGATGTTCAACAGGGGATTCCCCCCCTAAATAACTGAGAATAATAAAAGCTGAGAAAATGCTAAATGTGTTTCAGAGTAGCAGGAGAGCTGGTGGTAAAACACAATATTCCTCCTCCCCACCTGTTCATACTTCTCCAGCTCCGTGTGGTAAATTTGTCGGATCTGAGTCAGCTTGGCCCGGTAGTCGGAGTGTTCTGCTGAGTTGTCGGCACCGATGCCGCCAGTGGCTGCTGCTGCGGCTGCTGCAGCTGCCGACCCGCCACCTTTCTCTGGCCCAGCCACGCCCTCCGCCAGCAGCATGTTGTCCAGTCGCATCAGCTGAGGATCTGGAGGCTCCTCCTCCTGGGCGCCACGGATACTGAGCACTGTGGAGGACAGGAGGAGATGACATGAAAACAATGATACTAAACAGTCCTATTTACATGAATGCTCAAAATGACTGAATAGCAGGAATTCTACTGAGCAAGAGTCTTAACTATTTCTCCCGCTGCAGCCTACCAAGTGAAATCCCTGAAATATGGCCATCGTTTTAATAGTTCAAGTCTGTGCCATAAAAACCTGCAGCCTCACAGAGGCTGGCAGCTCGGCAGGACCATAAAACTATCATTTTATCGATTCTGGCTATCATTTCATGTAAAAAAAATTAACACAGCCTTCCACCAGAGTTCATCTTTCATTGCTCTCCTTATGCTCAGACTATGTTTAGTTTCTGGCTGATAGCTTTATTATCTTGTCAGATGCTATCTAAACAGAAAAACAAACTAATAACACAAGTTAGACGCAGCATATTAATGCGAAGACACCTGGCTCGATTAAGATCACAGAATTCGTGCTAAATGAAATAGTTCGATACACAAATTGAAAATATGACTCCTTTAATAAAAATTAAAAAAAGGATAGTAAAGGTAAAAGGTTCGAAATTCATTAAAATCATTTGGCTTGTGATCATTAAGGTTAAATATTTTAACACTGAGCAGTGATCAAACATTTTTTCTTATCTCAACATCAAACTTGATGTGCAGTATTTTGGACTGGTTTTCTCTCCATATAATACAAATAACTACCAAATTACCATTCTAACAGCACACCTGGAACACCAGTGCGGTATTCATAGTGTTGTAATCCTAATTTAGCCGGACAGAGGATGCTTTAACAACTGACACTGAGGTCTGTTTACACACTTGTTTAGGGGTTTGAACCTGCACGTATTCACACACCTACAGGCGCTCAGCTCTCAACTGACACTCAGCTCCCATGGTGTGGAGAGTGAAGTGTAAACACAACAAAGACAGGCCTGCTGAGACGGACACGCACAAACAACATACACACAAAATGTACACATGAACAAATGCAGTCTTGCACACACCCAGATATTCTGAGAACTCGCAAGAAAACTATGCTGCTGACTATCTGATTATGCTATTTTAACTATATTCTAGGGTATAAAACACACAGGTGTTTCACCATGAATTTTTATTTAAGGATCACTTGTGCTGCCCTGCCTCTTTCTGCCACCAGAAGGCTCCCTCGGTAAAGCAGCAGAGCGTCCTGCTTTTCTCCGAGGTGCTGAAAACAGCCGACCAGGTGCAGCCCTCCATTCCATCCACTGTCTTCAAGGACAAAGACAAAGCTCACGCTGCCACAACATTTGTCATACACACTTTAATCTACGCATCTATCAAAATGTTTCACGGGGACGATCTAATACAACATCCTGGATATCTCTTCCATGATGACTGTAGACAGTGAGGGTAAATGACGGCTTGTGTGACAGAGCAGTAAAGCCATATTGTAGCCCACAGTCTCCGGTCACAGCGACGGCTCTTTTGTAATGAGGATGTAAGGTTGAGTCGCCCTGTGACCTTTCTGGTGAGCAGGGGGTCCAGATGGATTCCCGGGGCCGCATGGGGAGCTTGTCTACCGTGGTCCTCCTCTTTTCAAACCCCCCCACCCTTCTTGTTTCCTTCCCTCTCTTTTTCTCCTCCAGCAATAACATCATCCATTCCCATCAGCTCCAACACGTGAGCAAGCTCAGCTCAAGAGGCAAATGTCAATGGCTATCAGACGGCTGGAAAAGGTCAGGAGTTCAGATGGGGAGCAGACGCATGTGTGTGTGTGTGTGTGTGTATGTGTGTGTGGGGGAAGGTGCATGTGCACATGTGCTGGTAGATGAATATGTGGATATTTTTCATGTGAATCACACCAGCGGGAAATTATAACACTCGCCAATTTAATTCTGACAAAATAGTGGCACATCCCAACCAGAGGGGGAATCTAATGAGCCTAAGAGTGATTTATTCATTCCCTCCAAGTCCCTGAGTGCACAAGTGAAAGCATGAAATGGATTAAATAAATACAATTAATAAGGAAAATCAAACAATTCACTGTGCTGTGGCATAATTACCCTAACCACAGCCATCAGCTTTATTTATTTCTGTTCAGTAATAGCAATGAAATCGATTAGACCTCAATGCCAGTCAGAGTGCTCGTTGTGAACTCTGCAACCATGGACTATACATTAACATAATCACCTGACAGAGGGAAGTGCCCTCTATTACAATACATCACATGTTCCCAACACTTGTATTGTAACACCAGAGACCTTTCATACACACTTTCTAGTCTATTGTAGCAACAAAGGCATGGAGTCCATACTGCTCTGCGATTCCCTTATTCCATGGACAGTCACAGATTAGTATCTATAAAAGGAAGATGGCCATCATCTAATCTTGATCATTACCGACAGACTTAATTGAACAATGAGAGGACACAATTCCCCTCTCTGTCGCTTCCTCCCTCCCTCCCTCCCTTCCTCCTTCCTCCTCTCTTCTTCTCTCCTCCCCTTTGTGCCTGCTCTTGTATAATTCCTTCCCTGAGATGTGGGCCACTAAACCCAAAAAGGCAAGGCATAAAAAATGAATACGTATCATAAACAATTCTCAAGCCGTTTCCTGAATAATGAATGGAATTCTAAGAATAAGCCTTTGTTTTGGTTATTGACTAAATTAATTTCTGCTGTTTTACTTCCTTAAGAGCTGGCTCATACCCATCGCCACACTGCCTGCTGTTTGCAGACAACAGGAGTGTAAATAAACATGACGATTAAGCCACCCACTCATACGGGGAGAGTCAAGGTGCACACACGCGCGCAAACACACAACACAAACATACACTTTGTGCATGAATGTAAGCACTCAAATAGGCACACGCACAGGAAAAATACACAGCTATGCACATTGGCAGATTACCCTGAGCACCCAGCCTGGCGCCCTGCGAGTGCTTTTAAATGAAAACATGTTTAATTAATGATGTTGAAGTATTCTGTCACAATTAGGAAGATTTACGGTCAAACAAGGCAGCAGTGATGTCCCTGACAGCCATGATGAAAGTTTACCCTTCTTGCCTCTGACTGGCAGCTAGCAGCCAACGCTGGACTGGATCCATTTCCCATCAATACAGTAATGCAATACACTCCGCAGCACTGTAGTGTATATATGTGTGTTTGTGTGTGTCCTTCCTTGCCTAGCTCTTGTCCACATCACATGACCCCAGAGAGGGGCAGGCAGTGGCTGTGCTCTCTATTGATTCTGTGGGCACACGTCATCTAGGGTTTCAGCAGTTAATAAATCAGGCCTGCTCCTGACACAACCATGTGTGTGTGTGTGTGTGTGTGTGTGTGTGTGTGTGTGTGTGTGTGTGTGTGTGTATACATCCGTGTGTGTGTGTGTGTGTGTGGGCCTGTCACAGACCAGTCAGCAGGAGTGAAAGCGACAGCCACATGATAATGTAACATCACCACCATTCATCCCTGCCACACAGCATTCTGAGACAAAACAACAACAACCTAGGAACCTGAAAAAAAGCAGCGTGATTTACAGCAGACATGACAAGTATCACTAATACAAATCCTCCCCTCCCCGCTCCTTGAAGGAGTTCAGCATCCTGCTCTCATCTGCATTTGATACAAGCCCAATAAAGCAGTCTTCATAAGACGCAGCACTGTTCCATATTTCATACTGACCCACACACTGGAGGTAAACTACAGTGCTAACCAATGCTATTATCATTACTGAGAACACTAAATGTTACATTACACCCACTTTACTGTATATGTGGTCATTTCTACTGAATTGAATCTGGGCTTTAATAAAGAAAGGACAATCATCATAAAATTACTAAGTCTGTGCCATAAAAACAATTGCCATATTCTGAATATTCAAATAGTCTTAAAATGTTCTTTACTGTATTTGTACTTAATCTGATGAAAGCTTGATTTGTGTTCTATCCATGAACTCATGGGAAACTTTCTCAGGCTCAAAATGTTCTCTGCAACACCAGATGAAGCTGTAAAAAGAGTGCTGCACTCCTATAACACTGTCAGACTCATGATGGACAGTTAAAAACAAAAAGGATCAAAATCGATGCAGCAGAACCAGACATATTGTCTTTTTTATTCCACCTAAATTACCCATAAAATGTCGTCCAAAACACAAGCAGCCGTACAAGAGCTTTTCCTAAATAAAATACGGTCTAAAGTTGGCAAAATTAACATATAACAATTACTTACTTTGAGAGCGCACACAGCGGGGTGAAGACTAGTCCATCAAAATTAAAACAACTCTTCTCTAGTACACTGTGCTTTATTAACCAAACGTTTTCTGCTATCTTGAAAGCAAGGTGTTTTCATTTTGATGAACAAAAATGAAGTTTAAACCAGAAACGATCAGTTCACAAAAAACAGGGCTTCAACTAACGATTATTACCATTATTGACTAGTCAGATTGATTCGTTTTTTTGATTAATCAATTAGTCATTTAGTACATAAAATGTCAGGAAATTGTGAAAAATCTCATTTACACAAAGGTGATGTCTTTTAATTTGTTTGTTTTGTCCAAACGACAGGACAAAACCCACTGAGTTAGTTTGCTGTCACACAAGACAAAGAAAAGCAGCAAAACAAATCACATTGGAGAAGTTGGAACGAGGTAATGTTTGGCATTTTTGTTAGAAAAATGACAATTATAATCATTTCAGCTCTAAAGAAGAGTATGAATCTGAGCAAGCGTCCAACGACAGTTTGCAATACTGAGCGCTACAGAGATATTTCAGTTGGTACCAAAAAAGTACTGAGATTCAAAACCCAGCCCTACCAATAAAGCAATCATCATAAAATGCAGCATTGTCATATTTCATATACTGCCCCACATAGTAGAGGTAAACTACAGTGCTAAGCAATGCTATTATCATTACTGAGAACATTAAATTAATATTATGTTGCATTATATCCAATTTACTGTATATGTGGTCATTTCTACTGAATTGAATCCGCACTGTAATAAAGAAAGGACAATCATTATGAAATTACTAATTGTAGCTTAAGACTATGCCATGAAAACTATTGTTATATTCTCAATACTGTGTTGTTTAAATAGTCTTAAAATGTTCTGTACTGTAAGCTGAAAGCTAGATTTGTGGTCTATCCATGAACTCATGGGAAACTTTCTCAGGCCCAAAACGTTCTCTCCATCACCAGATAATGGGAAGCTGTACAGCCTCAGTACACAAGGGCATAGTCATAAAGTACCTCTAAAACAGCTTTATGTTTTATCAGCTATCTCGAGTATCATGTGCAGAAAGGGGGCAGAGCCGGGGTGTTGTATCTGACACTGAGTGGGGGGATGGGGGGATACCAAGGACAAGGAAAAACACCAAAGAAATACTGGAGGGACAGGCAGAGACGAGGAGATGTGGATGGTACAGGCAAGGAGGGAAGAGAGTGATGGAGGGAAAATGAAAGGCGAAAAATAGAAATGGAATAGGAAAGCGAGGTGTCAATTAAAAAAATGAACCCCAGTGCATTTGGGAGGTGACAGCTGGTGGGAGACGAGCTGACAGGCGTCACATTAGGCGGATTTGGTGGCCGCTCCCCTCATCCCCTCCTTTTTTTTTTTTTTCTCCTCTCCCTCTGTCTCTCTCCCACCCTGGCTTTCTCCACTGGCGATCGGTAGTTTCTCATGCGGCAGTAGTGGCAGCAGCAAGCGAGGCAAGAACTCAGCTTGGTGTTTTTCAGAACAAGTTCCCCCTGCAGCTACTCCTAATAACGGTAATTATCGTCATCATCTGAGGCTTAAGCAGGCCAGTTTGAGGCCTGAGGGGCTGGCCTGATAATGAGGCAGCCAGCGCCAGAGGAGAAGACCATTCAGAGCACCGCCCTGCCACCAACGCAGAGCACTCCCATTTAAAAGCCTTCATTAAAATAATTCATTATTCAAAATAGGCAATACATTAGCCCCCTGGCTGTCAGTCTTTCTTAAGGTGTCTTAAAATATATATCTTCTTGATTGAATCAAACTCATGCTCAGCCCATGCAGCTCCAGGCTGCACTGGAAACCGCGGAGAAGTCACAAGTCACAAGCTTGTGGAGCAGCAAGCTGCAACAGTCAGCCTGCTAGCAGAGAGACAAAGACGTGTCTATGGAGAGAGGACCATGCACAGAAAAACAACAGTACACAAATGACTGGTCACACTAACTTTCTAATAAAGCTTGTTTCCCGTTTCCAACCACGAGTCAATGTTGTGTTTTCAAAGCATGGCAACGATCGTTCCCTAACTGTAACCACATGACAACGAAGCCCCGCTAACCTTAGCAAAGCTGTCATTTTAACCGAAACCACAATGTTTTTGTAACCTTAACCAAAACCATATTTCCCTAAACCTAACCAAGTCCTTTGTGTGCCTAAACTGAACAAAACCTTAACCAGAGAGTTGTCACATCATAAAAGTGATTTATTGTCCAGCAGTGATTTGTAATGGTTTTGGAAGGCACAGAGAAGCGTTGTCATCTTGCCGACAGATCAGAAAATGTTTCTATGAGTTGTTCTAACATGTTTTTTGTTGTTTCATTTGGAGGACTTGTTGTGCAACTACATGGTCAGCATCTAAAGGGGCTAGTATGCTTCAACAGAACTGCTTGTCGGATTGGTCAAACAACTCTGGAAACTTCCTCCCTCCAAACATTTCCGACATCAGAATTGGGGAGCTGCGTGTGACAATTTCTTTCCAAAACCGACAATCTTATATTCCCACCCACCTCACGCAGCCATTTGCCAGGTGTGTGGAGGTGAGAAAACAGGGTTTGAACTTCTCCCTTAAGACCTCTTACTTTGTCACAGTCTGTCTGTCACTGTCCATTGGTCACTTTTCCTCTGTATGAAGGCCAGATTTCCACTCCGTCTTTGAGCGTGGCCGTTCAGACACTTTTTCCTTCCGACATGATGGGACAATACGCCATGCAAACTAGTTCTTTTCAAGCATAATGCGGCCATTAAAGCCCATGGCCACCATAACGGCACTTGTTTCAAATACCATGATACTAGTGCCAATATCTGAGTTTACCAAAATGATACTTTCTTTCAATACCTTGAGGAAAATAAACATGATTTTCTACATAACCCTTTTTTCCATTCGGTAACCGCCAAACTAAAAAAAAACAAAAAATACAGTCTAAACTTAGCAAAGAAACAAGAATAAGAATCTGAACAAGAATTTGATGCAAATTTTCAGTACTTGACAGTTTTCTATACTAGATTCTACACATTTCAGTCAGTACTCAAGTATTGCAGTTCGATACCCAGCCCAAAACTCAGGAGGTTAATATTAGTAGTATTTAGTCTGTGTGCTATAAAAACACTTTCAACAAATTCACAAATTACTGCAGACAATCCTACCAAGATTTCCTTAATGTATCAAATTTGTCATCTACTTTTCAGCAAATAAATGCCAGCCTCTAATCGAATGACAGCCAGCATAGTGATGCTGTCCCGGGCAACAGTTGGTGAGGAGGTGACGTGTGAAGCGTTCGGAGCCAGGAGGAGATGGTCCATGACAGTTAGCGTCCTGCCCTAACTGTTGCCCTACAAGCCCTCCCCACTCGCCAGGACAAGACATGAAACAAGAGGTCCAGTAACACAATCCTCCTCAAGTCCCCGTGGTGTGTGTTCCTGTGCATGGCACATTTCATAAGGCTCCGCTCTTTGACTGGTGATGAGTTTATGCGAAGGTAATTAACAGTAATTAATCCTTAATTACAGCAATTAGCAGAGTCGCAGTAAATTAAGCCACATCTGGAGGCATGGAGCAGGGCTAGACAAGTAGGGGTGGGCTTTTTGACAAGGGGGAGACGCAGAGAACACGTGACAGAGATTGTTTAGGTCTACCTGGGATGTCCGGGTTGCCATCCCCGCTCCAGGCCATCTGGTGGGACCTGTGATACACTGTGCGATCTCAGAGGTGGGTGATGGGGCAAGGTCTGATGAACATGGATAGCTGAAAGAGGAGGTTCATCTCTGAACAAAATTGTTTCATCTCAGGGAGAAAGGCTCCCTTAAGCTACCACGCAAGGACACCCACCATATGGCCGCTCATAGACAATAGCGCTACTGGTTCTGCTTCGCTGTGCTCGGCTTCACTCGACAACATGTGAACATGCATTTTACACAACGTTGCTAGATAGAAAACCTGGCTCGCAGTTAGTCTCTCTGGAAGAACAAAATCACACCCACTATGTACGGGATAAAAAGCAGAGAACAGAAACACACAGGAATGCTGCTGGTTCATTATTATTATCCTGCACAGAGTCCATTCAGAGTCACATGGTTCAGTCTGTACTAATACTCTACTATTAAAAAAGATTCTGAGTGGTTACTTAGATTATCCCATGATGCATTTCATCTCCACTGGGAACAATATCTTCCATGATGACAATGCTCCTCTCCATAAAGCACAAGTGGTCACTGAGTGCTTTGAATGGCATGATAATGCTGTTAGCCATATGCCAATGTCTCTTCTGTAAATAGATATGATCCTATTGTCTTTTCTATATATAGATACCATCCAAACTGAGCATCTACGTATACATAGATGTAAGTAAATATCCCTCCAAATGAAGAATATGAACTGACAGGTAATGTCAGCTGTGATAAATGTTAATCTTCTCAACTGCTCAGGAGTTGGTTGGTTGAGCGGTGATATTCTTGTATTGTAATGCTTTCAGCTTACCTTATTTTGGAGAGCAACTCACTGGCAGACTCTGTAGCTTCCCTCATGGCTGTCATACAGCAGAAGCCCTGAAGCCTTCCACAAGTTCAGATCACACTCTCACAAAACTACAAAGGACACTTTTGTTGTCCCATGACAAACCATGGAAAAGCTAAAAATATCAGTACACATTCAGTGTGGTGGGTCTTGCAGAATGACATTCCAGGATTGAAATTACAGCTGCAAATCTTTACTGCTTTGATTATTCTCACAATTTCTTTGGAGATCAATTCACTGTCTAGTCCAGGGATGCAACTAATAATTACTTCCATTATTGATCAATCTGCAGATTATTCTCTCAACTGATTAACTGTTTTGTCTATAAAATGTCAGAAAATAGTTAACAACGCTCATTATAATTTCCCAGAACACACTGTGGTGTATTTAAATAGCTTGTTTTATCTGACAAAAGTCCGAAACATAATGATATTAAGTTTACTCTCATATATGACGCAGAAAAGCATCAAATCCTCACATTTGAGGAGCTGGAACCAGCAAATATTTGGCACTTTATCTTGAAAAACGATGAATCGTTTATCAAAATAGTTGCAGATTAATTCTCTTTCAATCAACTCATCGATTAATTTACCAATAATTTTAGCTCCATTTTAGTTTCAGATTGTCAGAAAATTAAAAAATACGGCCATCACAATTTCCCAGAGCCAAAGGTGACGTCTGTTAGTTCCTTGTTTTGTCCAACCAAGAATCCAAAACCCAAAGATATTCATGATTGTAGTGATACAAAGTAAAGAAAAGCAACAAACGGAAGCTGGAACCAGCAAATGTTTGCCGTTTTTACTTGATCATTAAGTTAAACGATTAATCAAGTAACTGTGTTTGCACATATACACTGCTGCAATTTGTGATTCACTAGTCACGTACTGGTCATCAAAACACAAGTCAAAAGTGGCCCTATCTTCAGCACAAAGTTGCAGCGTAGAATCTGGCAGGTGGAGCAATGCCATCCAAATGTTTGATAGGCTTTGAGGGCCCATTAATATTGTAACACTTGAGAGATTTGCTCCGGCAGGAAATGTAGTCTCTCCCTGCATTTATCAGGGAGCTTCCCATCAAGGCAGACTAAGTCAAACCGGCCTTGTTTTGCTGCGTGTGCAGTTTGTTTGGACGCTGTCACAACTGTGGAAATCCCTGCGAGGTTTACTGTTTTGCTGAGGCCTGGTGCTCAAAAGACTAGTGATGCTTAGTCTGCCCCTAGCTGTCAGGAGAGAAAAACAATGTGAGGGATCACTGTCCATTAGTGAGACCAGCTCCAATTCATACGCTCAGAGATATTTCTTGGTCAGATATCTTTGTTAACATCTGCTTTTCAACACACTTGGTAGGCGATGGTTTGTTATGGATAAAAAAAGAAATCTGTGCCAGAAATATTACATAAACAAAACAGAGCACTTAAAAGACAAATTAAGGTACTTTTTTATACCTCACCCAACTGCTGACAGTGTCCTAATGCAGAAATGATGCAAATAATATTTGACTAATGTTTGCTATAAGAAGCTGCAGCATCTTAACTCATGAGGGCAAAAGCAAAAAATGGGAGTTCATGGTGATGCTGTATGAATGCATGTGTGTGTTGCTGTGTGTGTGTTGGAGGGGGTCAATTTGGGACAAAGGTTTAGAGCCGTAACAATGAATATGACAATGCAACGCCTGTAGGCAGAGAGAGAGAGAGACAGACATAGAAAAACACAGAGGCAGTGAGAGAGAGAGAGTGTGTTTACAGCAGAGGTAGTGGTCCAGGCAGTCTAAGTGGCCTGGCTGGCAGGCCTACCACACCACTAGCGGATAAAGCCTAGTCATTAATCACAGGCCTGTGGGATCGTCCCACTGTAGCAGAATACTGGGTCAGCTGGAGCTCCTGCTGTCAATCAGCACGGAAATGTGTGTCTGTCTGTGTGTCTGAGTGGAGTGGGACTGTAAGCGGGGGAGTGTGTTTTTGATGAGAATGTGTCACTTTGCCTCCAGCTAAAAAAAGCACACACTACTGAGGAATTAATGCATTAATGCAAACACCAGTGTGCAAGTGCTAGACGTCATTAACATGAAAAGCATATCGAGTCATCCATTGGGAATGAAAGCAGCATTTTCTGCCCTAAAAGCTGCAGCTTGATTTTAAAAAATAAAGACAACGCTGCTCTCTGTAACGCAGCATACTACTATACTATGCAGACAGCCCTGTGGCATCAGCAGCACATGCCAGAAACACTATTATCCCATAACTAGAGACTACTGAACGCATGTTCAACCAATATTTGACCCATTTTCTTTCATGCTTCTGTCACAGGTTAATACACTGGCACCTTCGTTCACTAACACTCGAGTCTGCAGCTGTGGTTCCATAGATTTTACTTCACAAAAGCACATGCTGCCCCATTCAGGTCAAAAACCAGTGTAGGTTTAACCTGGGTCACTGTGTCAGTCTCAAAGGGTGATAAGGGAACTGTCATCTGCCAAAGCACACTACACGTGTCGTCATCACATCAAGTCTTTAGACAGGGAGGTCAGAGAACCTGAACTTTAAAAAAAAAACACACAAAAAAAACAAAGCTGCTGAAACAACTCAAACTCAGGGCCAACAGCACTGAACTCTTTAATAACACACGGTACATGAAAAATGTTTTCATAAATCCTGGGATACTTCTGTACTCTTTGCTCTTCTGCAGGTGGTAGACATTTTGTTTATCCAACATGGGAGCCTGTTCTCATTTCTACCAATCAGATGACATGCAGCACTTGCATTCATGCTGTGGTCAGCTCTGTCAATATAGTGAAGTGCATAATGCAGATGTAAGGATGTACCTGTCCTACTGTGTTAAAAGATCAATAAAATAGGCTTTGCCTTAAAAGTACTAGTCTATATATGTTTAAACAGCTTTAGTCTGACATTAGTGTTGTCACAATAACCCATATTATCAGCACCATTGCACACTTATTTAAACACACTTTTAGAAATGTTGAATATTTACACTCAATTTGTTCTGTAATCTGAAATTCCAAATGTTGCGTTCAGTGGGTTGAACCTGTGCAGATGGCACAGAGATACTGAACAGAAGAAGAAGAAGGACTGTTATCGACTCGCAGCCTGCAGCGGAACATTCAACAGTCAAGATGGCTGTAGCCATGGAAACAGCGTCAAACGTTCTATCAGGATTCCATTCAGTCGAGATCATGATGACCCACCAAACACCACAATTATGATTATAAAATACCTCTTGCTACTCATTTCTTCACACTCTTTCACACTTTTTAAAGTAAAGAAATGTGAAAAACAACTTACTGTTGTTGTAGTCCTTATTTACAAAATTCAAATAATTCTAAAATCATTTCTACTTCAGTACATTAGGACAAAGGTACAACTCAGAGGCAAACTTTAAATAGTATATCTCATCCTCGTTTAAAAAACTGACGTATTTCCAAATAAAAACCATATTATAAATATATAAATATTTTCACACTCAGATTTGGCAGAAAGGCTTTCTTCTGTAACACTGAGCAGATCCTTCCCTCCAACTCTACGTCACTTTGTCTAAAAAAAAAGAAATTCTGTTCTTCAGTCTTCATTTTCATTTTGTCGCATGGAAGCATCTACGCATTCAAATATTTTCATCAGTTGATTGAGTTTTTTTTAAATGTACAAAACAATGTAAAAAAACCCAAACATGTAACAAACAAGTCAATACTGTGAACCTAGCTGTTATTATTTGTGGAAATGATAGCGTTACGAGTAATTGTGAAGCCATTTTTTCTATTTTGCACAATAAAGTTACTCCAATAAAACGTGGTAACCAGCATTATCAGATATTGTCAGGTATTTATAACGTTGAAGTTTCCAGGCTCCACAGCCTCTCCTCCCTCCCGGCCCCCTGGGTGAGACAGCACTCGAATTCTGTCGGTCAGCCTCTACACACCTGCATCCCCAGCTGGACCTCTAATCCCCCCCCTCCTCCTCCCTCCCTCCCCCCTGCTCTACAGTGCTCTACTCCCAGCTGCCTGGGCTATTTATAGGCCCTGTTTCATTTCCACACCTGCAGGGAGGCAGAGTTGTCACAGTGGGCCCACAGAGCCTCTCTGGAATACTGCATGGGAATGAAAATGCACCTTGCTGATGCAGGAACTTATTCTTGTCACTCTCTCCCCGCGGACTCGCATGATACTATTTTGTTGTGGATGTGCAGTGCAGTATGTGGCGCAAAGATAACACGTAAAAAGGAATCCGTGTAAATAAGATTCCCGTGTGAGGAGTGTTGTGAGGTATATTGACATGGATTACACATTTTTTTGAATAATCACATGTGTGCAGTCACGCACACACACACAGACGTACACCAGCTGGATATGTTATCAGTACATTTCCTCACAATAGGCTGCATGGACGTTACTCCTTTCTAAACTTGATTAACTAGAGCCAGCGAGGTAATGCTAAGTAAGTGCAACAACACTTAAAAGTTCCTATTTTCCTCCTACATTTCCGTTTTTTTTTTTCCTGTCATGCTTTTCTCTCTGGATGTAGTGGGCTGAGGATCCAGTCAGCGGATTACATTATCAGTCTGACCTAGTTGCCAGCTATCTCCTGAGACCTGAGGAGCCAGGCTTTCTGCACAGCCTTCCGCTGCTACAACACGCACACTGTGTAACTTTAATTTATCAGGGGGAAGAGGAGGGAGAAATGTGACAGGTTGACAGTTCTCTTTGCCTGCCACTCCGAGCACTCCCTCTCCCCACAGCATGCCGGTTAATGGTCCTCGCTTTGGAACAGTGCATTACCGAGAGTGACTTTTCTTCAGCGCGCTGCAAACTCATCAGCAAGGTTGGAACCCTCTTATTAACGTGAACATTTAAGGCGACACTTGCAGAGAATTACGTGATTCAGGATGTGGGCAAGGAGCTGAATGTCAGTATTTTTTCCTTGATTAAAATACCAAAAACAGCAAATACACTGTTGTTTATATACGTAGCAATACAACTGTGTAAACATACTCAGTTAAAGTTGAAGGTACAGAAGTATTAGCAACAAAATCTACCAAATGTAATAGTATTCATTAAGCAGTATGGCCAATGTCATAAAACTACATTACTGGATCACTATTATTGATGCATTAACATGTAAACCATGTTGTAGAGTTAATTTTAACTGCTTCTTTATACTGTTACTCAAATCTATGACAATGCATCATAAGCTGATTATACATTTTGTACGCGATACTTCAATGTGGAAAGTAACTACAGCTGATAAAGAAATGTAGTGCAGTAAAAAGTACAATATTTCCCTCTGAAGAGGTGGAGTAGAAGTATAAAGTAGCATAAAATGGGAATTTTCAAGTAAAAACCTCAAAATTGCACTGAAGTATAGTACCTGACTATATGTATTTAGTTACTTTGCACCACTGGCCATCTAGTACCTAGTTATGTTAGTAGAATTATATTAAAGTGTTTGATAATATAACACTGATCCAGCATATACCAGTAGGATTTTTCAAATTTTCTTAAGAATACGGCCTCCGTACAGGGCAACAAGTGTTCAATTAATTTCATAAAATAAAATCATAACTTAAAATCACAAAGCAGTTTGCAGTAGCAGAATTAAAATCACGACACACTCAGTCCTGTGAAAGGCAGTGTGATGGCAATATAGTGTGAGAACGAAAGACTGAACTAATCAGCCTGTAGATTGAAAAATGAAAATGGAGTTTGCAACAAAGGGAACACTGACGTCCGGAGAAGGAAAGAAAAGGTGAGTGTAGAACAGATTCTGCTCAACTCAACGAAATAAAAACCTTGAAAGTGGAAAGGAGAACATGTTCAGCTGAGGAAACATTACAGTATTTCTGCTCCGCGCTGGGTATACGGTGATGGATGATCATCCAAAATAGCAAAACAAGCTGGACTAATTTTACACCTGTTAACATTCACAATCTGAATCGTCCTGATACTGTAACTCACATCCAATTTGACACTTTAACATCAACGTTTCACACGTTATAGGCTGAGCAGAACCATACATGCAAACGAGAGATATAAGTGAAACACTTGAGTCTTTTTGGGTCATGACTGGTTCCCCCAGTTGGAGAAAAAAATAGCCAATATGGTTTTTCTGTGAAAATTTAGGGAGGAGGGTGGAGGTGGGGAGAGATGTGCTGCTGCCAGATTAGGCTCCAGTCTGTGCCAAGGTTATAAACAGGCTGTTATCAGGCCTCCAAACAGAATAATCCTCCCTGTATCAGTGCCCAAACATATGGGGCCACACAAAGCAGCAGCAGCCCCTGACAGACACCCCCTTTTAATTACACAGAGGAGGGGGGCAGGACCTTTCTCCCCGCGCCTTTCCCTTTTCTGCTTCAGTTTCTCTCTGTCTGGCTGTCTAAGAAATACATTTGATTTTAAAGGAGGAAGCTCACGTGTGGAGTCAAATAAAGCTTAAAGCTAAACGGTGGCGACCTTGCATTGCATTGACATTTCAGATATTGTAGATTAGAGCTGAATTAGTTGATCGACAGAAAAAAAATCTGCCATTATTCTGATAATCAATTAATGGTAATCTTTTAAGCACAAACACCGATTCCAGCAATTAAATTATGAGGATTTGCTACTTTTCTTTGACTTTTGTGATAATAAACTGAATATCTTTGAGTTTTTTGGACAAAACACGTCATTTGAAGACGTCAACTTGCGCTTTAGGAAATTGTGATGGACACTTCTTACTATTTTCTGACATTTTATGAACCAAAAGATGAAAATAACCAGCAGATTAATCAATAATGACCCTACATTTGGGTTTTAGACTGTAAATAAGACAAAACAAGGGCTCTGCCGTGCATTTTTCTAATTTACTTTATCTAGACTAAACAATCAATTGATTAATCGAAAAAACTAATTGCAAGCGCAATCAATAAAGAAAGAAGTTGTTTGTTCCAGCCCTAATTTTAATCCTGGGATGTCATTCTGCAAGGCCCACCACACAGTATGTATGTATGTGATATTTTTTCACATGTTATCAAGAAAATAATTGGCAGATTAATCAAAAATGAAAATAATAGTTAGTTGCAGCCTTATTATAAAATAAAAAATATATAAATATAAAAAGAATACAGACATATATTGTAAAATATACAAATTATTTGATCTAACAAAACCATGTCAATCTGCTCCACTCAGGTCTCAACTGTTGGGGGACTCTCCTCCCATCTGAAAGAAATAAATTCCTCGATGTTTTATATACTGCGTACAGATTTTAAAGTCTTGTTCAATAAAGTTTAAATGTCACAGAGGTGTAATAACGGGGATCATATAAACGCTGGGCTTGGAAAAGCTATGCAAAAATGACGGCGTCCCTTTCCGCTCGTGCAATAAAGTTTTATTTGGCAGGATCGGCCAATAAAAGTGGGTTCTGAAGGTTGACAATGGGGAGTAATTGGTCCGTTTTACAGGAGCGATCATATTTCTCAGAAGCTTTTTTTCATACGGCAAGAATGAGTCTTGACAGCGACACAAGGAGAATCTTCTTGTTAGAGATGCGACTTCCTCAGCAACCTTCAACTATAACAGAAGGGCAGATAAAAACTGAAAGAAAAAAAAAAAACACATCTGGAAAATCTGTACAATGCAGGTAAATGACACCACAAGATGAATATGCAGGTCTGGTCGTCTGTGCTGCGAGCTCTTCTTTGAGATTTCGCATGCACGATGGAGATACACAATAACAGTCCATGCTTTTGGCAGCAGCAGAGCCCATTTCACACACCCCCAGACAGCGGAAAGAGTGTAGACTTTAATGACGTCCAATCTTCTCTGTCACGCCGGGCTGGAGGCTCACCAGGGCAAAAATCGACCGACAGCTCAAAGTGCTGTTAACCGGTTTTGAGGACTCCTCGCTGATGCACAAAGCACACCTTTATTTCAAACATAGGTCGCAAAAAGCATGTCATCACTGTCTTTCCCCACAATTTAAGTTTAGACATTCGTGCTGCATATAGGAAAGCCAACATAGAATCCCAAACATTCAAGCATGCTGTGGAGTGAAGCTTGAAACACAGCTTTTCAAAATAAGATGTTTGGTCTGAAGACAGTTTCGCTTTTGAAAAGATCGTGCAGTTATAATGTGTTTCATCGTACCTACTGTAGTAAGACATGAACGTCAACCACTGTAATGATTTGTAAAGCAAACAAACAGACCAAAGCCCATGATAACCTCCAACAAAATAAAAGGCGGTATCTTTATTTTGCCATAGACATTCGCTTTGAGATCTGAAGGCCTTTTGTCTGCATGCTTTTCAAACTATCTCCGTCTGAAGTCAGTTTCTCTTTTGATTAGGACTTGAGTTTTGAACTATAAAGATATGTGTTACGTTGCAGCTTGTAACGTAAAATGTATGACTACACCTGTGATCTTTTTAATTATTCAAAGTCAAACCTAACCTTGATGAAACAAAGTAATAATCACTTTTAACCTTAAGATCTCAACGGTTTTTAATCTTTTTTTTTTTTTTAAACACTTTTGCGCCCAATACCTGGATTGCTTGTGGAAAAGTAATACTGGATTAAAGAACAGCAAAGGAGAAGTCAAGGAGTTTTGTTTTTGTCATCAGGTCTGGCCTCGCTCTTTGATTTGATTTCACAGCTGGGGAAGCATTTGGTAAGGAAATATCTGAGTGCAGCTGTGAGCCAAAGTGTCAGCGTCTATCCATCCCGGTAAGAAAGGCCCAAAATAATAATCAAACACTCTTGCCTCTTTGGAGCAACGCTGCCAGCTCCACAGAAAACAGACAGACAAACACAATGAGTGTCTCCACATCCCTGCTCTGACAGGAGACGCTGGCAGAGTCGGGGTAAACGGACGGCGCGGTGCGGCACGGCAGCCCCTAATGATCTCCCCTCTGTTTCAGCAGACTGAGAAAAGCCATTACCTCCCGCCACATTACCCTGCCATCCCTCACATGGTGGATGGCTCCTCTCTCCCATGAGCACCTTGCTCCAGTTATGGCTGGCAGTCCTCACCTCCTTACCGCCTCTTCCTCAACCCCCGTCCACCCTCCTCCCTCTGAAACCCCCAGCTCTATACATCACATTTAACACTTTGACACTAACAGTCTATAATGTTTCTATTCTACAAAATCACTCTGCCAACTCCGGGATAGCAGAGCAGAGTCTGAGGAAAATAAATACCACTCTCAGCCGCTGGCATTAAATTCTAAAGGAAAAAGAAAAGTACAAAAAGAACCTCTTATACACTCTGCCTCTTCGGCCCGGCACCTGAGAGATCCTCTGGCTGCAGTGGAGGTGAGGGATAATTTCAATCGATACACATTACAGCTTCTACTGACAGCAACAGCTCACACTGTACATGGAGGATTGTCCGCACCGTACAAAGGAGCCATATAACCATATTTTCAGAGATGTCAACAGTCCTTGCGAGCACTTGCGCTGTATGAAAGAAACATTTCACTGCATTAAATTATTAAAATCAAAAAGTGGCATGAATAAATAAAACCAGCCTGAATAAGTGATGTGACAAGACAGACTTGAGGCATGACCTTTGAAAGTGTCTCAATGTGTCAGCGGGCGAAAAAGAGAGGGAGATACTTTAAGTATGTGGCAAAAAAAAAAAAAAAAAAAATTACATAACCAAAAAGAGGCTGTATTGTAGAAAAAGAGAAAGAACAGAGAATTAAAAAAAATGTCATAAATGAAATGTGTCAGGAAATATTAGTCTACTCAAAAACAAAGAAGGAACAATAAACATAGGAAGCGCCCACACCTCATTGCATCACAATTGTTTCTTTTGTCTCTCTCTTTAATACAAGTGTTTACTTGGGCAAAATCCAATCATTTCATTCTCTGTGAGCGTATTTCATGTATATAAACAAACATTTGCTCGACCTCACTGGAGTATTAGCTTTAATGTATCGTCAGCAAGCCTGGCTTTGAGAGGGCATTAATTTCAATTCGCCGATTTAAACACTCCAGTTTGTCGCAATCCTTCATCGCAGTACGCCACCAAGTCAACACACACAATGGGCCTATTTTTCAATCTAATGGCGGAGCTTACTTGCCATTAGTGAAAAAAACTGCTTTTGCCTTTGAACAAGCCACTCAAAATGTAACCCCGCATTTCAAAATGAATTTGAATAATTAATTGCGAGTTAAAACAGACACGAACCCCAAGAAACGGGCTGGGGAAGGGAGCTGGAAATATATTTTTTTGCCCCGAGGCCAGAAGATCTCTCATCTTAGAAAGCTGGAAAATCTAGTCTTTGAGGATAGAGTGTGTAATCTCCAGTGAATCTAATGAAACAAAGTAAAAGATAACGCCACATTTCATCACATCGGAGACAGAGTGCTTCCTCTGGCTTGCCCTTGAGGTGGCAGGAATCCATAATCTGAGGAAATCATTCTTTTTATGTAGTTGAGGTATCACAAGCCCCTGTTTGACCCAACTCTCAAGACAATTGATTTATGAGCAGAGATTTTTTAAAGGGCTTTCTGGAAGAAAAAAAAAAGACTAACCACTCTCTCAAAGCAATTTAGATGGAATATGGCCTCTTCTTTTCCTATAAATGACTCCTCATTTAAAAGAAATAGATATATTAACCATCAATGTAGATTTGGTGATGGATACAACAGTTTGTGTCACCAAATGTTATTGCAATATCACATATTTACAGCACTGCATCCTCATATATGTCAAAATGAGACATTTAGAGGAGCCGCCTCTCCTTTCTGACTTGTCCTTGGCCCATTCCTTTGCAGTGAGCTTGTCTTTATTATTTAATTAAGCCACTACGGCCATTACATTAATAATTGAGTGTGAGAGGAGACCCAGGGCAGCCGCAGGCTCTGGCGCATTGGGCTTCCTGGTGAGGAGTGTATTAAAAATGTGTGTGTTTATGTCCCCAGGGCGTCTGTCCTGGCTGCATAAAATTGAATTGGTTATATCTAATATATCATCCCCTAAGGGTGGGTGGCTGGGTGGCTGGCTGGCTGGCTGGGTGGGTGGGGAGGAGCAGGGGAGAGTTGAGATGGTCGCATCCTGCCAGCAGGGAATGAGTCCGGCCTTAGAGATTCAGAGAGACGCATGAGGCTGTGACGTTAATGTCCCTCAGAATCAAATCGATGGCTGTCCGAATCCTCAATGTGCATGGCCTTAAGCTAGGAGCACAAGACAAGCCCAGAACCAGATTAAACCCACTCGTTACCGCAGTCTTTGTTCACTTCTGGTGTCTGGTGATGCATTCAGTGCATCCGTGAGAATGGGTGGAGGATTTCTTATGAAAATGGATTACAACTAGATACCAAATACAGAAAAGGGGGGGGGGGGGGCTTATGGCATTCATATAGATACTAAGAGGATGAATGTTGGTGACAATGTGAGTGTCTGAATGTAGAAGCAGGAAAAACATCACTCATGATCCCTCCTTTCACAGACTGAGGGGCTGACTGCAAATACACTCTCCCTCTGTCTTTCTCCACCTCTCCTCTTATCTGCTTCTCCCACCATCCCCCACTTACACCTCCACATCCAGCTAGCTCCATGGCTTTATCCAACTCTGCACCTTTAAGGCCTCCAGACTCCAGAGGAATGAGCGTTTTAACACCACCATTAAGGTCAGGGCCTAAATTATTGATCTGCCACCTCTATCAGCATAACGGTCACGTAGCCAGTATCACAATCTAACCCTGCCGCCCTCGGCCAGCTCACTGCAGCTCCCTCAATTAGGGAGAGATTCTCATTACAAAGAGAGACAGCGAGAGCGAGAGTGAAAGAGAGCAAGGTAGAGGAGAAAAAAAAAAGAGAGAGAGAGGTCCATTTCAGATGAGGAAAAAAGGGGGACAGCAGGCATTCTTTATACCCACCCTCCTCCCTCCCATCCACCTCCTCCTCCCCCTTGAAGTCTCCCATCATCTCCCCAGACAAGACCCAAAGATGACAGGTCTTATCCTCACCAAAATGCGGGCGATAAGGCAGCTGTAAAAGAATAATAAAAGAATAATGCATTGAGGATGAAAGAGGAAGGCAGACAGGGACTGAGGCAGAGAGAGAGAGAGAGAGAGAGAGAGAGGCAGGCCAGGGAGGGGGCAGCAACATAAATAAAGATGCAGCACAGTTGTGCTGGATCTCCTAATGAATTCGGAAGGTCCTGGATCAATAACATCAGCGCGCTGACGACACATCACAAATGCCAAAGGAGCTCTCTCCGCTTCGAGCCCAGCCCGAAGAAAAACAGACATTTACTGCATCCGCCCGCTCTACGGAAATGACTGAAAAATGACCGAATGCTTCAAAAAACGTCTTTGCAGATTGTAAAACAGGGAAGAGTGTGTTTGTGTGTGCTGCTGCTGCTGCTGCTGCGAGGAGCATCAGGAAGCAGGAAGCAGCCTTGATGCTGGGTAATGGGGATGATTTCCACCTAGGAGATGCCGTGATAGTGGCCGTGCTATCAGTGCTATTAGTGATGCTGATGACAGATGGTTTCTTTGTCTCTATTCAGATTTATTTTCACAGCTGTCAGAGAAAAAACACACTGAGTACATCATTACCCAGCACAAATAGCCTGAAATGAAACAACCCCTGACATGACGGTCAAACTGCTTGCCGTACTGAAGATCTATGAGTAAAAAACACGAGAGAATATGTTGGAAAATGTTTTGGCAAAGAGTCTCCTAGAAGTGGATCAAAGCAGACATTGACTTGGGTCCCTGAAAACGTGCCCTCTCTCCCCATTCGCTCATACACAATCATGGCCTAATGGCATTCCATTAACATAATTGCCAACATAACTAGTGTTCCGTGTCTGAGAGCCATTCCCCCAACTACACGGGAAAAAACAGAAAGATGAGAGGAGATGAAATCGAGCCAAACTGGGACCATCCCCAAAAACATATTGTGGGTGTTCAAGCTGGATCCCCCCCTCCCTCCCCTCTCCTCACCCGCTTTTCAAAGCTACAGCGCTTTGTGAAGACCCCCTGGGAAGGCTCTGGCATCTCAAGGAATGTGATGCCAGAGTGTGCGTGTGTGTGTGTGTGTGTGTTTGAGGGCACACACGTACATGTTTGTATGCAACACAGATAGCAGGTGGAAGAGCAGAGCTTCCTTCACATGTTGGTAGCTGCCTCGGCGTTCAAAGATTGGGCCCCGGCGCACGCTTCACACCAAACACAACCTGCCAGGCGAAATGAAATTCCCATTATTTTTAATTAATCCCTAATTAAAATATATTACTCCACAGATTCCACAAATCTCCCTTAATATGCAAATGTGGCCAATTCAAGGATATTTACATATCATTAATTAAGGCAGGCACATTCTCTTAGTCTAATGAGCTGTGGCCTGGGTCTGCCAAGGAAAACTAAACGCTGGGCTCAGGAGTGAGTAAGCACAGCCACGGGGGGATGTCGGCTCTCTCCGTTGAGTCAGGACTATCAACCGTTAACGCCGGGGTGAAGTAGACAACAACAACTCTGCTAGGCTCACAGGAAAAATCCACCCTGAAACACTTTAACATCATTAAAAACTGCCACCGGCGATGTAGCTTGCATCTTTGCGCCTATTTGGCCGGGCGGTGTGTTTTTCTCATTCCTGAGGATCACCGGCCAAACGAGGAGGATGTGACATCACGCCGAGGTGTTTCCTGCTGAGCTACGAAGGACTCTGATATGTTATCACTGTCACTACCACTATTACTCTACAGTGAAGGCAACAAGTTCATGCCCCCCTCTCTGGAGGCTGTCGAAACGACTTTTGCGGACAGAAGGATGTCATGAAATGAAACAAATGCAGACGAGGTAAGCCGAGGTTAAGACCTTAACATCCACTTATCCCCTTTTATTTCCCCTGAAGCACCTTTAATTCTAGAAAAATCATCTTATTCCACACTCTCTGACAGTAGCACATATATCTGTATCAGTTTCCAACTCTTATTTGAAGCTATATGATGTTTACAGAGTGAAACAATAAAACCCACCTTTTTATTTTTTTGTCTTTTTTTTTTACAGATGCACTATTTTATCAAATTGAAACATTCTTGAGGTCTTGTGCATCATTTTATGCACATTTCCCCAAACTCAGTCTGACATATTTGGTATCTTTGGACACTTTGGGATCTCAGCTAGAATTAAAAATAAGGTTCTGTGGGTTTGAAGTGAAACTGGTCAAGAAATTACAAAATTATATCACAAAATGCACTGAAAATCACAGATCGATAGTGGCGGAAAGCAATTACTCAGGTACTGTTCTGTGCTACTTCTACGTCACTTGAGTATTCATCTTGTACTGCACTGCATTTCAATATTGTATGTTTATTCCACTACATTTATTGGACAGCTATGTTTATTTCGCAGGTTACGGTTTTAAAAAGCTGTGACTAACATATAAAATATAAAGCACTGTTGTACAGTAGATCAGCAGTTCCCAACATGGGAGCGGTGTACTCCTCCAGTGGGTCACAGGAAATCTCTTTCCAATGCTTCTCTAATCTTTGCTCATTTCTTGTGAAATACTGACCCTTCTTTTACTATTTCTGGTTGCTAACAATTATTCAAATCAAACAAAGTGAGATGTTTAGAGGGGGGAAATAAATCACTCTTCAGTGGAACTGCATGCAAGGGGCCAAGGGGTTGCAAGACGACATGTGCTTCATTTTAAGGGTTACAGACCAGAAAAGGCTGTGAACAAACGCAGTAGATTAAACTTCCCAGCAATATATAAAATAGATAAAATTAGCTCCAACTCCACCAGCTGCAACAGTAAAAATGCTGCTTACATATTAATCATTAATAATAATCCAAAAAATAAAACACTAACAGGGACCATCCTGCAAATCTATTTACTTTTGATTCTTTAGAGTCTTTTACTCGTAATTTAGTACTTTTACATAGCAGAATTGGTCTTTTTGCTTAAGTAAAGGATCAGAATACTACTTCCACCACTGCAGATTAATGATACTGTATGTAACAGAGTGAAGGTACCTGACGGTGAATACTCCTTCAGCTGTACTTTGAGTGCACATCACTGTATGAGTAACGTTTTATTAACTGCAGCACCAGCTTCTTAATCATTAAAGTGAATACGTGGAGTGCATCCAACCATTTTTGCATAGTTGTTACATGGAGACAGTTCATGAATATCATGTTGTATTAGGTGATTTGAAGGAGAGCGAGGATATGAGGTGGGGTGAGGTGTACCTTGTCCATCTCCTTGTTCGCCCCTTTTCCAGCTGCTCTAATTTGACACCTTGAGCATTGGAGGGGGGTAGGGTTAACTAGGTGGGGGAGTGCAAAGACACAGAGGAATTCATTAAGAATAGCAACCCCTCTCTCCCTTCAACCTCCCTCCAACGCTAATGACATCAGAGGTTAGCAGAGAGCAGACTAGCCGAGAGATGGGAGGAGGAGAGGAGCGAGAAGAAGAAAGGCAGAGGGAGAAACCATGGGGAGGGGGGTAAATGCATGGAATTAGAAATATTTAAAATAGCTATATTTTCAATGAAAGCAACAGAATAGCGTGACGTGTTGCAGCTCATACACGAGGCGCTCTGACTGAACAATCTCACTGAGGCCTTGTTTGGTCCGAGTGTATTTCTGCATCCTTTTAACATTCACACGAAATGAAAGAGGTTTCAAAAACTGCCATTTTGCCTCTGACAGTCCTAATGCACTATGATGACATACCAACCACCGACTGCAGACCTTTGAAAAACCCATTTATGCCACACTTTGTAGGTTGGATGGAGTGCAATCAGACCTTTTTCAACATTGTGATTACCACGTACTGGCACAGTAATCTGTGGCTGAGGAATTGGCTGGCTAATGGCAGTTTCACATCAGTCATCTATAGGGACCTTGCAGAGAGGTAAAGTGGTAGTTGCAAGATATTGAAATGGCCAGTGCCACCTGGGATGAAAGGCCTTTAAAAAAAGTATTAAGAACTTATTTTTTTTCTCTAGAAGCAGCAGCACTGTGTGTAAGATGAGCAGCTTTATCTTTGCAGTCACTTAAAACATCAAACACCTTGCTTTCCCTCACAGCCACTCTGAAGCTGCTGCTTGATTTGAGACCTGGAGGGAAAATGATTGAGGGGCAAGATAAAAAAAACAAAAATGTTTCTAAGCTGAGCTGAAACAGTGTCACGAGACCTTTCAAATGCTCATTTCCATTTATCTACCAGTGACATTTTTCATGACGTACTCTCTGGCAAACTATCTGACTCATAAATCCAATTCAAGCCTATTACTGAAGAACTTTTAAAGCTATCCTTCATTAATGTTAATGGGGTTTTTTAGTGGAGGCCAGTGGTGGTTAGGACTACATGGCTGCTTTCCCAAGCTTGTTTAACAGGCTCCAGACAGAGATGGATGCTTCTTGCAGTCCGATAGGCTCTCTGAGCCATCTATCACCCAGAGGACCCACCCACAGACCTGGCGTTCCATAACAAAGGGCAGGCAGGAAAGCTCCTGATTGACAGCTTTATGTGTGTGGTGGCTAGTCAGACAGCAGAGAAGAGACTTGGTATCTGTTTCTGGCCTCTGTGCTGGCCCCCTCTCTGAAAATGAGTTGTGAAGAACAGAACAAAATAATGAGTGAGCAGGGGAATCAATCAATATGCCGACACACGAGATAAATGAGGGAATCAAACACACACAAAAAAACATCCCTAATGCTGCTGAGTAGGTACAAAGCTAATCAGGCAAATGAAGCTGCCCAAGCAACATAAACTGTGAAAGGAGAGCAGTGTTAAGGCATAAACAGTTATTATCATAAAGATTATTACCCTTACACCTCCAGACTCACTAATTGGCGCGATAAACAGCCATATTCTAAAATGCATGGCTGGAGCTTGCAATAAAACCCGCTGCAACATGTAAACACGCATACTGCACGCACAAAGACACAAATGCAGGAACACACTGTTCTGCAGTCACTAAATTCCTGCTCAAAAAACATTAAAATCTGTACAAACACACGTACAAGCATAAAGCGCTTTGCCGCTGCCACAGCTGTAATCATTTTACAAGAGGCCACAGTTCCTCTCAGGGCGGTATATATTCTCGAAGTGCAGACAAAAAGGAAGAGAGGGGGGGGGGGATGTTTCAGAAGAGACACACTAAATTTGGACAGTAAGTAGTATCACCCCGTCGGCGCGGTACACCGCACATTCGCAACGCCCCATTTAACCGCACACGGCGCTTCCCTCTACTGCCTTCATTTGCATACTTCAGCGGGGCCCTGACGGATGAAGACGGATGGGGCAAAATCAGCCTCACTGAAACAACTGTTTTATCAAGGTTAAACTATCCAAGAAGCTCTTAACCCCCGCGCCTTTATCACACTACAGCTCTCCCAATATCAATCTATCAATATGATCTTATCAGCAGGGAGGGGGCTGAAGACGCTCTTCATAAACTCAAGTAATAGGAACATAAAGGAATTTTATGTGTTTAGGGGAGGAGACTGCTAAACATGGTGCTGAAGGACATGTCCAATAAAACAGGCTACAAGATGGTGCCAGCAAGCCAAATAAAAATATAATAGAAGAAGAAGCTCGCCCGGAGGCGTGAGAGGCATGTGTGGAGTCACAGGGTCGTTGGTTCAAATCTTGTGAACGACTGGTGAAAGCATGAAACACTTAAAGCCTAAATCTAAAAACAAGGCTCAATGTGAACTTGAACAAGGTACTGATGCGCACGCACACATACACACACACATACACACACACGGCTCCAGTGAAGGAGCCTTTTTATCTACAAGCCAAAAACTATATTGCAGCAGGGTGCTGTCAATTGCAGTCAATCTTAATAAATAAAAGACAACAAATAAAGATTCCTCACCAAAACTGTAATAGGATATCTATCACCTGCTGTATACAGAAAGAAAATATATTTTTATTATTATTATGAAAATCTCCATGTATGTTCACGTATTGCTACATGTTTAATTTGAATTTCCCCTCCATTTTATGAGGAGAAATAGATACATATAAAATTACTTGTCATCATGTCATGTGGTGTTGTTTAATGTAAAATGAGAGTTCTTGTCTTAGTCTAAACTGAAACAGTTCCTATGAGTACAGTAAAATGCAGCAGGAATGTCAGGTAATCTACTTGTGCTTCAACAGACTTCAGAGTGCAGACGACCCCATATAGTGCGGTGCTCATGTTCGTATGTGTGCTAGTGCTCGTTTGTGTGTGTCGTGCTTGCATGCACACACATGTGGTTGTTGGTCAGTTACAGATGTTCAAATGCTGAGATTATAAAGGAAGTCCTTCACAAACCGTCATGCAAATTTCGACATTAAATTGTATCATTTACTCTCTATTAACACACACACAAACACATATACATACACACACATGCATGTATTAAGTGACTGAAGTGACACGGGGGCTTTCCATAAACAACACTGGATTCACAAAACAGCATAAAATCAGATTTAAAAATGACAGTAATAACCAGCATGACAAATTGGACCATGCTTTGAAGAGGATTCCTGTATTTTAATTCATCTTGAAATATTGTGTTTTTGTTAATTTGTCCATATTAATTTTGTAAATACCTAAAACCTCACAAAAAACAGAGCCGCCTTCCAACATGATGCCACCCTGGATAACAACACCACAAAAATGGCCTAAAAACGTAGAGAGCTGAAACTGACACCTCTCTGACACAATGGCAACAAAAACTTGTTTGCATGGCTTATGCACGGATACTTTTCAGGTGTTAATATTACAGTGTTCAAGCTTTGTGCAGTGTTGGCAATTAGAAATGGATAATCGGGGTATTAATACACAAATTACAATACTGAGTTGTACTTTTTGTTCTGACACTATACGTCCATCCACCCAACATTTCAGAGACTTTTTAAGACACAGTTCTGATCCTATAATGACAAACTATTACACAAAATGACAAATTGTTGATAACACACATTTGTGCACATAAACCCACGTGTATACACACTTCATGAGGGCAAACTACCTCCTAACTTTTGATCTTTGAAGGGTAAAAACTCTGTTAGAAGTGGCTTGGTAATAAATGAACAGAAGTATATAATTTGCTGATTATGCTCAAGTAGAAAAAAGAAAATGACAGCAATTAACATAATTTCAGTTGGAGTTAACTGTCCAGAACTAACACCGCCAAAGGCAAGCTGGCAGACAGACGGCAGAGAGGAAACCCACAGCTTTCACTCTTCGGGTCGGGATACGGATATCTACAGTACAGGGAACCAGCAAGGAGGCATCGCTCTGTTATCAATCCTCGTCGCTGTTACTGTGAAAAATAGTTTACATATTTTACCTTGTTAGACGTCAGAACTGAGTCTATAAATTTCAAAGTTTGGTTCGTTTTCACACTGAAAAATATAATAGTGTAGTAATGAGGCATTTAATATATACATAAAGCAGATTTTTTCACAATGAAAAGTCTTCTAATAACAAGTCAAACCAGCTGCAACAATGACAATTGATTCAATGATTTTTTTCAAAACGTATTGATTTGCTTTTATCTCACCCTAATGGCAGTTTTGACTTGCTTTTTACAGTACATCACTGCATCAAGTGTTTTAACCACATTATTGTGAGTTTTGTGGCTATTTTCTTGACTCATACATGCTGAAGGTTTCCCTTTTTTTATCTGAAAGAGCCAACACCACTTCAGAAGGAGATTTAACGGCCCTTATCTGCCTTTCTGGGATGGTCTTTCCACTGCCAGGCAGCCAGGCCAAGTGCTGACCTCTGCTAACGCTCATGCTCTCGCCCCACTGTGCTAAATGCTACCTGTGGTGTCACATCTGCCCCGGGAAGTGATCCAAAACTGCAGCACCCCGTGTCTCTATAGGCCCCACGGAATTAGCAGCAACAATCCCAAGAGAGTGCCTGCCTGCCTATTTCTGCCCCTCCAACACACTCTCTGACACACGCGCAGAAATAGTAGATACCACACACCACACTGAAGATTGCCAGCATGAGGCTGTTTGATTTTGCAGCCACAAAAACAACTCTTTGTGTGGCTAAATTTATCATCGCTCTCCGCCACAGTATTTGTGTCTTTCTCTACAGTTCAATATCTCTTCTCTCTTTCTCTCTCAGAGTGTGTGTGTGTGTCTGCATTGTTCTTTGTCTGCGCCTTTCCTTCCAGTGAAGGTGCCGAGGTTACCAAGGCTCATCTGTGGCCCCTTTGTCTCTCACGGCAACAGCAAGGTTTATTAACATAAATTAGAATAGCTCACCGAGAGAGTACCTTGTCGCTATGCGTTACCCACGGCAACCTCTCCTCCACTCTCAATCCACCTGAGCGTGTGTGTGTCTGTGTCTGTGCATGTGTGTGTTTGTGTGTGAAAGAGAGAGAGAGAGTGTGAGAGAGAGAGAGTGAGCACCCTCCCCTGCATCTAAATGTGAAACTACTCTGAAACGAGGGAGACACATCCACACCCATCTCTCCCCTGTCCTGATTAAAATAAATGGTGCTATCTGCACTGCATGACTCACTACACCATGGCATTACTATCAGTAATTGAAACATCCAATCACTACTGAGCCATCAGCCTCACTGCTCTTCCCCATCTGACTTTGTGGCACCTGATTGAACATCCCACTGTACAGGAAGTAATACAAGATAGGCCTACGAGTTTATATGAAGAAATGCTGAGGACAGGAGCAAAAACACTGCATCAACGAGAGTGCAATTCATGTTTTTTTTTTGCATGATATATGTGTCTGAATGTGTCTACATGTATAGGATATATTTAAATGTGTGTGTGTGTGTGTGTGTGTGTGTGTGTTTGTGTCCCACTCAACATCCTAAGCAGATATCCAGGGAGAGTCGGATAGCCTCATTGATTGGTGTTGATTCCATCTGGGCAGCGAGCAGCAACTGACAGTGGATCTAAGCCGCTGCGAAAGGCAACCATTAATCTTGGTCCTGTTTAAGCAGCATGTATTAATTTATGTCGTTTTTACTAAGTCAGCCAGGGAAGAGCGCTTGCCATTTTATGTTTGACTGTTCATCGAAGTCGGGGGGGGGGTCCTTTGTACAATCCCAGCATGCTGCCAACACGCCACTTACATCGTAGTGGCAGGGTGCCAGAGAAATGAGATCCCACGCCTCAAATTAAAGGTTATCAACTGCCAAGGCAACTACCTCCATCAAAGTGACCAACAAAATCTGATATGCAAGTTACATTTTTGTTATATGAAAGGACATGTCTCTTCAGTCAAACAGAGGGGGAAAAGAGGTGAGGTGTGCATATGTAGCCAAACAGATTTAATACTATGAAAAATGAAAAACTAAACTGTATAATTCAGAGGTAGTTGGAGTACACAGTTGGAGCCCCATGAACATATCAGTAATAAGATCTGCAGGTGTTTCAACGCCAACAATATGAGGATATACGCGTCCACCGGTCCTGCTGCGTGAGGCAATTCCACGAGACTGTGGAAAATCCAATCAAATCCAAACAGCACCAATAAGAAAAACAATGGCTGAGGCAATTGCAACTGCAATAATGTCACCAGAGCTGTTTTGTAGACACTAAAAGCTGCTCCAGAGACAAACATCTGATAAAAAAGAAACTCCACTCCGCCATAGAGCAAATTTCCTCTCTAAAGCAATTTTATATTCGATAAGTGGGAAGGCATTCTTAGCGTAATGGATCTGAATATGATCTCTGTCAGAAAACTAAGAACAGCCTTGTATAAAAGCCCGGTTCGCAGAATGGCCAGTACTGCTGCCGCATCAGATAACCAGATTGAGGAGTGCAGGAAACAAACTATAGATAGAGATGCAAGACATTCATATTCCTGATGAATAGGTGAACTGGTAGATCTCCGTTCCTCTGTCCTTCTTGCCGTTTCCATGAAGGTGAAATATGAACAATGTGCTGTACATGTGGGGTGAGGGAAAAACAGTTATCTGAAACATTAAAACAAACATGGACACTCACTCGCGCACGTGTAAAGACACCAAACTCAAGTGAAATGCAAACTTTGATTTTTTCATTTGTTTAAAGGCTGACAGGGACAGAAAGTAGCTGCTAACAATGCCAAAAAACAAGCAAGAACAAACACAACACACACCTAGTGACCTACCTGTGCTCTCACAAACACACACACACACACACACACACACCCTCGCCATACATCGACAGACAGAATATGACCATTCTACTGCCAGATCTGTTATCATGGCTAATTACTACTCCCACCTCAGATATACAGGGCTGTAATTAGCCTCTTAAAACATGATTAACATGTCTCAATTAAGCCAGTCAACATTTGCATAATATATTAGCTGTCCTAATTGCGAGTGAGTTTATATCAGAGGACAGGGAACAGCAAAAACACTCGCTGTTGCTTCTGAAGTGCACTGGTAATGTAGTGAATATAAATATGAACATAGAGGAAATGTCAGTTGGTAAAATGGAATCCGGTGTATTTATGTTTGATATAACTCACTTTAAAAGCAAAGATAACCTTACAATCAGCACATCCCTGCTCAGACTACTTGTAAAAAATATATTGCATGTTTGTTATTATTCACTTAGAGGAACGTTTCTGGTAAGTGGAGGAAGAGTTTCCTATAAACTCGCAAATCAAAGCCCAGCAACATTTTCTCAGGAAAACTTTGCACTCGTTTTGAAGTTATTTATTTGAAGTCATTTATGAGAGAACAGACAGAGTCCTGTTCGGCCTTATTTCCGTGGAAACTAAAACATGGAGGGATAAACTGCTGCTTCGGCACTTCCAAGCCGGGGACAGATATACAGTCTCCCAGCTAGCGCGGGGAAACCAAGGACATAGCCATTAGTTTCAGGACAGCGCCACATTGGAGACTAATGCCTCCATCTGTCACTGGAGATGAGAGGAGAGTAACAAAGAGAGGCAACACTAACCCCTGAACTCATCATGGACAGCCATGTCAATTAAATACTGAAAAACAGCAGCACTTGGAGCCATAGTGACCAGTCTATCCACTGCTTCAACTAGTACCTCCGTCACCGTTTAATGTTAATGTTACAGAAAATACCAGAAATAGTCATTTGACATTTTATCACCATGCACCTTTATTTAGTTCAATGCCTACCAACTAGAGCTGAAACAACCAGTTGATTAATGGATCAGTTAATTGTAAGCAAATATTTTGATAATCGATTAATCATTTCAGTCATTTTTTTAAGCAAAATGCCAAACTTCACTTGTTTCCAGCCTCTTCAATGTGAGGATCATTGTATACTCAATATCTTCAGGCAAAACGAGACATTTGAAGACGTCACTTTGGCCATTTCTTCACTATTTTTCAAGATTATAGACCAAACGATGACTCATTTAAACAAGAAAGCAACTGGTAGACTAATCAATAATGAAAATAATTGTTAGTTCCAGCCTTACTACCAACACAGCACTTTCAGGACAGCGTTATCAAAAGAAGACAAAAACTAGTTCTCCCAGCACTTACGAGTCCTGGCAGGAGCCTTAAAAGTGACCAGATCAACACCACTGTGAATATCTAAAATGTGTGTACACGTCTAATTAGCAGCGCAGGCTTTTGTGGGGGGGTGGGGGGGCTGCAGTTAGCGGGACCGACTGATTCAGCAGGTCTCCAGCTTTGATAAGTTCAAGCGGTGTAATGCATTATCCGTCTGATCACATTAGTCATGCAGGAGCTCTCCATCTGACCCGAGCCTGCGAGGGGGTAATGTGAGGCTGCTGACACAGAGTGGCCTGACGAAACAGTCCCAGGCCCACAGATAGAGAGACACAGAGAGGGAGAGAGAGAGAGAGAGTAGGCCTGAAATCTGACACCCAGAAACACTGACTTGGTGTCTGGCTTCTCTTACTTAGTCAACCTGTACGTGCCAGCTTCCCTCGCCGTAATGGTTCCACACAAACAAAGACGCTCTCCAACTCTCTTCACAGGATGTGAAGCGAGCACAGGAAAGAAAATTCTAAGTGCTCTCAGGAACTGTAGAAACAATGATGATAGTTTTTTTTTTTTTTTAAAGTCGTAGTCAGGGCAAACGTTTACATGAAATACAACACTGGCGGCCAAAAGGAACGTCTGTAAGTGGTAACACAAGCCTCCGCCGTTGGTTTTCCATAACCCAGCACGCGAACCTGAGCTTGTTTAAGCTTGCTAAATACTCTCCCGCCGTGACACGGGCCCGACCCCGGCTCAAATATACAGGGAAAGGGGTGGGGTGGGGTCATCAGTTAAGGCCTGCTCTGTCCGCTATTGGCATGCACTCCCGCCTTGTTTGTCAGCTGCTTGCCAATGGACACCTCACTGCTGCAATGTCCCATATTGCTGCTGTCAACACTCACACGCCACAGATATACCACGGAGAGGTACACGCAACACACGTGTGAGTAACTACACGTAACAAATGATATAAGATCTAAAGAAATGCTTCCTCCCTTCAGTAAAAGGTCGAGGAGAAGGGCTGCTTCAAATCTGAGCTGCTGTGCTCATCTCCCTCCTGCTCACACTTCCTTCTAAAAGACACTCTGACTGCAACAATGTAAAAAGCAAGGAGAAGCTGACTCTTTATAAAGAATATAAAAAAGACCTGACAAATTACAGGCTGTACTCCGCTCGCATACACTGCACTCAGCACATTTGGCTGTAAATGCCATGGTGAAGGTTTGAGTCATTTTCTCTGTCACTGCAGTGAAAGGATTTTCAGTTTCGTCTGCACAAACCTCCTATGGGCGAAGATGAGCCGCAGCTCAGCTCTTCAAACGTAGACAGGGAGGACACAGTGAGGCAGCCATTAAGTCTTGATTCTCTCATAAACTGTTTGGGTTATTTTTAACTTTTAAATGCTTTTCTGTCTTCATAGAAAAAAAACAATGTCGTTATTTAGAGCTTGCTGATTTGTGGTTTGGAGTTTTTTCAACCACACTTAAAAATAAATGACGCAATACATTAAAAAAAAAAGAGAGAGAGAGAGAGAGAGAGAAAATATAAACTATGTTGAAATATGTTCATTTCCAAACTTGGTACTAATCAGAGGGAAAGAGAATTTGCAGGCTGAGGGGAGCCTCTCTCGTCAGAAGCTCTGTGAAATCCTGGTTGCCAAGAACGGTGGGAAGAGAGGAGCCAGGAAAAGGTCCAAGTCACTTTGTTCTTCTTTTTGGAAACGAACTCTGGTTGAACCCAGGGAGACGCCAGACAGTTTACAAAGAGCCAGGCATTACTCTCTCACTTTTTCAAGCCTTGCAATTTAGAGACAGGGCCCCAACCTACTATAGCTTCCTCCTCACAGACCGCACTCTTTAACCTTTGTAAATCTGGTGAAAATCCCAAAGTGTCTGCTTGTTCCTTCTACTGTTTTTTTTTTGGGGGGGGCGGTAACCTGTGCCAAACTCTGACTCATAAGAATGAAATGTCGCTCAATAACACTTCATGTAAAATTAAGGAAATAGGTATGGCCTCCATACCAGCCCTGTGTTTATTTTCAACTGTCATGGCTGTGAATGCAACACCACCAGACAAAGTGACAAGGCTCTCTCAATAACCTCAAAGACAGCTTCAAAGTTGTGTTCACAGATAAGGTTATATTGGATATTTTGTTTTATTTCCTCCCTTGAAAAGCCACCTCTCAAACAGTGCTCTGCCACATCCCTCAGAGAATATTCACAGGCTTTCATCATGGGAGCCGCTCTTGTTTTAATCTGCTGTTAAGTGAGTAATAATTCACACATTCCTTTTCATGACTTTGACCCTCGTTGCAAATATAAACAGAGAATCCCTCTGACCTGACTCTGCATTAAAAACAGCTCACTTCAGCCAAGGAAAACACACAGAGAGGGGTGAAAAAGCCCAGCCTTAGAAAGGCCCAAATGTCGGCATGAAACCACTCCAGTCCAATGACAGCACCTCATCTGGGGCCAGTGCTGCTCACATGCATGGTGTTTGTCAGGGAAAACATGTCATAAATCATTAAAAAATATATATATATTTCACGCCACATAAATTTACAGTGGCTTAAGAGAGAAATGTCACGGTGATCATGACCTGCGCTTTGTACAATTAAATCTATATTCTTAAACAAACAACATTAAAAGACAGATTTTAAAAAATAAAGACAAAACGTGATGCAGGAATACACTATTAGACCATGAAATGGACATTACTCTCATCATTATCAGCAGTAAGCAAGCAAAAAAAAAAAAAATCCAGCAAACAAAAGAAACTATAAAACTGAACGTACCTGTTTTCTCCTTTATTTCACACAAGACGTTGAAGAGAGCAGGTTTCATTCTGTGGCAGTTCAGTGCATGTTTCCTAAAAAGGGGGACAGGACACCACTTTCCAGATCAATATTCAAACAAGTGGCAACAGTAACAAAGGAGTGAGGCATTCTTATATCACAAAATATCATCATGAAGATTCAGTTTTCCCCAGATTTCCCTGCTGTTTCTACTATAAGAAGCTACTATTTTATTAAACATGCAGGAGGCCAGAGCAAAGAAAAATGTTGATAATATTTAGACTGAAATTGTTTTATTTTGTCACATAAATACACATTGATTGTTAAAACCTTTGGAAAACCCTGATTTTTCTTACTTACAACATAATATGCAGCACACTCCAGCCAGTTACACTACAACTGTAACGTGCCTCAAATCTATTTATTTGCATTATATTTGTGATTATTATTACTGACAATGGGTCAAAACTATAGGAGAGGATCTGCAGCATGTTATTATAGCACAGGATTACAATGTAAGCTCCTTTTGTAACAAGGCAGAAGTGTCTGGAAAACTGGAGTGACAACTGATCCAGTTAAAAAACCTCTCAACAGATCATGCAAATCTACGATAATCATACAATAATTAATAGTTTTGATAAAATTATTAACCCAAAAGTTGTTTCAAATAATCAAATATGAAGTTTTTACGGCTTTTTTTATCGGTTTCGCGCAGTACGGCACTTCAGTGGGCGTAATTGCTTTCATTTAGAGGCAGTCTTGATACAAACCACAATGTTATTATCTCCCCCTCCATCCCTAATAACACTGGCTAATACTGCCGCTCTCCGATTAATAATACAAGTGTTTTTTTTTGTGTGTGTAGCCTCACCTCGCCTGTGCTTCATCTAAGCTTTGGTCTGTGATGGTCATTATTTGCTGTAATATGTCTCCGATGTCCTGCTTTCTTCCCTCTCCGTCCGTCCCCGCCGTGCCATCCTGCATATGCTGCGCCAGGCCGGGGTGTCCGGCCATGCCTACCCCGTGGGAGTGCATCAACCGAGGCTGCTCGTCCATCCTTGACCACGGTCCCTGCTGCCTCGCCTCCAACTTTTAAAATTTTAATATCAAGAGGGGGGGGGGGGAGGGAAAATATCCTCGGAAATTCCTCTGGATTCCTCTGCGTCTCTCTCACCCCCGACACTCCTCCTTTTTCCTTGGTAAGATTTTCTGGATTTGGGAGGAGGGAGACTGACAAACCCTCTCTCTGCTCTCTCTCTCTCGGTCTCTCTCCCAGCTGGTTTAGGTGAAATCTGATCTGAATCGCTGCTTTTGGCTTTGGCCACTCCTGCACCGCTACTGTAGGGAAGAAAAAAAAAGCAGGATTGAACATTAAAGGCTCCTAATCTGATTAAAAGTGGAGCGCGTTGAGCTCCTCTCACGAATCCTCCGATATGCTCGAGAGCTTGATGCGCTAAAACGCGCTAGACTCAACTTGCCTGTGAAGGTTTTGGATACAAAGTAACCACCAACTGTTATTGTTTCGCTTATGTCTGGTAACTGACTCATAATCAGAGTATGGATGGAAAGCCTCCGCCCCTCGAGCCACGATTGGAGAAGAAGGAGCGCGCAAGTCCCACCTCGGTCCTCTCCGAAAACGTCAATCATCCTCCTCCGGAAGGTGGGACACTGTAATAAACATAAAGAGATGTGACCGGACCGGGTGGCTATACAGTGATGGATAGAGAGTGAATATGTAGCCTAATAAATAACTGTGAGTGGCAGTGAAGCTCTGACCCAACAGGACAGCATGGTGGTGCTTGGAAAAGACACCCTGTCACCCAGACTATATATTTTACTGCTGAATATTTACATCCATGTAATCAGTCACAGGAATAATAAATCAAGATGAATTTATTAGAACATGCAGCAGTTTGTGGGGAGCACTTTAACAAGCCTCATGTTGGAACTGCAGGACCACAACAGTTGTTATAAGAAATGGACGTTAACCAGCCTCTAACATCCTGACACTCTTGTTGGCATCAAATATGTAGTATGTCTAATTGCTATTAGTTCATTGATCGATTAGTCAATTGACAGAAAATAAATCTGCAACTATTTTGATAAATGATTAAAGGGGAACTAAACCAATTTTATACATCAAAGTCTACTACTGCATATGTGAAATAAAGTCATGTAAAGCTTTTCGTGGCTCCAGAGGGAGCTGTGCGAACGAAACCTGATAAATTGCCTCAAGTGATGTCACTTGAGTCAGCGTCGGTTGGTGTTGAAGACTACAAGTTTGAAAATGAAAAGAAATCTGGAGGTGTGGAGTTAAAGAAGTGATCTTACCAGACCTCTGTAGCCCGCTCCTCATCTCTGTTTGAGGCTAGCAGCTCGAGGCTACATTAGCCACTGCTAGCATAACACACCCGAATCTCCGACCGAACTGTCTGCAGTTGAGTTGCATTGTGGGTAATGTAGACGGCAGGTTTTGACAAGGAAGAATAATGTGTGTGAAGAGACGGTATCTCTTGTTCTGCTGCATCGATTTTGATCCTTTTTCTAAAAGAAATCTGTCCATCGTGAGTCCGATAGTGTTACGGGAGTGCAATGCTAAATCGGTAGTGTACTCTTTTAATCACTGGGTCATTATTTAAAGGAAAAATGCCAAAAAATCACCGGTTCCAGCTGATCAAATGTGAATACCTGCAGATTTTCTTAGTCTTCTATGGCATTAAAAGCAATATTCTGTTTGTTTTTCGATTGTTGTTCTGTCAAAACAAGCAATATGAATACGTCAGCTAGGGCTTTGGGGAATTGGGAAACTATTTTCTGACACTTTATAGACCAAACGATTAATCAATTAATTAAGAAAATAGCCGGCAGATTAATTAATAATGGAAATAATTGTTAGTTGCAGCCCTGACCAAGACCAGTGTTTAAATATCTTACCACTCTTTGCATCAAACATGTACTATTTCTTATTGCATGCCAATTATCTTGCATTAACACCTAAAAAATATAAATCATAATATGGATATGCTGCAGTTCTTTGCCTCGGAGTCTGGTCTGTGCTATATCCAAATGCCTCCTTCCCTTCTTTTACTGGCCGGACAGAAATCGATCAGTCAGTTTTCTCATTACGTGCTGAATAGGGAGGTAGGGCAGTAATTGCCACAAGGGGCAGGGTGAGGTTGAGGGTAGTGGTGGTGATAATGTCTGACACTCAGGAGCTGCAAGACTGCACAGCACAGCCCTGAAATGGAAGTCTGCAGTCCAACAGCCATTCTGCTTTATTTGATTCCCTATTTAACAGGGTCATAATGACAGAGGATTATCTTTGTGTTGTAGACCTTGCAAAGGGGATGGTGGTTCAGTTGTAAAAATGCATACTCTAAAGTGTGAAAAAATGTTCTTCAGACATGACAAATATCAAGTTCTTCTTGTGTTTTGACCCAATCATTCTTTTACAAAACAGTGAATATTAAACCACACTCTGATGTTGGGTTGGTTCTTCAAATCCCGATCCATACCTCCCACACATCAGTCTGATTTAAAAATCAAGGGCTGCATTGATTAGTGTGAAATATGATCTAAAGAGCTCATTCTTTTTGCTCTACATTAAAATTTATTCCACTGTAAGCCAGTAGACTGAAATGACCTTATTGCTTGTGGATGGCTTTTGGAAAGTAAACTCTGAATAGAATAAATAAGACCTTGTTTGTGGCTCTGATTGCTGTATTTCACAAAAAGCAGCATTTGCAGCCTTAATGAAAGAGGGAAAAAAAAATCATCTGACATCGCATATTTTCCCTCCATTAAAACCAAATGTGTTGTTGCAGCATTAATAATCCTGCAAAAAAAAAAAAGAGAGATTTGATTATAATTGCAAATGAATTTTGATGTAAATATATTCTTATAAATAGTAGATGTTTTTTTCTCCAGAAGTTGCAGAGTTGTTTTTCAGAGACTAAAAATGTTAATGCCAAGCATGTCGGTATTCCCAAAAGAAATGTGAACTAGTTGAGTTTGTTGAGTTGTGTTGTGTTTACCATCATCCAGTGAGGCGGCGCTGATAAATATGGAACAAGACAGAATGTACCATAGATTATAATACATTTGTGAATGAAAAATGTCAGGGTTTTTTTTTTCACATGAGCCACCTAAACTAAAATAATGTAAGGTCTCATGTAATGTGTTTGGATGGTGTCGACCAAATATGAAGACAGACTATACATATATTTGGTAACACTTCATTATAACCCCCCTACCTAATTTAACAATAATAAGCAGTGTGTACATATTTAATAAATGCTTTACAACACACTATAACACACTTTTAGTTGTAACCAAATATAAGGAGGTTTTAAGCTTAGATTATTTTGTTACATTTATTTTTATGTGTTTATTAATGTATTTGTCAACTATTAATGCTTAACACAGCATAACACGCCGTATAAAGCATTTATTAACCATACACATGAACAAATCATTCACAGGCAGTTCTGAAACTGTTAATAAATTCAAAACTTATGAAATCACATCATTACATATCATTACGACATGTTATGTTATCAGGCATCCATTAACTGCTTATGGGTGCTTCATAAGAGGAGTTATAGTTGTTGACAAATACATTAATAAACACTTAAAATGTCATATCTGTTTACAACAGCATTGTAGTGTGTTATAAACCATTTATTATGTGTTAATAAACAGCTTATAAGTGCTTATTTGGAGAGTTTAAAATAAAGTGTTAACACATATCTTATAATGAAACCATGTAAACCAAACCCCAATATTTCAAGCTTCATAACAAACGCATGCTGACTCCACACGTTCTCCTATCTGGACCAGGGTCAAACAACTCCTCCCAGAGAGAGCTGCAGGTCAGAGCAGGGTAAGTTATGTATGAGCTAGGAACACATTGAGAGAGAAAGCAGCAACTGCATGGCACATCTCTCCAGGAAGTAACCTTGATGAAAAATTCAGTTGTTTGCAGCTCCCGGTGTCCCTCAGGCATGAATAAAGTGAGGCCCAGACAGAGAGAAAAGACCTGGGCTCAGCTTGAAACTACTCACCGACCCACTGCTGAGGCGCACACACATTGGCTAGCATTAGGAGATGGGCACGAATTAAACTTTAATCGCACCTCAAATAGATTAAGCGACAGGAGCCGAGTCAGCATTTCCAAGCCCTTGCTCTGCCTCTGTTGACCATCCTCCTTTGATCTCCTGCTAAATTAAATACCCACAAGTCCCAGTTTCTTTGCACCTCAGATTAGCTTTTAAGCAAAAGAGGTACTTGAAACAAACCTGAGGTAGAAAGCAAAGCCTGCACCGCTGCCCAGTCATTAATGTGATCTCATATATAAATCATCTCATTAAAGGGTTGCTCCAGAGATTTAGTATTGCACTTCCATAAAGTTGGGAGAGACATATTCATTGTCAAAAGTGATGCAGCCGAGGCTGAGATATCCTTTTAGTCCTATATGCGTCATACTTTTATTCCTTAGTGTAGGTCAAGGTCCAAATATGCTGGATCCTACGATAAAACCTTTTTCACAGGAGACATGTCACAGTACGAAAAGCACAGGTGTAAATGATAAAAATAATGATGGCTGAATTCCATTTAGCTGCTGCAGTTTCAGGGTCCTGGTATTGTGCATGCCGACCATGGATGTATTAAGGAAACTGGATTACGCACTCCAGTCGTTCCTGTGGAAGTTGTTCACTGGGTGTATACGCCCGAAAGTCTTTCCAACCTCCATGGGCTCCCGCGTTTTTATTCCGTCTCCGGTCGAGCTGAATTCCTTTTGGCTCCCTGCTCACATGAATGGCATAAAATAATTCAGTGGTACGGCTTTCTAGACATTTTATTGAACTGAATGGATCAAGTTCTGTTAATAAAAAGAGTCAGTTCAGGATGTTTGTGACGCTCAGAAAAATGTATTCATAGTTTTACTGCCAGTTCCTTTTGTAATGATTGTGAATAGGAAAAAGTATTTTGGGGGCCAGTGTGTGCGCCACATGATCCTGCAATACCGAATGTGACCACTATGCCAAAATTGCCTCACAGCAGAGTGTTGTTTCTGGAGTCTTGATGCTGCTTGATGACACTATCGAGGTTATTTTCTCAAACTTTAGAGAGCTCCCTTAACAGTAACAGAAGAATATGCAACTATTCTCACAGACTGAGTAGTACTCCTCATGATGGATACATTTAATCTTTATGTGTAAAATTGGTGTAGTGCCCCTTTAATTCAGTTCCGGCAATGAGCATGATGATGGTTTTCTCAGTAACCACTTAAAGATGAAGGTTATTGTTTTATCTTTTCAGAAACTTTTTTAAATAAGATGTTTTTTTCTTAAAAACAGGTGAACTAGTGTTGCCCCTTTTCATTTAAGGAAATTACATTTTAGGACTCAAGAACAGTCTGTTTAAGATGGAGATTTTATGCTGTGTTTACTTGTTGGTTTGAGTAAACAGATTCCTGCCTTTAACCCAGCAGGATTTGCCTGGATCTTGTAGCTAATGATCGTTTTTAGTGTGGAGGAGCTGGATGTGTCTTTGTGCAGCTGAGGCTAGGTCAGGGTGAAGGATGACTGATATGAAGGGGTTGACCTGTCACATAGCATTTGACTTACTACCCTTGGAAGAGGATAAAAGGGAAGCCAAATGTCAAGTGATACAAGTGACGCATCCTCAAACACACACACACATATACACACAGAGAGGGTTGAGGAGATGAATGTTTTATAATAAAACCTAAAACCCACCAGCCATTCGGAGGATGGCATGTAAAAACAGTAAGCTTATCATTTTCATGAAAATAATAGTCACCGGTGGCACTCGCAGTGTGTCAGCCACAGGATTTCCATGCCCTTTTCTATGAGTGTGTCTGTTCTTGCTGTAGGGCCCCTGTAAGCCCTTAGACCTCTTGGCAAAGCGTGGGTTGTGCCTGGTGGGGGGAGATGTGACGGATGCCGGAGCCTCGGAGCCCGCTAGCTGCTCTGTGAATTTTCCCAGACTCATTTGCATTCATAAAGAGCCTACTCCTTGTCACAGAGTGTTTTCTTTTTTAGTCTGCCTCCAAAAATCCTGTGCGACTCCTGGTGGGAGTGCGCCGGGAAAATCCGACTGTCAAAGACGACAAGACGAATGAATCCCTGTGTCAGACAAGTGTGGCTTCAACGATGACAGATGGAGGAGAGCTGTCCCTCCGTCGATCCGCAGGCTTCATTTTGGAATAAATAAATCTGAATTTCACCCCCTCCCATAATTACAAGTGTTGTTTTATTTGACAGCTCTCTGTGTTTGTTGATGGGAGTGTGTCTGTTGACGTGAGTGTGTGTGTGTGGTGGGTGGTGGCACTGACCAGGTGACAGCTTGATTTAATTCCACCTGGGAGTGACTGCGGTGTGTGGTCTGACTTTTCATTCTAGCTTTCTAATCAAACACCGATGGAACACCTGGAACAGCAGGTGAATGTAAACATGCAATTACATTCAATTAACTTCCAAATTCTCCCCTCTCCTCACGCATCTGCCCTGTTGAAGTGTCCTTGAGCAAAATGCTGCATCCCTTCCACCATTAGCGACGTTCTGTATGCGAACCTGCACTCTGAACTCTTGTGGAAGAAGGGCAGGGACATAACAAGGAACTCTGGGGCCCCTGAAGGAATATTACTCTGGGTCCCCACTTCTTTGCTAAATTAATCCTCGTGGACACTTTGTGTATTTCCAGCCGTGGTTCCCTGGAGTCATCACCACCTTTCACCTCACTAGCAACAAGCACTACATTGTAAAAAGATATTTCCCCAATAGGGGAACTACGAGAATCTTGATATCAGTCGGCAAACGCTTTGTTTCCATTTGCAAAAGAGTGTGGCCGTGCTCTAGTTTATTCATTTCTCCCACCAACAGTTTGTATTTGTGTTTGTTAGGATTCTCAAAGCCACGCCTCCTTTTTCATGATCCAATCAAATCTGAAGGATTTCAATTAAATCCCTCTTGTAACTATACTGTGCTCACAGATATCGTTTCACTTGGAAATACCTAATATTACAGAAGATCTAACTTCCATGTTTAAACATATTACCTGACGCTCCGTCATGTAACATGTTTGGTTTTTATGTAGTTATATTGAGATTGGTGTAATGATGATATTGCTTAAATGAGTGGAGTATTATTAACTGTAATATATACTGCATATAGTGTACTGTAAGTGTAAATTATTGATTTTACCCCAAGAAGAGTAGTTGTTGCCAGGGTAATTACTGATGGTATCCAAATAAACAATAAACGTTACCAGTTTACACCAGTGACAGTGCAGTTACAATAAGAGTAAAAGGATGAATGACTGAATAAATAAATAAATAAAATGCAACTAATTGATACTTCAATGAACGATCATTATTTTCTTCTAAAAAACAAACTCCTGGACAATATGAACTGCTGCTACTGGAGGACCCGAAACATTAATGTCACTGAATTTTTTTCATGTAAACATGAAAAGAATAAAAAAGGCTACACAAGGTTTGGAAGAGCTTGTCGTTTCTCCACAGAACAGCAGAAAAAAACAACAGAGCAAGTTGAATGTGAGCGACACAGATTCCCTAAACCTCAAAGAACACGGTGCAAGTGGAGGATGATAAAAAAGGAGAACATCTGGTGAGCCGAGCACAGTGCCAGGACAAGACAAAGCCATGTGTCTGGCAGACACATACCTACTACACACAAAGCTAAACACACACACACCCAAACATTTATTCATGCATGCACACTCAAGCCCGCCTGCCCCCGAACTTGCAAACAAGCAAAAAAATCCCCCCTACACACACACACACTTAACAATCACACACACATACATGCACGTTACATTCATTGTGCCGGCACTCACGCACAGCAGGGTGCAGTAAGAGGGAAGAAAAAAGAAAAAGCAAAAGTAGGATGTGATTGGAGAGTCCACTGTTCAGACAAGACTAATCTGCATACTCGGAGGCTTAGAAGTGAATATGCATGAGGGAATAAAACGATATGCCTTCAAGCAGACCACCCGCTCTCTTTGGATTACTGTACCCACCTCCGAGCCTTTTATCTTCTTGTTGGCATGCAATCAAGCTGATTTAGTGTGCAGTGGCTGATGGCTTCACACAATGGATTGGACTTTAAGAGATGTTAACCTGTTGACAAAGAAAAAAACACTGTCACCAAAGCAAAAGGAAAATTCAAAAAAGGGTTTATGTTTAAAAATTCACCAAAATATGGACCAGAATTATCCTGGAAGGTGTTTTTTGTGCATATTTTTCAGGCCTGTTTTGGTTAAATATAAGAAGAACCAACTGATGATAGAGAAGCAAAACAGAGAGAGAATGAATATTTGGAGGAAGTGCGCAGTATTAGACACAGAGCTCTGATGACCCATCAAATATTGAAGAAATGTCTGCTGGAACCATGAATTCATATTTCAGACAGACTTCCTCTAAGACTGTCCTCGCCAATGAATGAATATTTCATTTCAGAAAATAGAGTGGCCCTGAAAGGCACCATTACCAAACCCTAATGTCAAGGGGAAAACATTCTCCACATTTAGTTGAAAGTTAGGGTGAAATGATAAGAGCCGTCCATGCATAACACAATCTGATGGGGTAATGCATTGGCATCACATTAGCATGACTGTGTTTGACTGCATGGCAGTGTGTGTGAATGTGTGTGTGTGTGTGTGTGTGTGTGTGTGAGTAGGTTTTCCCAAATGACTCAAATGAAAAACTGGGGAACTCGGAGCACAAGGGTTTTCAATTTATCATCTCGCTCATCTGGTGAGCAGGAACAAAAGTCAAATATGTTTAAAAACTCAACTCACACACAGTCAGTGCATTAACGTGTAGAGCAATAATCTGGCGTTCGACTGCAGTTTTTTCCCATTTTCAAGAATATCCCAGTTAAAAAAGCTAGATTCCTGCAGGAAAAACCTGATTTTTTGGAGGAATATAGCAAGTTTTTTGCAGGTCTTTTAAGTGTGCGCATGTGCATGGAAAAGGCTCTTGATACGCAAAACAACAAATGTACGGCAACTAATAAACAAATGAAAGGGCATGGGCTTGGTTTCAGGGACACAAGGGCAGGCAGTGGTGGAAAGTACATTTACTTAATTACTGTGTTAAGTAATAATCCCTCCCAGTGAAAATAGTTCATCCACGGCAAACAATTCCTTCGAGAAATTTAAAGTCATAACCTTATTTAGTAAGATCATGACTATAAAACTACATACATTCTCAATCTATCATTGTGTCTCCATCATCAGTGGTACGATATGCTAGCTAGGTAGCTACGTAAAGTAGAAATTGACGTCACAACAAGGAAGAGTGACAACATGATACTGAGTGACTCATTCACTTAATATATGTGAAGGGAGCTTACACACCAACTCGACATATGTTGGCACTGGTCCTTCGTCGTCATGGTACGCATATAATAAACATGTGAAACGGTCACAGTTTGGTTAGGTTTAGGAAAAGATTGTGGTTTGGGTTAAAATAAGTACGTTAGTAAGTTAAGTTTAGTAAGTTAAGTTACGTCCTGTCACTCACGTAACTTAACTTACATACGTAAGTTAAAATAAGTCAAGGTTGACTTTTGCTTTCATATGGGACACAAACAGCGGTCTCCTGAGTCAAAGTCCTGTGTTGTTTGATCCATCCATCCCAACCACCCCAACCTCCCCCCATGCAGATTTTGTCGCTCTTTATACAACCTTACCTGACTTCCGCTTTGCGACTAGAGGTCGCCGTACATACAAATGTAAATATGTGTCGTAATAAGCTGCTGCACAGACAACCAATACGGACGTATTTTTGGGGAGGACAGTCTCTTTCGGATGGGATTGAAACAATATGAAAATTTGTTTCAGCTTTGCTGTTACAAGCCATAATGCTGGTAGGGATATTTCAGACTTCCTGAAAGTTGGTAGGATTCATATCCATATCATCCCTTAGGAAATAAAGTAAAAATAAAATGTTGGTGAAGTAATGTCCTTTTTTGAGGGTGTAGGAGGAAATCTGATAAAGTGAAGTGGGGTAATCAGACTAATGCGACACGTGCAAACGCTTTATTTGATTTCCTGTCTTTAATCCGTTTTTTGTGTGTGCATTTAAACAGTCGTGTCATGCTGCACGGTGTATAACAAGAGCAGCAGGAGAGGTCATCCCTGAGCAACAACACCTGCAAAGTCTCTGCACAGAAAGAAAGACAGCGAGAAGACGAGAGCCACAGACAGAGATGTCCGTGGTGTGGAAATAGTTAAAGCCATAAAGACGTACAGTACCTCAGCCATGACCCTGTGCCCTCCTAGGTATCCCCCTGCGCAGAATTCTTATTCCCTACCAAACTGACAAAGTGTTTTTAATCTTTTCTTTCCCTCTCTCCTGGAGATTGGGGAAACAAAAATCAATAGCTCCTGGCAGGCGATCTAGCAGGCTGGTGAATTACAGGGTCTGCGCTGCAACCAGAGCGCTGCATCACAGGGGCCTTGGAATGAGAGACCTTGGGAGAGGCATCAGAGACACGGAGGTTGCAGGGTCACTCTGGGTCCGCAGTCTGAGGAGCGGGGTATTTACTGCCTCGGCCAGCTCGCCGCGATGAAAAATAACTGCCACACAGCAGAGAGAGGGATTGCTAGGGTGAGAAAGATGGCGAGAGAGACAGATAAGACAGACAGAACGGAAGAGAGGTTGGTGGTGCATATACGAGCAGCTGAAGTCTTGGGAGAGTTTGCTGTGATTTCTGTGTACTCCCGTCATGGGCTATGTGCAGTACAGGTATGATGTCAAGCAGAAGACTAATGCTTTTTTTCCTTCTTTCTCCCAAATGGGAAATGATTCATTAGCGTTTGGTTATTTAGAATGTGGCAGTGCTGGCCGATCAATATGCATGGGCCCATCTGTCAATACGTGATTTCTATTTCTGCTGGTAATTAGCTGATGTGGCCCAGTGGTTGTGAATATTGCCTGGCAACTGACAGCCTGGTTGTTTCTGTCATCACTGGGGGGTGCGCAGGTGGTAGTAGCTCACTGCCGATCGATAAAATACTGTGCTTCAAGGCCCAAACCAGGTTCATAAAGACATCCTCCTTGATAAAATATGGAGTAAAGAGGCATTTCTAAATTTTCAGTCATTTCGGTATGAAGGACGGTTTAGATTTATGCTCAAAAACCAAAGTCATTCAATCATGAATCATAAATTATAACAATGACAGAGTCAAAGTTTTACATAAACTTTGAACAGCCATTCCTGTAAACATACATTTGCTCCAAAGGTGGAGGCTGCATCTCAGGCTCTATTGAGAAAATGTGTCAGATCACTCAATTATAACAACTTGAGACAGCTGGCAGCGAGACAATTAGGAGTGTGAAAATGATAATGATGATTACCATGAACAAAATGTTTAATTGCTTTGTTTTCAAAGCAAGCAGATATTTGCAGGCTAGTGTGCAACGTCTAGTCTGTCTGTGGCTAACGTGGATTTCGGGATTGGTTCAGTTGTTTACCATCAACTGGAGTGACCTTAACGATGATCAAATCATCACTGTCCAATAAAAAACAGACTGCGTTGGAATTTTTCAGATAAACTGAGGGATTAAGTTTTCCTTTGTGGGATGAGAAAATTCTTCTTCTTCTTATCCAAAACAAACCATTTAAAAACCCACTGAATTATCTGAAAATTACTAGTTATTAAGATACTAAAAATTACTAAACGGGGCTACCGGGCACAGGCCCAGGCGCCCAAGGGACAGGGGGGCCCTGGGCCAGAGCCACTGTTAACAATTCTTGTTGGAAAGTCAATTAAACAAATACAATGAGACGCAAAACGATCGCAAAGACACACAAAACGATCACAAAGAGACTCCAAACGATCACGATGAGACGCAAACTGTCCACAAATAGATGCAAAACGACCACAGAGACGCAAACGACCACAAAAAACTCTTTCAGTCTGGTTGTCTTCTTTGTACAGACACCATCACTATTATCCAGTCATACCAGAAACATTTGAATCTTTTGAGCTCCTTACATTTAATCAACTAAACCCAGATGCCAAATTAGATGTATTGGCTTTGTTTTGGCTTCTATTTGCTGTCTGTTGCACTAGTAGCAGCACTTTAAATGGCTTATTGAACTGCATCAATCTTGTGCCAATAAAATGATGCCATTCCTTGAACACTAAACGTTAAATCCGGTAAAATCTGCCTTTACTCTTAAACAGTTTCTCTTCAGTGCTACACCTGAGCTGTTACATGTGTTACATTCCCTCATTTGATCCTCACGATATGTGTCCAAGTTTATAAGTTCACTCAAAGAGAAAAGCTGACGAGCAGAGGTGGAGTAAACCCTGCAGAAGGATGCCTCTCTGTCTCTCATTGGCATTTGCATATTAGAGTGTTTTCTGGGGAAAATGAGCTGTAGAAATTAATTCAGGATTAATTGGTGCCTTTATCTCATTAGGACAATCTAATTTAGGGGATGATGGAATTGTTTAGACTCCCTTTTGCATAATTGGATTGCGGTGAATGGCTGTCATTACCGTCTTTTTAGCATCGTCTGTGGGCCCCCTCTCTCTCTTGCAGGCCCCAGCCTCATAAAGAGCGATGATGTGTTACGCCAGTGTTTTGCTAACCCCTGGAACACACCAGCCATGCTGCAAGAGGCAAGCATGTGGCTAACCACGCAGCAGTGATTAACTCTCTTTTCAGAGCCATTAGCATTACAGCAAGCAGCACGCTGTTGAGGAGATTTCATATGAACACATAAGCATGTGGCTAACAACACGGCGATCATCGACTGTTAGAGGCAGCGATTAGTTTTTAGTCTCAGCTGCTGTCACGCTTTGTGGTTTGTGGTCCTGACAGCATTACCTGACCCCTAGAGGAGCTGGACATGACACCTTAAAATCTCTCAATGCTTTTCGAGAGGCTTTTCTTTTCTTGTCCAGCATATTTCCGACACATTTCGCCCTTTCATTACTTCCACAATATCTCTGAGACAGTTTGCAGTGGGCTGTTTTTTTGTTTTTTTTCAACGTGGGATGAAAATCAATAGGAGAGGAGCAAAGCTCATGTAAAGGATCACTCACTGGAATACCTGATCTTCTCACTTCAACAACATTGATGTAACTATGGAAACAAGTTCCCAAGATGAACGGGGATATGCCTATCTCCTGACAAAAGGCTTTTTTATATCTCTCCCAGCCAGTTACCCTATACCACAACACAGGAGAAGCTTATATCTGCTGCTCCCCGCCATGATACCGTCATCATTTTTCTGAAAGCACAAATTGTATAGATATTATTCTGCGGGCCGCTCTCTGGTAAACAAGGCAGAGTGAAATCTAATCTATGGTGCTGATACTCAGGCTGTGCCAGGCTAATTGAGTTGATGTAGTCTGTCCCTGGAGGAGCTGGACATACAGTAAAGACAGACTCTATCAAGTCATATAGCTCCTGTACTGTACTTACTGGAAGTGACTTGCGTTTATATTGTCACAGTTGTCAACGCATGAAACTACTGGTTTCTGCTGAACTGCAATCTGATTACTTGCATGCTGTTATGAGGAATAAACTGCAGAAAAGAAACAACATGCTTCTGTGTCTCTCCTTGTGTCTGCCGTCATTATCTAACCCCCCTCCACCCCATGTTCGTGATGCATTCTGTGTCATGCTTTTGATGCATTTTGGCCCCCCTCTCCTCGTCTAGTGCCATTTCCATTCTTTGCATAAATGCAGTCTAACAGTATTAAGTATTCATGCGTGTTGGGGAAGGTGGTGCCTGTCCTTCAGGGTAAGTGTCAGGCCTGCGTGCAGCACAAGAAAAGCCCCGGGGAGAGGAGAACATTAGGATCCATCAGCCTGACAGACAAATCATTCTCTCATGTAAACATAAATATGAGGGTATGTTTCCACCGCCATCCCACTATCTGTTGCTAGGCTACCTTGCATTAAGCAGTGTAGCTGTCCCTGTTCATTTTGCTCCAGGGATTCCAGCAATACCATCATATAACCTGCTGAGTCTTAATGAGAAGGCCTGCTCATATGAGTGGATATGAACATGGTGAGATGTGAAATTTATTCAAAACACAGGAATTCAGCTGTCTGTCAGCGAAGAGTAGCAGCATGGAAATGTTTATGAATTTGAAGTGTTTTGGAAAAGAAGCTTTGAGGGAAATATTTCTCTGTCTCGGCACAAACACACCTGACACAAGAAAAGGTCACGATGGATCAACACACACACACACACACACATACAGTACATGCATGCACTGATGCAACACACACAGGCTTACACACTTGCTTAGGCGCACACGCGTGCACAATAAACAATATGTGACGCTGAGCTCCATAAAGGTCATTTGTTGTTGAGAAATCACTGATCCCCAAATGCATTAACAAAGTCAATTAACTATTCTCCGACAAAGAAGAAAGAAACCCATCTCCAATAAAAACAGAGCACCGAGCGTCGTCCAAGCACCCCCACAATTACAACTCCGCGTCCCCAGATAATTATGTGAGCCATAAATGGGGAGAGAAAGACAGTAGAAGGCAATGGTCACTGAGAAGAAAGAGCAGGGAGATGAGGGAAAGGAGCGCCAACAGCTGGTTTGAATAGATTGTGTGTGGGATGAATTAAAAAGTTGAACCTTTCCCTGGCCGTATTCAGATGTCTGCCTCTGGGTGATTAATCATGGCCGTCAGGACCTGTAATCCTTTTCAGTGGGAAACAAATGCAGCCACTGTCCTCTCTTCTCCAAAGCGCCCAGGGCCCAGGGCCACCAGCCCGCCTGCCTGGTCACAATACCTGAACCACAGAGAAGGCACCCTGGGGAGCGGGGATGTGTGGACACACTGTAATCTGCTCCAAACATGATGGGATGAACAAAAACGCCGGATTTCAACAAAATTGTATGGCACCCTTTATTGGTTTTGTACATCCCTTTTGTATCTCGCAGTCAATAGTTGAGGCAGGTGGCACGACTGCAGGTCCAACTGATGAAACGTAAATGGGACAGCTATAAAAAATACCTTTTGAGCTTTTTTATCCTTAAAGAAGACAGGATTTAAAGAAGACTGTGAATGGATTTCAGATGACAGAGGAGTTTTCTCTCTGGCTGATATCAGACCTTTTCTGCTTGCAGCTACTTTAGTCAGTGAACTTCATGTCACGTTCCTACATGGTGGTAAACAGCTGATCTAGTTTAGAAAAGACAGTGAGAAAGTCAAGAGCCAGCAACATTGAGAGCCCGGGAGAAGAAAGTGTGTCATCAGCATAAAAATAGAAGCCCGCTAACGAATTCCTAATCATATCCCCCATTTCCTCAAGGGGCTATGCTAAAGAGGTTAAAACACCAGCCGGTAGATGAGAATATGTGGCACATTAGCTCTAGAGATTATTTCTTGGCATTCCAAAGGTTTTCACTGTTGGTGATTGTTAAATTCACCATTATCTCCACAGAACTACAAAACACGAGTATTCTCTGTGCAGCCATGTATCCTTTCTGCAAATGTTAAAAGCTCAATAATGGAGAGTAATTTCTAACACTAGTGAGGATATCAGGGCTGCTTTGCGCCCACTCTGTCAATCAATCAAGTGAAAATAATATCTTAAAAGCAGAATGCACCACTTACACATCAAAGGCAGTGGAAAAGCATCAATCTTGACTTAAGCTCGACTGAATCAAGTAATGCCTGTGCAGCTTTTACGAGTGAATAAATTGAATGCCCTTCAAAAGAAAACCCCCATACTAATTCTAATGGTGTATATAGCCTTGGAGTAATCACCTAAAAAAAACTTAGTATTAAAAAATCTTTTGTATCCAACAAAAGGCAAATGTCAGTGTTCCCACTGAGTGAAGGAGTGCTTTTATATGTGTGAAAGGTTGTGAGGGTAGTAATTCACCGCGGCTGCAGAAGGTGGTGTATGTTGGCAGCATGGCAGACTGTGGAGAATGGGCCACGGCCAGCCGTTTCCAGAGCCTTTGTGTGTCTCTGTTTGACCAGGCGTCTCCTGGTCCACAGGAGCACAGCTTCAACACATCTAGCAAAGGAACAAAGCAGCCATTATCAGCCCTATCTCATCCCCACCCTGCCGCGACTCACTGACATCCAGCTTTGCTGGGGGACTCTGAAGCGGACACTGAAGCGGACTGGGAGGTCCATTAAACACATAGGCGACACCTTAGCTGTGGACAAACATCAACACAATAGCATGCAGCACTGGTTGCCACGGAGATGGGAGAAAACAGAGTACAGCGCCAGCGGTGACAAAGAAAGGGAGGGGTCAGCCATTATGGGCCACTGGCAACTGAAAAGCCTCTGCAAACTGCCCTGTGAAACACAACACCCTTTTTACTTTGTGTCACAAACACTGTATACTTAAAGCGTCCATTCAGTTACATGTAAAGAATGCCATTACCAACAAGTCAGCTGCATCCAGGATCTCTGCAAAGAAATTATTCTACAATAACGCAAAGTGTTTGCTAACAAGAGTAGAGCTTGAGACTAAAGCATATGTGCAGTTTCAGGCTTGAAGTAACTCTACTTATAAATATCAGCGAATCTCATGTTAGCTAAGACCGGCTATAAACCCAGTGATTCAAACATCTACATTTTCTCATTTCTGACATCAGTGGTCAGTGAAAACAAAGTATCTCCATATTTATATTACATTTATATTATATTATTTGTACGTTTTCAGATAAATTGAAGGATTAAAAATGCTCTTATGGGTTTTCAAAACTACCACACACCACCACAAGACACAAAGGTGCTAGATGTAAAAAATAGTAAATGAATAAGCTTTCGCTCACATAGACCTTGAACATCGTGAAGGTTGTGCTTTGACAACAGACTATGTGATGGTAGACAGTAAATTAAGCGTTTGCAATGAAGGTAAGTGTGTGCAGATGTTTAGATTTTTTCCCTTTGTGGGTTGAGAAAAGTCTCCTTCGGCTAAATCTAAATCCCATTGAAATAACTAAAGAAATACATTGTGAAGAAGCTTAAAACAAAGCAGTTTTGTCTTGCTTCATGAAACGTTGACATTTTGGAAATACACGTCTTTCACAGGACAGCGAGAATATGTTGTCACCAACACACATGCTAATGTTGTGCTATCAGTCTGTTAACAAGAGTTGTTTTTGTTTAATAATGATGGATGTCTCACGTTGCCAACTGCTCTTTGTTACGACCACAAAAAATAAATTGTGAAAGTACAAATGAGTGTGGTGAAGAGAGAAAAGCTCAAAGTCGTGGTATACAAATGTGTGTGCATACATACACACAAAGAAGAGTTTACATGTTTCCGTCAGGACCTTTAGTGGGTGTTGATTTGAATACTATAAACTCAAATCACTGAATTACAAAACCCAAGTAAACCAAATTAAAGCCTGTTCATTGTCTAGTTAGTGTCATAACAGAAGAACAGAAGTTTACAACTGACCAGTTATAAGTTGGGTATTTGCATTGTTTGCAGATTTTTTGTACATCAAATTATTATGTTTCCTTGCTGGAGTGCTACAGTCAATTACTCTCTGCCTAGGTCTACTGTAGAAATGCCAATCATGATATCCATAAATCATACAGTATTTACAAATGAATAAAGTTGAGGTTTTGCCTTTAGATGATGATTTCAAGTGTAAATCCAATTCAAACGCTGTGTGGGCCAAATTAAATTGGACATATTAGCTGAGTTAGCAAATATGCTGGAATTTATAGAGAGTATTGTGAAAATTGGCCACATATCCAACAATGTTTCATGCTTTGATTCAGCACAAACTGTACGTGGTGATTTATAGTGCTTTTCTGCATCAAAAGCTTTTGCTGTTCGAGCCTGCTTTCTGTCTCTTTTTCACTTATGACCGGCGAATAAAACCCGTCGATACAATCATCCCCTCTGACCTCTGAATCTGACAGCATGTCTGCTAAACACTTCAAGTATAAGACTCCAAGAAGCAAGTCAGTTTCCCTCTCTCTCTCTTTCCCTCTCCTCTCTTCCTGTACTGCTTGTGCGCACAGCTCTTCCTTCTCTCCACCTGCTTGAGCTGCTGTGGCCTTGTCTGAATCCTCTGAATTCCCAGTCCACTGCAGTGTATCCGCCTGGAAACACCACAGATGCCAGCACTTGGTAAGTTGCAAAAAAAAAAGACAAAAAAAAAAACAGTAAAGTGATGGGATGAAGATGTCAGTTATGGCAAATAGAACTCTGTCACACTCCTATAACATCTCTGTCACTGATTATCAGACCGGAGAGTCGAACACACTCACACACTCACAAACAATGTTGGGCTGATAAACAGAAGCACGAGAGGAAGGAACCAGATGACACAGATTTGGAAATTAAAAAGTATGTTTAGGTGACGAGATGGGCATAATAAAGAGAATATATAGATGGGTGACGTGACAGCTAGCCAAAAGTGAAGCCAAAATGTCTCAATCACCCTCTGGTGGCTGGCTGCAGTATAGGTCATAAGCCCCGCCCTCTCCATGTTAACGGATGGGACTTGGGCCAAACTGAAAAGTCAAAGTCCACGTCAAATAAATGTTTCCCAAAGATGATTTCTGTCATTTTAGGTAGTTCTTATCACGCTGATGTTTGTTCAAGTGTTAATTTTTCTGATAAGTTTGGTTTTAATTCGTTATTTGATGCTATAAAACTGGGTGTCACGTCATGATTGACAACTGTGAGTGTACTCGCGATTGGTTCAGGCGGGTGTATAGGCGGGACCTCGACACCCCGGCTCCACCGCGGATCACTACTGCGCAGACTCTGGCTCCAAATGACGTCACCAGCGCAAGATGGCAGCTCCCATATCCGGGGTATTTTGGCTTCATTTTGTACAGTGGGAGGAAGTGGAGACGCGTCGTCCATCTTTATATACAGTCTATGGTTAGGACAATGTCGGACTCATGACTCAGTGCGGACAGTTTTTTACGCAGCAGCAGAACCAGGGATATCGTCTTTTTTATTGCACGCATTCTTCTTCCTTGTCAAAACATTACCCACAATACAACTCATCCACCGACAGTTCTGTCGGAGAGTCCTGTGTTATGCTAGTAGCGGCTAATGTAGCCCAGAGCCGCAAGCCTCAATCAGAGATGAGGAGCGGGCTACAGAGGTCTGTATAAAATGCAGTAATACAGTAATCCTTTCTCAGTGTAGGGGCCAGAGTAAGATGGCTTTCCACCTTTGTCTTATGCTCAGGGTATAATGAAGACCTAAAAAACTGTGATGGCAATAATGTTCTATAAAACCTCCCAGTGAAAGCTTCACACACTAATTACTGTATGTTGAGAGAAGAGGGCTGAAATGTGCTGAGTAACAGATGGTGCAGACTTCCTTAAATGTGTTTTTACAAATGCAGTCATCTGTACAGGCGTGACAGTGGATGTATTAATAGGAGGAGGGGGCCCACTGAGGCTGTAGATTTTTGTGCTACGCCACTGTGAAGAGACATAGTACAGAGTGCTCTGAGAAAACAACAACCTGAGGACCCAGCATTGATTTCATATCTAATTTATTTCAGTCCAGACAGGGGTTTGAGCGAAGGGAGGGTCTTAAGCACTTGGGTTGTTTTTCTTGAGTCCTCCAGGGCGGGAGGGGAGGATCACGGGGTGAGGAGTCAAGGGGAGGACAAGGTGACTGATTGAGCTGAGGCATTAGGTCAGCGTCGGGCAGCTGAATCAAACTCAACCAAGACCCTCCTCACAACTAACTATGATCAAATACATCATCCGGCTCTGTCAACACATGTGTCCAGCTGGACACTATATCACTTCCACATGTGCATATGGGCTGAGCTACACGGCAACACGCGTTAACGGGCTTATCAGCATGCAGCTCAAAGCAGAGCGCCGACAAAAGCAGCGTTTCGGCGGAATAATGGATGCATGAAATCAATCTGTGAGTTTCAAAAGGTCATCCTGTGCAAAGAAACCATATCATATCATCTCTAAAAGAAATTCAACAAGAGGACATTAATTGGAAACGGGTGAACACGAGTTAAGTTGTTTTAAAATTCAAAACGTGTGTGCTTTATACATTAGCCAGATAATTAATGTGCTGCAATCATCACTAGTCGCTATTGGGATGAGAATTAATCTACAGCAATAGCTCCATTTCAAAGAAAATGTATCACAAAGTACATGATTCTTTTCAGTATTCTTCCAACATTCATCCACAGTATTTCCAATACAGAATTCAATTATGCGGAACACCTGAGCAAACAATATCTCACAGCCAATTATTCAGCGCCTTGGAAACCATTGGCAAACAAATTAGCAATGTTAATGTGAGAGTGTCTTGATATTTTTGGCTGTGTGTGCTCACAAAGGCAGCAGCACAGCCCACCACCCCCACCCCCTCACTCTCTAGCTTTTTGGGTTACTGTTGACTGATGAATTAAACAGATTGGACTTGATTTGAGAATTAAAAAAAGGAAATTTCAGGTGTCAGTCTGCCCCCATCTTCCTCAGACGAGAGTCATCTTCAGACTGCAATCACCGATTTCTGCGTTCATCATTGTCAGAAGCTTCCATATCATAAAAAATGATGTTTTTGACTACAGACAGCCGTATTTCAGCTTCAGTTTGAGCAGTGCTATTCCGGTTGACATTTCAGCTTCCAGACAGAACAATGAAAAGCTACCATGAGATATCTTGGCAAGACTATTGCCCTGTGTATTGATTGGGCAGAGGCCCAACTTCCCCTCACTAAAAAGAGATTAAAATATCAGACTTGTCTAAGACATTTATGGAGTCTGTGACCTCAGCCAATGCTAAAGTGGAGTACATACATCATAGTCCATCTCTGTGAGCTACACTGAGTCTTGAGTAGCACTGACAGAGAGAGGAAAGAGGCTGAACATTCAACTGCACCTTCCTGGGCTAATGCTGAAGGGATTTAGCTACAAATCGTGGGTGTAAATCAACTTAGTTGCTGTTTCATTAAAAATTCACACCACGTTGTTGCATGTAAATGTTTAACACTGTGAGCTGTTGTCTGGGATGCTTCTCTTACACCTTCTCTTTTAGTTAAAATGGATGAGATAGATTCTGTGGGAAAGGCAGGGAGACAAAAGCGTGAAAGATGTGTGTATCCATTCACAGCTCCAGAGGACCTTCATTACAGAGCGAGCAGGTCCTGTCAACGTCTTTTCATTACATGGTCCCATATATCCACCCCTGGTGTCCAAACGGTCCGCTCTGTCGCCTGTCAAGAAAAGGCACTCTCGGGGAAAGTCCTCCTATCTCCCCGATCCCCCTCACCACGCCTGATTCCAGACTGCGAGGCGGGAGAGGCCAGGCAGAAAGGGAGGAATCGTGTTTGCCATCAACAGCTCAAGAGAGTAGCATGGCAGCAAGATTGATGACACCCTCCCTGAAAGTAACAAAAGAACTCCTGTGCACGAGGGCCCGCTTATGGGGCTTGATAGAGTTGTCATCCTCTTAATAAACAGCTCTGATATGTCAGCGGCAGTGGCAGCAGGGACTACACCATGCTCACCCACCAAGCCATGGACAGGACCACCTACTGGCATCGCGGCGCACACATCCGTGGGCAATCTCTCCATATGGAGGCCCCTGTGGGCGTTAGCAGGGCGATTAATGGAGAAGAATAAATAAACGACAAAAAACATTCCTGTCTCTTCATTGTTGTGCAAGAGACTCTGAAGGTAAATTATGCAATAACATCTGTGAGCAAAAAATTAGAATTCATCCTGGTTTTTCTGTGCTTGAGTTTATCTGTGTGACATAAACAAGTGGCATTATTTTTTTATTTTGAGCTTTATGAATATGGGACAACAGGGTCGGCTCCAGAACAAATGAAACAGGTAGACAACAGGTTTGCATTGAGGGGCTGATGTGTGCTCACACTACAAATAATAAATATACGTACGAGTGCTACAAACAGAGCTTAGCCAACATAATACAAACCACTTCCATGTCAAAAAACATAGAAAACACCAAAGCAACTGTTAAATAAATGTATATTTTAGGAAATACAGTTAATCGCTTTCTTGTCAAGAGTTAGAGTTAGATGAGGAGATTGATACCACTCTCATATCAGTCCATTAAATATGGAGCTGGGGCAGGAGATGGTTAGCAAAATGAGGGACAAATCACATAGCATCCTGCTGGCTTATACCGGTTTGGCTTATTATTTTAGCTAAGCTATTTTCTTGAAATAATAATTTAAAATACGTTGACGATACAGCTTGAAATTTGACTTGACAGTAACATAAGAAGTTTAACTAATTGGCTAGCCAATAGTTAAGACTACTGTCTTATAAATCACCTTAGATACGGAGAAAAAAGACAAAAATTAACATAATCTTTTTGAAATAGTTTTGCAAAATACAATATTGCATTGAAGCTCACACTGGTCTGCACTTGGTTGTGTGTGTGTTCTCATAGGAAGAGAATGTATGAAGATTTTGGAGGAATTTGTGGAACAATTTGTAACAGTCTTCTTTGACTTGAATTTTATTAAATTGAAAGTCAAGTGAAAGTCAAGTTTAGAGATTAACTGGAAACTGACTTGAAGAAGCTGTAAATATATATAAATTAAGAATATACAAGTCAAAACTATAATAAAACCATATTAATGTTATTAATGTTATGTATATCAGCTATTATAATAAAGCATAATTTCCATTTAAAATTGTGGTTCACAGGAGCATCCCAGCTGTTCTCTGTTTTGATACAAATCTTAATTTAAAAACCAAAAACAAAATAAAGGCAGCAAATTTTATCAGCTGTAGACATCCCATATGAATTCGAGAGACCAGGATGACAAACACACAAATTCATGCCAAGAAAATGGAGCAAAAAATCATTTTATATAGTCTGCCACTTACAATATTCACTTATTTTTCACCAGAAACGTTGTTGTCTCTGTCACGATTCAATCTGCAGCACACTCCCCACACGCTGTATAATACCTAGTTAAAGCCAGCAGGGTGTGAAATGGTATTTGGAAGTAAATGAAACTGACTATGAAACAGTGGAGTTGGGAGATATTGCCATGTCAAGATGACAGACAAGTCCTGGAATGGAGCAAAAAAGTTATTATCCCAAAGAAGAGCAAGGCTGGATTAAATATAACCCATGATGCCTCATGCTGCTCTGCCTTCATCCTCGCTGATACCGGAGAGAGAATACAGACAAAAATCACACAAAGGCAGCAATCCCAGCAGCAGCTAGTGCTCCTGCTGATTTTCATTTGAACAATCAATAGTATTTCATGCTGCCGTGCCAATAAGTGTTATTGCAAAGTGTTTGGTTATTGATGCTCCATATAAAGTGTTTTGAAGGAGCTTTAGAGGAACAAAATCCCTCGAGGCTCCTCCTGGCCTGATTTACAGCCGAACCGATGAGTCACAGAGGACATGCTGGGCATTGAAATAGCGACAAGTATGTTGTCAGCCTTATTAATTTTTAAGGTAGAGTGTTGTCCTGTGGTTTGTAGAGGACATTATGATATATGACGGCCAAGGGATCGCAGGGGTTAGGGCCTAATTGTTAGAAGGTTGAGTGGGGTGAAGGCGTAAGATTTGTGGAGGGTTATTCATCAACCTCTGCGCTGCAAACCAGGAGGTGAGTTTTAAAGTCTGGAGAGAAAGTTTGTCGTGCACTTTTCTGAGAATAGTTATACAATACAGCTCCATTGGAAGAGTCACATGGTCAAAAACATCCTTCATTTGTGTCTCTGACTTCAAAAGCCTCGCCTCAATAAACTATGTTTATATGATTGCTTAAAATAGCACCACTGTACCCTGGCCTGTCACTGCAGTTTCCTCTATAGAGGGCTTTAGTCATATTTTGGAAACCAGTTTGCATTACATCATACATAGATCTGACATGTAATCTTTTTCATCCAACTGAATGGTGAATGTCGCCTTTATAATCGTAGAATTACACTGTAAAAATTGGCTTTGTATGAAGTTCTTTGGTTTTAATATTTCTCTGTTGAATGTATGTTGAGCCCAATTAAGAAAAATCGAAAAGCTGAAGGGGAAAATTCCACTTTAGTTGCTCAGTGGTTCAAAACAGAAACCATGGACCCTTTTTCTGCCAGATGAAGGCCTATGTTGGTAGCTGCTGCCCTCTGCTGGAATATCAAGTGATTCTCCAAAACAAAGACATTTCTGTTTGACCACAATACCCTGCATTCCTGTTGACATGCAAATTTCGATCTTTGTCTTTTGTATCTTTGATAAATTATGAGACTGAAGCTAAAGAAGCTGTATGCTGCACTTCCTTCTTAACCTCCCAAAGAAGATGGTCATTAAAGAACGTTTCAGAGCTGTGCAGTGAAACTGATCAACACTGTTAGTGAATGTCTGATTTTGCAACATATAAAAACTAAATGTTAGTATTTTGTTAAATGCTTGTAAAATTAAACACACATTGTTCAGTGATTAGCACAGCACCCAACTACTGCAACTGCTAAAACTACTATAATCATATAATAATATCCAGGATTTCTGCCAACACCAAGTACCAATCCTATATCAGTGTTCTCTTTTTTCCAAATGTAAAGGATTTAAATTTTTTTCTAAAAAGCACTGATTTAATGAGAACGTGTTTTTGGGAAATCAATCAAATCAATTAAAAGTCTGGTTCTTTGGCAGTCGACTCAAAGCTCACATGTACACGTTTCCCACGAGCACATGAACACACCAGCGACTAGGAAAAGTTCCCAAAACAGTCCCCGCTCTCATAACAGTGTAACCTTGACGCAGTAACAGTAACACTGCAGGGTGAATTTTCACTGTTATGGATCATTGCTGTGTCTTAAGCAAGTTTCAAGTTTCTGCAATGTTTATTTCATTTAGTTAAACGATCAGGAATAAATGACTTCCTGGCGTGAGGACTGGAGTGTGCCACTGGACTCATTATTGACTTTAGTGAATCAGTAGTTAAATATAATTGATTCTTTAATATATTTCAGTCAGACAGCTCACGTTTGAAATGTTTATTATAGCAGCAGAACATAGTCAGTTTGGCGTCTAGGCTCCGACCTCATCACTCCCCGCAGATGTGTTTACATAGAGATATTGGGGAGTGATGAGCAAATATCTTAAACCCCCCAGCCGGAGCCTGCAGGTGGATGCTGGGGTGGTGGTGGGGCTGAAAGAACAGGCAGCAGTACTGATGCAGGGCTGCAGTGGCATTGACAGGCAGAGGGAGAGATGGGAACATTTTGCAGTTTAAATAGACCGCCAAATTGGGAGGGTGTGTTCGGTAGATGGTTGTGGAGAGTGAGGTATGTCACGTGAGTATAGCAGTGCAGCTCGAGTTGACTGCCTCAACTAGCTCGCAGGCGTCGCTCCATATATTTGAAAAACAATCTATAAAGTGATTCATTAAAATTGCATTTAAATCATGCAATCCAAAACAAAAAAAACTACGAGTAAAAACATAATAGTAATGATGATTAAATTGCCAATTAATAATTCTATTTCATTAAATAAATAAAACAGATAAGCCAAGTTGGAAATAAAAATGAATGTGCTAGCATTAATGAAAAGCTTTTTAAAAAGATTCGAGAAATTGTCATAATCCCTAGGACTCTTGTGTGGACTGTGTGTTGTTTCCTGTTTTATTTTGAAGTTCCCTGGTCTTGTCTCATGTGTATTATTTACTTCCTGTCTTTGTTCTTTTCCCACCTGTTTTGATTGTATCACCTGTGTCTTGTTACGCACCTGTTTCTGCTTCCCTCGTTGTCTCCTCCCCTATATATACCGGTCCCCTGTTTTTGTTCCTTGTGGGTTCATTGTTTCATTTGTCTGTTTTTTTGAGTCTCTCGCTGTCATGTTCCTGGTGTTTCCCCTGCGTGTGGTTTCCTGAGTTCCTGGTGTCCGTGCTGCCTGTATGTAAGCGTTTTTTGTCATTTAATAAACACTTTGCACTGCTGGAGCTGCCTCTTCAGTCTGCATTTGGGTCCTCTCCCTGCTGCGTAGACGGCATAACCCTAACAGAAATAGATATAGATTCACTAATGTCTTCCTATCATATTGCGTAAATTTTCCTTCAAAAAGTTTAGTCTACATTTGTCCATGCTTTAAACATGCCTCTGTTTACACTACAAACGAATCAAGGTCCCACCCACAGAGATGTAGCGGGACCTCTTTCCACATCCAGTTAGCGGAAAATACTGCATCATTCTTGGCATCAAAGAGGAGTCCTCTCCCATGAAGTCACCCATTTGCTTTGATATGTTTATGTGCATCAGGATAATCGGCTTGATATGGTGAGATGGGGACAAATTCATAAGATGTAAACGCAGGAAAACTCCTTAAAGTCACTTCAGCTCTGTTATGAAATGAGTGTCATCATACTGATAAGACTTGTACGGACAGCCACATCAGATTCCCACAGTATCAGCAGGTCTACACTCTGCACTGACGTGTTCTGGCTGAAATGTCTACAGCACAGCACATTACCCTGAGATTGAGAGGTATTTCAGAATTTAAAAATACAGGAATAAATATCTCGGCTTTGTGATGAAGAATTGCCTGGTTACATACAGAACAAATTATCCTGTTTATGTCATTTTTATGCAAATAGCCACTCGCACCATTTAAACACCAAATTGTCTTATCGTTAAAAAAAAGATCTGTTAAATTAGGCACAAGAAATGATACATACTACATAGGCTGAATCCACAAATCCTCTAAATAATTTTAATTCCTACATATTGGACAAATTCTTCCAACCTGTTTGTTCAATTTTTTTCGTTCTCGACCCATTTTATTGGACGTATTGAATTTTACTGTAGTTCTGCCTTCTGTTTCTGATTTTGATGAGGAAAATAAAGCCCCGATACAGAGACAGGATTGTTGTCCTCTACGGCAAAACACACCTTTTTCAACTGTGGGGCATAAGCTTTCAATGTAATTATTTGATCCTTAATTTAACGATATCTCACGAGGGAAGGGTTAAATAAAATATAAATCTGGGGTGGGAAAGAATTAAAAGACCCTCCACCAAAGACCTACCCTTCAGTAAAAAGAAAAAATACAATATCCTCCCCCTCTTTCTTGTAATCATTTTCACACAGTCCCTGTGTGCCAGGGATAATGATGGATGGAAGTCCAGGAATTTCTTTTTTTTTGACATCTTGTATTTTAAAAAATATATTAGAAGATATAAAAATATATTATTCTGTCAAAAAACTGAAACAAACCAAAATAAAAGATTTCACACGTCTGATCAAAGACTGGTCATTGTCACTGGTCATATAATTCAGCTATTATCATTGTGTTGTTGGCCATCTTTTCATATGAGAGACTGTGCTTTTATCAGCATGGAGAAATCGGTCTGCTAGTGCTCGACGTAGGCCCAAAATAAATGTCCTCACACTTCCAGTAAAACTGCTGAGAACTCTCCACATACGTACATGTTTTTGTGTGTAAGATCGATGAGATATGTATGTGAGAGTCACGTCCCTCTGGTTAGCAGTGGTGTCCTCCCTCTATATTAGGCAACAATTCACAGAAAGCTCACGGCAGATTGGTGGAGCAGCTTGCATGGTGCCTTTAGGCAAATGTGACAATGATTAAGCTGTGAAAACAATGTTTTGTCTGAGAAGTCACTTAACATGGGCCGTGATTTCATCATCCACCAGGAACACAACCTGATACTTTGGGGAACTAAAGTCACAAGGGTTATTTATATGTATTTGATAATCATTTAAGTTGTTGTTTTACATGTGTGAAGAGTTTTGTCTAATGTAATATAGTAGTGTAACACACAGTTTACCGCATTAAATATTAACTTCATTTTGACAAAATAATCTTGACTCAAATTGTACTTACTAGCTTTTCCCGGAGCTTTCAACTGCATTTCACCTAAGTAAGGAAGTTTGGTCATGTGATAGCAGGTGGTCGCAGATGGAGGGGAAATTGTCTCTGCTCACGATTGGTCTTTGGCATCAGTCCGTCTCCATGACAACTGAGCAAACTCCAGCCACTGATGAAGACTCTGAGATGCGGTTAAAAGCTCAAAAAAAGAGACTAGACTTTGAGTTAAGATTATTTTGAAGATTTATTTAGAACTATTTGAGAATAAACGTTCATGTTCGTTACATTTGATTATTTTATGTGACTTTGGATTTATTTGCTACATAGTGATATTTATAGATATTAAAAATATTCATATTATCATGATATTGATTTCAAACATATTGCCCAGCTTTATGAAAAATAAATATTATTAAACAACATGATTTCAACTGAAACTGGAAACTTTCCACTCAACTGTACTTTGTCTTTTGATCTTACTTGTCTTTGTAAAGAGCAGGTAGAGGGAACTTCCCCTTCCAGAGGGAATAAGTCTCTAAATGGTTCAGCATTAGCGTTGCCACAGGAAACCTGAAACAGAGCCTTCCTCCTCATCTTCATCTGCTGCTCTGGAGCTCTGAGTCCATCAGGTGGTGCTGTACATCCACTGAACTGCAAAACAATACAATAGCAGAATGTTTGCTCATGTTCTATTGTCAGTTTTAATTACCAGTAACAGTATGTGAGAAAGCTTTTGTCATCCTAAAAAAATATATTAAGAAGGAGCCAGAACCAATCCAAACAAAGAGCAAACGTTTAAAGGGCACTGCAACGGATGTATTCACAGTGGATCCCATGAAATGTAATACTGTGTCAATGTTTTTTCATACATGGGAGAGTCTGTTAATATTAATACTAATATTTTGTTACTGAATTCACTTGGCACACTTCCTGCTCACCAGTTTGAATCCAGGGCACAACATTGCCAGGGGGCTGCAGGCTGCAGAAGATGCATGTTTGGGTTTGTGGTTCATTTCTGCCTCTAAAGATTCACAACACCACCAACATACACTGCAACAACATTCTTGGCCAGAACCTGCTTTAGTGGGGACATCTGCTGTCTTTGGAAGCAGGTTCAAAGAAGTGTCTGGTTCCTGCCACAGTCCCAGATGGTGCAGAGTGGTATTTTAGCCCAGGGCCCTAAGAAGGTCATCATAAAAATCCCAGCCAGTGTATCAGCAGACAATCCTGGGGAGAAGTGTTCTTCATGTATCAGGACAAAGTCTGATAGATGGACAAAGGATGAGACAACATTGTCTGCATGCAAACATGAGAAGGGATCTCTGTTGCTTCACCCAAGCTGGGCAGGATTTTGGACATAGAAGTGGGTGGGACGGTTGCTCAGCTCCCTCAGGTGACATTCAACACCTCTGTGAGGAAAGTGTGTTTTCATGATTGTGCCGGCATTAATTTTCATTGGCAAATGTCTGTATTTTCCTCTACCAATCTCCTACCTATCTCCTGGTGTGCACTTTGTTTCTACACTGTCTCATCCTTGTCCAGGGTAACCATAACAACAGACCTGTTCATTCATGCCTCCCTGCAGCAGCACCCTTACTAATAGTTACCTAAATATTCAAAGCAAGCTTAATATCACAAAGGCCAGTGGGTCTCTTGAGGAATAAGCCCTGAGGCGAAGTCTTTACATCAGGGTACTTTGCAGCCACAGAAGGTATCCAATAGGACCAGTGCCTTCTTGGAGGCATCAGTCTCAGTCTCCTTACCAGCTGACACCATCAAACTTATGGAAAAACAATATAAGAGCTGGGGAAACTGAAAACCACTTGTCCCCTTAGAGGGAAGGCTAGCTGCAAAGTTATTCTGAGTGATCACCTTATTTCTATCCTGGTGGAAGTGGTCTCCTCCAGGATGACAATGTCCACATGCACAGGGCACGCAGGGTCACTGAATGATCTGATGAGTATGAAAATATTGTGTATCATATGCTATGGCCTTCGCAATTAGACAGCACTGAAGCTGTTATGGAGGCTTGTGGCGTATCTCATTTAGACACTTTAATTTGGCACCCATCTGTACTGCCCTACAAAGCCAAAAATCACAAAGTACATATTCAGTCAAGGCCAGAATCTGGCTTTTTGACATTTATTTCACCATGTAACATATTATTATGCCTATGTACAACTTTACGAAAGTTTGTAAAGCTACAAAACAAATCCAAAAACTAAAACGTCAAAGATAAGCTAGCTGGTGAGATAACCACAGCTAGCTGTAGCCAAAGCTACATTTTACTACTCCTGGTAGCCGTTTCCTGTAACTGAAAAATCTGTTCCGTTAATCAGACATTTTAGTAGTTCAATTTTGTTATCTCATGTGAATGAGGCAGTAGCTAAATCCAACCATGACGAAAGGTAACAGCAGCTAATCTACCGACTGGTAGTCCTGCTAAAGGATTGCTAGAATAGCTAGCTGTAACCGCTATTTTAACGTTTCCTACACCCTGAAGATTGTTTAGAGGCTAAAAGGCTTTTTTACCGGTTACATGATTTGGCTAAGCCGCTACCTGCTTTTCTCAACTTCATCCCTTCTGTAGTTACTGCTCTCTGTCTTTGTAGGGCAGTGCACCCCTATATTGTTACACACTAGGCAATACAGTGTGGTGATTATGCTAGCCTGTGAATACACCAAAAACATCTCCATCTTTCAAGCTCAAACTCATTAATAAATCAGAGTCAAAGTCAAACAGGTGTAATAAAACATCTCTGCATTGTTGATTGTTTTAACGATGATCATTATGGACGCGCTTTACATAATTTGCTCACATGGGCATCCGGGGAAAAACGAACACCAGTGGATGTTTCTTAGTGGGATTACATAATGTCTCCCATTAAAACCAGAGTAGCCTACCTGGCTGTAACCGACGTCCACCACATGGTGGCGTCTTGGACTGAGAACTACCTGGTGGTTCTGTGCAGAGGCTGAGGACGTTGTACATTTTGTCCCACACGGTTGAGTCCGTCTCCAACTGTGAAGCACGTTTTCAAAAAGTGACCACCCTTCAGCACCGCCTCGTTCACACTTTTTTTTCTTTTAGCTTTGCTTAAATTGTAATTCCTCAGGTCATGCTTACATGTGAGGATGAGGATGCACACGCACGCACACACAAATGGAGGGTCACGCATAGTAACACGCGGCTTGAGCTCCTGCTTGGAGGGCGTTGCAGCTCCGTGTTACAGCCTGGCTGTCCAATGATCGGGCTGCATGTGCCTTCAATCACCTTGGAGGAAACACGCTGCCGTCCCTCCGACCAATCAAAGACGCGACATCCCAGTTCTGCTCTTATAAATGTGCTCGTATCCGGAGCTCCGGTACCGTAGAATGAGCGAAACACAAGCGAGACATCAGACCACAAGACACTGGACCTGTCAGTCCTTTAGTTTTTATTTCAATTTCCTCGTTTCTCCAGGTACATTTCTTCTTCTTCTTTTTTTCTGCTTTTGTTCCGTGTTTAACTTCGTCACGGCAGAGCAGGAGCTCCGCTTGTACCTTTACCAGACTTTTCATTGTTACAGACTTTAGACAGTGAGCTGCTATATACCGTGGGCTTTTATCTCGATGCAGTGGCTTCAGATCGTGATTTAATTTGTGTGTTTATGCGAGTCTTATGTTTTAAATAAGGCTTTTAGTTGTAGGTAGTAGGTGATGGATCGCAACGAGGAAGCCTGTGATGTAATATTGCCTCACTCTGGCGGTCAACTATTAGTAACCATGACTACTACAACAGGCGTATTGGCAACATGATGTACAGTAGAGACGCGTTTTTACCGAAGATGTTAGTCATTGTGTGTGTGATGCCTTTATATTGTGGTTTTCCACGAGGTGTCCTTTGTGAGCAGGCAGTCTGCCTCGTTAAATTTAATCTCAGTAGTTATGCACAGGCGATGGCAAGGGGCTTTTCCCTTTGTTTCCAAAGTGGAAAGGGAAGGGAAACGACTGGAAATGTGCCTTCTTTTACATCCTCAGCGCGTTTTTCATCCCGTCTCCTTTCTGGACGAAGAGACAATGGTGTTGTTTTTGTGTGTGGGGGGGTTTATTTTGCGCCCCCAACCCCGGTTACGCAACATGTGATCCAGAGAGCTCACCGTGGTCTCATACCTGCATCTCCTCTCCTCTGCTCTTCTTATCCTCAGGTGTGTTATAGTAGGAAATAAGATGGCCACGTCCGCCAGCGCCACACTGAGTAAAGCTGTCAAGCAGCAGTACATGGATCTCCCTCAGGGGGATAAAGTCCAAGCCATGTATATCTGGATTGACGGAACCGGAGAGGGGCTCCGGTGCAAAACCAGGACGCTGGATTCTGAGCCCAAAAGCATCGAAGGTAAGCAGCCTCCTGAATCTTCCTGACCGACGTTTTCTAATGGCACCCTAAGTCCTCCAGTGTAATATATCAGCCTTCCTCCTCTTGTAGATCTGCCTGAGTGGAACTTTGATGGCTCCAGTACCTACCAGGCTGAAGGCTCCAACAGCGACATGTATCTGATTCCTGCTGCCATGTTCCGCGATCCATTCCGTAAAGACCCCAACAAGCTGGTCCTGTGTGAAGTGCTGAAGTACAACTGCAAACCTGCAGGTAACAAAGAAGCTAAAACCGTCCATGTTTTGAGTTGTAATGAATGGAATAATTTGCAACAATGAGAGAAATGGTATGTAGCCCTCTACAAAATAACAATATTAAAACATTAATTTTAAAGATGCTGTAACTGTAGTAGGAATAAGCCTACTTACCATGAAGCAGACTTGATTGGCAAGGTGGGTGGGACACTATAGGGAGAGTGGTGGGGAAAGAAACACTTGGATCTAGAAATGTGTCATGCTCAACAACGATGATTTTGAGTATTTTTTTACTATCATTTTATCTTAATATCTTGGATAAAACAAGCATCTGATCGGACCTGAAATGGGCCACCCTCTCAAACTGTTCAAATATTGACAGATTTAAGCCTGGCTATGTTACTTTCCACATTTGCATGCACACCCACATATGAACAGGTGTGCACACATACGCATGCTCTGACACAAATGCACTCATTTGCACATGCATGCACTCATTCAATCATGTGCATGCACACTGATGCAGGCATTTAGCAGCCAAGGCTTGTACATGTAGAAGTGATTGACGTATCAGCCCTTAATCTAGCAAAATTATTGCAGAAACTGATTTCTACAAGTTTTTTTACTGGCCCATTACACATGTTTCTAACCGCAGATTTCTCTTGAAGGGAAATCTCTCGCATGCAATTATGTTGTTGCATAACTTTGATAATGGAGACCGACGTAACTTGGAAAATTTTTAGGAAGTTTTGCATAATTTACTTTGCTGTTTAGATGACCCTGAAGGTGATTTGCAAAACTGGCCCAGGTAACTGGACTTGACTGTACTGGTGTTGGTCTTCTAATCTGAGTTTTTCTTTCTGCAGAAACCAACCTCCGAGTCACATGCAAGAAGGTGATGGAGATGGTGGAGGACCAGCATCCCTGGTTTGGCATGGAGCAGGAGTATACCATTCTGGGCACAGATGGACACCCTTTTGGCTGGCCGTCTAATGGATTCCCTGGACCACAAGGTAAGCGGCTAGCTTTAAAGTCTGTGTAGATGTGTTTCCTGCATGAATCAATGTCTGGATGGTTTGTTTAACAGTCAACATATTTACAGGTCCATACTACTGTGGCGTGGGAGCTGACAAAGCCTATGGCAGAGATATAGTGGAGGCTCATTACAGAGCTTGTCTGTATGCTGGAGTCCAGATTTGTGGCACAAACGCAGAAGTGATGCCTGCTCAGGTAATAAAAAAATAACTATAACAAAAGCCTAATCCAAGTTTGGACTTTGCACATGTTTTCATGGTTTTAACAGCCAGTTAAAAATGTAATTTTATAATGGTGAACGTTTTTTGTGTGTTCAGTGGGAGTTCCAGGTTGGTCCTTGTGAAGGGATCAACATGGGAGATCATCTGTGGGTGGCACGCTTCCTCCTGCACCGTGTCTGTGAAGACTTTGGCGTTGTTGCCTCATTTGACCCCAAGCCAATCCCTGGTAACTGGAACGGTGCTGGCTGCCATACGAACTTTAGCACAAAGGAGATGCGGGAAGATGGTGGCTTAAAGTGAGTGTCAAAAGCATCATGGGGTTGACTTGACTGCTCTGTAGTGGGGTGTTTTTTTTTTTTTGTTTTTTTTTTTTCCATGAATGATTTTAAATGTCTGATGGGGAATCTTATCATTTCTGCTTTCAGAGCCATTGAAGATTCAATTGAGAAGCTTGGGAAGAGGCACAGCTATCACATCCGTGCCTATGATCCCAAAGGGGGGCTCGACAACGCCCGCCGTCTCACCGGCCACCATGAAACCTCAAACATCAACGAATTCTCCGCAGGTGTGGCCAACCGCGGCGCCAGCATCCGCATTCCTCGCAACGTCGGCCAGGAGAAGAAGGGCTACTTCGAGGACCGCCGTCCATCTGCCAACTGCGACCCGTATGGTGTGACCGAGGCCCTGATTCGCACCTGTTTGCTGAACGAGGAGGGAGATGAACCTGCGGATTACTAAATCCACAACTCATAGACTGACTCCCACTGCCCTCCTGGTTTTATCTTTTCTTTAAAACTAGTACTTTTTTTTTTTTTTTTTTTTTTTTTTTTTCCCCCCTTACTGAGATGATTTAACCTGCATTTTAATGGTTTAAAGTTGGCTGGTCAACTTAAAAACATGACATGGTAATGATATCCTTGGTAGTTATGAGCTGGTAAGGGCAGGGTATGTCTTTCCCCTCATCTTTAGAAGGGGTCGGCTTTTGTAACACTGTTTTATAGCCCATGTCATAATTTTCCCTTTTTGTCTGTTGGTGATTAAAATAAACTAAAGCACACAGACACTTAAGAGTAGAGCTGCTAAGGCTGGGCAGCATGTGTAATTTAATAAATCTGACTAGTTCATGTACTGTTAATATATGTTGACCTGCCTTTTCTATCCACTCTTCACTGTTACTAATTCTTTGATTTTATGAAGTGTCTATTTTTAAATGGCAACATTTGATGTCGTCAGATTTTGACACACTGGGTCAACTTGTATGGTACACTTTGTAGATGTCTGTACCCAAACGTATGTTGTTCAAATGTGGTTGATCTGTCCATAATGCCATTTGTAGATTTCCTCAAGGAGTTTTATCCTTTTGTTAACTGCGATATTGTAATGCACCTGATTTGGTAAAACATCACATTTACTGAACCTGGTGTTTTTTACTGATGCATTTAAAACTTTTATTTTTATCACAACGTGGCTGTATGACTCTTGACTTCAAGACTTTAAAGGAATAGTTTGACATTTTGGGAAATATGCTTAGTCGCTTTCTTTCAGAGAGATTAGAGGAGAAGATCGATACCAGTCTGTCCGGTAAATATAAGGCTACACCTAGCAGCCGCTTAGCTTAGCATAAAGACTGGAAGCTTCATACTGTAGCTGTAGCTTCATACTAACTAGACGGATGAGAGTGGTATTTCTTATCTAAACTATTGCTTTAATTTAGGTAATCGGATGAGACTGCACTTTTTTTCCCCAGCTGCTAAGTGAAAGCATCAGCTTGTCATTGGTTTAGCCATGTGTAGAGGATTCATATAACTTGAGATCAACACTCAGGACGTCCCATAAAACTCTGGTTCTAATTTCTTACAACTTGGTGAGAAGACTGTTATCTTCTGAGCACCATAATTAACTCATTAACAGTGGTTTGTAGTCTCCACTTGGCCGCAGAAACGGCTGAGGCTGGTCTCCAGTCTAAAACATAAATGCTCACATTTGTAAAAGCTGTTTAAACATCTGGTGACACAGCAGTTTGCTGTAAGCGGTAAACATTTTAAAAAAAAAACAGTAAAATGTAGTGCACCTAAAAGTAACTAGTAAAGGCTCTCTTGACTGTGCTTTCTTTTGCCAAATGTTCTGGTGTTTCAGTCTGGCTCATATCTTGGCAGGAGCTCAACAGCAGCTTTGTTCTGGCTGGTTTTTAAGACCCTGTGGGAAGTAACTGGAAACGGGTGTACTCACAAGACAGTTATTAAACTCCTTCACTGCACCCGCCTGAGGACAAATATTCCCAGAAGTACTGCATCACGAACCACACAGCACCTCTGACTGCTGTGGCTGGGAACTAGATTTACCTTGTCTGGATCCTGTTATTAACTGAAAAACCAGACAAGCAAGTTGACATGTCAGATGTACGTTAAGTTTTTGGGTACAGCTTAGTTAGAGCTGTATGGGACTTCCGGATTTAGGGTCAGTTTCTACTAGAAAGAGCATATCAAGACAGAATAGATTTTTTAGTTGCATTTCTGACCTTTGTCATCCAAATACAGGCAAAGTGTAACTGTAAAATGCGAATGTAAAGATTTCCTAAATACCTCAGCATGTTTATAGTGCCTGCACATGATGTCTATAATCAAGCTTTGCAGCTTGTTAAGAACATATGTGACAATTCAGCAGTATTTTAGTCGAAGCTGTCTTTAGGAAAGAGTTTGGAGTCAGAACTTCGCAAATACAAATGCAGTGAAGGAATTCTTCATTTCCCCACTGACAGAACAAAGAGACATTTCAACCGCACTTCACAAGAAGCAAACAACATCCTCATTTCACAGCACATAAACATTTGCTTCTGGTGTACTCTCCTTACTTGGGGGAAGGGTTAGAGAGTTTGCTTTGAGACCTTTCCCCTACATCCCGACTGCCCCCACAACGCAACGTTAGTGAGCTCACTGATTGGCTTTGCCAGAAACAAGTTAACCAATCATAAAGTTGAGGGCAGGTTCAGTCCCGTTTCAGAGGAAGTTGGTGGGCCTGAAGACAAAACATGTACTCTAACTTTGTTGTGGTTGTTTATTCTACCCAAATCTGCAACCTCTCTCACCTTTTAGCTTTGTTTTGTGCAGGTTTCTAATAGTTTGTGTTAGATTTTCATGGAAAAACACGTGGTACACAATGCAAAGTTTGCAGAACAGCTTAAAAAGTATCATGAAACAACAATGGGGCTAATCTGGCACAAACATATTCTTATATTCATACTTCTCTTTCTGCCTACATTCATACTGAAGCTGTTATACAGTACAGCTAGACTGTAAACTCCCTCCCACACACATGCACTCATTCGTGCCATGCACTAAAAACTGAGACCATAACAAAAATGACACAGACCAACATCCAAACCCTACATCCACTGACTGCTACACACAATTACAGAGGAATTAAACTGGCCCACACACTGCATTACAGTTTATTATTCCCAGTAAAACTTCCTACATTCCCAGAGACAAACAGCGACACAATGTTCCTTTCCCCAATACACCCACTCATCCCACGTGTTTTTTATATCCCTTTGGACACGTGGATAGTCAAAACATTACCTAAAGGGAACATTTTAATAAAAGTGCATGCCTATAACCTCTAATCCCTCCCTCTAACTGTGTTTCTGTTTATATATTTGACAGAAAACTGCATGGATCCGTTGTATTCAGCTCTTGATTGGGTGTTCTCATCTCATTTAACACAGTGTTGTAATGCCTCTGCAGGATGTGGGGAGTTTATCACCTCGCTACGATCTGTGAAAAGCACCTAATGACATTCAGTCACCATTTCAAAACCCCCTCCACTTCTTCGCTTCGAAGCTCAATTATGGGGGGTTCGATTTGCATGCAGGATCCAAACCACCTTCCGCCTGGGAAGCTCAAACAAGGGAAGACACTGGACAAAGGATGGAGAGGGATGTTGCCCTGTTGCCATGACAACCACCGGAATGTACAGGCCGGATCGCGGTGGTTCTTGTGTGGAGTGGGAGAGAGAGAAAAAGCACATGTTATGTAAAGAGGAAAATGGGGTCTCATAAATGGAGCTGCACAATAACCCCCCCTGGTCAAACACAACGTTAAGATGCTAGTCAGTTAGCATGCACTCACACTGCCAATCAGGCTGTGCAAATGCCCTCCAGCTTTGTACATATTATTGAAAATAATGACATTTTGGTAATCTAACATAAAATAGCAGGTGGAGCTGCAAGAAAAACAGCATGTGCACTGAGCATCTATCATGCTGTCCGTGCATGCACGCTATGATTCTCCTCAATTGTGCAGTGTTGTTGTGCAACACATCATACTAGTTCAAACCAGTACTACTGGCTCTGGCTCAACAGAAGAAGGGAACTCTGCATTAAAGCCATGTGTTGGGAAGATGGAGGGGAGAGATACAAATACTGCATAAGAAATTGGCAAGAGCTGGAGAGGAAATGTCAGTGGAGGACAAAGTTGTTCATGGCTCATTTCTTGGCAAGAAGCATGTATCATCCCATTAAAGAGGAAAAAGAGACAGGAAGGAACAGGATGAGTTTGGGTACATCTGAGGGGGTTTTGAATTTCTTTAAAACAATAGTGACAAAAATGTTGCTGTTTATGTGAATGTGGTTTCATCAATAACCAAATCGTGTTTTCTGAGAAAGAACTTTAACCACAATATTGACACTCACATGCATTTTCACACAAGCGGAAGCTGATCACACGTGCTGACATTAGCTCTCTGAAACACATGCGCTAACGATTGGCTGAGCACTCTGGTGTGATTGGGCTGATGCTAGATCCCCCTCATGCTTACCTGCGCTGTGATTGGTCATGCCATTACTCATGACACAGTGACACAGATTTGACTGTACTGCTGCAGCACAGACACAGTTCTGTCTTTGTTTCTTTCAGACAGCAGACAGATAGTTAAAACAGAAAGTATGTTGTTTTATGCAGTGCAGCGGGGTAAATATAGATGAAATGAACAGAAAAGGGAAGGAAAGTCTTATAGAAAACAACGATTCAGCATCTGAAATGTGTTTACAGTCTGCTTTGGAAACTAATAACACAGTAAAGGTGGAATCAAGCGCAGACATCTGCTCAGTTATGTATAAACCAAAGTAATTTACACATTTAAAGCATTAAGGATTATAACCCTCTAGCAGAAAAAGGTGGCGCCATGCATGTTCTTCTGCAGTCTTGACCTACTTTTATTAAAATTCTTTGCACTCGAGAAAACGTTTCTTTTGCACAAGCACCCAGCAATGCTAAAATGTTTCTTTGTTCTTAATTGTATGTAGCTTTGAAATTTTAGCTCACAAACAGTTCCACTTAGTTTCACCAAAGTTCGAACAGTCCACACTTCCATGACTTGAATAGTTGGCAGAGTGTAATTTTGCATATTATAATGAGAAAACACCCATGTCCTAACAGAAAGTTTAGGATTGCTTGTACACTTTCTCCTTTTCTTTGTCCAGTGAAACTGTGTCCAGTCAAATGTAAAAACTGATGCTAACATGAAGGTTTAAAGCTTTATGTGGGGACACTGGATCACTGCAGCAGCAGACAATATGAATACAAAACAACAAAGAAAGAAGTGCAATTGTTGAGCAAAATGGTGATACTCAGAATACTAAAACATACAAAATATGACAATGCATTGAACAGTTTAAAATTTACATACAAAGATTACATTTTATTATAATTTTTATTTTGAAAGTGGTTACTGACTGAAAGAAAGATTCAGAGAGGATTTGACTGAAACCTGATCACATGTGATCAAAAATATAGGTGTATTTTCTAATTTAATACATTTTTTAATCGTCTTATAAACTTGGTAAAATCAAGCTTTCTTTAATTTGTTTCATACAATAAAACAAAAGGTGCATATATGAATCAAGCTGATTAAAACATTTAGTAATTTAATGCTAGAGGACTCATGGATGAGCATAGGATGCAGCAGTATAAAAAAAGTCATGTTCATGCTGCGTGATGCTAACAGCTGCCTCTCAAATGGCAGCCATTATCCTAGCCTGTTTGTTTAAAAGATTGACCCACTAACAGGTCAATGTTTTGGGTCAACTTCAGCAGTGAACGGATACCTGTTCTGCCAAAGAGACGCTTAACCAGCAACACCACCGTAACATGAGTCAGCCATAAATTCCTGCATGCCAGAAGTGCCCTCCCTCACACCCACGCTCAATGTTACTCACAGCTGTACACACCTTTTCTAAATTAAAAGTTTAATCACATCCCACTAACAGTGTGCAACACACTCAGCACTCTGTGCGTCATGTAAAATTTACCTGCTAATCCTCAGGCTCACCAACAACTAGCTAAATGTACTAACTGGACTCAGAGAGTAATGGGGCCACTGACTCCACTGCAGAAAAACAATGTTCCAATATCAGAGAAGAAGTACTCAGATCCTTTACTTGAGTAAAAGTACCAATACAATCATGTATAAATACTCCATTACTAGTAAAAGCATTTAAAATCCTACTTAAGTTCAAGAACAGAAGCATTATCAGCTAAATGTATCTAAAGTATGAAAAGTAAAAGTACTCATTTTGCTGAAAATGGCTCCTGTGATATAATATATTATATTATTTCATTGTTAATACTGATGCATCGCAGCCTGTTTTACCTACTAAAACTACTGTACTGTACATATTGTAGGCAAGTTGTCTTTAAACGTTTTTAACATTGTGTTTTGTTTGTTTGTTTTGTTTTGTTTTGTTGTATAACATTGAATACTTTGGCCCTTGAACAGTTATTTAAATGAAACCATATGAGAAATTTAAATTAGACACAGCTTTTGTGTAAGGAGTCGAAAGCCAAAAAGACTGAGAACCACTGGTTTAATCTTTAACACATGTATTGTATTTTATATACTTATCATAAATTTTTATGAACAATCTTTATCTGAAAAGTAACCAGGAACTACAGCTGTCAGACAAATGTAGTGCAATAAAAAGTACAATATTTCCCTCTGAAAAGTGGTGGAGTAGAAATACTCAAGTACAAGTACCTCAAAATTGTACTTCACTCCAATTCTTGAGTAAATGTACTTAGTTACTTTCCACCACTGGTGGTGCAGTAATGCACTTGTCTCCTGTCATCGGGTTTAAACTATAGTGGCTGGGTGAGACAGGGAGGCACATGAGGTGACTTTGGATGTAAAAGGCAGTAAAAGTTCATCAAATTAGTCAGTCGTGTGTGTGTGTGGGGCTGTTTATAGCTGCTTTGGTAGCAGGTAGGCTGCAGGTATCATTTGATGCATAAACATCTATCTTTGTCATGAGACAGACTTCCACACTTTGGACCGTAGCGAACAGCCTCTGGCTTTCCGACACATGTGGCTCCTTCAGATTCAGTATGGTGTTAAACTTAAACTGACCTGGATCCTGTTTAGACCGGTTTACACACAGCTGTCTGTTAACTGCCCTCAGTGGACACGTGAGACATGTGTTGTTTTAATACATTGACCCTCCTCTCTATAATGACACCCATCAGCAAATTAAAATGTTTCTCTACATGTGCTCTTTATGTGACCCTGGCACTTCCTTGTTTGATCTTTGCTGGCTGATCCTGTGCCGCTGTACAAATATGAAGTAACAGCAATCAGGTCCTGACTATATACTGAATTAAGAAATAAACACAGTATGTTTCATAAAAGGGCTGATTTTTAATTGTCCATTTATCTTGTGGGACTATACAGGAAAACTGCACAGACAAGCACAACCTAAGTGTGTCAAGTTAAATATCTGAGACTACTGTGTACACAATTGATTGGTATGATGTAACAGGGTGGGGGAAATAGGGTCCATGTCAAAAATAGCAAGGGTTTATATTTTAAGCCCTGACCAGAAATGATTGAGTAAACTGATTGAGTATGTAGGTAAAAAAAAAAAATCAATGACAACTGACAACTTCCACAGGGAACACATTGACTTTCCTTTTCCACTGTTCAAGATCAAATGCTTACTCAGTATATCTGTCTTTCACATTTCATGCTTCTCTGGCTATTGGTGGCGACCTACATAGACAGTCTCCATTGAGAATAGCACTTTTAAAATTGACTAAATTTGTATCCAGACAAGATATGTGTAAGTACTGTCATGTCTTAACTCTTAATCTAATCTAAATTCTAATAATCGGTTAATAAATTTGATGTGGTGACAGAACAACATATATATATATATATATATATATATATATATATATCCTCATATATATATATACATACATATACTGTATATACTCTTTCTTGCTTCCTGACAAGTTTGCTTCAGTTCTATTTTAAAATTTTCAAAGCTGATTTGTTCCACACAGATTTTTTTATTTATTATTTATTTATTTTATTCATCAAAACCAAAGCCTGAAGAGAAGACTGGAGCTTCAAGAACAAGATATAAATAACTAAAAACAAACACACACACACAAAAAAAAAAGTCTGATTCAGTGCAAATATAAGAATACTGGCCGTAAGCTCAATAATACAATAAGGTAGATAATATACAATATAATTCTAAACGTGTGTTTCTGCTTTCTAGTAGCTCAGCGAAGAAGAAGGGATGAGATGGATTTACCACCAGAAACATCAGCTGTTCAACATACACACATTTTAATGAGGGTAATGTCTAATAATCTACTAATGGTCTGCTCATTTAGTCTCATTAACACCTCAAAAATTAAAGGTTAAAATCTCCAAAATCACTCCCTTGTCAACTATTTATCTAACACACTACTTTCTATATAATAAAGACTTAATAGTTCGCTCTGTAGTGAGTAGTACATTGTGATTCTGGATATTTTGCGTCACTAGCAGGTGTTGTGCTGCTGTAACTGTTAGCAGAAAGTTAGATATCTTCACACAAAAGTGCTGTTGGATGTAAGAAAATGGCTGGACATACTATTTACAACATGTAGACTTAACTACAATCAGGAAATGACTAAGCTACAGTATACTTCTCTAACACACAGTAGTGCTGGCTCGTGTAACCACTTCTGTTCCTGGTGACTTGTGTTGTATTTCTACTGAAGTTCGTCAACACTGAGGAAATAAAAGCAATAAGAAATGCTTTTACCAGGGGAACCAGTTATTTATAGTAAAAATAAAAACAAATAAACGTCCTAAAAACTGGGTGCTTTTAATTTTGGGAGCAAAGTGGTGCATAAGAAATTACTATTAATATCTACAGTTTGAAAAATCTGATGGGTTCAGCCACTTAAATCAAAATTGGTTGTTTTCTTGCATGCAAATGATCAAGGGCGTCATTCCTTTCGTACAGCTTATCTCCAATCCTACCACCCGCTGCCCTGGCACCGCCGCTACACAAACAACACACTGCATGTCCTGAGGATATTAAGACAGGGCTGAACTCTGCATAAGGCAAATAACCTGGGTAAAGTCCATTGGTGGTTATGTGGTTATGGTGAACAGGCACCTCCTAAGGCCAAGAGAATGACGGTGGGAGTAAAAACACAACTGCTTTGTCTGTCTTTGTTCATCCATCCATGTGCTTCTAGTCCTGACCAGCTAAGACAGGAGAAGCCCGTTTGTCATTTTCCCATTGAACACCTCTCACTATTGTTTATAGGCCTAACAAAGGGAATGCTTATACTTCCAGGATTCATGGTGACCTGATTTTCACCTCCCCTTAAGCACACATGCACATACGGATGCTACAATGCACACACGCGTCTCTGGCAACTTGAAGCCCGGCCATGTTGGGGTGTGATTATAAAGTAAGCTCATTAAAGGCACTCAAAAGTGAGGGGACAAACCACAATGTCGAAGAGTTTCTTCATCACTAAATAATACCGATACAGTGTGCCCGACCGGAGTCTTGATAAGGCACACAACAGTTAGCTGGAAAGCGAGAGAGATTAGCGTCATATTAATTTAATCTTGATTCTGTTTGTTTTGGCTCTAAGACGCAGATATGACAGGTTGATGTTACGTAAGATGACCGGGTGAGGCAGAGAGGTAGATGACGTGACTTTCTAATGTTGAAGGAATTAAATATTCATCACAGTAACTGGCCACTGGCAAGAATGAGCCAATTAATATACGCATTTTGAAGGCTATTGATGCAGTTGGGTCTTTTGAGAAGAGTCTTAAAACATTCTTGTTTGTTTTGTCCTCAGTTTACTTCATTTCACCAATTTATCCTGCTTTACCTCTGCTTTGATTTTATGTGTCATTGATTTTTTTTTTATCTTATGGAGAGTTCTCATCATCTTTATCTCGTTAACCTCTGTGGTGGAAGAAGTACCGTATGTATGTAAAAATACCACAATGAACATGTTAAACATTATACCTGCTTAACATCAGCATGTTAACATTGTCATTGTGAGCATGGATATTATAAAGAGTACGGTCTAGACCTGCTCTTATGATTTGGCTCTATATAAATTGTTAGCGTGCTGACATTAGCATTTAGTTCAAAGTAAATGGACTTCACTTACATAGAGCTTTTCAACCTTAGCGGTTCCCAAAGCGCTTTTACAGATTGGTCTCATTCACCCATTCACACACACACACCGATGGCGACGGAGCTGCCATGCAAGGTGCTGGCCTCCATCAGGAGCAACTTAGGGTTCAGGGTCTTGCCCAAGGACACTTCGACACGTGGACAGGAGGAGGCGGAGATCGAACCACCAACCATGGGATTAATGGACGACCCACTCGACCTCCTGAGCCACAGCCGCCCGAAAACATCACTGTGTAGCCTCACAGAGCCGCCAGCATGGCTGACTCTTAGTCTTGATATAAAATGATTACATGTTCTGTATGAAATCTTAATTGCAAACTAACTGTCAAATAATTGTACAGGAGAAAAACGTTGAATGATTCCTTCTGTGTGTAAAGTTGTAAAAAATGAAAAATACTCAATCACAAGTACCTCAGACTTTTTTACTTGAGTACAGTAGTTGAGTGAATGTACTTGTGTTCCACCACTGGCCATTCAGAGACACACATCTGTATCCGAGATGAGCCTTGTTCTATGTAACATAACAACTAATACGTGGACAAACTTGTCTAAAGTTTCTCATTATTTCTTAATAAATCATAGACAATTGAGCAAGAGAGAAATGAAAGCCATGACGGAAGACTTACAGGGCTCCTCCCTGGTTAGTCATGCTTGGGCGGATGTTATAGGGAAAGACACCAGTCATGACAACCAGCTCAACAAGGCTACCAAACACAGGCGATCTAAGAACAGCCTGAGAGTCTAAACCTCAGATAACCCTGTGGTGCAAACAGGCGATAAAATGAAGTCTGCGACGGTTCGATTAGTAATGATTACAGAAATAAACATATTTTGAATCATGCTCTGCTCTGCCCCTGCGCTTACTCGTTGCTTTCCATGAGTGATGGTGACCTATACACTGGGATTATGTAATGTTTAGGATGTATGGTGCATGTGTGAGTGTGTGTGCTTGAGCAGATTTTACACACATGATTAGGCACACAAAACACACTGTCCCGATTCACACAATTAACATGTTCTCTGCCATCCAAGTTAGCATAATGCGAAACAACTCAGCTGTTCTGTAATCACTCGTGTGTGAGACATCAAAAGACAAAGCTCACATGATGGTTATAATTTGATGATTACATAATGACATTACATTATGAAAGCAGCATATTCTGGCAATTAGTTTCTCAGTTACCGTCGGTATATTTGTCTTATCTTTTCTTGACCACATGTGTTGTTTATGTCATTTATTTTTGATTATTTTCATTTATTTCTTATTCTAATTCTTATTCTAACAGACAAACACATCATTTGTGTGGTAGTGAAAATAAAGCAGGCTAAGTCTCTAATCTTTGTTCCCATCAAGTACTGATTCAAATCACAGAAACTGACTGGCTGCTATTGTTGTATAATTGCCAACAGTGTGTCAGGGTAAGCAAGGCATCTCAGACAGACTAAAGCTGAGTCCACACACACACACACACGTTGGCATGCCAATGCAGTCATGCAATTTACTACATCTTTTGTCAGATTCTTGCAATCTGCCTGCACAACAACGGCGGATAAATCACTCGCTGAACACTTGAGTCCTCCCTCTAACCTAGAGATTTAAAAATGATTACACGAAAGCAGTGCCCTTTCCAACCCCCCACACCCCCTTGAGCTCCTGTAAGATTAAGGGCTGATCATGTATCTGATGGTGCCACAGCAAGTTTCCTACTGCCTTTAGTCTGCTGCAAGGGCCTAATCCCAGCAAATCCTTTATTTTCCTCAGTACAACACACACACTGCTGCCAGCCTCCACGGAGGGACAACAACATGTAGGGTAAATGAGCGAAGTAGGAGCAAAGAATAAAAACTGCTGTGTCGCTACTCAAAGGATTGTCATCAGGGTGAATCAATTTTCTTCTAATCCACGGCCAGTAATCAAAACAGAACGATGCACAGCAGACGGGAATGACGCATTTTCCCATAAGGCTGTGTTCTTGATGTCCGTCTGCGGCCTGTGCAGAGTAATAGGATCACTGCAATGGAGGGCAGAGGTTTTAGGGAGGTCATGAAGCAGTGGGGGTGCAGCAGGCCGCTGAGAGGCCAGTGATTGGACAGATGCGTGTCTAGTCCTCTCTGAAGCTCGAAAACATGCGTCAAAGCATGTGTGGAGAGCTGGGTGTGAAAAAGACGCTCTGAAGCCACATTTTGGCAATGTGAGTTGAAATGTAATAATTTAATAAGTTTTAATGCTAGAAAACATATTATTTTACAGTAGAAGTAATAATAATGTGTACTTTACTTGACAGAGACACACAGTATAAAAACAAAATGACCACCAATAAGACACAACATGCAATAAATACAATAAATGAATATATTTAACGCAATATATTTCTTATTAGTGTAAAAAAAACTATTAATGCAATTTTTAAAAATGCAAGCTGCAGTTATTACCAAAGCCCTCTTGCATATATTGATAATTTTCCGACCGAGTGACAGGCAAGTATAAATTTGGACCCTTCTAAGTGTATTTAAGTTCTATTATCATCAAAAACAATAATAATAAACAATTGTACAGTGGCCCTGAGAGCTCATTGCACTGCAACGTAAGAGAAGATGAGTAAATAAAGAAACCTCTTCACCGCTTTGACAATACATACAGCCAACATTCAGAAAAAGAACAAAAAAAAAACAAAAAAACAAACACGACAAATAATTAAAATACAAGCAAATTAAGAAACACACATGCAGCCTAAAAAACATGCCACAAATTCAGAAAACACAGCCAAATACAGAAACGCTGCAGAACAATGGAAATAAAGGCCTGAGTATGCTTGAAACGAGCCAGTTCTTACAAAATGTCACCCGACCACTGCATGCTTAAACGTAGCTGTTTCCGAACACTCTTTTAGTGTGTGTAAAAGCCCGCAGTGGGACTAAAAGCCGGTCTTCAGAGAGGTGCAAGTCGTGGTAATCGTACAAATGGGGATAACAGCCTTGGGACACTTTATCTCCACGAGAGCATCATGATGGTGCACACGAAAAGTGATGGAAGTAATTGTGTGAAGGCTTGCCGATTTGTCTGTTTCAGGAAGTTACAAAAAATACCCCCCCTTCAATTCTGCTAATGGAAAGGTGTGGGAGGAGGTGGTTTCAGATGCTGTTCAACAATCTGACAAGCACTTCCTTTAAAGCTTACTGACGCCTTAAGTTACACAAGTTTCCATGGGACATTGGAATCACACAATCAAAATGTGAAAACTAAAAAAGACATTACTAGGTAAAAGTGGTGAAGCTATTTGTTGTTTTTTTGTGTGCTCTGGAAATTTCTTTTGCGTACGACCTGCACTGTTTAAGTCTCAAGGTATCTTGGTTATCGTACAAATGGGTAAAATATTTATTTATCCTCTTCCTCATCATCATCGTCACATGTGAGGCAGACTTCACACCACTCACTGTGTCTAAGTGAAGCACTAACCTTGAGGGATCCTCTGAGCGTGCTGTACAGATTCAGGGCTAGTCTTTACAAAGTAGATAATAAAGTACATATAACATTGATAATCACTCTTGTGAAAAGCCAGGCAGAGCAGCTGTCTCTGCAGCAAGACAACCTACTTCAGCAGCAAGGTGAAAATACTGAGATTACAGGGTGAATAGACGGACCACAATCTTTCCCACAGATGTTTGACTTTTACCAGCTCAAACAGTGCACTAAGGAGACGGGGACATGCAACTCTACCCTTTAGATAAAGAAATGTTATCAGTTCGTTGGTTTTATAATGCAATTGTTAGTGCGTTTTCATGTCTGATATCATTTGTAGTTGCTACTTGTTAAAGGCCGATTCACACTGCAGTCCAGTGACGCTTTCACTACCAAATTTGTTTCTGTTCATTTCATTTGGAACAAAAACTTTATTCACTCTGAGAACTCTTCAGAGGCTCAGGACTGATAAAAAAAAAGAAAAAAAGGAAGAGTGAGGTTGTTTGGTTACTTGGTGGTTATGTTTTTGCACCTGTTAGTTTGTTGATCTGTCACCAGGACATCTCAAAAACTTTCCATAACATTTGCAGGACAGATAACTCTTGTACAGAGAAACAAAGGCTCATATTTTGAAAGTGATTTGCATTTCTGACATCAATTTTTTTTTTTACAATCTTTTACAATCAATTTAATGCACTCGTTTACTCACAAGTTCAATACGGTTGCACGTGAGGACTGAAACAGATGCAGAGTATTTAGCCATATTTTAACAACAAAAAAAACTGACTGCTTGTAACATACTGATACAAATGGACAGTGGAGAAGTGCATCATGCTGCTTGAGTAGCAGTTTCTTGGGACATTTTGACCCTTTCCGTTGACACTCTTTGCTTTCCGTGACGTAGAAAACTACAAACCGCTTACTTCCATTTTTGAAGTCTACATGGGATGAGTGTGACACTCAAAAGATAGATTGTGAACTTCATAAACACTGACTGTTTGATGATCTGATACACCGACAGTAACTTGCTGTTACAGTAAACCACAGGCTCGTGACCTCCACCAGTAAATGTCTAAAAAGATTATAGGAATGTATTTGCATCAAATGTTGTGGTGAGTTTGCTCATCTCACCAACTCGACAAACAAGGGTGTGGCATCTCTATACAATATGTTAATGTCAATATCAGCTTACTGTATGTGTGTGTGTCTATCAGCAGACAGAAGAGGCAATCCCTCCACTGCTGGCACCATCACTGGTGAGTTCCTTTCCATTTTAGGCTCAACCACGCTGCCAATTTCTCCAGAGCTTCGTAGAGCAGCAGAAGGACGGCACTAATGGCTACTGAACAAATATTGTTCTGTCTGGCTGCATGTTGTTAAGATAATCAGCCAAAAATACTTGTCATTTGCCATATTAGGCACAGGCAAGATAATGTGCTTGTTTGCATGATGAGAAATAAGTTAGAAGTGGGGCAGGGAAGTGATGCGATATAAATGACAACTGCATTACATTGACAGACAGTTGTTTGCACTTTAATAAGAACAGAGAAGAGCTGTTTGCTAAGAAATATGCACATCATACCTCTGACATGTTTTTCTACTTAAAGATGTTTAGAAAATACAAATTTTAAACTATTAAACTATTCGTCCTGCTCCACTCTTTCCTCTGAGGTGCACAAATTGAAATCTCCAGAGAGATTCAAAGTGAACTCGCCGAAGCTAGGGATTGCCCTCCAGTGGCCAGAGGAGAGGGGGGTTTTGCAGAAAGAGGGGGCAACCTCAAGGTAGCATTGCTCAGGAATATTATATGTGCATGACAGTCCCAACAGCATCATGTGCAACATCAAAGCATCAACAGATATATAACTGCAAATGTTTAGCAGCAAACAAAGCAAACCAAAATCTGGTCAAATTATGGTCACAGTTTAATTATCTATATTTCATATTTTAGTTTAGTTTTCTTGATGAACTATTTAACACTGCAGTAATGTTTGGCACTGTCATTAAAGCACCAGATATGTAGAGTAGCTGTTCTGAACTGTAAACAAAATCCACATGTAGTGCAAGGCAGAAAGACTGCAAGAAATGAAACTAGAAAACCTGCCAGGAAATGTCTGAGCTTTCGCCTGTTGTAATTGGAAAACAGCAGAACTGTGGGTACAATTTACTGCACATCTGGATCTGTGGAAATGTTTTCTGGTACATTTGAAACAAAATGTCCCCTTTAATCAAATTTCATGCAAACAGTAGTAGTCATTCAAGAGTTTCAACTCTTGAAAAACTTAAATCTGTTTGGTCTAAAAAAAAAAAAAAGAATTGAAAGGAGAGATTATCCTGAAAGGGTTTATAAATCCTGCCAAAATAAAGTTGCCTAAAGTGAAATTCTTTATGTTCAAAATCCAAACGGCCTGAAAGCACGTCTGGAGAAACACACACACCTTGACCTAGATGCACTTTTTCTCTCTTTTTCCTTGTCTGGGCCGACTTCCTCTGCAGCATTTTCACATCTTCTTTGTCATTTTGGGTTCCCAAAGAAAGAATTCACAAGCCCGCCAAAAGGGTTATTCATGTCATTTGAACTCTCATAGTGGCATTTTGAAAAAGGCGTTATTGTCTGCTTTTCTTTTTTTTTTTTTTCCTGTTTCTTCATTCCTGTTCTCTGGGTGTCATTTAATCAGTTCCCTTGCATGCTAGGCTGCTAAACAGACAGGTAAAGCACACACTGGTGCCCTCTTACACCATTAACCACACAGTGTGTCCCAGGTTGCCCACTGTACCGTGGGAACTGTATCTGAGGAGAGCAGCGCATTGTGGCGCAGGAGCTGTCAAGAGGGACAGCGGGATAAAACAGGAATTGTCCTTCAGCATGGACCCAATTCATTTAGCTGGCACACAGCAGCCTGTTCGTGTAACATCACCCGACTCGGCCCGAACCGAGTCAGGCTAGAGGCATCTGATTGTTCCTCTCAGGGGTGCAACACTGAGTACAGACTGAAGGCACTGTTGTTCAGCCTTCCCTGCTACAGTGCAACACATGGACACACCGACAGAGAGTCCATTAGCTGAGCCATCTTAATTAAAACTCACACACAAAGACAACAAATGGCCTCTTTATATGTCCAGAGCTGTGAGTGAAAAACCTCTTGAACGGGAGCCACGATCGGGTTAAAGTTTACCCTCTGACACCTGATTTCTGTGGCAGGAGTTGAACCTTTGACAAGTGTCTTCACAAACGTAGATTCAATATTTTTCTTAACTAGAAATTCAACAGGACAATAAAGCATTTTATTGATTGATTTATGATGATTAACTTTATGGAAAATGACTTGGAATGTTTCAACTGTGTGATCAGTAACAAAATGTTGGGTTGTAGACTCAAACTCAGACTTTCTAGGGGAGATATATCTTTATCAGTGGTAACAGATATTATGTAGTGATGAATTATACTTGTTTAATCAAGCAAAAGCAATACAAGATGTCAAACAAAAATGGTTTAGGCTTAATTTTCAAAGAAATATCTTTGGGTTTTGGACTGTTGCTTGTACAAAACAAGACATAAGAAGATTTCACCGTTCACCACTAATCAATAATGAAAACAATCATTAGTTGCAGCCCTGCTTAGAAGTTACTAATCATCTGACAGTTACTACATCAATCATATAGTAAATTATTGTATTTAGGGCTTCAACTAATTTTCATTATCGATTAAACTGCCGGCTATTTTCTTTCGATTAGTCGTTTGGTCTATAAAATGTTCAGAAAATAGTAAAAAATGATCATTTCCCACAGCCCTAAGTGACATCTTTCTTTTTTGTTTTTTGTTTTTGTAAAACATGCTCGTCACAATTTACTTAAACCCAAGCTGATGTCTTTAAGCTGGTTGTTTTGTCTGAACACCAGACCACCAAAGATATTCAGTTCATGGTCGCGTGCAGGAAGACAAAGAACGGCAGCAAATCCTCACATTTGAGAAGGTGGAACCACAGAATGGTTGGCATGTTTGCTTGAAATATTATTTGATTATCAAAATAGTTGCCGATTAATTTTCTCTTTCCTTTCCTGGCTTTCCTTTCTAGGCTTTCTTTTAGCCCTAATTGCATTTAAACATTTTTGAAACTAAAAAAAAAGGTTTGTTTTTAACAACAAACTTTTTTAACTACTGGGTTAAAGTTCTGTTTAAGATGACACAGCCTTTTGCTATAGTCTAATTCTTGAGCTACCTTTGTCCTTTGTCCTACCTTTGACTGTGTGCACCCTGGTTCACTTGTAAAGTGGTCAAGATGAGATCGGGGTTAACATAACCAGCGTGTAAAAGTGGCATCATAGCTGAAAACTAATCAATCACTTTTTGCTCCTGGACTATTGGACTAAGCATTACCTGCAGGAGGAATGACCACAGGTGACCTGCACCGAGAAGCAGGATGAAGGAAGGAAGGAATAATGACGTTGTGGTCGTTGTACTGTACAACAGTGCAGAGAGGTACATGTATGTGCCTTAAAATCCCTTGAAATCAAAAATGCTTTGACATCAGATTATTATTTTTAAATCCTATTATTGCTGTTTTTTTAACAGTAGTTGAAAAACATAGGTAGTTCCTTGCAGAGAGATATCATTTGCAGCTTTGATTTCATGACTGTATCACGCTGCAGTGAAAGGCAGGGTGATGTCTCAAAATGTCCAAACCCATCATAAAGCAAAGTCCAAACCAATTCTGACACCATGAAATTCAACTCGGAAGCCCATTGTTTGTGGCTATATGATAATTAGAGTTGGCCTTGCTAGCTGTTTATGTAAGAGGGGCTTGTTTATTCATAGTGGGTTCAGTTTGTACGAAAGCCCCATCGTATCTCAATGGCTCCATTATTAGGCAAGTGGTTAAAGCCTCGTACTCACTGCACACTGGCCTGGTGATCTGCAATGCACAGCAGAATTATGAAAATCTGAATACATGAGGCCTTTTCTCTATTATTGTGTCCCAAAATGTTATGCAAGTTCTATACCTTTGATGGACAGTCTGTGAAACACCTGAGTACGCTGTGTTCCCGATGCAGTCTGTGCCGCAACACCACAGAAATATACAGACAAACGGCTGAGGACTCATTGCATTTCCACTGACCTGCTAACAGAGCCTTCCGTATGTTCTACGACCCCAAAGAGAAAAGGGCCACACACAGCTGGGTCATTGTTCTTGACTGGGGTCCTGGAGTGTGCAAAGCCTCATTACGAGCGGACGGCTATAAGCCTCTTTGACTGTGCTCTCTGCACCGGCACACACTGAACCAGGTAGAGCGCAGCAAGCACGCTAAAACTAGAAAATTGTGTGTTCAAATCCTGGTTTAAGGAAGAAAAATTCCAACACCAGATCAATATATTAGCTTTATTGTTGGGCTGTGTACAGAGAGGGCGATACCTTTCCCCTATTCATCGTAGTGAAAGCTGGTGGAGGATTAGCTCACTGAGTAAATCTGAAAATAGAAAGAGTGCTCTGCTTCTACCAAGACTCCTTGTGCACACTCCTCGTCTCCATTGGTCACTTTCATCCTGTTTTCACACTGGTTCCCAATAGAGTCAACTAAATGCCAAAACAGAACATAATCCTCATGACACAGATCTGCTCAACAACATTTTTGTTCAAACAGTCTGATTTCCTTTGCACTAAAAAGGAGGATACAGCTCTGGTATAACAGATGAGTGGATCTCTTTCTCCTTTTGCTGGTGCTTTATATCAAATCAAATCTTATAATGTTGTCAAGCTGCTTGACTTGTAATGTAGTATTAGTTGCCAGAGGAGCCACAGATCTGTAGATGAAATGACAGGAGCCATTCATCGCCCGGTTGTGTGAAACCAGTGTGTCTTTATGGTGTCTTGATTACGCTGATCTCACCATCATGCTGGCTGCGCCACGTGGCTTGCCATATGCCAGTCACATGGTAAATGACACTGACACCGGGCACAGTTATCCTGGCATCTCACAAAGCCTTTGAGCTCAATTGACTCATTGACTATCATTTAGATTGCTCTAAACTAAATGACAAAATTATACGAAACTGCAAAAAAAACCCTCGACAATTAAACTAATTTGCAAATAAGGGGGTGGGGGGTTGTCTTTAAATAGACACTTCCCAGTTTTCAATGTGCAAAAAAAACAACTCAATATTCTCAGTAAGTGAGTTTCCATCCATCTGTTTTTATGCGCATTTTCAATTTGCACATAAAAGAATGAGTGGAAACACAAGAACTGCAAAAAAAAATATTTAGGCTTGGCTGAACAATGGTTGTATAAAGAGAAATGGATACAGCGTCGGAGGCGGGGCCGCGTTCATTCCTATAAACGTTGCTCAGTGGCACATGAAGCCAAAAAAGTTTGACTTCCTGGTATAAAATTACCCAGATCTTCCGCATTGTGCAGCCCATAGAGCGAGCGCACTGGCGTTTCCTTTAATCCCAACCGCTCAGTCTCGGGCTCGCTCACATGAACAACAGTGACTCTGCAACTCTGGATTCGGCTATTAGTGAATTTTACAACTTTTAGGACATAATGATTTAAAGGTTGGGTAGGCCGTTTTCTTTTGGCGTCATTGGGCAAAAATGCCATATGAACTGTGCAGCATATTGTAATTCAAGTGGTCTGAGAGCAAACCTCTACTTCAGCCCCCCCTCTTGGCTCTGTTTTCAGGCTTCAGAAAATCTATCCCGTGACGGGAGACTTTAGCCAATCACAGGTTATTTCAGAGAGACGGTGCATTCGTATTGGCTAAGCTACAAGAGCAGATGTGTGTGCACGTCCCTTCAGATGGTGAAAGCCTGAATGAATGGCGTAAAATCCTGAAACTTGTGATAAATTTCCAACACCTCCTTTGCCTACAGCGGCGAATAGTACAAAACAACACGTCCCGGCTCCACACGGAGCTTCAGGCTCATTATGTTCGATGCCATGGCGCTCGTAACGACGAGTGGCAAAGAGGCATGATGACAAACAGTGGGGAATAACTTTTGACGGGGGACAGTGGTGTACTAGCCTCTCATCCCGCTGCTGGACGGCGTTGCAGCTGCCTCTGAAGCCTGGGGCGCTCTGCTCTGTGGCCGCGAAGCGCTGGAGGGGCGTCTTTGAGAAAACAGGTCGCGGCGGGAGGGACCGCTGTCTCGGTGAGGCTCACGCCACGGAGAGTGAGCCCTACAAGGGATACGGTTTCTGCTGCCTGTCGAAGTTGTGGGTTTGGTGGGAGGGGCTTAGCGGAGTGATACGAGGCAGCAGAGAGAGAGGAGGAAGGTTTTGCACAGGTTGCACAGATTTTGCCTACCCCAGCTTTAAGTGTTCGTACTGGGAAGTTGATGTGCCTAAAAAAAAATGATCCGCTGATTTACAGACGTCTCTTTCACAGTGTAAGTCTATGGGGAAAAGTCTTTTTGGGCCAGCGTGCATCATGTGATGGACCCAGAAGTTGTAATTACACGGTTTGGCCAATATGTGAAATTGGCTTCAATGCCTGGCGCACGTCCTGGGGGCTTGAGCTGAAGTGGAAAAGTTGGTGTATCAACAAAACTGAAATGTGACCAAGTACAATGGAAACATCAAGATGTACGTGAAGCGTGTGACTTAAACGTCACTCAAGCTGCCGCTCCACTGGAGAGTCGAAAACATCAGATCTGTGTGGAGCGATGAGGAGACTGTAAAGTTCCCTAACAAACAGAAATGCCGTATTTCCATCATGTTTCCAAAACGGTTTTACATCATTTGAGGTTTGACTGACTTGACCTGACTTTTAATAACATTTTATTGCACCCTCTTCTTCTGCAGTGGTTTAATGGCACCCGACTGGAGAATCTGCCAAACTTCTAATAATCACATAACAGTAGCAGGTGGAAATTACCTTTTTTTTTTGTGCAAATTTTCTGGAAATTTAGTTAAAATTTGTGCTACATTTAGATGGAAACCAGACTACGGTTTCCTCCCGTGTGTTAACTGTTGTATCAGATGAAGTGTCTTGGGCATGACATCGTACGTAATTCTAAAAAATTCATGATTTTCTAAATGGTTTCATAAAATTTTCTATTTAATGGTGTTTCATTTTTTAAAGGTTAATATTCCATTTCATCCACGCTTTCGCTTAAACCTCCATTGACCAGTATTTTTATATTAATATTAAATCAAATAAATGTGTAATGTGAAAGTTTGTTGCTCAGAACTAGACAGAGAATTATCACCCAACTCTGCAGCTCTTTGCTGCTTTTGGGTCTCTTTTTAAAGCACATTGACTCTATAAGTTTTCAGCAGCCAACAGGTAGCAAATAATCTCTTATAAATCGACTGCACACCAGCGTAAGTTACATGAAAAATGTAATAATATGAATATGTAAGATTGCTCATTGCATTACTTTCTTGCTTTACGTGAAAGAGAGACGTCTTTACAGTGTTGATGAAAAAAAGCTAATTCAAATCCACAATCGTGAAATATAATTATTAATTAGCACATTTACAACAATTTGAAAAATAACTGGTAGCTTTTTTTAAATTAAATGATATAAAATAATTAAAAAATTAAATGTCTGTGCAAACGTTCTATTTTTCAACACTCAAAGTTGCACCAACCCTCCCTTCCCCTTTTTTACGTCTACACTTGTACAGTAATGACAGGTGACTTTGTTCTTCATGAGTCAGCTGTGTCTATGCCATGAGTCAGGGAAGGGCGAGGAAACAGCTGCTTCCTTGTGTCGCCTGACTTTTTTATGTCCATTGTGAACCAGTAAACCTGGCTGCCTTTTAGAGCAGCTGTAAAGCCATATTTGTAAAAGCTCAGTAGTCTTTCCAACACATACATTTACTCAGATCATACTATGCATCATGCTGTGACTCATTTAGAGGCGATCAAATCTCCAAAAAAGAAATAAGTGAAGAAAAGTGAAGAATAGGGTTTGACCTCTGAATGGCCGAGGTGTTAAAACTCTTACGTTGCCTGTGTGGATTTTTGCCATCTCATTTGCACATCCTAATGCCTAGTTTCCAGTTTCATGCAATTTTTTCTTTCCTTCTTTCTCTCCGTCTTTCTTCAGCTCCAACACCAACAGGTGAAAACATGTAATCAGATCGGCAAGAGAGGAGGAGTTTTGTTTAGTTTCAGGTCCACCGCTAACGCCTATTCAAAACAAACTTGAACGTGAACAACCCAATAACTGGTCTGAACAGGGCTTTGATTTCACAGCCTGTTGCTCAGAGATGAACTCATCAACTCTCTCGGTCACTTCTTCTTTTAGTCCCTGTTGTTTGTGCTCCTGCTGGTGAGAACGAGATAACTGCGACTGTCATAGTGAAAATAACTCTGACCAACCATCCGGGGATTACTGAAATGCTAATGTGTGTGCTTTTAAGACATATTTCCTGGCAGTAAAAGGAAAAATGTTGCCCAACATGCTCTTATGCTTCAATGTGATAACGAGACTACGAGTCTACAGCCATGCTAGCAGCTATGTGAGGAAGTACTTTAAGCTAAACGCTAACGTCAGAATGCTAATGTGTTCACAGTGACGATGCAAACATGCTGATGTTCAGCAGGTATGTTTACCATGTTCATCATGAGTTTAGCGTGTTAGCATGCTAACATTTGCTAATTAGCACTAAACACGAAGTACATCTGAGGCTGATGGGAATAGTATTAGTTTTGCAAGAATGTGGTCATAAAACAAACCACTGGACATAAATTGATATTTCGACTGGATGGCGGCGCTAGAAGAAATCAGTTGTCGAGACCTCATGGTGGCTCTACAGGAAGAAGGAGATCACCAAAGTCAGTGGTCTTAGAACATTTTCACACCTCTAATGTGGGTAAAAATGCCAAAACATTCATAACAAATTAATCTATTTATTGTTTAGTTGAACAAAGAAAACATAAGAAAAATAAGAACAAAAAAAGCAAAACAAAACAGATACATACTGTAGACAAAATAAACTGAAACCGAGAAAAACTAAGACTTGAAAATTTAAAAAAAAAACACAAAACTAAATAAAACATGTATATAGATCATTAGTTCACCATACTGCCATTCAGTCTCCTATTCCTTGTTATTCGGGGTGAAAGCAGGTCCTGGGGCATTTCCCAGCATGCATTAGGCAAATAAAGGGCAACGCTCTGGACAGGTCACCTGTACACACACCTCACACAGGTTTTTAGATAAAAGAAGATTAATGACCCACTTACTGCATCAGCAGAACATAACATTTTATTTGTAAGTTGTCAGTGTTATTATATAGTACTGCATAATGCATTACACCGATATTTTAAAGGAAAGGTAGCACATACATACCCTCATGACTGGTTATAATATACACACACACACACAGCAGGCTCAGTGAGGATTTACAGCTACAGCAGAGATTATATTTTATTACACATGTCATCACTGGCTGTAATCCACTTTAACAGGGCTGTGTTTGCTGACAGCTTGCAGATAAAACATACAACAGAAAGAGAGAATTATTCACTCAAAGTCTGACTCACCACCTGTGCAACTCGAGGAACTATCGTTTAACTGTTAAATAAAGCTGACAACGCCTGTTTTGCTACTGACTTGATTTGATCACAGGTGGTTTGGTGGATTTGCTTGCAATTATTTTCTTATATTTTCTGTCCGAAAGTTGTTTTGTGGCTTTGTGGCTTTTCAGAATGAATAAATGCATTTATACCCTGATGAATCAATCAATGAAGAACTGATCTTACAAACAAAAATATGGAAATGTTTCTGGGTCTCCTTAGCCAAGTTTTACAGAGTGCTTTGCACAATTTAGGGGAAATGTGAAACATTTTCATACAAATCAGAGCAAATACTGGCCACAGACTCAACATATTTTAATCATTTAAAAATACCTATTTATGGCAGCAACGTGGTAATCTATTTTCATACCCTTCCAGGAGATTAAAGTTGTCTACCTCATACATCTCAGTGGTTACGTAACTGGCTTTGAAATCAACATTTATCTTGAGGAGCTGACATGTGTATTAGTGTGTTTAATGTTAAGTTTGGAGCAGCGTTGCTTTCCTGTTTCCATTTAGTAGAAATGTGTATATCAGTCCATTTGCAGCATTACACTGGCAGTGTCACACTTTGGTAATTGTCCATTTGTTCTTCTGTCAACAGTCAACTCCAACAAAACAGATAATCCTTTACAAGAGATTTTTTGGAAGGAGACACTGGCCATGTGATCATAGTAAGTGCTCTAAATATTTACTTTTATAAACCTGCCAACAGAAAATCTAAACAAGAACACATGCGTGGAAAAAGATTGTTATTAAATTACATGTGAGAGAACACAAACCCTAGTTTGGGTTGTGGGGGTTTTGCAACGTGACCATGTGTTGGATCCAGAAGAACAATCAAACCGGGTTAAGGGAGGGGGCTGTGGGGACAATACCAAGTCTGTCCCCTGTAGGCCCCATGCCACATGATTACCCCCCCAACCCCCCTATCCCCCGTTGGCTGGCCTTGCCGAGTGGACAGACAGTGGACTCAGTATTTCCCTTCCTCTGTTGAGCAGTGGGGACTCTCCTCCAGTCTCGGCCAGGGCACAGCAATTTAAGGGGCGCTGTTGTTTTGGAGAGCCACTGTGGGAAAGTCATTAAAGTGTAAAGCATCTCTCTTTTATTTCTTTCTAAAGGACTCCTGGAAGAGACATCCACTAAGGCGGTGGATGGTAATGAGTGCTGACACAGACCGGCCACCCCCACAGTGTCGTGTGTGCCCATAGCCGCTGCCATGGCGAACCGATTCTCTGCTATAAAACCGGCCTGACGCACGGCAAGAAGGGCTTCCTCTCTTCCACAGGTGGCCAGTGTCTACCAGCAAACTACTAAATCAGACCTTTTCTTCCAACAGGAAAAGGACTTTTAGTCACTTTGGTGGCTGTTGGTAGTGAGTTGCATGGTGGGTATTCTGTCATGTGCTCCAAAGACCAGCCTGTCATTATTTATTTAATGAATACCTGATACGCAACACATGGCTCGTAGGGATTCTGAGATGAGGCCTTTAATTTAATCAAGGGTCATTCCTCCACCGTCTCCTCTTACTGATCATATCGTTATTATTCCATGCAATATATATTTAAGTGGTGAACTGGACAGTGCAAAGGTAAGTACAAAACTACCTATCATCCTTTCTCCAGTGAAATAACCCACAGGGCAGGCTATTATCATAGTATTACAAAACCACAAAACGAGCTGTAACAGCATGCTGGGACAAAGGCACAATAAGTAGCTATTTACACTGCATTATAATGACAGAAGATTGCCTTTACTGCAAAAACACATCGGGGGAGTTCCCTTTATGCAAGTTCAACTGCTGCATATAAAACAATCAGAGGTGATTCCTTGGCCAATTCATAAACGAGCAGCAGGTAAACTATGTCAAGATCCCTGTGGTGCAGTAAGATAGTGGCACAGAAACAGCTGGCAGAGTCTGATGTTGGATTTCAGAGTATGACAACCTCCCTTCAAAGTGGAGCACAGAAACCGGTCTGAAGCAGTCTGCTGAGGACAAGTGTTACTCATTCATTGTCCCTGTATTTCTTTGAAAAAGGGGGGCCTCTGCTGGAATCCAGTGGTACCACATGTTGTTTACCAACCCTTTTGCACCACAGGACATCCCGATATTCAGTTGGCTCATTTTGTTCTGTAACCATAGCATGCGGCTGTCTCATCAAACATAATTTAATAATTTATAAAAACACTGTACTGTTCACACTTTCCTGACCTGACACCAGGGATGTAATATTCACAGTGCTCTAGAAATCATGTGTAACGCCTCTCATTAAGGTTCACTGCACAGCCCACTCAACACAGTATCTATTATCTTGGCTTGTTGGACTCACAAGTTGAATATTTGACCAGTCGTCACCCTTAAATATTGGCACAGCACCATTGTATTTTTGGCCTGTCTATTGATTTGCTTGGTTAAACAGTGGGCAATGAGCAAAAAGATAACATTCACAGAACAGGTCAAAGACACCCAGTCACCTAGAGTTGAAGAGAAACATAATTGTCCACACAGTGTGCAGGGTAGCAGAGCATTACTGAAACAACATTGATCGGCTTTGGTAATGGCTGGATATAGGAAAGAGTGATTGATTTGACCGCCCATGCATTAATTCTATTCACGTCAGGCTATGTCCTGGTGGTCACACTGTTATTTGCAATGTTTTTCTTTTCATATTTTCCCGGAACTGCACTGGGATCCTCTCTCTGTACGCTACTGTGTATGTTTCCTTCTCCCAGGGCCCACATATAGACTTGTGAAAAGCGAGGTTATGCAACAGCCCGGCCACTTGAATAAACTGCCATTTACTGAGGGTGAATGGAGGAGTTAAGAATGGCGAGGGACCCATTGTGCGTCGTCATTGGTATGCAGAGCAGTGCAGCAATACTATTAGGACCCTCGTTGGTTTAGATCAAAATCTGCTATATCTTTACCCCCTGATCTGTGGGAGCTTTCTTCTCCATTTCGCCCTCAAACTGCTCCTGTCATAGAGACCAACAGAAACAGCCCAGTCTCGAGGCCCGCCCATGCATGGTACATGGAGGACCAAAACGCCCCTATCAACACTTAGAAGAAGAAGAAGAAGCCAACTTTGTCTGATATGTTTTCTGTTCAAATCGTGTGTTCAAAGGTACTTCACTTGTAGCATTGCAGGGAGGGCCTGAAATATGTTGTTGTACTCACCAGTAAAATGAAGCAATAACCAAAGGTGAACACTTAGTCAATAACAACAAAATCATTAGCATTTTCTCCTGCACTGAATATGTCAATGCTTTTGTTCTGACAAAGCAATCTGTAACCTCCTTGTTGACTTGATGAAACAGTGTTTCAATAAGAATTTGACACCCATTGTCATCTGAACCAATGCAGATAACCAACTGTTCTGGTTCATTTTAGCCTAAACACAAGGATTCACCCCAGCTCAGTAAATCCTCATTCTCCTCCCTCCCAGTGTGTCTTTGGAAGCGGAGTGAACTGGGTTAGGGTTATATAACCAGTGTCTGCTCCCATAGATCCTCAGCAGCTCGTCTTCCCCTAATCTTTTCAGCTTGATTACACCCTCCATCCCCCTCCTCTGCCGACTCATTCAACTGAGAGTGTTCTCACACACAAGCACATCCACACTGGAGCACATGAACAGAGCATCAGGATCCGCCATGCTCCGGTTTAGAGCGGATGGGATGCTCAAGATTGCAGGTGTGAGTGTGTGTAGTGCTGCAGCAGTGTTTTGACAGTGTGCAGGCAGCATCTCGTCATGACAAACAAAAGCACATGTGGCCGCGTCCGAGGTTGTGCATGTTCGCCAACCTTATGCCCCTGATTTCCAGACCTGTCCAGTTGTTTACACTGTATCTTACCATCACGGACAATCAGTCTCAGTCATTACAGCAGCTTGATATCTGTGTAAACAATGTTACAATCTGCTCGAAGATGTCAACAAACAGAGACTGTACGCTGATAATATTTGACGTACCAAAAGCCTTGTCAGTGGTTTTGTAACACAGTGATGAAAGAAGACTGCGTATATACTGGAAGTGTTCCTGCAATTAATATGGATGCAACATGCAAATACAGTATTATGAAAGAGACAGTGGTAGCTTCAACATTTACTACTGCTTGTTTACAGCATGTCTGTGCCCCTTCAAATGTTTTTCTCTCCGATTTTCTGACAGAAATCTGTTTATTTGTTTATTTAAAGGATCCCCATTAGCTGATTCCATAGCTATCAGCTAGTCCTCCTGGGGTCCACACCTTACATACAATACATAGCACATTACATGACAAACATGAATTGCACAGATATACATTAAAATACATCAATATACAATTTAAACCAATCAACACTGTTTACATTCATGTAGAATTTTAAAAACATATAAAAAGCTACAAATCCCCATATACATAGCATCCTACAAATATGATGTTCCAATGTGTTTCCTTATTTGCTTTTTAAACATTGATTTCTGTGTTAATTTAGTCAATAACGATGGTAAAGAATGTTTTCATTGCTCTATATATTACTGAGCGTTTAAGGTAATTAGTGTTACTGATATGGTGGAGTTCTGAATTGTAAAATTTTCCATGTTGCAAGTAAAAGCGCAGCACTCATCCTGTCTTCAACTTTTAGCCAGTTGAGACGTAAGTGCATGTTACTGATGTTAGCGCGCCACCTTGTTTTGAACTAGCTGGACTTTGCTTAAATCTTTTTTTGATTTAAGCGAAATTAAACATATTGCTCTGTTCTTGTTTGCTGAGCAACACAAGTAAACATTTTGCAGTCACAGGGTACATTTGATTGCTGCTGTCATAAAATAGAAATCCAGGTCAGGCCAAACAAGCTATCTAAGAACTGTAACTTAATTTTAGCAGTCCACAACTTTTATTGTGGAAATGTAAAACTGTAAACAGCCATTTGGCCATTGCTGAAAGGGATGGAAAGGGAAAGTGGTCGTAACAGCATGCAGACTTTGTTCGTGTGCTTTTTCCACTGAAGGTGCTTATAAAAATGAATTTTAAAAGACGTCTGAGTACACAGGGAGACATGGAGGTTCGAAGGGCAAAGGGTGGCTTCCATTTGGTCCGGTAAGCGTAACTGCAGCAGTAAACCATGACCCCTCTCCCCTGACCTTTGCTCACCAGGAGCATAAACATAAATATTCTCCTTAGGCCGCAACTTACCCACAAACCTGTGCACCTCCAGAAGGCAGTAAATCTTCCAGCCTCCAGCTGGCTAAACATTTAATTTGTTTTATGAGCCTCTTCAGTCAAGGCTAACAGGCAGAAGATGCAGGAAGTAGGCATGTTTGACAGTTTTTTGTAACGCAACATAAACCAGGAAGCAGTTGAAAGGTGGAGAGGGAAGGAGTTTGAGCGGTTCAGTAGTTTTCATGTTTTCCCAAAATATGAACTGTTGTTGTGCAGGCTTAATCACAGAAAATCCCATTATATGCTGCTGATATATAACAGCCTCAGTGTTTTGGCTGAGTTCCCCGCCTGGCTCATACAGTGACCAGCCTCAACCCACCATCTGCTCGTTCAAACTCTTACTGACAGTTTTTTACCTCATCGTTACTGTAAACTTGTGTAAAAATGCATCAGGCAGCATTAGGAGCAGAATAGAGAAATGGGTCAGACACAATCTTGTTGTTTTTATAGGTATTATAAAACCAAAGTAAACAGGATTTTTATATCATAAATCAATGCATCTAAATCCCTACAGCCTTTCATTTTTATTTCTACCAACCAAGACTCAGTGGATGTGACGCTCCAAGCGCACCTCTAAATTTAAACTTTTATCAAAAACTCAACTGTGAAATTGAACATCAGTAGTTTTCTGAGCCTCGCTGACAGAAAAAAGAAAATCCTGAATCCATTTTGTCATTTGCGAAAGTAGGGCACCCCAGATCTGGGTCTTCGTCATCTCATGAGCACAAGGATGCTTCATCAGCATTGTGGATACTCAAAAGTATACTCTCATAACTTTGATGTAATTAGTGCTATCAGATGAGATTTCCAAACACATAAATCTCTTGTGTTTTTTACACAGTGACAAGAAATCTTCTAGTAGACTGCTCACACATTTGGCAGGTTTATCTTGCAAACATCTCAGCACAATGCTTTGTGAAAACAGCAAACAATTTCTAATGATTTAGCATACCAGAAATCAATATGCAGCTTGCAATGTCGCCAAATTCACTTAAATATAATCTACTACACCACTTCTTCTCTGGCAGCCTCAACAATAGCCAACAGAGGCTTGTTATGATCTACTGACATCTATTGACTTGATGTAAAACGCTACATTTTATATAACTTCACTGAAACTCATAAATGTGGCTCTGGCGCCATCCAGTGGCAACAACTTTTAACACACATAAACGCTTGTAGATGTTCAGGAGGCTGGTTTGGCATGGAAAGATTTACTGAAGCATAAAGTCACCAACTGTTTTTAGGTAAACTCCTTCTTTCTGACATGTCTGGAGAAACGTTTTATGCTTTATGTCTTGTTGTTTTCCTACAAACTGCTGTGAAAGAATCTTTATAGACTCCCTCTTGTAATGATTATCTTGTCCCAAGAAACGACTGTTATCCTACAACATCACACTGAACTTGTTTGAAATGTTTGTTAATATATAACAAATCCAATTGGACATTTTTATTCATTTCACTTCATGATGACACAAAATGCAATGTAGCAAGAACATGGTGTCATGCCATGCATACATAATGAGCAACCTCGTGAGCTACTGGAAGGGCGTCTTTTTTATTTATATCTTTTGAAGGATTCACATTTGGTTACTTTTAAAATAAACAAATTATAATCTTCACAAAAATATTCTGTCCTTTACAGAGTGCTACACAAATTAAAATACACAGATAACACCAATACTTCACAACAGAGTGTTTGCATTTCCATGAGTCAGTTCTCTGAACATGCAAAAAATAAGATCAGCACTCCGATTTGGCACGAGAGAGAGAGAGAGAGAGAGCTTTGACAGAAAAACTGGTCCCTCTGAGGAGCTGTGTCACAAATAATGAAGGTTAATACTATATAAGCGAAAGCACTGGGAAGCGGACTGTGTACCTGTATGCAGGTGTTCACTATCCTGCTACTCCATATAAATCTGAGATGGAACATTTAAGCCATTTGCATGCATTTGTTACATCCACAAAAAACAAAACACTTGGTGAGGCTGTTCTAACAATATGGAATAGAAATCGAGAGCCAAACAAAGGCCTTCTGAAGAAAAATGCTATTGTGCACTTTTATTATAGCCCTCATTAGTTTGATCCTGATATCTCAGTCTAAGGCAACTTTCCTTTCAAAGGAAATCAGGGTTTGAATGTCTCTTTTGACCAGTCAAGTTCATAACTGACAAGAAGACATCACAGTGATTGGGGAACAGATACTTTTTTTTTTTTTATGCAATCTGAATATCTGAACTCTGTCAGACGTTTTGGCTTGCTCATATTGTGTTTACTAGGTCCAGTAGAGGTTAAACCTCTGCTGAATACGATGTTAAAGTTTGTCATATCAGACATTAAAAATAAGAATTCAATACATGTTCACATTTGTAAAACGTGAACTCAAATTTAAATTCAATAAAATTTGAGTTGCGACTACCTTGTGAAATCAGAAACTGTCAATTATGAATGTGGTGAGAAACAAAATATTCACAGTGTTAATGTTGGTGTGGTGACAAAATAAGGAATAATGGTTCCACGATCCAACATTGTACACAGTAACATGTAAATATACTGTAACACTCTGGTCTATATGCACCTTTGTTCATTACAAATGTATCGGCTGTAGACAGGTAGTGTGTAATCACTTGTGAAAAGAACTGTAAATGCCAAGAATTGAATTGAGAGAATATTGCATTGGGGCCCCTGTGACTCATAATATTTTATGCCCCCAAAACAAGTTCAGCACTGAGAATGGCACACAAAATGCCAAATGTCACTACAAACATACTTGTACAATTCAACTCAGGTTTTCATAATCGACCTTTCACATCTAATCTTTAAGTTTTAAGAACAATCACATTCTTCAGGCGAGCCCTCTCAAATCACTGCTGACAGGTGAGGTTTCCACAAACCAGAGCAACAGTGAAAGATAAATGTTCAACTCTTCATAATGCCCCACGTTAAAAACAAAGACCGTTAGCAAAACAGCACAAGAGAGGTAGGAATTTGAATTCCAAAACCTATTATCCACAAATACTTGGTTGTTTCATTAACTTTGCATGCTAATTACCAGTTGGCTGCACAGCAAGAAAATCAAAAGCATACTGTTGACAACTTGTCATGACCAGAAATATGGCACTAAAACTAGAGGACACGATCACACTCAGCAAGCCCTCAACCCAGAACGATATTTACACTGCCAGCGCTCCTTGGAAGAGTTTCTGTGCTGCTAGGTGACCACTTCTTCACGTGGCAGGTTGAGCCTCACCTCCCCTCCTGCTGCTGTGGAGGCTGAGTAGACTGCGGTGGCGGAAACAGAAGAAGGGCCGTTGGTCTCCATGGTGAAGAGCTTGCAGGGTCCTGGTAGGGCCGCATCAGGAGCCTCTTTTTCCGGGCTGGACACCTGGGATGATCCAGGGGAGGATGTGGGGCTGAGCTGCACGGCTGTAGTATCCTGCAGCGTGTGCTCGCTGGTCTCTATTTCAAACGCTGCCCCACCAGCCAGCCCGCCATGTCCCATCAGCCCAGTGCCCCTGCCGCCCACCTTAGACCTCCGTGAGCTGTGGGGAGGGGGGAGGCGGCTGCACACGCAACAGGCCCCGAAGAAGGTAAAGGCCACCAGCAGTAGGATAGGTCCGATGATGATCGGGGGATTGGCAGAAGGCACCAGTGTGCTGAAGGCGAACGCTCCCACCAGGGTGATGTTGAGTCCGGCCAGCATGATGCATAGGCCACAGGCACAGCAGAGTGCCGGAGAGGGCAGGCCATGAGGGCGAGACTTCCTCCTCGTCTTCTTCTGGGGCTCCTTTTTAGGTACAGGGGTGCTGCTGCTTCTATCAGTGATGACCATGTCTTCTCCTCCAGGCTCTCTGTCTCTCTTCCACTGAGTTATCAAATCTCCCTGTGTTTCAGCCCAAACTCTTCCCCATGGCAACGTTCAAATAAATTCACAGCCAGGAAACATCTTTGTCTGCAAATGACAACACATGACAGCTGTAAGAGTTGTTTTTTTTAGAAACATACAATGAAAGAAAATAAACTGCTGTCTGATTAAGTGCACTCATTACACTGCTCTTGTTCTGAATCACAGGACATCTATCTAATGATCATTGTGGGCCCAGTGAAGTGTGCTCCCTGCCCTGCTACTCCTATAAATTACAAATATCAGGGGAGGTTGTGGATGGACATATCATGATAAATATCAGATAAATTACAAGTAAAATACACTGGGCACTACTGTATGTATGTAGGTGAGTGGTACAGTTAAAGTTCTGACTGTAGCCTATACTGGCAACACCAGAAACTTGTCCCACATGTGTGGAAGGACTGTGGAGTCTGCACAATACTGCACATTTAAATATTGACAAATGAACTAAACTATGTTTTTAAATATGTTGCTTCTTTTGCTCAAGAATGAACTCTTCCATGTAAAACAACACATATGAATAGTACACAACACGTAAATAAACAATAATAGTACAACAGTTGAGGAGTATTGGTGGGACCATTGATGGGGAATTCCACTATTCATTTTGTTGCATAATAACATGATAACTAAGCCTCAGTATAAATGAGATGCATGCATCCTGTGACTCTTGCATCACCATCTTTAAAAACTCCCAAGTGCTGCTTCATTATTTAACATCAGAATCTCTATTTATTTGATCTTGTTTTGTGAAGTAAAATGTGTGCAGTTGCACTGCAGCTGCTTCATTCGTGCCAGCTAGGCCACTGGGGAAAAGCATTTCAGTATTTAGTTGCAATCAAATCAGCCTTTTCATTTCAGCATGCAATTACAGCATCCAGTGCAAATGAAGAGAGAGGATGTGGGGAAAGGATTTTTTTTTTTGTAAATGTGTATATCAGTAAATCTATGACCCTGAATATATTACAAACAGTACGTTTAAGCATGAACTATAGGCTTTGTTAAGAACACATTTAAATGCATACTTACTGCAATGATGTGTTGTATTCCTATAAAATGAAACCGTAAGAAATGATCTTACCCTTTATGTCGATATACTGAAGGTCTGTCCATTGTTTATTCAGTAGATTTTCACCGAGATTGCCAGTCTTAATTACCGAGTGTAATTACTGAGAGGTTGAAAGGACGCATCAACACCAATCGAGGGCTTTTCATCCTGCTTTCGTGGCTTTACAGTCTTGAGGGCACAAGTCATGACAGCCATTCAATCAGTGGCCGCGGAAACACAAGACAAGGCGATCCGACCTGCTGAGGAATATTAAATCCGAGGGGAGAGGGAAGATCACTTAGGTGAGATGGCATTTCTTCCGAGCTGACACACAGACACAACACCGCGCGCTGCTCCTGATGCGGACCGAGACGCACGCAGCACCTGACAGGTCACCCTGCAACGGAAATGGAGGGAAACCGCTAATATATGCGATCGAGGCATCTCTCCGGCAGCTGGTGCGAAGTCGTCATATTTCATTATTTCATATTTAATCAGCCGCGCAGAGCATCTTCCCTCCTCTGTGGACCTCTGGATGCGACTCTGCTGCCTCCCCCTCACCGATCCATCCGTTAGTGTTCAACCTGGTGTGTGTGTGCGCGTGTGTGTGTTGCACCTTGCCTGTAGCTCACCGGCTCACCTTTATTTACCTACTTGTTGCTGATTTGTCAAGAGGAACACGCAACATTTAAATTATTTCGCTATTCGTTTTTATATTAAATCTGATTTCCCCCTTTGAAATTGAAATTAAAAGCATTTTATTTACTATCTCCGTTGCCTGATCAATGCCTCTGATGATATGATGGACAGCAAGCTTCCTTGATATCGTGTTTTCAGCCCTTAAATAACATGATGCCACTTTCTAATAATAAAGCCCTTTATAAAGGGTCCATAAGTTGTAACTAATGGCTTAATATGATAATGGTTAATAAATCAATTATAACGACCTTAGGGTTGCCAGGTTGTGAAAAATCTCTCTGGCTGTCTTTAATAAAGGGTCATGAGTTTCTATCAAGGTTGCAGTTATAAACGCTAGTAAGTCATTAATAAACGGTCACCTAATAAGCCAAAAACAGAAGTAAGTAAATCGACTGAAATTGAATGTTAATAAATCATTAATACATGGTTCAGAGGTCAGACAGTCCATTGGAGGGGTCTTATGATTTAAAGAGCTAAAGACACAAAGCAAATGTCATGCTGGAGGAGGATAAACACCACCTGGCAACCCAAAAGCTGCTCTTATTGAGGGCTGTTAACTGTTTATAAAGCATCAGTAAATTATGTATTAACCATTAATAAGTTGTAATTAATTTTATCAGCTAAATCCTTTAGAGATGGTGCTGTATTAGAAATTGGCACCAATAAAATCGGAGAGTAATAGCACATTCTTGCAAAATAATCATAACTCAAGATACTAACTTTTTTCTTTAAAACCCTTTGCATGTTTAAAATGTCAATTTTCTTCATCTTTTTTTTTCCTGGGGAAAATGAAAATTTTCAATGCTTTGAGCATCACAATTGAAATTCCATTCATGTCCGTTGCATTGGGCAGTGACAGACTTCTCATGGATGGATACCTCAAAATCTCTTTAAATCAAACAAAACATATATATATACAGTATATGTGGCTGAAAACCTTTAGGGGTAATTGAGAAAATTGTTTTTTTTTTGTGATTTGGGTGAACTTGCCCTTTAAATGTTCCCAGTTGGGGTGTGTGTTTCACTGCCTTCAGACAAGTGCATGCTGGGATAGGTATTTGTGTTTGGCTGGATGGTTTACAGGTGGTAAAATAGTTTATACCCTCTGGCATTCATTCAGGTGATTTCTGTAAAAATGTATATTCACATGTTTTAGCTGTCAGTCGCTTTGACCCCATTCTGGATGATGTGTGTTCATTATGTGTCCCTCCATTGATTAATTTCACACAGACACAGAGGGATTGTGGGGGGGCATTGTGATCTGAGGCCTGACAATCAAACTGCTGGTTGTCATGAAGGCGCTGCAGACTCCTTGGGCTCCCGCTGCCTTCACAGCACCTCACAGCGTTCTTCCCCACGCCACTTCCCATGCAGCAGCCATTCTGCCTGTGCTGTCCTGAATATCAATGTATTATGTTTCACTGTGGGGGTGCAGTTCACTGTATGCAGGCAATGGATGTAGCTATTTGTGTGTGTGTGTGTATCTGTGCACATGTATGTATTCTAATTTGTTTTGCTCACGACAAACACAAGCAGGGGAACTTGAGCTGAATAGTGCATGAGTCCCTTCATCGCATAACGACCATAATAATTTCTTAATTGCTGGCTGAGAACATTGTGCGACGATGAGATGAGCTGCACACAAGTGGGACAATTGGGGCTAATTTGCTTCACTCACTCTCAGGAAGTATGGAAATACTTCACTAACAATCACAATTTAATCTTTGGAGATGTTTATTAGACCACATACAATACAATATCACAATATCATGAGGTGATCTCAACAAACATGACAAGTTCAGCAGGTACAACAATTCTACAGAACAAACAACGAAACAGAAAGATTAGAATTAACGTCTTTTGTCCCACATTTGAAAGAAACCTAATGAAGAAGATTAGCGGGGAAGTTGGTCAGTCAGGTCATGTTGTGACATCATGGCAGGTCTTGATCAGGAGGTGATTGCTTAAGTTTCCGTCTAGATAAGATGTCTGGCATGTCTGAAGATGTCCTGCAACACACCACAGCATGACTCACGTAAGCAAGGGATGTTGTAATGTGTTTGTCTGTCTGATAAAGAACTAAAGCATGTCTAAGGAAAAACTGAAAATTCAGGAGATTATTTGTTTGGAGGCATGTGTTTACGATGTCTTCCTTCAATTTCAGACAACCTGTATTACTTTTCCCCCCATAAATTAAAATAGAGTTTTAAATGACTGTACTGCATAATTAGTGTGTTGGTACATGTACAATGCATTACAATGAACCTCAGTGACTGAATCAACACTTTATTCTTTAAAGAGGTTAAATCTTGATGTTGCCCAGTTATCCTGCTATTTTCTCCAAAAGATAGAAATGATCATTTTACATCATTGTCCCACACAATTTATGGCCCCTTTGGAAACTAACATTGGCATTGCAATAAACATGACCTTAATTGTCTTGATGTAGGAATATCAAGTATTTAACAATTATTCTTTTTCACATATGTTACTCACAGGTTTGTAAAAATGCTTAGTTTTGAAGGACAATGTACATATGTATGTGTTTGGTGTCACACAGGTCAACACATGCTGTGCATGTTTGATGAATGACCTAATCTGACCTAATTGAAATCTATCCAGTATCTGGGTTACCGTAGCAAAAACACCCAAAGTGACTGTTAGACTGTGAAAAGGAGGTGATACCGTGTCATGATCACTTTTCTCCTCTAAATGGATCGGACAGGCAACAAGAAAGCACATGTTCTTATGTAAGGTGTTTTGTTGGCTATTCTACTGACAATTTTGTTATGATTAAAAAAATAAGTTTACTACCCGCCTGTCCTCCTATCATCAACAACAATTTTGTCCACAAATCAGTACAACAGCTTAATCTTGTCAAAGTAAACTATGTTTTTGGCACCTCATCATATTTTATATCACAGAATCACATTCTCTTTTAAACTATGGCATAAAAAAATGGACATACCACAAAAGGAGCAACATAGAATAAGATTAATTAGCCACCAAATCACATAGACCAATCCATATCAACTCAGTGACTGCCTCAAACCCAAAATGAACTCTGTGAGATGAAAGCAGACACACATCTAAACAGTGTAGGTCAAATCATTGCACTGCTTTGAAGTGGCATAAAGTCTCTGTTTGGCAGGGCAGCATAACCTTATAACAGTGAAATAAAACCGTAAATAAAAATTATCCCAGAAGATCTCTGTTACTATCGTAAATAAGAGCAATTGTTCCACTTGTGTTAATGCACAGCTTTATAGACTAAAAAATGTGTCACTAAAAGTCTTTGAAGTTTCAGTTAATGAATCTCTGTATGTTTACATGAGAATTTGTGATCCATCCAAAAACATTCCTGCAGGATTTGTTGACAGATGACACAGATTGGTAGAAAGCAGTGTTTCGAAATAGTGCAACGTTACAATAATCAAAGGCAAATCAAGAGGTGTTAGGATTCTGGGTCAATTATGGGGATCTGAGATTTTTTTGTCTGTTGCAGGAAGTTTTGAGACACACTGGAATGGAGAGAGACAACTTTCCACAAAATGTTTTTTGGACAACAAGTCCTCCGAATTAAAGGACAACATATATTGTTTGTCATCTGTCACTGCAGTTATTAAAATGTGGTTAGGTTGAGGATCTTGAAAGAAGAACTACTTGGTTGAGGTGAGGGAAAGATCACCGTCATGGTTTAAAGAAAACAATGTTGACTGTCAGTAAGACAGTTGGTCCTGTCACACTACGTCTGCTGACAAACAACACTCACAGTTCACATTGGCCGCTAGAAGTCCTTGTCAGTTAAACGTTAAATATAGCGAACAAATGACTGATGTTGATCCGATCACTGATCTCTTCTGGGATCACAGCTCAAATAAATGTGCATTCTGCATAAACTGGAAACTGACATTGAGAGTGAGACATAGGTGTTTCCAAGAGGCAGCATGTAAATTGAGAATAAAATTAGGCCAAGTGCTGACCCCTGCTGGATCACAAAGTGCTCTAAGATGGATAATTTACTCTCACTAAGACCTTTGCTAAACCTGCCAGAGAGACAGGACTTTAATTAATAACAACCTCTTGCCCACACAGTGTTTAGGTTGGGTATGCACTATGCAGATCTTCATACATTACATGCTTCCACTTTGCATGATTTTGGGCAATAATGTTCATATGCAATATTTTGGATTAGCTTGATATGTTTTGGAGGAAATGCAATGCTGCCCTGATTACATTTTTATCAACATATCGATAAAACATTCATATCGAATATATCTGCAAAATGTCCACTACTTTCCTTACAACGTGCGCGTGGCAAAACCTGAATAAAGTATAGCTGAGATTAGGGAATTAAAAGCACATTGAGGAAATGACTGTGGTTGTGACTTCAAATGGGACGTGAACCCAAGCCTCTGGGGTTGAAGTATACCCATCCTGCGACCCTGTAAACCGCTAATCCACATTTACTGCATAAGAACATAATTCACAGGATTTAATATTGGTCTCATACCCCTCATCTGGGTTGGTCTCAGCCATCGGTCCGCCCTCCACAAAGGTTCCCATTCGACTCTTTGAACGTTCCAGATTCAGTTGACTCTGAGTTGCTGCCAAGAGCACACGAGAGCAGATAAACACACTGCAACTTTCAGTGTGACATTACATGTTTCACCAAACTGTGGAAATGTGAGAGCTGTGTCGTACTATGAAGGTTGGCAGGAGTTGGATTGTCCATTATGTAGTCACCTGTATTTACCTAGCTATCTGTCTTCACCACTTAAAACTAGATCCAATGACAAAAAGCTGTTACAGGCATGTATAAGCAGCTGCAGCTTCTAAAACAACAAACAATCTCATATGAGTGTATGGGTGCAGATAAATATCCATAACAGAGGGGAACTGAGCCAGGATTATCTCTGCAGCCATGATGACAACTCTCTGAATGCTGAGGAAATGAAAGGAGAAATTCCATCCCATAGCTCTTTGCTCTTATAACACTAACTCACAATACCACACAGGCATTCCTCACCAACAGTTTATATTCATCCAGTGAATTATAACAGGAACATTTGGGTTTGATAATATTAATACATGTGTTTTCTGTAAACAAACAAACAAACAAACAAAAAACAATATAGGACCAACAGTAAATCTGTTTAGCTTCAGGAATTAGTGCTGGATTATATATGTTAGACTAATGCCCAAATAATAAAATTAAATACTATGTTTCACTCAATTTGGGAACATTTTTCGTACAGAAAGCCACCTCTTTTTTATTATTATGGGGAGTTACTTTAAATGGAATCTCTAAAATAAATACACTTACAAATTACCTCTATTTTACCTGAATAGATAAAATATCAATAACAGTGTTTGATTTGTGCATTGTACACAAACATGTAAGTCTACTTTTCAAATTGTATTAATCTGTTTTCATACTTGCATGGGTGGCTGCTCAGTATCACAGTATAACAGTGTTTCATGATTTGTAATTACAGTCCTTTGCTGTATGGTGCTAATATACAGTATATTTTATCCTTGGCTTTTTTGATGAACTGACATTTATATGAAAATGCTTATGATCATGTCACCCTGTGATATTTTAGTCAGATTCTCTCAGCACAGTGGCTCTTTTCTCTCTTACATCTTTCCTTGATCTCATAATGTTTTCCATCCAGGTAAAAAAAAAAGTGGTTATGAAAGAAGAAAGCATGTCTTTTTTCTTTTTTTTCTACTATTCAACTGCACCCCATGAGATATAAGAGAGATGGCTGATGCTCTGCAATAAGCACCTAGACACAACACCTCTCTCACTGACGTTAACTCTTAGCTCTCCAGTGTGCAGACAGAGACAAGGATGTGATGGCTCACTTTCAAGTAGCAAAGTGAACCCAATATCTTTGAATGTTATACGATACCGATATATGCTTGGCTGCCTTTCTGTTTAAAAAAGGCTGGCTCACTTACTCACCTTCTCTTCTTAGTGTCTCTACAGGTTGATCAGGAGCGGGATTGGAGGGTGTGGGGTGCACTCTGAAGTTTCCTGGGAAGAAGCCAAAATAACGTCCCCATTACCGTCTTTCATTAATGTAGTGAACACACAGCGTGGCACATGTGATGAAAGTATTTAAATTGAATTAAATAATGAATAAAAATATCAAACAACTTACCAAAGGATGGAAGAATATTGTTGATGTTCAGCCAGGCTTTTATGAAGGGGTAGATCGATATGAGCAGGCCTAGAAAGCAGACAAGCATAGTTCATTTGATGAGTTCAGCTAGTGTCCTAATTACTATTTGTTGAATAAATAAGAATTTATAACAGATTAATTGCAGTGTTGGTGTGAATATTTGTCACAATCTTGGGTGACATGATAATCAATCATATGTGTACTTTGCCCTGAATTTGCACTACAGTGGACTAAAACCAAACCAGGAGTGGAGGAAAATATTGTGCACTGCAGACGCTAAGATCTCATTATAAATAGATATCACATTTCACTGTGGTATAAAAGCATAAATTTAATCACTTGCATATTACAATTTATTGCAATCTGCTAATTTCATTTGCTCGAGTGTTTGAAGTACTAACTTTAAGCGCTATAGATTGCCTGCGAGCCACAACAGATGGTAGAAATGCTCTCCTCCCTTTTTCATATAAGTTCTCATACTTCACGACCAGCAATGATTGTTTGATGAAATAGCCTTCAGATTATCTTTAGTGTACCAGATACAGTGTGTGATGTTTCTTCCTGTTCAACTCAAAGTATAAAGTAATATCTGAACCGCAGGGCTTGTGTGCCTCTCAGTGGCACTGCGCTCCAATTCAACACAGTTATTGATTTCCCTTACAAGCCACAAGAGCTGGCATTAAACTCTTGGCAGGTCCTGAGGGTGGCTATGATGCATGTATGTGCTTAAAATGTCATGAAACTGCAGAAGGAGTGAAAAGAATCTGCCGAGGACACTCTGTTCATACTCATTAGTCAGCCTGAGTGTCGGAGGAGGCATCAAGGCACATAAGCCCCAAAACACATAATTAGATGCTACTTAGCTGCACAAGTGCTGCCAGAGTGAATGTCTCCGTCAAGCTGCTGTGCACAGTTTTGATTTGCCAAATTCTTTTGCACATTAGAAAGACCAAGTAATTATTGAAAGCTGATCAAATCATCAGAGATCAAAAGCCCTGCCCTTCGCTCTTTCGCTCCTGGAAAGCAGCTGAGACACTCCTTTATCTTGGCAGCGCAACTCGCCAGTTGGTTCCAGTTACACTGTTGATCCGGTTTCAAATGATCACATGGCGATGGTGTGTTTTTCAGGAGCGGTGGATGGAAAATGTCACAGGCCACAGATCTTTCATCCGAATTTTTGATCTTTTGTTTTTTTCAAACAAATATTCCTCAGTTTGCCCGTCGGATATGAGTGTCCTCCTCGAACCAAACAATACTCTGAGATTTCTTTTTTTAACTCTTGTATTTTGTTGACATGAGCTTTACTTCCTAATTGTTTGGGGCCTCACATATCCCACTGCTGCATGCATGAAAATAATAATAAGAATAATTGTAAAATTATTACATTATATAAAACTATTTTTATGCTTCAAGTATATATATATACTTTTTTTTTCTTCTGACCTAACCCAATATGTAGAAAAGTACTTAACCTTTCCTTTTGCCACAACTTAAGCTTGCCCATTTGATGAAGGTGACAAAATGTGGAAAATATTTAATGTTTTATATGTTTTTTGTGCTATGCATGAAACATTATGTATTCTTTTGTTTTCCATTAACTCATTCACAATGAAATGTAGAGTTAATTATTCCTACATAGTGACGTAACTTAATGTTTGGGCTCAGTTATTCCCCAAAGAGGTCTCCCTGTCTGACCTCTTATGAACAAACTGTTATAAAACTACAGAAAGAGAAATTGTAGGGGGTAGCGCTGCAGGGTAGCGCAGCATACTATCAACACCAATCACAGATATAGAGCATATGAAAATCCATTGTATACTATTTAACCATATTTTACAGCTGAGGTCTCTGAGACTACAAACAGAAGTAATGTGTCATTTTCTGCAGTGGCCTCTCGAAACATGTCATCAGGTCAAAATCAATTCTCGTAAAATTAGGAAAGGTCATTAAGTATCAAGGTGATAAAACAATGTTAAGTATTTGTGTTTTTTTAAGCTGTTAAAGAGGGCCAGGGGTCTCCAGGACCCCAATAAGAAACATTATGGTTGGTCCACTATTACACTAACTAATCTTCCATCAATATTCAGTGACACCAAAAAAAAGTCCAATGTATGGGTTTAGACAACCAATGACTTTTAACAGTTACTACCTTTCCCACAACTGGCTCAGTAGTTCTTAAACAGTTTCACACACACTCACCGAGGCCCCCAGCTCCCAGGAAGATACCTCCTACAGCATCAGCGTCACACTCCCTGGACACCCCAATGATGATGCAGCCCGCCACAATGCTGAGCAGGGCTGAGCCCACCCGTAGCCCATGGTACTCCCCGACGCTGATGGGGTTCATTCAGCAGGTGGAGGCCCCCCACCTGCCCTTTACACACACACGCACGCACACACACACACACACGCACACACACACAGCGAACAGTCCTGACACTGCACTCTGCTTCAACTTGGGCCCTCACTGCCGCTGGCAACTTTACTGTCATCTGCACGAGCCTCGCTCCTCCCTTTCTTTCACTCTCTCTGACACAGAAACACTTTCCCTGACAGCCTCAGACTCTATTCTCCGTTGCTCAAGACGTCTCATGCATCTTTAAAGATGGAGCTCTGGTTTCCATTGCCACAGAAAATTAGAAAGCTTGGGGCACTGACTCTAATGACAGCGATACTTGTGCTACAAATCTGATCACAGCCCGCTTCCGACCAGTACTGGCATCTAGTATCATGTACGCAGTGAATGCCTAGAGTGTAATTTAGGAATAATGTACACTAAAATGACAAACAGCTGTGTGGGTGTCTTGTGGACATGTGCCATGTCAAGGACTTAAAAGTACGACTACAGGAGCAGAGCAGCGCAGAGACACAAGGAGAGACGGGGGGTGGGCAGAGAGAGAAAGAAAGGGCGACAGAGAGACAGAGTTAGAGTATGTGCTACTTGTGTGATTTGTCTGTGAGCTTGAAGGGAATGTGTAACGAAAGGTTCAGAGAGTCCTCTACGGTGGGGGCACGAGGCCATCCGTAAAGGCCTGCAGTTGCCATAGGAATAGCATATCCATGGCAACAGAGGGAAAAAGAGGGTAAGCAGGATAAACACCGGTGAATAGGATAACAAATGAACTTACTGGGTAGAGGAGAAACAGTGACACATTTCCTGTTCAGCAGGTAAACTCCTTCTATCAGAGCCACATGTCTACAACTATTACTAATCAGTGCTGTGATTATGGTGTGTGTGTGTGTGTGTGTGTGTGTGTGTGTGTGTGTGTGTGTGTGTGTGTGTGTGTGTGTGTGTGTGTGTGTGTGCGCGCGTGTGCGTGTGCGTGTGCGTGTGTCATACGCAGCCCATACCTATTGTTATTGTAGTCTTTGTGGTTTGTGACCCTCTGTAGTGTTCACATAATGAACACACTAAATGGTTGGTTTCTCTCAACCACCAGCTTTCAGTGTGGGAGGCTAAGTACGCTCATTACATGTGAAGCAACAACCACAAATGTAACTCGTCTCTGTAACGTCTCTGAGGTCTCCAGCACTGTGCCCTCTCAAGGGTCTCTGGACATTTTTGATCGCTCAAAGAAAAATTACATAGATAAACAAATAATTTCAATATATTTAGCAAACATTACAAAAAAACAGACCTGATGACATTGCTGTGTAACTTTATCCAAATTGTTGCAATCTCTCTCTAATACTTTAATTATCAAATACCACTTGTCTCCCCACACTTAATTATTCTCACAGCAATAAAAACATACATTCATTCAACAAAAATAAGACAGATAACTGCAATATGCAATAACAACCATCTAAGTGTATAAAATATCAAAAAATAAAAATATATAAGCAAAGACTAAATATTTAATGTATTGTACTTTTGATTGCTGACTTCTCATCTACCTAAATTAAAGGGATTGTAATTTATTTAATTAGCATTGGGCTGTTTACTTGTGCATTATAATGCATGCACAAAGAATATGATTAGCTGTAACCAACCTAAAATTGCGCTGTCATGTACAAACATATTGAGCAGTTACATCTCTATACAGATTTAACATTACAACATATTATTAGCAGATACAAGCATAGCAATAACTATAATCAGGGACAAAAGAAACTGCGTTGGCCGGGAATCGAACCCGGGTCAACTGCTTGGAAGGCAGCTATGCTAACCACTATACCACCAACGCTTTCAATAGCTGATTACTATACTCATAATACTCAGATTAATAATACAAAATATAACAAACAAATTAATTATGTATTATTACTGCAACATTGAAGTGATGCTCACACATATTTGCTTCAATAGTATTCCAAATATATAACATATGTCATTCTGAAATGAGACATTCTGCATAATTTGTCATTTCTAACTCGCAAAAGTCGTTGGCCCGTACGGGGATCGAACCCGCGACCTTGGCGTTATTAGCACCACGCTCTAACCAACTGAGCTAACCGGCCATGTGTAGTGCGCATGTGGCTCATACTCGATTATTACAGTGAATACGAAAGTAATCTGAGTAGTATTATTACGGATCGACAACAGACTACTACTAAGGACTTCCTCATACTGCCATTTATATATGAATCCATGATGAATGAATATATATATGTCTATTTACATAAAACGAAGACATGAGAGGTGACTTGTGTATAAATCGTCTATGATTTCCACATGTTTCAGACCTCGTGGCGCAACGGTAGCGCGTCTGACTCCAGATCAGAAGGTTGCGTGTTCAAATCACGTCGGGGTCAGTTGTTTTTATAAAAATTTAATCTTCCATGATCTACTGCCTCTGACACACCCTCTGTGCGGTCCATTAAGGGGTGTTCTCTGGTGATATTAGAGCGTTTTCCTTTTTTGTTTTTTTGTTTTGCATACATTGAGATTAAGATCAATTCATTTTTAATGTTCATCTGTTGTATTTTTGCACAAATTTGATACTGTCTGTTGCTTTTACTTCACATTCCTCCAAAAAAATAAACAAAACAAAAATTAAATCACTAGCAAGTGACATGGGAAGAGGAAAGTCTTAATGATTTAAGTGTAAGTAAATAAATACTATAAAATAAAATAAATATTATAATAAATATTTAAATAAAATAATAAATAATTGCATAAATAACAGTACAGAAATAATAAATAAATAATGTACTTATTTATACCTGTATTTATTTATATATTGTTTTTAATTATGCATTTATTTATTTATTGATACTTAAATAATTTTTGATCAATCATTTGTTTATTGCTGCAGGACAGACACAGGATAGAATAGAAAAAAAGAATAAAACGGAGATTTCCTGGTAGAAAGGAGGCAACAACCGTGAGAAGAAAACAGGGCTCGTCCGGGATTTGAACCCGGGACCTCTCGCACCCTAAGCGAGAATCATACCCCTAGACCAACGAGCCAACGTATAAGGTTCACCACTGTGAGACTTCACAAAATTAAACCTCCTATTTCAAGGAACCACCAACACAGAATTCAAACCAATGTCACCAAGGACCTGTAGTACTTTCAAAACAATGTGGACTGACTGTACAACATTATAACATTATTCATAAAGTGACGAACATAAATGTTTTTTTTGAAAACCTACCACGCCGGAAAACCACCACCACCAAAAACATTTTACACAAAGGCCTTACTATGTGTATTTTCCTACTTACCACAAACTAACCCACTATAGTGTATATACAGTATAACGTTGGGTAACTATAGTGAGTGAAATGTCCCACTGTTGCAAATAGTCAACGCAACTTATGAAAACACACATGGAGAACGTCATTCAAGTTTTTTTTAACAGTAGACTTTAGTTAGATATTCTCCAACAAGACAAAATAAATTAATAGAGGCGCATGTGCGTATTTACAAAACCTATTATATTATAGGTATATATATATATTAAAATGGCTATTCGCTATTAGCAAAATTACATACCTCAGTCTTTGACATTAGTTTGTTAAGTGGAGTCGAAGTGCGACAAAAGCTGGCTACAGTTGGCTGTGTGTTGGTACCATAGGTATCGGTTAGCACTACCTGCATTAACCAGTTAGCCTGTAAGTTAAGAGTTTAGTAACATGACAGCCTAAAGGTAAATTTATTATATTGTGTAAAGATATTATGGTACTAACAAATGAACGCAGAAATAGCCACACTAAAAATAAAAATAAAAAAGGTATCCAACGTTAATGACTAAGGAATTTGCTTGAGATTTAACAAAAATTACAAAATTGTGTTTTAATTTTTTTATGACATTTTTTTGCTTTGGGCAGTAGTCAGTATAGTAATTATTCTGTGTATAACCTTTTAAATACACACATATTCAGATGGTATATATGAGAAGCTTACTTTACTGTGTGCTTTCGGGGTGGCAGGTAAGGTCCATGCCATGTCCCTTCCTGAAATACTTATGGTGTGTAAAAACTAAGTAATACCCGCTTTATTTAAACGTAATTTCATGTGACATGGTCGATATGTCTGTATACTGTGCACAGCATGAGCATATAACATGAGAGTGATAAATACAGTTATAATATTCACCTCCTTGTTTGTGAATACGTATGTTACTAGTCAGCAAATCTTTCTACGGCATACGGGTTTTATCTGGTGTCATGTGACCCATACTCAGCCATCTTGTGGAAAACGAAGAGAGAGAGAGAGCCCAGAGAGAGCCACACAACTCGCATACAAACCTTGTGCTGTCAGAACAAGCAGAGGTAAGACAGCCAAAGTTTAATACACTAGCAAAGAAAAATCGTACATTTAAGTAAAGTGCCATGTCAGAGAGCCATATTCTGGCGAGCTGGGGTGCTTGGGACTGTTGTTAAACCACCATGTATACTTGGCCTTGCAGCACCGGGCTCCAGTGGTTCTGTGTGCGGGACGGTTTGACAAGGAAATTTTGCAGTGGATCCAGGCTGCTCGAAGGCCGCGTGTGGCTAGTTAGCCAACCTGTTAGCGTGCTAGCTACAAGTGTTGAGTATAGGGATTAAGTTATGCCAGAGCAGTGTTAGATTTGTTATATAGAATAAATGACAAGATGTCGTTTCCTATGGTAAACTAAACTAGTGTCAATACATATGTAGCTAGCTATATCTTCACGTATGACAGGCATACATTTGCTACGTTGGGAAAAACGCTGCTAGCTAGCTAGCGTTAGTTGGCCAATTGCAGCTAGCTAACCCGCTAGCATAACCAACGTTGGCTATCGTCTTGCTGGCTAGCGAAAATACCCTGGTGTGGCACCAGCATGTAGCAAGTGGCACTTTAACTAGCAAAACTCTGCTGCCACCTTTCAGCATAACTAACTATATATCTACTGTCAACTTTAAACCGTTAGGAAATGTGTTGGCAAATGTCAGTTACTAGTGTTCCGCGATCAGCTCAATTATCCATGTTTGTTGTTTATTTAACTGGTTAGCTTGTTAGGTTAACGTTAGCTAACGTAATGCCGATGATTTCCACTTAACCTTCCCGAGGGACCATCACTGTTCGTAGTGAGCACTGCAAACCAACTTTTAACATTATTCAGTAACGTAACTAACGTTAGCTTCAGTATGATCGACAACAACAGGATGGGTCGGTCTGAATAACGTTAGGTAGTATAGCTGTGTATTCCCTGCTTTCCGATCGATTAGCTTTACCGTGAACTTACATGGTGGGTTCAACGCTTTACACAAGGTAACCACCCGGACAACTTTGCAAGAACATGATGGTCCGTCATTTTTCCGCTGACTTAAGCCGTTTACCCCTTATCAAAAATCCATGTCTGACATATAAATCAAACTGATAAAAGTTGTGATTGGGCAGTTTGCGAACTTTGGCTCTTAAATTATTTCAAACAAGTCATAACATTATGCAAACTCTGTCAGTCGTTCGGTTTTCACTTTATGCTAACTCGCAAATGAGCAAAGCGTGCAGGAGTTGAGTTGCTGTATTTATTGCTTTAACTACCAACTTACACGTGGCTTATCCTGGCTTCCATATGGTCAGTGGTATTGTTAGTCTACTGCCACCTTTTGTGCCCGATATTTGAGGAAGCCTCGCTAAGTAATCCTTGCTTTCAAGTCTTAAGTGAAAGGAAACGTCTTGAAAGTGGAGACACTCACGTCAACAAACAACTACCCTTGTTGGCAAAATATGATTTTTTTTGTTGTAGTTTATTTGCTGAAGCAAAGGCAACCTCCGTTGTCAATTACAGGTGTCTGACATACCCTCCTTGCAGGCTGGGAGACTTCCTAAAATAGCTTTAGCAGATTGAAATTGTACACTGCTTGTGAGCTAGTGGGGTGGGCTATATATCCTGAGGAGTTGTAATACATTAAAGGGGGTGATGACAAGTATTTTTCAAATTCTTTTGAGCAGAATTATTCTATGCTAAATGAATTACCTCAGTGAAATAAACTGGTATGGTAAAACGACATAAGTTAGGTAATGTTTGTGTAGCTATAAATTGATTTCAAATGTATTTGGGGTATTTGGGATGGAAAAATTATTGGATTTTAGTTATCCTGATTTCAACATAGAGTAACTGATAATGAATCAAGTACTCAACCCCAGTATGTATAGACAGGTGCTGATTCTCAAAAGCAAACATCTGGGAGCAGAACAGCACTGTGATTAAATGTTTGTTCATGCAACATATAGTAATTTCAGTAGACAAATATAAGTTTGCCTAGTGAAAACATACACACAAGTATTTTTGGAGAGGTACAATTAATACAGGTAACTGTTGCATATAGTATATGAACAAAACTGAAATCACAGACCACTAAACTATTAGTAAATGTTTTTTAAGAAAAACAGGCTATATAAAGAAATATTTAGGATTTTTTTTTTCTGTGTGTTGGGGGGTGATTCTACAAAACAGTGGAGATGCATACATTTGTCTTCTTGCATTTAATTTGTTTTTCGACAGGGCTGTTATAACTTAATGGTATATACTGAGTGGTACTAATCCTTTTCCTCCCTTTTTGTATTTGTAGAATTTCAAGAAAGAATGGCCGAAACCCAGACACTTAACTTTGGACCAGAATGGTAAATGAACTGGCATTAATTCATGATTAATCTGAGGAAAATTATTTGTAGGTTGTGAAACTGGTTTTCTGTTGTGGCCCAGTGCACCTCCATACATGTTCAGACATGCCAATTGCCACCTCAGCTATAGTGTTGTCTCCCTTACCTCTGTCCATTCTGCTTTTATTATCCTTTCTCTCTCTCTCTGCAGGCTCCGTGCCCTGTCTGGAGGTGGTGGCAGCGGTGGTGGTGGGAGCGGCTGCGCGGTTGCCTCTCCACCCCTCTCACCTGCATTGCCAAAGTATAAACTTGCAGACTATCGCTACGGGAGAGAAGAAATGTTAGCACTTTATGTAAAGGATAACAAGGTTGGTAGGCCTATAACGTCTGCATCTTAGCTGTTGATACAGGCTTGCAGTCAGTGTAATTTGCAAATGATGTTCCTGCCGAGATTAAATTTACATCTTCCTTATTTGGTTTGTTATAACACATTCTTTCGAAGCTTTATGTTGTATTGTGATTGTTTATTTCTCTGCTCCAGATCCCTATAGACCTACACGATAAGGAGTTCCTGCCCATATTGCAAGAGGAGCCCTTGCCGCCTCTGGCACTCGTGTCCTTTACAGAGGAGGAACAGGTAGGAGTAGTTGTTATAACAGAAACAGAAACAGTTCCTGACTTATCAACCAGACCAAAATAAATGTCATATTGGCCTCGGGCCAGTTGGCTACTTATTGTCATTTTTTGGATTATACAGAGAGAGCTGAGAGCTTGCTGTTCATCCCCTTGCTCCCCTCCCCCTGTTTGTATTTGCAGAGAAATTTTTCCATGTCTGTAAACAGTGCAGCTGTACTTCGGCTGACAGGGCGAGGAGGCGGTCCAATAGTAGGGGCACCACGAGGCCGAAGTACCTCAAGGGGTAGAGGTAAGAATTGAACTAAGATCATACATGAATGTGTGTTTCAAGGAGTTTATGCTATGGAAGCACTATGTTAGATTTCATTTTTTAAATGAGCCTTTATTTTAGCTATTTAGCTATTCTGTCTATGCAGTTTCAGAAGTCTTAACAACTGCAGATAGTTAAGATGCCTTTGAAGAATCCCACCAATTTGACCACAGCTTGAGACAAGGGGTGTAATATTAGTACTCTGTATGTGTTGTGCTTACTCAGCATACTCTTCCCCAGCTGCTTGAACTCATAATTGGTGTCTCTCTCAAACATGAATAACCCTGTTTGAAATGAGAATGCTAGTAGTACGCACACACTCAGACACCTATATACATTCTCCAGTTAGCTAATGCTGCATACTGTTTTACAGTGCTGTTTTAGAGTGCTGAAGTTACTGTTGAACAGTTATAAGTGTTTAGAGAAGTTCAGTATATAACAACACTGGTTTCTGTGTGCTTCAAATGAACTGTGTGTGAAATTTTTCTTGTCCAATTGGGGACAAAAGCTGATTTGGGAAAAGGTTGATTTTTGGGTCAGTGGTTAAGGTTAGGGTAAGTCTCCAGGAAGTCTATGTAATGTCCCCAAAAGTGACCGAATCCGTTCATTCACCTGTGCAAGTTGGGTATAAACATTCTGATCATTTGTTGTGGAAAATCTCAGATGTTTTGTGCAACCCTCTGCTGATGTTTGAACCACATTTGGTCCTTTGGTCGCAATGTTAAATATCCGACCTACTGCCTACAAGTTGCACACGTCATTAGTAAGTAGACCTCTTTAGGTCATATTAGGTCATGTCAACCTGTGGTTGTTTTCAGGCCGGGGAAGAGGAGATGGAGGGTTTTACCAAAGAAGTTTTGATGATGTGGAAGGTTTTGGTCGTGGAGGGAGAGAGATGCATCGCTCCCAAAGCTGGGAAGAAAGGTATTAAAATACCCATTTGTGATGTCAAGTTTTGTTGTAAAAATCTGCCCTTGTTTTGACCATGTACAGATGTTAAATGAGTTTTTGCTAGACAGCAATTAAATCATCTTTTTGTTATGACTTTACAAAATGTGTGGTTTTGTTTTCTCACCAGGGGAGATAGGAGGTTTGAAAAGCCAGGTCGAAAAGACCCAGGTTGGTGTTAAATTTTGGTTCTCATTTAATCAATACATGATGTACTCATTGGCAAATGCACTTGCTCATCTACTTATTACTTTCTGTCAACCTAGCAGATGTTGCTCCAGGACATTTTCCAATGAATCACAGTAAGTGTGCCTTTTGTACAAGTTTAATAATCGACCTATAGCAAGTTCAGATTTCATTAGATTAGATTGATTGACAGCATTAAGTGAGTTTGCTAATCTGGCTTTAATGTCAGTTTTCAATAAAATGATGATGACTTTACCTTTAACCATCCCCCTACCCACTACTCTTTGCAGTCCGAGGCAACTATGAAGATGCTGGAACAGGCCTCCCAAGGAAGCACGACTTCACGCGTTCAGAGAGTGAGAACTGGCGTTCTTCTCGTGATGATCAGAATGGTGAGGATGATGAGGGGGGCTGGCGCCTGGCGGGTACTCGACGGGACAGTGACCGGTGGTGCCCCCCGAGCCCAGGTGGGCACTGCACTGACCACATTACCAATACATTTATCTTATGATGAATTATCTTTGATAAATGTATTTGTGGTGTTCTGCCTGGTTTGTTGTCTGGCCTGTTTCAGAATAAGGTATTTTTTGTGTGTTGCAGCCTCTAAACAGTTGTGTGGTCTGTACTTTCATTGTAGCAAACAGAAAAATATACATTTTTACCAAACAACCTGCTTCAATTAAGGGGTATTCTCCCGCTCCACATTTTCTTTCTGTATAGTGGCTGGTTTGTCAGCTTGGCTATCAGAATGATATTACATATAACAGGTACCAATTAAGGGCACATTTTTATGCAAGAGGGACAATTCAGTGGCGCACTGGTGTCTCCTTTCTTCACTTCCCTGTGCTTTTGAACTGCACATCATACTGCACAAGCTCAAAAATCATGCTGTTATTTTGGGTTGTTGTATGTGGATGCACTTTGTTCAGTAGCGCTACTGGTAGCCAAAACGTTGCTGTTCAAGGTAGATCATTAGATTAAGATTGGATATATAATGCTAACTATTTTCCCATTTCCCTATTTCCCCAGACGGGTCTCGGTCAGCAGGGTGGCCAGATCAGCGTCGCCGTTTCCCATTTGATGCAAGAGAAGACGAGCGTGGCTTCAGGAGGCCACGGTCAGGCAGCGGCAGCCTGGAGGACGAGAGGGACAGCCTGCCAGAGTGGTGTCTGGAGGATGCAGACGAGGAGGCGGGCACCTTCGACTCATCAGGGGCCTTTCTGTCACTCAAGGTAAGACGAGACCTGAGAAGGGTTTTGAAAAAATCAATGAATTACAAAGACTTTTAAATGAAGTATTGTTTAAATGTATGTTGCTGTGATTGTGTTCTTTGTTGTGCATTCAGAAAGCCTCCAAGGAGCCGATCCTGGAGGAGGCGGAGCTGGACTTCAAACCCTTGGAAGAGTGTGAAGAGGGCCTGGAGGATGACGACAGTCAGCCCAAGGAGACCAAAGAAACGGAAACAGAGGCCAGAAGAGAGGCTGAACGAAAGGGTCAGTAACTTTGATAGTTTCGGTGCGGATTTTTAAAAAAAATGCATTTTTGTTATATTGTCGTTTGACAGGCATGGATATGAAGTCAAATGAACTTTGTGCAAGAATTTGAATTCTGTGTTCACTGTTTATTTTGTCTTTAAACTGATTTCTACATTGTTTGAATTTTCCTTCGCCTCTTTCTACATCGTGGGCAGAATCTTACGTTCAGCTACAGAAAGGCACCACTGAATCCTTTACAGTGATTCATGTCTTTTACCATTTTTTATTTTATTTTTTTTTAGAGTTGGCAAGAGTGTCAGAGGAGGCTCCACCTGTTGCTTCACCTGTTGCTCCCCCAGTGTCAGAGCCCCAGGCTCCTGCACAGTCCCAGAGCCAGCCCAGCCGAACAGAAGAGTCTGAGAGGCCAGCTGAACGGCAGCCACCCCTGGAGCTCCCGCCAGAGCCCTGCAAAGTCCCCCTGCACATCCCCATGTCCAACAGCATGCTGGAGTCCCTACCCATGTCCCACATTTCTACCACCCTTGCAGGTGGGATTTGGTTCTTCAATTACAGTGAAAGTAGGATTTTCTTTTGCCAGTTGGTTCCTTTCTACCTGGAAAACCTCCTAATATCGGCTTTATTCTCATACTGTTCTATGCAGAAGTATCTGCTCCATCGCCTGCTGTTCAGCTACCGCAGCAAAAGCCCATGGAGGTTCCTATGGCGATGAACAATCCTTTGCCCTTCCCTTCAAGTATATTGGCACCTATTGGCAGGCCCACCACTGTGCCACATGACGCAGATGAAGATGAGGGACTGAAACACTTTGAGCAGGTAAGTTAGTAGCCTTTTTAAATGAAAAACTGTCATGAGATGGTAGGGCTGTCCCCAACTTCAATTCCACTAACAGTTGTAAGATCTTGTACTTGCTTAAGAGGAAAGAAAATTGTGTGACTAATCTTCAATTGAACTCTTTGTAAATGATTAATAGTTCATGTCCCATTAAAGACCATAAAACAACTTGTCACACAATTTCTGCTCACTAAAACCCCAACAACCAATTAGTTGACTAATCAACTAAGAGGAGGCAGCCCTGTTATGTTAGGTCGTATTGCTTTAAAGGGGATTATGGGTGATGTAATATCTTTTTAAAATTCTCTCTGTGTCTTGGCTCCCATCCTTCCCCAGGAGGCAGAAAAGATGGTAGCATACTTACAGGATGGTGTGCTGGATGACGACAGACTTGCAGCAAAGACTTCAGAGAAGCCCAAACCTGCAGGCCTGCCGCTCACCCACGAGGCTGCTCTCAAGTGGTTCTACAAAGACCCCCAAGGGGAGATACAGGGTGAGATTGGAAGAGGTTTTAGGTGCTCAAAATACCATACATTTATTTTAAAAACTGCTCCAGTATCGTTCTTGAATCTCCTCTGCTCTCTTTTTGTGCTCTCTCTCAGGTCCATTCAGTAACCATGAGATGGCTGAGTGGTTCCAGGCTGGTTACTTCACAATGTCTCTCTTAGTCAAAAGAGGGTGTGACGAAGTATTTCAAGCGCTTGGAGAGATCATGAAGATCTGGGGGAGGGTACCGTTCACTCCAGGCCCTGCACCTCCACCTCTACAGGTATGTGTTTGCTAAATGTGGGCCTGTTTTATTCCTTATGTCTGGCAGTACTAGACATAGCCTGTAGGTGGTGTGGTATTCCACTCTTTTTACCAGTAAGATGTGTCAGGGGAATCCTTCATGTATCAGTTATTAAAGTGTTTCAAGACCCTTCTTCAATCTTGTGGAGGTTTTTCATGTAGCAATTGAGTTTGGGTTTTTTTCCCCTCTTCCCTGCAAATCATCATCGAAATCATCTGAAAATGTGTGATGTTTTCTGTCTTGACCAGACTTTGAGAGAGTCTGACCTGAAGAAACTATGACCTCATTCACACGTAGTAACTTCATGCGTCTTGAAGTGACTGCTTGTGAATCCAAGAAGCATTCAAGACAGATTGAAATCTGCATTCTAGACAGATGTTGAAAAGGTGCAAATGCATCCGTCTCTCCAAGACGTAAACCTAATCTTCTCTTCTCTCTACTCCTCCCTTAGTGTAACAATGTCAGTGAGCAGTCTGTGGAAATAGCCACTTGCTGTTTGATTTTCTTAATACATCCACAGTCTGTCTCCTCTGACCTTGTGATAATGGCAGCTAAAGTTACACTAAAATTAAAATGAAATTATCCATTGTTCTCTGTCTCTCTAAAGCAACAAGGAAAAACTTCTCCAGCCATTTCTACACATATGATCAAATACAAGATGCACAAGCTGCTGTACCTTTTGCTTGTTTGACTGCGATGATTGATTCTGACTGTGTCGTCTTATGTAATGCAGGGGGATGGTGATCAAGAGAGGTTGAAGAGGCAGCAAGAGCTCACTGCTCTCAACCTTTACCAGTTACAGCAACTCCAATATCAATACCTCCTCAGGTACGCCAGGCTCAGATCAGACACTTATTAGCAGATGCATCATGATTGTTCATGTGTCAGGATGAAAATATCCAAATACACACATTTATAAACCTCATTTCCCTCATTTAATACAGGAATAGGTAACAGAGTTAATCTATATCTCACAATCAAAATTACCCTCCACCACACCTAATAAAATTGTAAAAAAAATATATAGATACCAACATTAAATCACATTATTGCATATAGAAAATAAACCTCTAACATGCAGAGTACAAGTTCATCCACTGATCATTCAAATGTTAACAATTTTTTCCAGTTTTCCTCTCATTTCTCCCATCCATCTGTTTTTCACCATTCAGGCAGCAGTATGCTCAGGCCCTGGCCCAGCAGAAAGCTGCAGCTCTTAGCTCAGCTCCTCTTCAACAGCAGCAGCAACACCAACAGCAGATCAACCTGCTTCTACAGCAATACCAGGCTCTCAAGACAAGGTTGATACCACACCCACTTTTGCACAATCATGTCTGTATCGCCCTACCTGTAAATACATCTGCACCCGTGCTTCAGTGTGTAAAAATCTTGCATTGACATCAAGGGAGCATGGCATTTATTAATGTTTATTTTTGTATGTTTTTGTAGAGCGTCTGAGAGCCTCCTACCTCCTGTTACCCGGTCCCTGTCTGTACCAGACTCTGGTTCTGTGTGGGAAATGCAGAACCCGTCCTCTCAGGCCTCCTGCACACCAAACCTCCAACAAGCTGCTCCAAGCAGTGAGTTTCTCCCATACATATTCTGCAGTTTTGGTTTCTTTTTGAATACGACAACAGCAAACGAAAAAGTCTACATCCTGTTATAGTAGCAGCTGTAATGCATCATATTCTATCACTCTCAACAGCGTGGGATGGAAGCAGCGTGTGGGATTTACCTATAGACTCCATGGCACAGGCTCCAACCATCGAGCAGATGCAACAGTTAGAGAAGTCAAAGTCTGCAAAGGTAAACAGTAGTTCTGCTCACTTTTATGTTTTTGTTGTCGGCGTAAAATGGTTCTGAAAAAGTCTGAAATTCTCATCTGAAGTCGAGGCCTCTAATAGTCCTGAATACAGCAGCATCTTATCATCTTGCTGCACTTGCTGGTTAAAACAGTCAACAGATTTGTAAAATGAAATTTATTGCATTCCAATAGTCTGCAACCTTAAAACCTAAACTGATGAATCTATAATATAGATATATGCTCTACTCTCACATCTCTGCGGATAATGCCATGAGTGTATTTTTATTTTGTCATCCAAAGTTGGAGCTGGAGAGGCGTGAAGCAGAAATGAGAGCCAAAAGGGAGGAAGAGGAGAGGAAACGGCTGGAGGAGGCCCTGAGAGCTCGACAGGAGGAGGAACGCAAACGCTTGGAAGAAGAGGAGCTGGCACGGCAAAAACAGGTCGAGCATTTGAATAATATCCATCTGAAGCACTTAAAGCCTTTGAGCTACTGTTTCATTGTCAGTCACTTTTCTCGATTGGCTTTGAGACTGACTCAGTGTTGTAAAACCTTAGGAGGAGGCATTAAGACGGCAGCGAGAGCAAGAAGAGGCGCAGCGCAGGCAGAAAGAGGAAGAGGAGAGACTGGCACAGGAGGAAGCTCTCCGAAGATTAGAGGAGAGGCGGAGGGAAGAGGAGGAGAGAAAGAAACTAGAGGAGTTCCTTCGCAAACAGGTAAGCTAATGAAACCATGCCCATATGCTTTACCTCTTTTCTGGACTTGTGAAATGTCTCCCTAAATTACAATGTTTTCTACCTCACCAGGAAGAGGAGCGCAGAAAGCAGGAGGAACTTGAAGCATTGAGGAGGCGTGAGGAAGAGAAGCGAGCGGAGGAAGAGGCAGCAGCTGCTGCAGCGGCAGCTGCTCAGGCCCAACAACAGGAGGAGGAGCAGAAGAGGAGAGAGCAGGAGGCCCAAAGACAGCAGGAGCTGCAGAGACAGAGGCAGCAGCAACAAGAGGCCCTCAGGAGACTTCAACAACAGCAGCAGCAGCAGCAGCAGCTTGCACAAATGAAGGTAAGGGCACAGAGGACGAGTCAGCAAAAATAGACGGTACAAAATGTATTTAAAGTTGACAAAATACCTTGTCCTGTTCATCAGCTTCCGTCCTCTTCAAAGTGGGGCCAGCAGTCGACCAACGCTCTAAACCAGACACAGAACGCCCTGTCACTGGCCGAGATCCAGAAACTGGAAGAGGAGAGAGAACGACAGGCGCGGGAGGAGGTAAGAACAGCGAGCAGCGGCAGCCTGGTTGTGTTAGGTGTCTCTGTCACCAGCAGTGTTTTAGTACGTCTCGAGTTAAAAGTAATGCTTTTTGACAAATTCTTGTAATTTAGTCAAATTTAGTCAAAGTCTCTTGTCCTCCTCACCCCCACAGCATCGACGTCAGCAACAAGAGCTCCTGAAGCTACAGCAGCAGCAGGCCTTGCAACTGGCTCAGCAGCCCCAGGCTAAGCTGTCTGGTTGGGGTAGTGTGCCCAAACAGCCAGTAATGACCAAATCTTTGCTGGAGATTCAAAGGGAAGAAGCCCAGCAGATGAAACAGCGGAAGGAGCATCAGCAGCAGCAGCCACAACAACATCCCATTGTCACCCAACAGATCCGCACTCAACCCAGAACTGTACGTCACCTATACGATACTGCGTCTTATTGGCTAAAAGAGGATAAAAGAGTTGGGTGTGGATTTTTAGTGGATTCAGCACTTAAAGCAACATTTTGACATTAGAGATTCAATATTAATATCCAAAATATGGTTTAATGCAGTTTTCATTTCAAAGCTCCGTTACTCTGGGCTGTTTCTAAATGTTAGGAATCCTGCTTGAGGATACGACTGATATGACTGTGATGCCAAATGACAAATCTTTTAGAAATTTAAATGATCATGTAAAATATCAATATTGGTGATAGTTTTTCATTCTTTTATTCTAATAACATCAAGTGATTTTTTTGTGAAAGAAGGAAGTAGGGCTGAAACGAAGATCAATCAACTAGTCGACTGGCAGAAAAAGAATCGGCAACTAATGTCATCATTGATTAATTATTTCATAATTATTTCATGTTTCAAGCACAAAACATCCCCAAGTTCCAGCTTTCCAGCTTTTCAGCGTCAGAGAGTTTTCTGCTTTTCTGTGTATTATGTGATAGAAAACAGAATATCTTTGTTTTGTTTTGAACTGTTAGTCGGACAAAACGAGCAAATTGTAAACTTCACTTTGGGCTGCAGGACATTGTGATAGGTGTTGTTCACCATAGGTAGACTGATCAGTAATTAAATGAATTGTGTCTTGCAGCCCTAGAAACAAGTGTTGTGTCAGTAACAGTATCTCACTCTCGTCACAGACATCTCTGAGTAACTCAGTGTGGGGGTCTGTGAACACCAGCACCTGCACTAACTGGGGCTCAGACAGTATCTGGGGTGACACCCACAACTCTAACATGGGCTTCTGGGATGAGGCGGTGAAAGAGGCTGTGCAGCAACCTCCCCAACCCAAGAAAGCCAGCACACAGAAGAACAACAAAGGCAACGCCAACATCAGGTATTTATTAAGAATGCCACGTCTTAGTCACAAGATCTGATGAGAAGCATGACTTACCATATAAAGGATGTGAGTAATACACAGATCTTAATGACTTCTTTTTCGCTTCCTCCTGCATTTGTATGTTCATTTAAAGTAACTCTGTGAGTGGGCGGGTCAATAAGAAGGTAGAGGAGGAGGAGAAGCTGCTAAAGTTGTTTCAAGGGGTCAGTAAGAGCCAGCAGGACACCTTCATGCAATGGTGTGAGCAAACCCTGCACACTCTCAACACAGCCAACAATCTGGATGGTAAGACTTTTAAAAATATGTTTTGCAAAGGCACTCCACCCACAGCTATTGATGGACCATTTCTGGAAGCCAAACTCACAAATATTCTCCATCTGTCTCCATGCCAGTTCCAACGTTTGCATCCTTCCTGAAAGAAGTGGACTCTCCGTACGAGGTGCACGACTATGTCAGGGCCTATCTGGGGGACACTCCCGAGGCCAAGGACTTTGCCAAGCAGTTCCTGGAACGTCGTGCCAAACAGAACGCTAACCAACAGAAACAGGCACCGCAGATCCAACAGCAAGCCCTCAAGCAGCAGCAGCAGCAGCAGCAGCAGCAGCAGGTGAGCGAGACTGAAGTGGTACCAGTGAGTTAATGGCTCAGCATATGGGCACCAAATGTTGAGGCATCTGTCCCTTTCGCTCCCCAAAAATAGTTTTCGCTCCAGAGCATTTCTGCCTGACATGTTCAGACCAATCAGAGGCAAGTTATCTGACATAGCCAATGGCGTCATACTCCTTGACAACTACTGTTTACATTTCTGGTGTAAATCTCTCCTGCGTCACCCCTTTGGATCAGCCCCAAAAGATGTCATTGCACTGCTTGTTCCTTGTTTCCCAATGGAGATCAAGACCAAATCTGTCCATGTCATCCTCTTGTTAAAGCTACGTATCGTATACTTTTAAAGTGCTAACATGATTTGTTTTCTTTTCTCACAATTTAAATCAGGTGTCTGTTAGGGTTGGGCCATATGATGATATATATCATGAGATGATAAACATTTTTAAACTTTAATATTTCTGGGTGTGTGTTAGGCTTTTGTGGGCAATGTTGCAAATCACTGAGCAGGACGGCTTCATGGCAATATTAGAGTTTTAAATGATTTTTGCATCGATGTGAAGAGGCTTTATCAGGTATTTTGATTCACTTTACTAAATCACACAACATATCGAGATTGCAATACATAAATCACACATACTGTTATGGAAGATTGTATCCATATTGTCCACACCTACTGTGTGCACTGTAACTTCTGAAGGCAGCATCGTCTTTGTCTTAAATATTCACTGTCATGCGTTACCTCTCTTCAACCATCAAAACTTTCTTTTTGCTTGGCGAAGTGGGCACTTTGATTCATTGAACTTCGCTACACTGAAAACATTTTCATCCTGCTGGAAAAGTATTTTATTTTGTCTAAACACCATTTATTGGCAAAACAACTCGCCAGTAATGGTTCCTATAGACAAAAAAAAAGACATCTACCCCTGCTGTTGGTGACAATATCTGGTGTAAAGAACTTAAAACGCACCACAATACATGTTTTGAGAAAGTGAATGTTGCCGTTTATCTCAATGTTCTCAACTATGTTCTGTCACCAGGATACATGAAAGTCATGTTTGCATTTAATTACCAGAAAATCACTTTCCACTTAACTTTTAATAATCATGAACCTAGCTCAGTCTTTGTGCAGTTTTACAAAAGCAAACTGGTTGACTCTCATGATTTTAATTGGTAATGAAATCAAAATTTAATTGGACCACATTAAGTCTAGACCATAACTTCACAGAAGAGCTTTTTCTCCATCAGTCGTTTAAATCCACGTCTCTCTTTCCCAGGATTCTGTATGGGGTGGAACAGGATCTTTGTCGCTCTACCAGTCCAACCATACGAGTGGTCAGCAGCAGCGCTTTGAGACCGTCACCTCAGGGAAGAAGAAAAAGAAGCAGAAGATGGTCCGTGCAGACCCCAGCCTTCTAGGTGAGAGCAAACGCCCATCTGCTAAATCTGAAAAATCTGCAACGATGTGTTGCTGCTTTTTATATCTCATCTGCTAACTGGATGTTTCTTTTTTTATTTTTCAGGTTTTTCTGTGAATGCGTCATCTGAGAGATTGAATATGGGAGAGATTGAGACTTTGGAGGACTTTTAAGGGACTGCAGCCAAGCAAACCCAAACTGACTGTATCCGATTTGAACAGCAGCTTTTTTACCCAAACCCCTGCCGCTGCCCCCGACTGCTTCCACAACTTTCACCTTTATTTTCAGTTTCCCATTTATCAGACATACTCTGGTAATCCCTCATGAATTCCAAATTGTGATCTCTGAGGCAGGGTGTGTTTTCCTGTTGCTTACGGACCTATAATCTAATGAAAACCCTCGAGAGAAATGGACTGGAGCAAAGTGGCCAGTGAAACATCCGACCAGCCAAGAGAGCAATCACCAAATGTACTACATATTTCTGGAGAACGTCTGCAGAGGCGTTGATGTCTGTTCGGCATCAGCTGCTCGGGCCCGAATCACGTCCTGTTGTAGAAATTCATAGTTACAACAAATTACCAATTTGGCCTCCATTGTATGGGATTTTTTTAAGTGTGGATATATGGATGGGGTGGTTTGGGTATCATGGGAAAGGTTAGAGAGATTGTATCCCTTGTTTTTGTTTTATTTATTGAAAGTTTCCCCCTCACACTTTAATCCCCCCTTCTCTTTTCCCTCCCTGTTTTCTGCTGGGTGTTCATGGATAATGACGGCAAAGTAGAGCCCAAGGATTCGTGCCCACTTATGTCCTGTTTTAAGGACATGTTCAAAAGTTCCAAGTAGTTATCTATTTCTTGTAAAATACTAGGCTGTTTAAAGAATAAACTTTCAATTCTGCATCTGTATTATAATATATGAAAATGATCTGCTGGAGTCATACTTTTTTTATTGCAGTATGAAATAAATCAGTCTGTGTGGGCTGTTCACATATGTGTCTGAACTATTCAGAAAAACCACGTGCAGAATTCATTTGATTCACATGCTTTCACCCAGTCACATTACGATGAATCGCATTTTACACAGATCCTATTAAGAACTGAAAATGTATAAATGAACATTAATCATTGCCAGGTTGAAGCCATGTATCGGCATTCACAATTTTAATGAACTAAAGAACATTTTAAATCCCCGTAAGCGTAAGAATTTAGAAATTGAATATGAGTAATCGCATCACATGCCTTTTTTCCGATTATCTGCTACATATATTCTGCTGACTGTTATTTTTATTTTTGTGTTAGTTTGTGCAAGGCAGATGAAATGCATTTTTTCCCACAGGAGATGGGACTGATGTTGAAATATGAAACTAACCGTTAAGTTTTAACAATATGTTGTCTCTCAAAAGTCACAACTCTTGACTACTTTTAAGGAAGTAAAAGCTCATCCTCTCACTGCTCGTTGTAGTACATGTTTGACATTAAATTAGTCATGGTTTTTAAGGAGGAAATGAAACCTGGCAATTCCTTTTAATGAAAAGCAACATCATATTTCTAAGCACGCATGTCACCATACTGAAGCAAAAACCTTCACTGCCAGTACTGAATGTTAAGAGATAAGGATAAAAATGCCATTTGGCCAGCATTTGTTCTGTCAAAATGTCCCTTGGTAAAACACCAAACCCTTCTTTTCTCACGCTAATTGCTCTTTAGCTGACACGACACTCGACTTGATTCTCAGATCAACAAAATATTAAATTGTTACTGTTTTCCTCTCCCTCCCTGTACTTAAGTCAGTGGTTCTCAAACGAGGGGGAACGGGGATGTCATCCTCCTACATGGCTAGCTACCAGGCTACATCCATGAAAAACAGCAACAGAAAGATGGCGACAAGTGTGAGTGAGATCGACTGAAAATGATGGCGGTGGGACGGACACAAATAAAACAAGTCCCCTACAAACAAGAAATCAGCTAACATGAAAACAATGTCAGGCTAAATGAATGAAATGAAACAATGGCAATTTAGTCTGATTATCAGGCCAGCTGGATTATGGGAAATGTAGGACCCAACATTCTTGGAGCTTGACCCACACTGGGAACTAAAAGTCAGGATATGTCGGCACCTACGACTTTGTTTTTCACCATTGTTTTTCTAATCTGTTTCTTGTGAGTTGCTCAACTTTCTAGAAGGGTAATCCTAAATTGCTTGAGTACCCCTTTAACATGTTTACATATTATATGTCATTCTGTATACTGAGTACTTTTACTTTACATTTTCTGTACTTCTATCCCAATACTTCCTCCTCAACTGCCATATTTAGATTTAGATTTTTTAAATTAATTTCTTTGCTGTCAGATGTTTCCTTCAGGAGTCAAGGCGTGAAATGTCCAGCAGAGACCTTCGTGATGTGACCTGGCCAAGGTCAGCGGCTACCGCCTGTTTACCCCTCACACCCAACTATGTGGCCGGAGGAGTTTGGAGTGGGTGTGCCCTGCGATGATGTGCTCACAAAGTCCACACTGTCCAGACAGTCCTGTGCACACCTAGTCCCACCCCTTCTCTCACCCCCTCAGAGGTTGCCTACCTCTCCCCCTCCTGTGCTCCCCTGTACTCTTCTCCTGCTCCTCTCCCGGGGTCAGTTACTCGTTTGAAGTTGCTGCTCGAGGAGTTTTTTTTGGAGACGCTTTGCTCTGTCTTGACGCTCATCCTTCACAGCCACCATGGTTCACAGCAGCAGTATCTGCAGATTCCTCCTCTTGGTGCTCCTAGGCCTCATGGTAGCCTTTGTACACACAGGTAAACCTCCTTTTGAGTGTGATTGATATTTTAATTTTATTTCTGTGATTGGGTGACAAGTATGCAACTTCGCCTGTGTGTGAGGCAACTAATTATGGTAGAAATATTCCAAGAAACGGAATATAACGCATGCAAGACCACAGTCTGATTTATGGAAAACATCTGGCTGTCACCCTTTAAATGAAAGGTGTGAAGTGAGGAAAATCGTTTTTTAACAAATAAGGTGACAGCAAATTGTATCAAGAAGTTACTAGCCTCTTGTTGTAGAAAAGATTGCTGATCTTTTTTTTGCACCCCAACGCCGTGTTCTCGAATTTGTGGAACATTTTACGATGAGCAGGTTTAAGGTTTTAAATTCTAAACACGTATCTTGCTGTATGTGACTCATGGGCTGATGTTTTTGTCCTCTGTAGGTGTCAATTCAAAGATGTGTGTATACGTGTCATTTTTGCCCTCTTTTCCACACACACACACACACACATTCACAGGCCTGTGTGTGTGAGTCGGCAGGCTGATGTAAATGATGCAGTTGTTGAGAGCTGTGAAAGCTGCTCTTTGACAAACAGGATGACTCAGTTGCTTTCATGATGCCTGATGTTCATATGAAACTGAATACCTGCTGCCCTCTGACTCGAGCTACAAAGCTGAAGTGATTCTGTGTAATATCGGTTTGAGGTAGTGAAACGTCCACAGGTGTGGAGTTTATTTCATGTAAGTGGAGGGACTTTGGAGGTAGTAGTGTGAGTAGTATGATTCTGTCTTCATCTGTGAACATTTTTTTTTGTGATGCAGGAAACCTTAAAACCCAACATTAACTGGTTCTCGGCATGAGTGCTATTTAAGACTTGGCAGATCAGCACACTCTCTGGACTTTCTTTCACTTTCACTTACTTATGTCTTACTTCTATGTTTCTCTGTGACATCTCTCAAATCAACTTGAAAAAGGCTCTGGACACAGTAGAGCAGCTCTCAGGCCCAGAGGTCACAGTAGAGGTCATGGGGCAATGGGGCGACGGGGATATGGCAAGTCCACGATGTCCTCCCTGTCCTGTGAAAAAAAGAAAAAACTGTGCTGTGAACTGTCACCTTTTACATGGGACACAAAACCTACTGTGGTAGAAAATAAAAGGCTCTGAGTCAAACACTATGTCAGAGATTCTCACATTGAGGTGCTAGGACTCGCCTACACCGTTCTGAAAATATCTCTTCTTGTTTTAGACTGTACAGTTTTAAGGTGGAACCATTTTTAATGCCTCGCAACACAAAAAATTCACTTCCATTTATAGAGTTTAAACACATCCAAGAGAAATGTTATTAAGGACGACTGCGCTCTGCTTGGCTGTACAGTGAGTCTGCACTCTGCAACCGCCCCTTATCTGTCTGTTGAGAGTGATGTGGTTGTCACGTAGTGTTGTTTTCAAGTAGTGCCACCAGTCTTGACCACAACACCAACCCAATGACTGAACCAGCATGACATGTAGCCCCGACGTTCGACTCAGCATGAAAAACAAACCGAGATGTGTCAAATAAGAAGCTTAAGCGACACAGTGTGATAATTACTCACACACACTCTCCTTGATCCTCCTCAAAATGGCTGATCTGATAAAGTGTGCAAGGCTCAGACACTTGTGTTACAATACAGAGAAGGGTTCATCGATAGTTTTTTAACTGGACATGGAATTCTAGCAACTTAACCCCATTCCTACTCTCCTCGTTTTAGAATAAAATCCAAAACACATTGGTCATTTGTCAAATATTTCACTATGGAAAATGCGGTCAGCACCTGTGGAAGTTAAAGAGGGTAAAGAAAGGACACACGACACCACCGGTGTCATGTTTGGGCTGCGTCGCTTGCGGTTTCGGTGCTTGGCCAGGTTTCTTTTCACACACGCCCGACTGCGAGCTTTGTCATCTCTCTGGCTGGTGTAAAATCCTGACCGATCAGAGGACTGAGGTACCAACAAATGGCCTTCTGTGTTTTTAGTGTCTGAATTCAGCCTTCCCTACAGTCTGCCAGGTTTTTATGAGTCTGGACTTGTGTATAGCGAAGGAGGGTTTGTGATTGACATGTGGAGTCATGTCTTTAAAAAGTGTGACTTGTGCAGTGCAGTGATTCCCAACCAGGGGCACAGGTGATGGAAAGCTAAACTAACCTTAACTAACTATCCACATATATGTGTTAAGGAGGAAAAACAGCCAAATAGGATTACAAATTTGGCGTGATACTAATCAATCTACAATAAACAAGATGCCATATCTGAGACAGTTTCAGCACATTAACATCGTGTTGCAGTTGAACGTGCGTGAAACCTCGTTAGTGAACGAGAAGAGAAGTTGAAATAGCTAAGTAATGGAAAAACTGTTGCAATATCTAGCTAAAAGTAGTGTATAAAGAATTAGAATAGCTACAAGTAACGGATGAACAGTCGAAATAGTGAGAAGTAGTTGAAATAGTTAGCTAAAACAAATGAATAAAATAGTCAGCTAAAAGTAATGACAAAAAAACCCAAATAGTATTGATAAAAGTAGTCGATTAACAGTTAAGTTGGAACATGATGGATGGTGTCGATGAAGGGGTACTTGAGCTCATCTGATTGGGCTGTGTGGGTACATCAGACAATAGAAGTTGGGAGCCACCGACGTAGGTAGCTGTCAGCTGAGAATAATTATGTTTTTTCAGTTATGTTAATTCCATTAAACAGAAATTTCAAGCTCGAGTAAACCCCTCCTCGTGGAAACAAACACCAACGGAAAACATCATGTTATTATTTTTTACCTTCTTATTAAATCAAGCTGTCCAGAAGGCACAGCCTTTTACACACAGGGACTATTTAATAAACAAGTTTGTTTGACATCCAGTGCCCAGCCGGTGCCTGGTTTGGGCCTGGCCGGTTGTTACTGGTTGCAGCCCGGCCGCCCTCCGTGACCGCACAAGCTGCCTTTTGTGCCCTCGGCTGAAGGCCTCATTGATGGCTGAGCTGGCCAGAGGCCCGGGCCTCCAAACCTCCAGCCAGCTACAGGACAGGAAGCTGCACACGACTCAGAGTCAACACAGCGGCATCAAAATACTCACATCAGAAATGCATATCAGAATTTTGAAGATACCACAGCTAACATGCTGACGTTAACACTTGAGATTATATCATATGCACTAGTTCTTTGGTAATCGTGTCATATATTCAGCTCTGTTAGAGAGAATAATATCAGGCTTCTATGATAATGACATAGAAAAGACAGCAGCGATGTAAAACAGGGTGAAGGGGTTTACTGAGGGCGTCAGAGGCTACAAAGTAAATATGTAGCGTTAAATAAACTGAGTGTAAATATGTTTGGATTACGGTTTTGTTGGTATGCGTAGAGTTGAGGATAGGATAAGTGAGTCAGTGAGTGGGTTGGCTTGTGTGTGAAGAATTAGTTTTTTCAGGTTCACTTTCCCCCCCTTTTCCTCTGGATTTCAAAAGAAAAGCTGTACAGCCGTTCAATTACCATCAAGACGCAAGCAACCACAATTTACCTTCAAATTGAGGCCAGGCTCTAAAAGTTGTGTTAGGAAACAGAAATGTGGCCTAGAAAGAGACTTTGTTTCTCTGGCTACTGTAGAGGTGTGAAAAGTCTCAGGGCAACTTCATGCTCAGATGGGAGGAATGTCAGAGGACAATTTGGGATGGAAAGAGAACAGACGATTGATTGGCAAGAGAGCAGAGAGTTGTACAGAACCTGAGCTTCATGCACTAGTTAGCAAATCACTGCCTCTCCTACAAGCTGTTAAAAACATTTACTGCTCCACTGAAATAATTAACCAAAAGTTGGTTGAAGGAGTTTTTTAGACAATAGATAAGCTTGGTTGAACCCTTGGGCAAAAGAGAAACATGTCGAGAGGCTACCTGTAGCTCAAACGGACAAAATGTTCATCTACAAAGACATCCTTATGCCCAGGCCCGAGCCGTTAACCCAGCGAGACAGAGAGAGGCTGTTGGAGCCATTACAGACGGGGCCATGTATGCAGATCTGCATCCCCAAGGCCTCAGCATCCAGAGAAAAGTCAATCAGAGCCATTAGCAAAGCTGCGCACCTCGTCAGTGAAATTACTGCCTTAAGAAAACACACAGTGAGTCAATACTGAACAGCAGGCACTCTTTGTCAGTACAGGGATTAAGTGACGCTTTTCTTGGTCTGCAGAGACAGTTGCAGACCCTGTCTCAACAACCAGGGACAACCAGGACACCATGTCTGGAGAGCCACCCAGTGACGTCACCACGAAAGACCCTTTCCAGGACATGACGGAGCAGCCCTTCACCTACGACTACGAGGACACCACACACTCCCAGGCCATGGACGAGGAGGAAGGTGAATCTGACGCTTGATCTAGCATTTCAGAGCCACCAAATTTGTGTCAATCTTGTGTATTCAAATGATTAAAACTGCATCTCTTTCTGTGTGTGTGTGTGTGCGCGCAGGGGTACTGGGGCCAGGGGCCATCACAGCCATTGTTATAGCAGTCTTCCTGGGAGCGTCTGTCCTCCTCGCCCTCATCGTCATCACTCTCAGGAAGTTCACCGCCTCCTAGAGTGAATACATCCCATCGTGTGTGTGTGTGTGTGTATGCATGTGTGTGTGTGTGTGTTTGTACGCCATGAGTGTTTGTGTGTCGGCGTTTCTCTTTTGCCTCTCATCTCAATCTCTCAACTCTTAACTCGCTCCTTGTCTTTCTTTCAAAGATGAGTTGTGTCTGTTGCTTTGCTGTAGGTGCTAAAATATTGTGGCAGGTCCCTCGACTGACTATTTACAGATTTACTCCTGTAAACTCACTCTTACTTGTTGCTCAACATGTCCACTTGTTACTAAAGGTATAATGTTAGAAACTGGCTGGCTCTTCCAGTGGAAATCATAGCATGTCCATGTCCATTTTTCTCCTTTCTTTTTCAAGGTCTTACATGCACACTCCAAAGGGTTTTTGATGTTTGTTTCCTGATAGTTTTTGTCTTGTCTTAAGAGTTTGATGTGAAGTATCCAGCATGTGTTTGCTTTTATTTGTACATGAAGTGCGTGTGTGCTTTTTTTAGTCCTTGTCTTACTATTTTGCCTTCAATAAGAAAGATATTTGAGATTTATGTGCGTACACATGAGGTTTGTATTAGTCTTTCACAATGATTTTACCATGTGCCAAATTCATTTCTGAAATATTCCCTTGGTGTTGCCCGTGTACAAGTTTCTAAGTTTGTATTACAAACATTTGTGGAGTCAAAATAAGAAGAAAACATTTTTAAAAAAGGCTTCTTCGATGAATGTAAACAGGGTAGTTGGGTTGTTTGTTTTACCTGAGGAGCAAATATAAAGTTAGAGCGTGGATGAATGTGTGTTTGCACTCAAGTGAGTGTTTGTAGTTTTTTGTTGTTGTTTTATTTGCAGGGGTGGAAAGATTATTTCATTAAAATGATTTTGTCTTTTTCTATCCGCCTCAGAGTCCTCAGTACTCAGCCATACAGCTGGATGTTGCCATGGTGATGTTGTTATTTTGTTCGAGATTTAAGTTGAATAAATAAATCACATGCCAAACGTCTGTGACTCCTGTGTGCGTGTTTTTTTAACACATGACCACTGAGTCAACACAGCGAAGAGAATTATATTTATGGATGATTTTTAAAAAAAGGTTTTAATTATTATAACCATGTCTTTTTTTAGTTTTTTTTTTTTTTGTCAGCACTGAAGTATTATATGAAAAACTGTTTGTAATGCCAAACCTAGTGATAAAAAATATTGATACAAAATAAACAAGCCATGTTTTCACAAAAGATGACAAAGTCCACAACATTCATTTTTCATTTTCTGTTTGTAATCTTTGCCTATAGTTACGACAGATCATAACCACATTACTATATAACTGTAATCCCTTTATTCTATGTTTGTGTGTTGTTAAAATGTACTTAAATAAATACATGAAAGTAAAACAAATGCAGCAGTATATGTTAATCGTAATAAGATGTGTGTCTATACAAAAGAAACCCATCCGAGCCCTTACAGCCCCAACACACAGAGGAGAATGTAATTTTAAGTGAGAAGAGATTCGTGTTCATCTTCGGAGACCACCCGCCTCACTTCAGGCACAACAGTAGGTGGCAGTGTGGCTGACAGCTTCCTTTTCATTTGCAGAAAGAAGGCTATGGTTTTCTCAAAAATGAAAGCGTCATCTCACACTAATGTGTCCTAAAACATTCTGATTTAAAAACATTTCTCTGCTGACTGATGAGGATTCAAGTTCAAACTGTCCTCCACAAAAATCATCATTCACAAGTCTTGTCTTTTTTATATCTGATAAAAGGGGCAACAGCTATCGCAGCACCCGAAACCAGGAAAACCTCAAACATAATCACAGTCTAAATCTGCCTCTGCAGCTCTTCTCAGACTTGAAAAGGTTGAATACTTTGAATGCCTTTCAGTTTGTCTCTATGAGAAAGGAAGACTGATTTCCACAGACGCCCTCAGACTAATACCAGCACGAATAACAGTCTCAGGATAGAAACAACGTATCTGAGTCATTATGCTTTACTAGTGATCGAAGCTAGATTTACACTTTGATGAAGAGATGAAAAGTACCTATAAAGAAACTAGTCTTTGACCTAAAAAGTAGAAAGTCAATACATGCAAGAACATAAAGTCACCTGGTCCAGGCCTTTTCTTCACACACATTTCAACATCACGAGACATGTTGTGACGAATACTGTTGTGTTAGGATAAATGGTAATCTCAACACCCCAACACTAAGTTTAGTAAACACCTACATTCACAGGATGCACTGAACAATCACAACCTATGTGACTTAACTTTGATGGAAATTCCAGTCTGAGGAAACATAATAACCACAATCTTAACAGAAATACTCACGAGAGACGTGTGGTGGTAGCCAGTACTACAGTTTCCTCAATTATATTTCACTTCATCCTGTTTAAGTTTGTGTCCCTATTTGATATTTGTCTTTTTAGTCTTTCAGCTAATCTTCAGCCGCGTTAGAGACGTGGTTTTAGGGACGGCAAGGTTGGCCAGTCCGTCGGTCCACAACTTTGGTCCAGACTGAAATATCTCAACAACTATTGGATGGATTAAGATACAAATTTGTCCCCAGAGGATGAATCCTACTGACTTTGGTGATCCCCATGCTCGCAAGCTTGTACCTGCTAAACATCAGCATGTTAGCACAGTCATTGTGAGCAGCTAGCATGGCTGTAGACTCTTAGTCTTGTTTCTCCAATTATGCTCCAATATTATTATTGTTGATTGTATGAATTTTTAAAGTTCTTTTTTCTTTCGTTATGTATTAGGCAACCAGTGATTATTTTCATTATCGATTAGTTTACAGATTCTTTTTTGATTAATCAATTAATCGTTTAGTCTATGAAATGTAAAAAAAATAATAATAATAATAGCAAAAGAATGCCCATCACAATATCTCAGAGCCCAAGGTGATGTCTTAAAATGTCTTGTTTTGTCTGAGCAGCAGTTCAAACCAAATGATACAGAGTTTAAAATTATATTATAAAACAGAGAAAATCAGCAAATCATCACGTTTTATAATTTATCCATTAATTGTTTCAGCTGTAATTACTGTATTTTCTTATGGGGTGAAACGTCTCTCAGCACTTAAAAAAGGCCAACACAAACAACATATTAATCACTTATAACACATACAGTTAATTTTGTTCATGTGTTACAAATACAAATGAAATCTTCTGTGCTAGCAGTCTGTAGTGATGTATGTATAAGATTAAGACCTGCTGGACGAGTTAACCGCTGCTTTGATTTTAAACGGCTATGATGCACATCTCAACATACATGCATGATGTGTGGCATGATTCAGGAAGTGGTGATGAAACAACAAAGGCAGAGAAAGCAGAAGTGTGTCTGGCACAGTGCAGACAGTCAGACAGACACACTGAACGTTCCACTGAGAGACTGGCAGCCGTGAGGTAAGAGCACAGCTAGATTTCACATTTTCCACTGTACAAGATACCCAACACCAAAACTGTGCCAGGTTAGACTTTTTAAGTGTACCAAATGTGTGTAGCACTTTTGTTTAAATGTTTAAATTACAAGCCAGACTTTCATTGCAAATACTCTAAAATGAGAAGATAAGTAGTAAGGAATGACTGTAAAGGAATTACAAAATATTAATTAATGGTATTGGGAATGACATTGATCTAATTGGAAAGAGCCTTGATCTTGATCACTTGAATGAGCCAGCAAAATTATTTACGTGACTAGTCGATGTTTTTTGTTTTTTTGATTTTCTTAGATGCACGGCCAGAGACGTGTTTTACTCCTCAGAGTGGTAATAGCTTGGGTTTTCTCACGAGCTGGCATTTTCCACTAAAGACGACTGCAGACTAACTGCAGGTTCCACGAATGTGTTAAATTGTGTTTAAATCACTAAACCCCCAGATCCTTAAGGGACTATGTTCAGTGAAAACACATAGCTGTGTTGCTGCAGAGTGAAGATTAACACATTTCCTTTCAAATCTAAATTAAATTAAAAATCAAAATAATTAATCAATTTACTTTAACTTATAAGTGACTTATTACTTTTAATTTCAACTTACATTGAACATATAGAGCATGTGATTTAAACTAATAAAATATGTTCTCTTGGTGGTTTTTTTTTTTGCTTTACATCAGAAAGCAGACACATAAAAAAACAAGTTCTCAGCTACTGAACCCACACAGCTGAGAGGTTTCAAGTGGCTTGGTACAGTGTCGTATTTTACATTATGTTTTCTGTGTGGGAACAAAGAGTAATGACAGGAAAGACAGGTTCACTTTGAAATCCTGACAGAGCTGTTGAAATGAAATTAAATCAAACTATTTCCCATGCAGCAGCAGCAGCAGCAGCAGCGACACCATGGCAAGCAACTGTTCATTTGAAAGGGTGGACAACTTGATGAGATATTTGGAGCTGGTCATCTACATCCCCATATTCCCCTTTGGTCTGATCCTCAATGTTGTAGCGCTGTTGGTGTTCTGCATCTTTCTGCGAAAATGGACGGAGTCAACTATCTACATGACCAGCCTGGCTCTGATGGACCTGCTCCTCCTCTTCCCTCTTCCCTTCAAAATGCACGCCACCAATCACTGCTGGCCTGCCTACCTCCAACCTCTCTGTTCGGTCTTGGAAAGCCTATATTTTGTTGGGATATACGGCAGCATCTACACCATCATGTGCATAGCTGTGGACCGATGGGTGGCTATCTGTCACCCGTACAAAGCCAAGCAACTGCGTTCACCCAAAGCGGCTCTGGGGACCTGCATGGGGGTATGGGCGCTGGTGCTGGCAGTGATCATTCCAACCATCTACCGCTTCAGGGAGGCTGGACAGACGAAGTTCAAATGCTTCCATAAGTTCTCAGACAAAGGCTGGAGCCCTCAATTGATCATCTGTCTGCAGGTGTTTGGGTTCCTGGTGCCTGCGCTGGTGGTGGTTTACTGTTCAGTCCAGACAATCTGGGCACTTCAGCAGTCCGGCCAGCACAGCCCCCAGAGCCGGGCCTGTGTGAAGATCATCTACAGCAGTCTGAGTGCCTTCCTGCTGCCTTTCACCCCCAGCCACCTGGGCATCCTCCTGCAGTTCCTGGTGAGATCAACTGCAAGTTCATTTTAAGTAAACTGAACAGGTTAAAGTAGAATGAAAGTAATAAATAAAGGTGACAAAACAATCTCCCCTCAAGGTCCATTTTGTAGCTGTTCTGGAGCTCTCAGTCACATCACATAATCTTCATCAGCAGGTGGGGTTTTGCCCAGTTGTCATGGATTTGTTAATGTTTCAATTTCCGTTTTTATCTGACCACTTTAAGGACTTCTCGTCCATGTTGGCTCAACAAGTAAAGGTTTCATTCCAAAAATGCATCAAGCAATGTCTAAAAAATCATAATTGATTTTGCAATTAACATATGATCTAAATGACTTAAGATGACTTCTGTCAATTATGTCCACAAGGGGAGTGGATTCCCAAATCACTCTTGCCTTGATTGTTTTTTGGAGGAAATCTATCGACAGTATTTGTCAACCCGTGCATCAGGAGCACCTCCTTTGTGTTACATCGCTGTCAGAAGTGGCGCTTCCTGCCTTGTTTTTTTAATACTAAACCAAACAAACTACTTTTATGCTACTTTTATAGCGACAAGCGTACGGGGCAGGGCTGTAACCAGGATAATAAGTATTTTTTGCCTGGTTTGTTTAGAAAAATGACAGACCGGTAGGCTTACGGTTACTATGGTTATTTGATCATTTTCAGATGCATTTCTTAAGTGACTCAAGGTCTTATTTTTTCAATTTAAATGTTACAAAAATATGTGCATGGAAGCAGATGATGAAGCATATTATGCTTAATTTTACGTTTTATTTTAGTATCAAACATGTCATCTGTATGGCTATATAGAATTATAAAAGATCCTGACATCCTGGAGCCGAGGCATACATGTGAAAGAATAAGTCAAACTAATCACTGACTAATTATAGCCCTGATACTCGGATGGTGGGTATAATCTTTGTGTAAATGTAAGAGCAAAATCATTACTGGAGAGTTTAACTATATAACAAGATGTAACAAGTACAGTAAATGTATGAGGAGATCATCTTAGATAAGATAAGAACATGCAAAACTACAGCAGAGTTCACACTTACCTCTAGACTTACTGTAAGATTTTAAAAGATTTTAAGATTTTAATGCATGTAGACAGGATGGCTGATATTTCTCTGTCCTCCATTACAGGTGCACCAAGGAGTGATTCAGGACTGCGGCAACAAGCAAGGGATAAGCCTGTTCATACAGATAGCCATGTGCCTGTCCAACATCACCTGCTGTCTGGACGCCGTGTGCTACTACTTCATTGCTCATGAGGTGAGGAGCACCAAAAACACCTTCAGGCTGTCAATGATCAGCCATAGAAGACCCACCTTCAGCACTTCAGAGGTCTGAACACGGGACAAAGACAATTTGAGTTGAAATCTAATTTGTCCTCAAGAGGGCTGCCAGTAGGTGATGTGAGGCAAATGTGGCATGCACTCAGAGTAAGGAGTGTAAATGAAACAGGTCAGAGTGCAATCTCAAATAACCACAGTGCTAAGAGTAAAGCTTAAATGAAGTATAAAGAGATTCTGATCTGACAAGCATATGATTTGGTCCAGTGACAGGAAACCGGTAGGCACCTTGGTAACCTCAAAGAGCAAAGAAGGTTGCAAAGGAAATCTACCAACAAGCCACAACCTGACGTATTTCTAAAATGGTTTAAGGAAGAGCTTGTGAGATGGCTCGAAGCACTCTCAGGGCATCCAGTCCTACACACTGACAACGAAAGTGATGTGGGGTACGTTTCATTTTAAAACAGTAAAACCAGGCACCAGCAGCTCATTGCAGAGCTTTGTAGTCTACTGTGCATGCTCAAGAAGTCAGGTCAAAGGTAAAAAAGGCACTCTTACTGTTCTGAAGCCCTCGTTAAAGACAAGCTCAACCATCTGGGATCAGGGCCGATACATTTCAGACCAATATGGTTCAATAGATACAATTAGTAGATTGTGAAACGTCTTATGAGACACACCTAATTGTGATAATAATCATAGGTTTTGTTTATGAAGCATCTCTCATATGTAAAATGAAGATTTACATAAAACGTCAACAAGTAAATAATTCAAACTGAAGCAAATTAAACTTACAGATTCATTCAAATATTAATTTCCATATTCACGTATCTCGTATATGAATAAATCCTGATCAACAGATTTTTATAAACTTGAAATGATACTTAAAACATTTCATTATATCTTAGTTGATGACGTTTTCTTAGTTTGGTTCTTCGGCACATTGTGACTCGTTTAAGAAATATTACTTACTTGTAATACAAGTAACCATAGCTATCATTGATCAATAAGTAACTCTAAATATAGCATCAGAAATGTATTTAACCCATAAATTCTGGGTATTCTGACATGTCTATTTTTGAGAATTTGATGCAGAGAGAAGTAATATTTTGTTTCCATCCTGTAAATTATTATATAAATAAAGCCTGAGGCTGAGTGGCATAGATTTTCCACTTGTATATATTTAAAATTGATCTTATTAACGCAAACTCAAATTGTGTTTAGAGGGACTATACTTACCACATTTCTTATAATTGTCCTAATATGAATGAGGAGGCAACGTCAGGTGAAAATCGACTGACTGTGTGTTTGTTTTTATTTGTTCTTACTTGTCAACTTCCTTCACCACAATGCATATATACGGTCATGCCATATGTAAATATAATTTTATATGTGCTTTTTATTTTATTTTTTACACTGTAGCTTCAAACATGTGCAATAATATTATTAAAGTTGTTAAAAGCCAGCTGTTAATGGCAGTCGGCCTGACCTCTGTACTACAAGACTGTTGATGAGACTGTTTTGATAGTAGTTTGTTTACAGGAGGACATTTGACTTATGTGAATGCAGTCAAAACTAAACCCAAACGGAAAGTTGTACATGAAGCCGCTTGCTGTCTTATTTTGCTCATGTTGAGTCACCTTGTGGTAGCAGTGGAAGGTGATCATCCGCACTCGATTAGGGGATCTACTGTATATTAATGCCGTTTTTATTGCATAAAATAATAAGTTTAAAGCTCTCCTCTGAAACCAGAAACAAGACATGAAACTGATGTGTTTTGGTTTACTTGTTACTTGTGACTTGTTACTTTCATTTTGCACTATCCTCCTCTTTGTTGAGTTTCAGTGTTATTTGTTTGTTCAATTCCGTGTTGTTTCTGTTATTTTGATTTCTCTTTCTGTCATTTTTCCTCAAGTAAAATTTGTTTTTGTGAAGCCATGGTCTTTTTGTCCCTGTGTGCAACTGGTCTGTAAAATAAAGTAGGTCCAGACAAACACATAATGATGTAAAATTTAAAATGAATATTTATCAGAGCAAAGCCCTTTACGGGAGGATAATGTAGATTTTGTTGGCACACAGAATGTGTTTGTATTTTCATACCATATGTTTTACTGCAGTGGCTGATGTCTCTTCTGAAACTTGAACTCTGAAGCTCAAATTTACGTGATGACATGGCACGTGGATCAATTTGGCCTTTTAAAGAACAGAGAACAGAAATAATTACTTTACTCAACGTTTATCAACAATTTGCATGCCATCAAACATGAAACCAAAATGTTCCTCTTCCATTTTAAAGTGAAATACGGCTAACCACAGGAGATTCATCTTGTGACGCATGTCACATTCACCACAATGAAGTGGCAGTTTTATGTTCTATAGAGACAATGATCCACAGCAACACATTCAAATATGGGTACCAAGTCCCACAGAAACAGAACTGATCAGGGCTGTGTGTTTGTCTCATTTACATTTTGTCTTTATTGGCTGGGAGGAAGTTCACAAAGGAAAACAGTCTTTGTTTCCCTTTATAAAGATTGTTTACAATGTTTTCATGTTGGAACATTGTTAGCACTATCATTCACAATCAATTATTCTAACCCATAATTTGCAGATTTGTGTGAGTGTATGCTTTACTGCAACTGACACTGATGAACATTCAAAAGACAAAAAGAAAGTTTGATCATTTATTCTTAAAGCAGCAAGATATTACAAGAACAATCGACTGTACAGCGAAAGAAGGTATCCAAGACGATGAAATATGAGCATGTCACGGGTCTCTCTCAAAAGAGACTTATTTGCTCCGGGTTGCACATTAGAAAGACACCCCAAATCATCATTAAGTTGGGACAAATCAACATTTTAGAGATTATAATGCCAAGTTAGGAAGGATTGGGAACTGACAAGAGCTATAGACAACAGGCAAATCCAAGTGAATAGGAAGAAGAGCGAGACAAAATGAGTTTTAGCCTTTGATATCATCTACAGTAAAAAGCATTCTTTCTAAATATTTCAGAAATCCTTAACACTAAGCATAGCATCGCTGACTGCAGACTTTGGTTCCTTCTGTCCCTCTAAAGCACTGCTACTAATTACAGTCTAAAGCCATTATATCCATGGAGTAGGAAAGTGTGATACCAAAGGAAATAGAGAGACAAACCATAAAGAAATGATCGTTCACAAAACAAGTCGATTTCAGATAAAAATCTATGCATGTAACAATATGTTCAAAATCAATTTACAGTATATATTGCTTAGGAACAATCAAAGTTATATACACCATTCATTAATGATATAAACCAACAAAGAAACGTCTAAACTACATGAGGTATGTTTTTCCATTTTCTGGCATTCAAAACAAAATAAAATAACAACCGAGAAACAAATATTAACACGAGTGCACAGTGCAAGCAGTATCCCTACCACCCCCCACAGTGCACTGGGTTACTAAATAACAACAAGGACATGTCTAAAATAAAACTAAATCAAGTCTTCTGATGAAAATGTCACAAACTGACACACATTTAAATTAACATCTTGTGCACAACATGACAAGCTACAGATATATCCAAACACATTTTATCCAAATATATAGACTATCTGAATAAAAAAGACATTAACATTGTACATTAACAATAAAACAGCATTTCCAACTTGAGACAAAAACAAAACAAAACAAACATTAAAAGTGAAACTGTTGGACAAATACTCGCTCTTAAAGTGCAGTTAAAAGCCTAAATAATTCAAGAGGTATGGTTTGGAATTGGCTTCAGTGTTGAACAGCTGTGATTTCCGCCTCAGATTTAGATCCTGTCGCAGATGACGGTCTCAACCACAAAAGTGTTCTCGAAGTGACGGATGCTATGGCACTTCTTTGTCTCACGCCTCTCAATACCTGGAAGAGAGAAAAGAAGACACATTTAGAAAATATGTTCAGTACTGAAACTGGAGGTTTGCAGTGTTCATTGTACTTCTACTGCTACTGTGCCTACGAGCAAAGTCCATTTTGAATCAGCAGTGGTGATCCACGGAAATCACATCCATATATGTATGCAGGGGAAGTTTGTTGCATCATTTCTAATGCTCTCGCTCCAATCAAAGGCAGCGACGACAGAGATATCACTCCTGTGCATCACTGCCTCCTCCATAGTGTGTGGATGTGTCCACTGCACTATAAGTGACTCACATAGCAGGAAGTTCCCAGGCTGCACCCACATACACACACTGATATGATGGCCAGGCTGTTAGAGGAGGGATTTTACACTGCAGACACAGTCTGAAATGTCCACTAGGAAGCCCCTATTTGGTTCTGGCTGTATTTGTTGCCTGCAGGGTCACTTGCTGTCTGTTTGCTCCTACACACCAAAACTGAACACCGGATTCCCTGTGACTCACCGGAGGAATACTTTCCTCCTCGAGTTCAGAAAGAGGACCCAGCACACTTCACATGACTCAACATCTCACAAGAGTTGGTGTGAAAGAGGGTGATAAGTTAGCGGAAGTGACCCAGCACTCATCCCTCGTCATCTAGCATCTCATATTGGCCGAGTAGATCGGAAAAGGAAGTGGATGTGCGCACTTACGTCTGCGTTGGCTGCGGCGTCTCAGGCGGTAGGTTTCTTTGCCGTAGCAGAGCCTGTGGATGAACGGGCCCAGCTGCCTCATGTTCCTCACCCTCCCTGTCACCACCATCTCCTCCTGGATGATGTAAGTCTGAGGAAGGTACGTCCCTCTCTGTGGCAAAGAGACACAAATGAATCACTCAGTCGATCTGTCTGTGGGAGGAACACTGCAGACAGGAAGACGGGAACATGCTGTCCTTCACTCTCTCAAGACAGTCATTCATCTCTAACAATGCTCTAACAACAGCTTTGCCAGTGACATCAACAGCGACTGTAGCGAGTGCCTCACCTTGACATTGACGAGCAGCTCCCACAGGTTCCGTGGAGGCATCACCAAGGTTGTGTTCAGCTCAGTGATGTAGCATTTGTCCAGAGCAATGTCATGATAAGCTGTGAGGCCCTGGAATCAGTTTAATAAAAAGAGGTTAAAACCTAAGCCTTGATGAAACACTTTAACACGAGAATGTAATGAGAGCAAACCAGTGAACATATGCATGCCTTACCCTCTGAAAGTCGTGGATGATATCAGCGGGGTCACTGCCTCCAAAGTGTGGCACAGGTACACTGATCTGCTCGTAGTTGTCGTCAAGGTAGATGCCGACATTCTCCTCGAGTTCTTGCCGGCCCCTCAGAGGAGCGTACACAGAGTCCTCAAAGACAACCCGGCAGTGGAACAAGCTGTCTTCTGGGATCTGCTAATGGGACGCAACAGAGCTGAGTTAGCATGTGACAGTTACTTTAGCATTAACAGTCTGTGCCATTGAGTTCAGGATATAATGTAAGAAAACTGCGGTAGTGTGAACTGACCTGAGGTATAAAGTAGTAGCGATAGACGTAGATAGAGGCCAGCACCAGTCCTGACATGAAGGCCACCAGGCCAAAGGTGAGGCAGCAGAGGCCAGTTGGAAAAGGTTTCTTGGGCCTGACAGGAAGAACCAGCTGCTCCTGTAAAGAGAAAGTAGTTCGGTTAGAGGACAAGTCAGGGCCGACAAGGAAGGAAAAGTCTGCTAGATCGCGTAAAGACCACAAGTTTTCCAATAATACAAAATATGCGCAAAATGATGCAAAGGACGTGTAGAGTTTTCAGTTTGATATAATGGTGCAACCAAGAAAAACACGTCTTTAGTTTGATGTCCTACGGTTTTAATGGAGCACAGCAACAGAATACTGTACTGTTCTGTAAAAATGTGATATTGTCAACAGTGCAAACTTTTTTAATCTAACTCTGAAGCTCCTTAAGAGTAAATGTGGATGAAATATCGGTAACGCGGCTTAGTAGTTAACTTGAAATTAATTATATCCACTTCTATGATGGAGTATCAGTGGACGTTATGTCCTCTCAAAGTCCAAATTGTAACAGAGTTAATTCTGACGAGAGGCGGTTGCCAAGTCGTTAGTCAGGCGAGGAGATCTGACAGACGTAGGACGGACTGGAATGAGGCATGCCAGACGCCCACCCACAGTCTCTCAGTCATTCTGCTGCCTCTCCCTACTACTGTTGCTATGGAGAGCGGAAGTAGGGAGAACAGATTGTGCCAGGCTCTGACGAAGATGCTGGCACGTGGCCGTCTGGGTCTATTCTTAGAGGCCTACTTCCACGCTCCATATTTGCAGTTAGCTAGCGCCCTCAGTGGGAGTCAAAACGAGAACAATTGCGTGGAGCAGGAGTCCCTCAGCAGAGGTGGACATATTAATAGATCTACACACATTGGCTCTGACGCCTAGCCCACTGTCGCAGCCAATCTGAATCCACACAGCCTTTGAGCTCATGTCTTATTCTTCTGTTGACGTAACGAACAGGTGAAAAAAATGTGTTTGCAGAAGTGACGGATGCGTCATCAAGTGGTAGTCATTGTGTACAGTATGTTGGGGGAAAAAGATGAGGCTTAGACAGACACACATCCATTGTGTGCCAGATATCTAATTGTGTTTAACTCCTGGGAGGTAGTCCAGAATGGAGGCCAAGAAAAGCTGGACTTATTGTGAGAAACCTGACTGTCTAAACATTTAATTTATGCCATTCTACAATCCCAACTCAGAGATAACATGATCAGGCATCTGTCTGTCTGTCTATATTATCTATCTATTTTAAAGCACAGTTTAATTATGTTCAAAATGTTGTAACACCGGTTGAGCCCTCTGTTTGAGAATGGCAGAGACCTAGGATCTGTTGCAGTGTCGTTTCAGGGAATCAGTTGCCATTGTGACACGATGAGATGTTCAGTTCCTTTCTGAACCTCCTGGTCCTTCAAATGAACTCAAAGCTACTCTGGATCCTATTCATAGGATACAGGAATAGCTAAAACTATACTGGAGTATTTGTCCATATGTGTGCTAATTTTGACTCCTGACTTTTTATGATAATGCCAATTTTGAGAGAGAATAAAAAAGCTAAACTGCCTTTAGACCACGCCCACTGTTTATATACAACACACACCCTCACTAGTCCTGGACCCTCTCACTCACAGGTTCACGCGTTCTCAGGCGCTCCCTGCAGGATTCACGTGGCATAACACCTCATAACGTCACTGCCTGGTGTAATGACCGCATCTGACAGCTTTGTTTTCTCATTTCGACTGAGGCTATTTGCACGCCTAAACCTATACTGATAAAAGGGGAGATTTTTTTCTTTTATATATGCGTACTTCATGAACCACTTAATGGTGTCATATTCTGCTGAAGGTACACACACACAAACACGCTGGACAGCCATCTGCAGTGTGTCCTTGCGGTGGCCAAACAAGGTGACGACATGTCAACATCCCCAGGCTGGGATGGCCTGTAATGTTGGGTCTTTTCCCTTGTTATTATTGCACAATAAGCTGTCCTATAGCAACTTTACCAGCAAAAGCAACATAATAAACTACAGTACGTGGTGTAATTTTCAACCATTCAGTTGCATAATAAATGCAACAGAAATGCAATATATTATTCTAAGCATATACTGGCTTTTATTTATATATAAGGTTGTTTGCATAATTAAATAGATCATGGATTACCTGTATAATTCAAATCAAGTGACAGGATGATGCATGGACAGACAAATCAAACATTTCAGCTAAGAATAAACAGATTAACGTTAATCTACTTAGCTATAACATGATTATGCAAAGGCAGTATAGGCTACTCGTCCTATACTGAGACACAAGACAAATGCCCCAACACGAAACAAAGAGAAACAAAGTGTGCAAACTCACGTGAGCCTGAGGTATAATGATCTTGTCTTCATCCTTCTCTTTTTCAGGCTTCTGCGCCGAAACTGTCTGGAAAGTGATCTTCACCATGTTTGTTTGTTCGTTCAGTGTATATTTGCTTTATCTCGAATCTGATTTAGCTAGTGCGCTGCTTTCATCCACCGAGCCGGGAAGATTATATAGCGGCGGACCAGTCTCGCCCCCGGGGCTCAGTGACATCAGAAGAGCGTCTTCTCTGACGAACAGGCGTTGTGTGGGTCTGAAGGAAAAGCCGCCTCGCCGCTGTCAAAATAAGAGTCTACGTCCGGCTAAAACGTTTAAATGTAACACAAAATACGCCGTTTGTGGACTCTGTGGCATACAGATAAATATACAAGAATGTTTAAAGCTGTTTAGGATGAAAAAAACTAATTTAATCTCCCGTTTGTTGATATTAGACTACGCCGCGCCCTTATTCTGAAGGCTAGCGCCCGATATGGTAGCGCTTTCCGTATTTTATTTAAAGCTGCATCTCCTTTTCTCAACCATGTTCTCAACACTATCATCCGGAAATGTAAGGATGTTTCAAACTCTCAGCCAGCTACTAGACTGCAATAAAGTTAGCACTAAGTCACTTCTACTGATAATAATAACAATTGATGATACTACTACTAATAATATTTTTTGCACTTATTTATGGGCCCATCAAGACATGTAATGCATAGTGTTGTACAGTATGCTGTGTACTGTAAATTATGTGTGCCTTGGTTTGAGTATTTCATGTATAGTTTAATGTAATGCAATGTAATTTGAGCTTTTAGTATTGTATAAACCAGTATGAAAGTGGACCTTAAAGCAAATCTTACATTTCTAAGATAGGTCACTGGATGTGGTTACAAAGTGGGGTATTATTGCTGTAGATAATTTAAATATTTCTAAGTCTACGTATAATTTCATTAATAAAACTTTGAAACTGTGAATCACTGCAAACCAAACTACACATAGGCCTACTAACACATATCTCCCCTCGAAATGCAAATTGCACAAAACACATGCAAATTTGCACAGACATGCACACAGCTCTCATCACCATATGTGAATAGTCATGACACTGTGTCCATATGACTCACTACAGACATAAGCCACACAGTGTGTTAAATTTGAACAATATAGGACATTTGAGTTGATGATACAACAATTTCATTTCCTGAAAAGCTCTACTTACAAATTATACTAGAACAGACACTGGAAACATGTCATGAAACCTTCCAAATACAGGGATGGTCTCTTTTTCTGTTTGTCAGTACAATGGAGCCAGCACTGTTTCAGAATGCTTGTTCATCAGGCTACAGGATCTTTACACATGAGAGTAATGTACTTGACAATTGGCTCATATAATCCAATTCACATTAGTTGTTTTTTTTACAGAGGGAGTGAAGCACTAACCTAGTCCTCATAAGTGGACTGATGGCTCACAATCAAGCATGGAATAGGCCCAGATGACTAATGATGCAATGTGAGAATTGGCAGATATATGGCCTATAGTGGTGGCACAATAAAAGAGTGTTTAACATATTCACATTAAAGGGTAAATGTTGAAGTGTTTGAAGAAGTTTTTGCAAGGAGTTTGGTATAGCTTACGGACACAACCTACATGTGAAGGACTGTTTTAGAGTGTTGTCATGCATTTCAATCAAGATAAATGTTTTATCATTTCCACTGATTTCATTGGTTATATCTTATTTGTTTCCACTGCGGCTATAGAAGTTGATGGCCATTGTTTTGGGCCCCTTCCTGGTAGAATTTATCCATTAATCTGTATGGAGGTTCAGACTGAAGTTGGGGACAAAAGCTAACATGACCACTGATGATTGGCGGGTACGAGCGTTGCGCGCCCTCGATGTGTCTTGCTCTCGTAGCCAGTTCACCCATTCACATGTAAATTAACCGTCATATATACCTAGTGCATGCCCCCTCGGAGCAGCCGGCCATCTGTCCCACCCATTGACAAGCTGTAACGGCTCCTTGGATTACAGACCAACCTCCAGTTAAGTGGGCTTCTGGCAGCGCCTGGGTTAAACTTCAACAACATGGCCCCCATCCGTAACAACACAAACGGAATGGACAGAGGTGATGACTGCAGTGGGATCAAATCTGACAGAAAGGTAAGGGCCTATGTGAGCAGTTAATGCCAGTGTTTCTGATTTAATTTGGCTGATAACTGACAAAGAAACTCCTTTGTCCTTACTGTTTTTGCAGATGAGGAAACCTCTGGTCGAGAAGAAAAGAAGGGCTCGCATCAATGAAAGTTTACAAGAACTCAGAGTTCTCATCGCGGATGCAGACGTAAGATAATATAGTGTTATATTTGTAGGCCCCTGCTTTATGTAGCGTTGTGCCTCAAAATGAACTAAATTGATGTCTTGTTTTAGCTAGCTTGTGTTGCGAGCGCTTGTTGCTTAGGCTTTTTTGTGTCAACCGCTGCAGTTACAATCAAAGATGGAGAATGCCGAAGTGCTGGAGATGACAGTGAAACGCGTGGAGAGCGTTCTGCAATACCGGGCTCAAGGTAAACATATATTTACGTTTACTTGAGAGAAACGTTACACCATTAGCCTAAGTTCTATTAGGTTTTATTAGTTCATTAAATATTGTACTTTTCACCAAAAATGTTGAACATAAACTAGCATATTACTTACATGTCATTCTTCCGCCGAACAATATAGTTCTTTAAAACTAAAGTACAAATTAATTTATAACGGTTAGCGCATTAATATTCTAATCAACTGTACTGCGGCCACAGGTGCGCGTGTGCATCTTCGACCGCGGCTCGGCCAATCAGAACAGAGAGCCCGACGTTTGTAACTGACCGTTCGTAGTTTTGTTTTGCTAACTTCTGAGCTAACGGTTGTTATATTTCATCTTTCCGTAGAAGTGGACGCTGTGAACCGGGAGGCCTGTGAGCGGTTTGCTGCAGGCTACATCCAGTGTATGCATGACGTGCACACTTTTGTGTCCAGCTGTCCGGGAATTGACCCAGCAGTAGCCGCGGAGCTGTTGAACCACCTCCTTGAGAGCATGCCCCTGAACGACGAAGAGCGCTTCCGGGTGATGCTGCCGGACATGGTGGCAGAGTGCCCCGGCAGTAACAGCACTTGGTCCCTGCCTGAGAGCATGTACACGGCTCTGGTGTCCCCAGCCCCCTCCACCACCTCCACCGATGACCTCTGCTCTGACCTGGATGAGACAGACTCAGAGCAAAGCCATGTTTCTTCTTCAGAGGAGGCTGACAGCCAGGATGTGTTGAGCTTGCCCTCCTTAGCTTACTCCAAGTCAGTGTGGAGACCATGGTAGATCATTCATAAAAAAGGAACAGCATGTTTAAAACTACAGTAGATGATTTAATGCTTTGTGTTAGGATGTTTTGTGGGGTAAGGTTAGGCCTCAGTATAACAAAAACACTGCTGAGATGACAACTTTGAAACTTGTTGAAAGGCATCTGAGAAGCTCTTTGTGTAATTATTGGGGAACTACAATTAAACTAAAATGTATTTAATGAATAAAGTATGTAATTAAATCAGTTTTGCAGAGGTCAGAGACCTGTAGGGTGTTCATTTGGAAGTGTATTGGCCTTGTATGGGCCTGCCTTCAGTGAAGGGGTAAATGTAAATATTTACTTGTTGAATATGACTGGGCTGTATAGAAGATGGCTGTCTCACTAGAAACACATTGTTAGTCGTGTGTAAATTATTTTTTTATTTTTTATTTTATGTAGGATGTCTTTAACTTTGTATTTATAAGTAGGCCACCTCACCTGATAAGTTTCAATAAATATCTTTTTGACAAACTACTTGTTTTAAAATCTATTTGTGCAGCAGCTTCTTAAAAAAAAAAAAGAAGCCACATTTCACACACGAGGATCCCACTATCCACCCACCTACGGCTGTTTTCAAGATATTAGTTATTACTCTGCAATTGTGGGCCATTTGTGTGCACTCTCTCTGTCTCTCTCTCTCCAAGATCCCTTAGCACATCGTAGGCATTTGTGAGGTGTGAAATGAGTAATCCACTCCTTATATAGGCCTAGAAGAGGACTTGACAAATGGGTTTTATAACTATCTGACTTCAGCTTTTTTTGATGTTACAGTTTTAAAATAACTTGCTCAGTCATGTAACAGCTCTAATTAACAAAGCATTCTTGGATCAATTAAGCAGTTTGTAAAGTGTATGGTTTATATGGTTTTTTATTATCTTATACTGTATTACACTGCACATGGGGCTTTCATGCAGAGCGATACAAATCTGTGGTCTTTTGCAAAAATAGTTCAGTGCATACGACTAATAATCTACCTGTAAAATCTGTACTATACCAGCAAAAGAAAGGGGGTCAAGAGTCCCATGCTAATTCAGAGAGACACTTTGAAAGCTTGTGTCTGCATCTCCAGACATGACCTGTGGTCCTGGTGAGAGCCTCAGACACTGTTCTGCCTCTGGACCATCAGCTGCAAAATGAATAAGAAAAGACAGCAATCCTGAACCCAGCCTTAATCCATCTCTAGTCAAATCAGACGCCCTTCCTCTGGTGTTCCTGTGATGTCCACTCCAAGTGTCACTTCTTACACTGTCCACAGGCTTAAAAACACCCACAGTGAGAGGGATCTTTGGTGAAATGACAAGAAAAAGATTAATACACAGAGTTTGGGATTATAGTGGAGCATTTATCCTATTTAGCATGACATATCTCCAGTGTTGGAAAGTAACTAAGTACTCAAGCGCTGTATAATTATAAGATAGGCCTACTTGTACTTAACGTGTATTTTATGGCACCCCACTACATTTCAGGGGGAAAATACAGCTAAAGTTACCAGTTACTCTGCAGATTGTTCAAACAAAACACATGGTAAATTTATAAAATGTTATTAATTATTATAGATTATATTGCAACAGTATATAAAGCAGTTAAAATCAGCTACAACGTACTTGTGCTTTACTTTCCATTTTATGCTACTTTCTATTTCTACTCCACATTTCAGAGGGAAATATTATACTTTTTACTCCACCACATTTATCTGGCAGCTACAGTTAATAGTTACTTTAAAGATTGAGACTTTTGGTACAAAATGCTGCAACCCTTTGAAAGGGGACATTCCCTATAATGAGTGTTTTACATTGTGGTAGTTCTACTTTTACTTAAGTAAACAATTTGAGTACTTCTTTCACCACTGCAGATTTCACAGATATAACTGAGATATCACTTTAACTCCCAGAAAGAGAAAAAGAAAGAAAGGTTATTTCAGGATGACGAACCTGAAAGGCTTACATTCCGCTCGGATCTGTGTGAGTCTGTGGTGACTAGACCGGATTTGCGGGTCCCCAGAGGTGCAAATGACCGCTACAGGAGGGCAGTTTGTTAATTTTCGCACCTCGTCCTCAACTTGGAGCAAGTATGAAGGTGTGAACAGTGGAGGAGCGGAGGGGAGGGGAGAGGGTCGCTTTGATCAGGCCTGCTGAGCCGTGGTCCGTCTGCAGAGAAGACAACAGATCTCAGCTATTGTTTTAGTGGTCGGCCAGACAGCCATTTGCATTGCGAAGGTGAATGTCATGACTTCAGGATGGAGAAGAACAAATTCACACAAGGCCCATATTTGTTATTTAAAAATTATTTCTGGTAGCTGTTATTATAGTGCCATTTATTCTCTCTCTGGCGGTCATCTGCAAACACTAAAACGAGAAAGCAGAACATTTCACTCGTTTCTTTTGACTTGTCCTCACAAAAGAGCAAAAATATAACGACTGATTGATAAATACTTTCATGTTTAAGTTCAACATTAATCTGACCTTTCTGAAGGTACATTTTCATTCAGTCCATGCCCAAATCAATTGCTTCCTCCTTACCATTTGTCAAGCATCGATCTGCTGCAAACAGCCAATAATGTCCTGAGTCGTTTATACTCATTAGTTATCGGGTCAATGGGCCATTGACATCTGCAATCTTAAATGAGTCTAGTATTTGTCCAGTTTAACATAATATGCGCTGCTTGTCGCTGTGCAAACAAGCGCTGAAAGGTCAAACGTCAATTAGGGGCTGTGCGCAAGGAAGAAATCGTTTCATGCAAACATATATACACACACACTGAACTCTGTAAATTAGGCAACATTTTATTTAGAGACCAACATAACAGAATATCCGCAATTAAAAATATGGGGAGAAAAGAAGAAATAAAATAAAATAAAACTAAAAAGGTGCATTGTTGTGTGTCCGTTCAAATAACAGAAAGACAAATGACAAATTCAGGAAATGTTCAACTTGCCAAGAGCAGCACGGTTTCGTCTATAAGCTTCAAAGTGAAGGAAACCTCACTTGATATCTGTCTGAGCTGCTTTATACCGGTGCAATAACCCTAAACTTTGACTTCTGAAGCGACCACATGTTTGTTCTGAACAGTAATCAGCTTCAGTCACTTCCACAGGATGCTCAGGATGCTCTTTTCCATATTTATGGGGGCCAACATCAGACCATTTCAAGTGTTATGTGGCACACGTTTAAACTGGGGAAAACATCAATATTCCCCTCACTTTATATTTATCACCCACTATAAACAACATACTATAGTATTTTCCAGTTCATGGTGGGTATTGTCGTTATGTTGATTACGCAACTCACATTTAAAATAGTATTTACTGTAATTATTAATATTAATAATCTTGGTCCTGCTTAAGCTGGATTTTCCATCATAACTTAAAAACACAAATCTGATTATACACAAACAATTATGGTATGTAAAAAAAAAATATATATATATATATATATATATATATATATATGCTCAGAGTCAAAGACAAACAAACATTCACACAGGCATTGAAATGCGATAAATAAACTTTCTTTAAATGAGAGGCATCTGTGAAATCAAAGTCAGTGAAAGTTTCACAGCTGATACTGAAACTGCATTTAGTAAGAAAAGGATGAATGGAAATAAATAATGAAAACCTAAAGCTGCATTCAGTAATGTGACACAGGCAGCTGTAAATGACACAGAGAGAAGAAAATTTACATTTTGAATGATAAATTCTCCAACAATATAACATGATGGTCTGGTGGGTAAATGTAGCACCTGATTGTCTTTTTAAGTTAAGTGAAGAACTGGAGTATGGATGAAGGTGGCGGTGAGTCCATGCCTGCTAACTGCTGCATATGGGAGCAAGTTTGTATTTTGCACTTTAATTTCCTCCCAGTGATATGTAAGCTATATGCAACACCAGAAATGAACTTGGGCAAATAGAGGAGATGCACAGGAGTCTCATCCATGGTTTTCTGCCATCAGCCCGCAAAGTGCACTGAGGAAATCACGTTACAAAATACTGAATTCATTCATTAACCGCAATAGTTAGAACACTGCTGAGCCACTGCCTGCTATGTGAAAAAAGCCGCCACCAGTTGGTTGATGTTTGTTTGACCTCCACTGTGCTGCCTGGTGTATGAGCACATATTGCATGTCACTTATTGGGCTCTGCATCTCCTAATCAGTGCATAAAATGCTTCCCCACGGGGTTGCGCATTGTTAGGTGCTACACAGAAATGAATGAATGAACATGTGTACTCTTAGAGCCCAGCATTCCCCGCTAGCAACAAAAAAAAAAATTATATCCCCCTTGTCCAGCTTATAGGTACAGTATGTTAAAATAAAATGTAATTTGATGTCCACTACGTATATTCACATTCTACACAAGTCTTGCCTGTTGGACCCAGTCCTCCCCTGGCATCTAAACAGGTACAACTCATAAAAAACAGCAAGACAGAGACAGTAATGAAGAATTTTGTGTGATTCTTCATGTAAAGTAGGTCCCTCTGCAAAGGTCCCTCTTCATAGTCTTGCAGAATAAGAGACTGACGGGTAATGAATGTCACTCTGAAAGTCTTGAGCAGTTTATTAACTAGCTGGTTGCGGAGCCAGGAGAAGGGCCGTGGCAGGAAATGAGAACAGTGTTTGAGGGCTCGTCTCTGGGCCTCCGTTGGCAGCCGACCTCCCCCGTCTGTGTATCACCGATGTCTAGGTCTGGCTGATCCTCCGCTGCCGCCGCCGCTGCTGCCGCCTCTGAGGTGCTGTCACAGCAGGAGCACACCTGGACAGCAGAAACAGATTTAAATGAGACATGAAATAAGAAGGCGAGAGGTGCAGTAGAAAGACGAGAAACAATGAGAAAGACGGGGGTGTGCACTCAGTTTTGATGTTTTTTCATGAAACAAATGTCCACCATAAAGCCTCTTTTCTAAAAATAAATGGTACCATCTAGACTAAAACTTTGATTTACAGCAATGCAAATAAAACAAAGTGCACTAAAATTAACATTTTCAGTATCAAAAACGTTGATAGACATAAGACATTTAAATACAAAGTCAGTATTTTTTTTTCTGCCGCACATATTCCATTTCAAAGCCTATTGAACTTAAATGTAATTCTACCTTGACGTCTATCGCCTTGGGCAGACCTCCCTTCTTAATCCAGGGGTGGACCTCCGTCAGCTCCTTCTTCTGCTCCTCTGAAAAGCGCGGCTGGCTCTTCTGCAGCAGCCTCAGCTTCTCTCTGTCCTCTCTGAGCACTTTCTGGATGTCACTGCAGATACAGAAAACACACAAAGCACACAGCCACATTCAATACTCGACCCGACAGTTGTATCTGACAAACCTTTATGAGGGTTGGGTTTGCAAATAAGTGGGTTGGATGATATATTCTCAATGTTGGAAGATCACTAACACTGAAACATTTGTGTAATCATCTTGAGCTACGGTCATCTGTTCTCCGACTCTGTGTTCATGTAAAGGTGCCATCTAGTGGTCAAAAACAGTCACTGCAAACAGGTCCAGCGTGAGACATGCACACCGATTCTTGTTTCTATTTAAAGAAGTTGACCACAACAGAAAACCACGTGTCCTGTCTCTCATGCACAAATGAGGCAATGCAACAGCAAAGAAACATAAACAGTTTAACAACACATGCTGTCCAACAGTTCTTAGGCTGTTCTCACAGGACAGTAATAGTGTGCAGGTGTATGCAGTGGTCTTATGAAACAGAAGTTAAGACTTCTTGAGTAAAAAGGGCTTATTGGTGTATTTAGTGTTGCTGCCTGAAGACAGCAAAGCGCAAAACAGAACAAACTCGACTGAAAATGAAGTAAGAGTACTATCATCACATTTCTGCAGCCCACAGACAGGTTTCCTAGCGACTCCACTTTGAGATGTGTGTGCAGCCGGGGGGGGCAGAAAACACACAGCAGCACTGAGGAGAGCTACAGTGAGAGGAGTTGAGGATAAGCTGTCGTGCAGTAATTGGTGAGGAGAAGGGTCAATAATGACTTATAAACACACATGCTCTCTAATGTACATACACTTTGCTTCTGTAGGATACTGTAGGGGCATAATATTGGGGATACTTTGGCACAGAAATGACAGATTTGTCCAATGCATGGACCTCCACCTGTAGAGTTTTCAAACACTGCTGAAAACACAGACAGTGATGAACTCATGCTCATAAACTCTCGCCTTCAACTGGCCTGTGAGTTATGGCACCATAACTAGCAACTGATTTTTTCTAATCCTACATATTCACAATTTGAGGATGTACATTGTAAGGAACAAACAACCAAGAGATGTTGAATCTCTTTTGTCCTGTGACATTTCAATCAGACCTGGTCAGAGCACTAGATTTGAATAACTCTGAATAATTTTGCCAAACACTTGTGAGGAAGAAAAGGTGGATTAAGTTCTTTTTCACAGTTTTTCAACAGTTTGAAATCAGTGCTTTGTGTACTGTAAGTTATGTCAGGCGCTCTAGACTTTAGTACATTTATTTGGTGTAGTCCAGGTTAATGTTATTACTGCTACAAGCTGCCATTTCTCATTGGACCTTCTTGTGTCATGTTAGCTACCACAAGTTGTCCATTGTTTGTTAACGTGTAGCATGCTGTAAAAAAGTTGGGGAAAGTGACGAAGAGTGTCCCATACCAGTGTTCTCCTAAAAGATATTTCCATTGTCCTCCAGCAAGTTGTGGCATTTCTAAATGTGCACAGATGAGCTATCATGACACCTTTCTGATGTTTTCTGCCTCCTGGCTGCACACACATCCTCCATTGTCTATGAACAGGAAACCTGTCTATTAATGAGGAATAGACGACAGTTTGCCTGGATGCACGCTTTCTCTTAGCCTTCCATGACAAACAGAAGGTTGATAAACTATCAAACAGTAGTGTCTACAGGGCCGCTATCCTACTCCTCACTGGCTACGCCCCTGTCCTCCTACTCACCGCGAGGGCAGCTGATAAGTCATCATGACCTTGTCATCTGTGTTGGCCGTGAGCAGCCACAGCGGGTCCTGCAGTACATACTTGATGAAGCGTTCGCTCTGCTCCATCTCCACTGGCCTTCCCTCGCTGCTGCTCACGTGACCGTTGACCTTCTGGCTGTTCTGGGACGAGTCCACGCTGCCAAAGTAATTACTACTGTTGTTGCTTCCTGAGAACAAACAAAGAGCACAGTATTATATGTATGAAATAAAGATTTGTGTTTGCTACAAAAGACTAACATTAAAGGACAAAAATCATGTGCCAGTGGTTGCTTGTAAGCTTTTTCACACTGCACTACAGCTTACATATGAAATTCTGAAAATATCGTATCTCTGGGTATGTTTCTGGTAAATTTCTGAACACTCTTCTGTTCACATGTGCTTCCATCTTGTGAAATGGGCTGTATATTGGAAAACCTGTGGCTGCAAACATCAGCTAAAAGTCAACAGAGAGACAACATTTACCACCAGGAACTGAATATTAAAATTAGAACAAAGCTGATTCTGTTCACTTTGGCGTTTTCTACTCTCCATACTGCTACTTGTATTCAGTTCTTCCTGCTCATTTACCCTTGAGGAAGTTCCTCATCTCATCATATCCATAAGATGTTGAAACACACCTGTTCCACTGCCGGAGGTCCCACTAGCTGAGGCTCCACTGGCTGACGTCCTGCTCTTAGATGTCCCACTGTTGGATGTCCCGCTGGCTGAAGTTCCACAGCCGTTGGACCCTGAGCCCATGGACCCTGAGGTGGCTGAGCCCGTGCCTGAGCAGGAGTCCTCATGGAGAATAATGTCCAACATGTCGCTGGACAAAGAGTTGGTGTCACTGTTGTTCCCGTCACCACGTGAGCTTGCCTGCAAAAGCAAAAACATCAAAGCGGTACCATTAAAGAGGAGCTTGACTTCATAGCTCTGGCCAACAGACTGTAGCACTTCCTCCATCTCCTGCATCTTTATAATACAGGCAGGTGCAATATCATTGGCTGTGTTGCATCTTGCCTCTCCATTTTTAGGCTCAAAGGGGGGTATATCTCTGCAGTGAGCATGGAAAATTGCCCATCTCACCAATCACATGGTACACAATACCACCTGATTACAATAGCTATATAACAAAGCTGAGCATAGTTAGAAACACAATCCTGATCCTTCTGCAGCTGTTTTAAAGTAGGGCAAATCATTAAATAGGAGCACGTAAATGTAGGAGTTTAGGAAAAAAGATGTGTGTAACAGAAGATAGTTGTAGTTGTTCCTCGTCACATCTCAGTATAATACAACACAGAGAAAACAATAAGGTTGCTCTTTTGATGCTAAAATTGGTTTCCACTGCTAATTGTGTGGTTTAAGCATTGGTATTGTTCTTGCATGCAAAACCAAAGAGTGTATGTATGTGTGCATGCAGTCACACATACAGTACAACTGTGTACTGTACTTGGTAGACATTTTTAAGTAACTCAATACATCACTTGTTTCTCACGTCAGATTATGTCTTTTTAAAGTTTCTCAGTCTCATGCTTTAGTTGAAATCAATGTCACTCTTTGCAATACGTTTTACTGGATAGACAAGAACATTGCAAGATTAAAAATGCTAATCATAAGTCAAAAAAAGGAAAAAAGAGAGACTGTAACAGTTATAGTTGACATATGGAATCGGGGAGGAATGGGATTGGAGAAGTGTGGAGGTTTTCTGATGATTCGCCTACCTCTTTGCTGCAAGCCCTCAGCCTAGAGCACACTTTATCCCAAGACAAACGCTCACAGACACAGGGGGTGCCCTCGCAATACAAGGGTCCAGGTGGACCAAGGAGACTGAGAGACGGCTAAAGGGTGTAAGGGATAATAACATCATGTGTTAACACCCTGGGCCACATTTCATCTGAGGCGTCTAGACTGACTTGACTTTACACATGGCATAGCAATACAATGGCAAAAAACGGCTGCACTTTAATACTGTGAATAATGTGGAGGAATCACTGTGACGATGGCATTAAATCCTAAAAGGCTGAGAGACATATGAATGAATGTCTCGGGGGAACATGCCACAGCCAACCCACAATGATAAAGCTCAGCGAGGCATTGACATTTTATCCTGACAATTTAAGAATGTGACAGGTGAAGAATATCGGCAGGGAGGAAAAGGAAAAAAGAAGAAAGCTAACAAAAGAGGTTTGTTTCTTTGTTTACCTGATTCAGCTCCCTCTCCTTGGCCTGGTTGCCACTTGCTCCTTTCTCCCGTTCAGCCGTATTATTCCCTTGACCTCCAGAGGAGAGCACTGTGATGTCCTGCCTGTCCACAGACAGCTCTAGCTCCAACAGGTTGAGGGGTGAGCTGCAGCGAGACTGGAACAGGGGTGGGGAGGCCGGGCCTCCACCTCCCCCAGACTGTGGCGTAGAGGAGCGAGACTGGCCCTCCACAGGGGCCTTTGGGGTTTCCGAGGATGGAGGGAAGTAGAATGTCGGGGTCGGGTAGCCTGCTTGAGGAGCAAAGTGGTTCCGGGAGTTGAACTGGTTCTGAACACTGAAGGTAGGTGGAGCTGTGAAGGGGACCTGGCCTGGAAAGGCAGCCTGACAAAAAGGCTGCGTTTGGGTGGGGAAGCCACCAGTCTCTGCATGGTACACTGGCTGTGGTGGTGGCGGCCCAGGGGCCATTGGAGGGTACATGTAGTTGGGTAGCACTAGAGCCACAATGGGGGTGACCATGGGGGCGGTGTAGGGAGGAGGATGTATGGATGGCGGGCAGGGAGGGGCCTGGGGGGCCTGGTTGTCCCTAAAGCCAGGTAGAGTGGTGTCTGTGCGGGGAGCTACGGAACTGGCTCTGGGGTAAACCTGGAGGGGGTAGCCTGGCATCACAGAGGGGTAGGCCATGGGAAATGTTGACTGTGAGGTGTCAGAGAGAGACCAAGAGGTCGGGTTAAGTCCGTGGTTGAGAAGAGGAGGCCGCAGCTGTTGTCTGTGATGGGACACTGTGCTGTCTGAGGACTCGGTCTGCTTCGCTCGTTTTGACTTGGTCTTCTTATTCCGTGTGCCCCGCCGTGTGGTGGGCTCTGCACCCGGTCCACCCTGCTTGTAGGATCGAGCAGCAGGTAAAGCTAGAGGTTAGAGAGAACAAAAAAAGAATTTGACAAAAGTGATTATTGTTGAAAACAAGAGGCAAATATGAGTTAAAGAGAGAGTAAGAGGGAAATTCCACTTGATTAAAACTTGGGTCTTATTTTTCAACAAAGTAATTTTAGAGATCTGAGAACACTGTGACATACCTACTGATCATAAGTATGTAAACAAGCCAACAGTTTGACCAAATTATCTTAATGTCTTTATAGTGGAGTTATACTCAAAATATGCACGTGAAATGTCGCTAGTTACGTAAAATAATGTTTACAACTGACAGTTTGGATAATAATTGTAACATTTGCTTTCGTTTTCTATTCTTTCTGTGTTTATTTGAAACCTGTATGATCATCTGATATCTTGTGTTTCTTGCCCTGTCAGGCTTATTATTATTAATAAATATGATTATTACAGATAGAAACTACAAAAGTTAAACTAAACTGGCATTAACCTTTAAAGGCTTTTGATATGATGTGTCAGTGTGGAGGTCAATTCAATTCAATTCAATTCAGTTTTATTTATATAGCGCCATATCATAACAAAGTTATCTTTGGGCACTTTTTCATATAGAGCAGGTCTAGACCGACTTTTTCTATTTACAGAGACCCAACAGTTCCCACCATGAGCAAGCACTATGCGACAGTGGCAAGGAAAAACTCCCTTTTAACAGGTAGAAACCTCGAGCAGAACCAGGCTCTAGGTGGGTGGTCATCTGCCTCGACCGGTTGGGTTGAAGGGGAAGGGGGGAGCGGGAGAGAGAGAGCAGGAGGAAAGAGAACATACAGCAGCACAATACAGTTCCACACAGGGAGGTAAGAAGTACCATCGCTGGCGATCTGTTCTCTCTGGCGCTCCAGGTACTGAGAGCAGTTTGCTTTGAGTGCTGAGAGTTTGCGAAGCTCTCTGAAGCGATACAGAAAGGCCTGCTCCTCCTTCTGCGTATGGGCTGCCAAAACCTGCTTGGTCAACCCTAGTTTCTTGTAGGACTCCCTCTCCTGACTGGGAGGTAAAACAGGAGAAGGAGGAACCCCAGGGTTCTGGCTGGACTCTGCCGTCTCTCCTGTTCCCGGGACGTCCTCTATGATCTCTGTATGGATGACAGAGACGGAGAAAGGACTTTAACATACTGTAAATCAATGAAAAGTGGAGTTTTATGTAATGTAACTGTTTAGTATTAACAGTGACAACGACAAAAGCAATGTTGATCAAGCATTGTGGCTTGAGTTGGAATATAAATGGACACCATTAACAATAAAATAAAAACAGAAGAAACTGTAAGAGGATCACATAAGTGCAAACCCTCTTTCAGCGCTATCAGAGGTCTGTGGTCAAATGACAAGACTGTGAAACAACTGCACAGTTAAGACACCGGAGTGTAGGAAAACAGATATTATTCACCTACATACATAGTATGTCCCCTCCATCATGGGGTTGATCATTTGGCCTGGAGTCTGGCTCACTCACTGGCAACAATGATTACTACAGTGCCCATTGAAAGTACTTGTGTTTTATAAAATTAACAACAATCTGTAATATATTTCAAGTTGGTGAATTACTGTTTATAGACGCTTTAAATCAGAGTAGCCACTCAACAAGCTGCCCTGAATGCAGCTTCCCTGACGCTCACTAATTTGCTGATGCTCACTGCAGCACGTTAGCCAATGAGTACTCAGCTGTGGGTCTGTGGTACTGCCATAAAGCACTATATAATAAACTTGACTTAAATACATCAGACTTGGATTATTATCGCTCTTGCCAATTCTGTCCAACTTCATCACTAGTGTATATAATACTGTATTTTTGCATTAATGTTAACCTGGATGAGACAAATGCAACACTAAATTATCATTATCTTTGTTTTTGTTATGGATAACAACTTTAACAAATCAATTTGGAATGAAATGAGAAGTAGAGCTGCCAATGATATATCGCACATTCTTGACGTTTTTAGATTCAATTGAAAAAAAGTCTTATTAGCAGTTATTTTTGGACGGGACCCAATAACCCTGCAAACGTTTGTGCACATTGAGTAGAACTAAAAGTTTTAGAGTTGACTGCTAAACTACACACACACACACATATACACACTCACAAACACAAACACACACACACAGAGAAAGAAGCGCGTACACATACAGGTGTAAAGTTGCATTTACAGTGCTGTGAAAAACCATTTGCCCCTCTCCTAATTTCTTCTGTTTGTGCATATTTGTCACACCGAGTAGTTTCAGATCTTCAAAATGTAACATTAGAAAAAAAAAAATCACTAAAAAAGTAGCTGATGCTTGAACTTTAAAAATGGTTAATGCAGTTATTGCTGCTTATTTGGTGCAACCTGTTTTTATGTTTAAAGTGGCCAATACCTTTTCAAATGGGTGATATGGTTTTTGGATAACTTTGTTCCTTAAATAAATGAAATGATAAGCTAAACACTGTGTTACTCAGGATCCCCATGTCTAATAGTACATTTTGTCTGAAGATCTGACATCTTTGTATAATAAATATGCAACAATAGAGGAAATCAGGGTGGAAGCAAATACTTTTTCACGGCACTGTACCTGACTCTGGTTGAGGTTTCTTGTCCCCAACATGCACTATGGTGCTACTGTAGCTACACTGGCTGGTTATGGACACCACACTTTCTGGTTTGTTAGGTACAGGTAGGGGCAGCGAAGTGCCCACTACCGCTGTGGCCGCGTCACTGGACTTTTTGTCTCGAACATCCAAAGCGGAGAGATCAGACTGATCCTTCAACAAGGCTGGTTCTGCCAAAGAGAACAGAGAACAAGAGATACTGACAAGGAACTGGCATTGAGTCTGAGAGAGAAGTTTAAAGGGCAGAGTGTGAAGGCCTTGAAAGGCCGTAGCTTTGTATGATGAGGTGACAATAAGTGTCTGTTTTCTTTCGTGGTAGGAACTGAAGTGGTGAAACATACCTTCAGACACCTGCATGCTGTTAGATCCTTTCTGTTTGTCATCATCTGAGTTAGAGGATGTGGTGTTAGAAGAAGACTGACACTTCCTCTTCATGGTGATGAGAACATTACAGCTCTCCAAGTACCTACAGGAATCATAACAACACAGTGATCAGTTTCTGAATTTTTATCACATCAATTATTATCAACGATTTGATGGAAACCTTATTTTTGTAGCATTCCAATTAGTTTCTCTGGCTTGCATTTACCATACCAATTATGTGTTACAAGGCAGATAACCTACAAAATTTAAGTGTACAAGGCTGGGTATAAATTGCGTCCTACACAGGGTAACCCAGGACCACGTCAGTCTTGATCTCTGTACCTGGCAACGCTGTCCAGACAGCTGATCTGCTGGTAGGAGTAGACGGTCTGATCATTGACGGCCATCTCCTCCTGGGAAGAGGAGCTACTCTCCTCCATAGTGGCCCCGGTCTCCTTGCAGTTGAGAAGAGCTGCTGATTCTTTGGGCCGCACCACCGCTGGGCTCTTCTGTACAGACTCTACTGGAGGGAGGGCAGGAGTTAGTTGCTGAGTGCAGGATGGGGTCAATTTCACAACAAATAGGACATTTTCCCAACAACGGAACAAGTTGCAAAGAGCCGCAACAGCTTTCTTACCGTCTCTGGCTGAGACACACTTTCTCAGCTATTTACACACAAATATGCAGGTAGTCATCAGCTATACTTACTGCCATTGCTTTTCTTGTTGTCTGGTTTGGTTGTGTGCTGCTCCTGGCACTTCTGAAGATGAATTCCCTTACAGATTTCCTGAAAAGTTCGCTGTGAAATAGAGACACAAGACTCAAAAGTCAGTACAACATCCGTCACAGAAATTGAGACCCCACAGTCGGTTGTATCTGATTTCAAATATGTTGGTAGCACATTTTATTAAGACTTTTCAATCCAAAATATACAGTAAGATACAATTAATTGGACCAAATTCAACTTGGTTACATTCATTTCGATAAATATGAATAATTTAAACTCTAAAGTGGATTTATCCTGCTGTTCAGTCTAAGAACTATCAGGTCAAAGCCAAAGTTATTGTGTATAACTTCGACAACCCAGTATCTGCTATTGCCATGTCATCCTTTACAAGCAGGACCACGTGGGCTGGCAAGTATTTGGGTTTACTCACGGGTCTGGCTTTGCCGCTCACTTCCTCCTCCTCTCGTCGCGTCTTGCTCTCGCTGCCGTTGTCAAGGCTCTCGCTAGAGGAGGTCATGCCCAGAAGGTGGTCGTTTCTGTTCAGACTACCGTAACCACTGGACCCACTGTTATGAACCGGCTGATCACAGATATAGAGAGGGATTTAAAGATAAAAGTTAAGAGTCACTGAATAAAATAATCCACGTGTTGCTCTACTTTTTCTTGTTAGATCTTTACTTTCTTTTGGGTCCTTAAAGCCACCCTGTTGTGTTCTGTTACTGAAATTATTTTTCAGTAACAGATGTTGTTCTAATCCCTCAGCTGTATATATTAACATTTGTGTTTCTTCTTTGATTCATTTCATTGCTGCTAGCTTAAATAAACTAGCCCTTTTGCTATAATCAATACCATGTGTCCTGATTTCTATTCCTCCTCATCCTCTCTCACCTGTAGCAGGAGCCGATGGATCTGCTCAGTAACCTCCTGGATGTCAGAGTCCATGGTTTTCATCTTGCTGACAGCGGAGGGCGGGGCCACGAAAACATCTTCATTCACGGGGCCCCTGATAAACAAAAAAACACATCAGCAGATCAGTTACTGGTTCATAAACGTCTTTCTATGAAACACTCTATAATTCCTATCTATTCACAGAGTGGTTCAGTGACAACCACTGTGACAGACCGTATATCAGCTTAGATATTACAGGGTACTAAAACTCACATGCGCACTTTGTGTCTCCCGATAACGAAGGAGACCTTGCGGCTCCAGGGGTTGACGAAACTGGACCAACTGGTGTCGAGAATGATGTATTCTCCATTTCGCGCACAGAACCGGATGGACGAGTGGTCAAATGGTTGCCCTGCGTACTGAAGAACTGCAGAGAAAGCCAAAATAATATAGTGAGATCATGATGGGGACAGATTTCCTGTGCAGACACAAGAAATTCTTCCTTCGCCTATTTAATTCCGTGGACTCACTCTTTCTGTGAATGGCCAACATAATCGGCCGGTCATTGGGATGCAGGTGGAGGAGGACTGGTGTGCCAATCAAGTCCTGGGGGAGGTACCCGAGGAGAGGAACCGCCCTGAGACACACAAAACACACGACAAATCACTCTGTTAATTCTATTATCCTCAGATAGTTGGACGATGTGTGTGCAAATACTCGTAACGTACAGCTCTGAGGTAAAAAACATCCCGCCATGGCTTACCTCTCATCCACATCCTGAAACACACAACTCGGAGTGTGTGTGGTGGTAAAGATGCGTTTATCTGTTGGAATTCTGGGTGCTTTAGGGAAGAAACAAAATGTAATTATTAAGGTCTATGCTATCTCAAATACAATTGGGACTCCTTAAGAAAGCTTTCGAAAGTCAGGAGCCGTCAGCAAGAGTAAAAAAAAAAGTTTTCAATGCAAATTTTGATTTATTATTTACTTCACAGTAACAATATCTTTCTCAGATCTTAATTACTTGAGCGAATCTGATAGTTTTTTATAAATGTGTTTAGTACAACATACAGTATAGTAAATGAGCAGTATCACAGATTAACTGGCTTCTCAAACCAGCAGTCTGGTTCTTACCATCATAACCAGAGTGAACTCTCTCTGCCAGCAGGAGGCAGCAGAACTGGTCTTCAGCATGTACTGTGTCTTGGACCTTCATCAGGTAGGGCGTCATGCGGAACGGATAGTACTGCAGATCGCCCTCACACTCCTTACCACCACTGGAAATAAGTTAGAAGAAATGTTTAATTAAACCAAATCGAATAAGGATTGCCAGTTCCATTTGAGTACAAGTTTTCACAAATAATCTACATCCAGGTTTGTGGATTTTGGATTTCAAGTGATTGAACACAAGGGGGCAGTGTTCCATCCATATCAATGTACAATTAATGAGAATTAGTAATTATAGATATGTGCATTCTTAGATTTCTATTCTTGTAAATTAGAGACCTCAAGCGAGATGACAGTTTTGTGTGAGTCCTAAGATCAGAATGAGAATTTAAGGTTTGGCCTGTGGAAGGGTTTGGAATGAAAGAACAATAAAGTAAATGAAAAGTCCTAACAAGTACAGTAAGGTGTGTGTTTTAATGTGTGTGTGTGTCTGTCTTCCTATATGTATAACACTGGCCTGGAAAAAGCATCTGATTACAGTTCACAAGCATATGATGTCACAAACTAATTGAAAAACATCTAGAGTGGAATGAAAGTATGAATAAAAACTACAAACAGGTACGAGCAGCAGATGGCCCGGCGCCGTGTTTGAACCAACACCCACCCACCTGATACGACAGAAGAAGGACTTCTCCTGCATGCAGTCAGACGGGGATGACTCTGAAACGGGAAAAAGAAATGTTTTAATTCAAAAGCAATACGACCCAGCCGCAATAGTAGTCAGGGTCTTGGCTCCCGCAGGCGACCAAGCGTTGATTAATTCTATCAAAATACACTCTGCACTTAAATGCAATGAATTTAAACAGAATCGAGTCTTAATTTGGTGCACTGGCCTAATATTTCCAGGCATATGGGGGACAAATCACAACAGATAAAGTGCAGCTCTGGGTCTGATGTGTAGAAAACAGACCAACAAGTCAATCTGGGCATTATTAGCTAAACTAAAGAGGATATAATGAGCTCTCTGATTTGCTGAAAAGATGAAATGAAGGCACTTTATCATCTGAATTCAGACTGTGCCTTGGGCAGTTACAGTTTTTATTCTTCTGTGAACTTCTAGTTGGAATAAAAGCTTTCCAATTTTACTTTCCTATTTTAGCTTTAGGATCTGAGACAGCTCAGTCTGTTCTATCCAGCTTGGTTGAAAGGGGCAAACATCATCAGCTTTATGAGGTCAGGTCAACTTGAACTCCATGCACCACGTTGATGGAAGCATGTGCTTCACTGACTTGTCGCCAAGCAAACTTGCTATCCAGGGATCTCATTCATAGTCATTTATTTCTCTAATACATTTTCTTATGTAGGCAAAGTACTTTGAAGTGTACTTATAGACAGTGAGAATGATCTTTCCATATCACTGTCATCCTTCTTAACTACTGCTATGATCAAGTAGGATGCCCTGAGTATTACTGACACTACAAAGAGCCATGTAGCAGTTATATATGTACCTGCTCCAGTGCACATGCTCCAGGAGGGCAGGCGGTAAGGCGTTGTGAAGCTGTAGAACACGCTAACATCCTGCGGCGTCAGGAACTCCACAAACTTGGTGTTCTTGAACACATCTCTTTTGCAGTTGAGGATGGAGGCAGCCTGATCAGAAATGTAGACTATCCGTCCTGTGTTGAGAGACACTGCTACTGCAAAAATGTCCTGTTGAAGAGACAAAATCCAAATTGTGGGATAAATGATAAAATCAACTGCTCACACACAATCAATTTAATTATTTTTGTTCAAAATCTTCACAGATCAAACAAATCTGTTTTTAACATCATGCCATTGACCACAGCAGTGCAATTACTGAAGGTGTACACAACACCAGTATATGCAGCTAAAAAGATTTAAATATTTTTATTATTATTTTAATGATAATTCAATGACTCACGTTGTTTTTGAGGGTGTATTCAGAAGTGATGCTGTCTATCTCCTCTATCGTATAAGAGGATACATCCAGGCCTGAAGGTTGACTGTCATTGATCATCAGCAGCTGGTAATATTCCTCATTGGCTGCAAGACACACAGTGATTTTATCAAAGTTTGGTCAAACCATAATATACAATACGAAATAGATGGTAAACTAATGGAAACAACAATGATGAACCTGTGTAAGGAGTTCAACAAAAAGATATCTATTCATACTGAAGTCACAGACATTTCTTAACGATGAAAAATGTCTCAGTGTTCGTACTGTACTGTTGAACGTACTGTACTGTTGAACCTCTAAAATTAAGACTCTACAGACCATAGAACTGCCTACAAAATGTTCCCTCCTGCGCACAGTTATGTCTTAATTTCTCTTTTGGATCTCATTTAGCTACTGTGCTTCCTGAATTCCTTGTGGTATAATAGCTACATTCATGCATTTACTCATGAATGTGGAGTGAATTATGAAAATGCAGATATCTTGAACAAAAAAAAACAAACATACATTTCTAAACTGTGACACCGAAACAGAGGAAAGCACTGTGTAGAGGTTGGCAGTTAACACAAAAGACAGAAGCAGAGAGAAGACAGGGGATGTGAAAGTACTTTACCTTCCACCTGTTTGACACAGCGCAGCGCGTACTTCAGGGTGTTCAATGTGGTGGACTTGTTACTGTGTCTCTTCTCAGCGGGCAGGTGAAGCTTCAGCTCTTTCAGAGTTTTAATCACCTCCTTCTGGGTCTTGGCTTTGGCTGACTCCTGACTACTGCAAGTTGCACAATCACACACGTGCACAGTGGCAAGTCAGATATTGCAACAAGGTAAACAGTTCCTAAAAATAGATTCAAATAAAGAAAATAATAGATATCTTATAATGTAAACTGTATTTTAGACCTTAAGTAATTTTGTAAGCAGCATTGGTGGTAAACTAAGAATGAGACAATTGTCCTGTGAAGCGTTTTCAGTGTTACAGTGGTGGTCTGTGCACTAACCTGCAGCCGCTGGTTGAAGGGTTGTCCTGCTCTGAGCTCAGCAGACTGAAGGCGTTTGAGCTGCTGGGAGGAGACGGACTGTGGGAGTTCGAGCTGTGGGGGACGGAAGGACAATTGAACATTTCGCAACAAAATAGATACCTTTAAAAAAGACACAAAGAGAGAGGGAGGGACTCGCAACTGATTCCAATTCAGTTCAGATTTTAACACCTCTCTCGCTAAATCAAAGTGTAACAAAAACACATAATCTAACAGAAGACTGATCGGGTGTAAAACCTTGCCATAATTGTCTGATATTGTCTGACTTTGTGGCAGTGAATGGTTAGTGCACCTGTAGCTCAAAGGGTGCACAGCTGGAAAGCACCAGTACAGCAAGAATAATAGCCAATAATAATTGTAATTAATTGTCTCTGATATTTCAGAAGCACAAGTTTCACACGCGTCTCCATCTCACCCAGCTGAAACACCTGACATCGTTATGGTGCTCAAGTTACCTAATAATAAAGAAAGTACACTCAGTCTCACAATATGGGGTGTTGTTAAGGCGATCAGCTGATTTCTGACTTTGTGGCAGTGAATGGTTAACAGTGCACACGCAGCTGCACCTCTAATTTAGCAGCCAGGCTACTGTACTAAAGGAACCACACTCCAAATGTGAGGTCAGTCTCACCTCCTTGAGGACTTTAAGTGCGCCTGTAGCTCAAAGGGTGCACAGCTGGAAAGCACCAGTACAGCAAGAATTAGGGGTCTAAATACAACTAGGAGCAGGGGCACAGCTTGAAATTCTGGGGCAGCTGAAAACTATAAATATCTATCATCCCTGCTAGTTCCAGGCCCCCTCTCTCACTCTGGGCCCTCTAAGTCATTCAACCCTCTAGTGCCTCTAGTGACTGGAAATATTTACACAAAAAAAATAAAATTACTCCAAATGGCATTGAGTATATGGTAATCTGGTATCATCTCTCTTGTGTGTTCCTACATAAACACACAGGAGAAAGGTGAGTCCTCTATTGGTTATTTTGAAGAAATCTGTACTGACTACAAATATAAAACACACTTTGATCTAATTTTCTAAAGCCATTACACCAACATTACACTGTAAAATAAATTTGAGAATGATATACTCAAGTACATATTTCAATCTATAGCGTGAAAGCTCATTCTAGACCTTGGAAACAGTTTGTCAAAAGTAGCTTCCTTTTTTTCCCAGAGCTTTCAACGCATCTAATGGTCTTCCTCAGTGGACAGAGTTTGCTCGGTTGTCATGATAACTAGCTGTTATCACGTGACTTAAGTTTGCTCAGTTATTCTCAAACTGAGCAAACTCCAACAGCTGAGAAAGACTGTGAGATGGCTTTAAAAGATCGGAAAATGCTAAGTAAGTTAACCTTGAGTTGACGTGTTTCGTCAAACTACATGTAGTGGTTTTAATATGTCCTATCTTTCTCATCCCTGTTTCTGTATCTGTAGGTCTGTCAAATCCTCTCTAAAACAAGGAATCATGTATTTATGGTGAAGACACAATGAAGTAAGACTCATGTAGAAGGCCTGCATGCAGCTGAAGAGTGTGCGTGTCTGTGTGTGTGAGAGAGATCCACTGCATTAACCTACAAGCTCAACACTGCACTAATAAACTACAATCGACAGCCCTCAGGGCCACTGACTCACCACTCACCACTATGTATAACCTGCTTACCTGGCTAAGAATAGAAAACACCCTTACAAATAGCCTTTCCAGGCTCAAATATAACATTCAGTGCACAAAAATGCAACAGCTGGTTTTAGACTAGACAGATGGAACATGTATTAGAGAGAGACTTAGAAATAGTTTTAAACAGAAGGCTAATTGACAGTGTGGTAGTAAGCCTGTGTGCCACCTTCTGACATGTGTCACTAAAACAGAGTGCTCAAGGAGGCCGGGGAGTTTCCATTTTACTTTGTGGAAGAAGTTTCTCTGCCCAAGGTCAAGATGAGGACAAGGTGGCTTTGTTAACAGACCTTTATTGTTTTGGAGAACCGTCAAAACCAAAGCTTTGTCCCAATCCCATATTGCATAAAGCAGATTTCCAGTATATACTGACAAAAATATGTCTGCTAAAAAAAGTCAGTATGCGTACTAAATCTGCAGGATTTTGGAGTGTGCTGTTGATGTACAGTATTGCAATGCACAAAGGAAATGAAGGAGCTGCTCACACAGCTGCAAAGAAATGACATAAATTGCAGGTAGCTCCAGAAAGATCCCAGAAAACACAAAAAAGTGTTAACTATCTTTTCATTGGGAAACATTTTGCTTTCTCTTTGTAAGGTTTAATTGGCAGTGACGTTCCAAATTGATGAATGTCATTTCCTGTTAGTATGAAACAGTTAAGTACATTAATTGCAATGCAATTAGCAGTATCATACTATTAGTATGTTGTATGGACTCCTCTTGACTAGGAGTGGACTTTTATCATCTTAGTTTTGAATGAATGTAAATTATGTTTTCTACAGCAACTATCAGTCTTTAACTATTTCAGTATAGTACTAACTTCAGCATCAGTCCAGCTTGCACAGTGTACTAGGCACCAGGGGACTGGGCAGGATCTGGATTTGTTGGTATATGTTTCCATGCAAAAAAGAAGATCAATCCAAAGACTCTAGAATATCAGTAACTACGGGTAACTATTTAATAGTCTAAGCCAATTTAATTCAAGGTCAGGGACTGTTTATCTGTGTACAACAAAGTGTGTGTGTGTATATGTAGTCCACTGTATTAGTTGACAAGCTTAACTTGAGACAATTAACAGCTAAGATACTGACTCACCTGAGCTCAGGTTACTGTGTATAACCTGCTTACCTGGCTAAGAACAGAAAACACTTTTACAAATAGCCTTTCCAGCCACAAGGAGGTATCTAATTCTATCAAATATAACCTTCAGGGATCCAAAATGTACAGCTTTAGACAGCTTTAGACTGGACAGACTGAACATGTATTAATGTTCAGAAGGCTAATTCACACCGTTGTAGTAAGTCTGGGAGTCGTGGAAACATGATCCCAAAAGAGAGCTCTCAAAGAGGCAGAGGAGTTTCCGTTTTGGTTTCTACGCTGTTCAGGATGTTTCTCTGCTCAAGGTGAAGATCAGGGCAAGGTGTAGAAACCTTCCACTGATAGGCTGTGTGACATCTGACCTCATCAGGTGTATGTGTGGATATCTCATTACATTTAAGAGGCATGAATAACACAGGGAATCAACTGCATATGAATAAGGCAAAGAGGAGCTGCAGTGGGCTTAAAATCTGGTGTGTTAATAAATTATTTCAAGCAATGATGAATTGTGTGAAAGATTTTTTCTTTTGGATGAAAGAGAAAGTGTTTTAATTTCCACAATATGCACCGGTTGAGCCTATAAAATAAGTTGTATTCTGACAGTGTGTATGTTAATAATTTTGACTAGGAAGCACAAGGACGTAAAGAAATGTACTAATGTACTCAACAATCTAATAGTTTTTTTTAATTCAAAACTAAGCCAGCCATTGGTAGCCTTGCAGAATCTGGTAAAGTTTATTTCGCCTTTGAATTCATAATAATGCAGCTCAGGTTTGAGTGTATGATGCCCACTGTATCAGCCTTCAAGCTTATCAGTGCACCAATACACTACAATCAGCAGCTCTCAAGAGACCCAGACTCACCTTTCAGGTACAACATGTTGCTATAAATAACAGGCTTAAATGACTTAATATAGACACAACATCCACAAGTAGCCTCTCCAACTACAACCAGGGACCTTATTCTACCAAATACACTGAATTATCAGTTTATAAAGGTCCACCTGTACAATGTAATGTTCAGATTCAGAGTTTGAAACTGCTCAAGCTCTGTCAATTGTACGGGGACTGTGAGTGAACAGCAACTTTCAAGTCTGGCTGCAACATCCGGACTAAATTGAGGTCTGGACTCTGACTTGGCCTCTCCAGGACACTGTTGTTCTGAAGTCATACCTGTGTAGAATTTGCTTTTCTTTGGGAAAATAAAATGTCCCCGAAGTCTTACTTCTCTTGCAGACTGCAGCAGGCTGTGCTTCAGATTTGCATTCATTCATTCATTCATTTTGCCCTCTACTTCCATAAGCCTTCCTGCTGCAGAGAAGCGTCCCCTCAGCATGATGCCACAAACACCATGCTCCACAGTGATGATGTTGTGTTTCCACAGTGATGATGCAGAGCTTGGACCAAATATAGCATTTAGTATGACGGCCAAAAAGCTCTCTTTTGGTCTCATCAGAGCACAGAACCCTCTTCTCTCCCACATGCCTTCTGGCAAATGCTAGCACAGACTGTCAGGTCAACAATGGCTTTCTTCTTTGTCACTCGTCATAAAGCTCCAACTGGTGAAGCATCCAGGCAATGACTATATTACAGAGTCTCTCATTGTGAATTTGTTTGGTTTGAAATGTTCCTTTATCTTCATAATGTAGTTTTTTAGTCCAGCAGTTGGACTTTACAGGTGTATTTTGTGATCTCGATTTTATTTATGTGACTTCTAAAACAATAGACCTTTTTCACATAAGATATTTTGACATGTCATAGCAGAAAAAGCCTGTGCTTTTCCTGCTGTGACAAATCAAATGTCTGCTGTGAAAAAAAGTATTTTGGTGATAATGATTTATCACAATAAAGGGGACAAATACATATGGAATCAAATACTTTGTGTTTTATATTTGTAATAAATTTGGATCCATTTCTATATATTAATTTTCACTATGATATCAAAGTCATGTTTCTGTTGATCCGCGATACAGAGGGAAAAAAATGACTGATATAAATCTACTCGTGACTGTGGATGTGATAGCAATCAACCACATTGTCCAAAATGTGGGACTGTTTCTTTAAGAGGTACATTCGCCTACATTGTTCAACTACTAATACAACCACTTTTTCCTCTCTCTCTTTCTTTCTCTGTGTCATATAAATGCACAACTGAGGGCTGCAGGTGGGTGAAGCCGGATCTTTCTGACAATAGGAAATGGTACTTATGGCAGACGCTATGGCTTGTGGCCACAGAGGGCGCCAAAGTCAACAGAAATCCCAACTTCCACATGGTGGCTTAATAAACTGAAATGTGTTCATCTCTTGGAAAATTGTCACTTGATGAATCAAAAACAGTCAATATCTCAGCATAAATTTGGAAATATTTTGGCTGTAAAGTGTCATGTTTTTCATTTAGTAACCTGTATGATTTGTCCTTTAAACAAGCTGTTTTGGGTGAATGAGAGAGAGAGAGAGAAAGTTAGAGACAAAGATGGAAATGGAAAAAGGTGAGGGAGTGGTTTACAAAGAAAATGGGTACAAAAGATTAGAAGTTCAATTGAAGAGAGGAAGGGGTGAGAGAGTGAGAGAGTGAGAGAGTGAGAGAGAGACAAAGTGAGAGATGGGAGAAGTAGTTAAAGTCATTGCGTCAGCAGACAAGGGAGGGAGCTGGTATGTGTGAGACCGATGTACGATACAGGCAGGAAAGAAGGAGTGGTTAAAAGAAATAAAGGTCTGTATCCCAAAGGTCCAGTGAGTTAAGAGAGGCAGAGCTGAAAGTGAGAGAGAAAGAACGTCAAAGCATGCAACTCTGCTCGCTCCGCCCAGTGATAAACAGAGACAAACATTGTGTTGCCATGGCAGTAACAAGGAGTTGGAGAGCATTACACAACCTATCTGGCATTAAGAGAAAGCCAGCCTCCAGCCTACTGGATAGCATCAATCCAGTGGGGAGTGACAGTCATTCTATTTTTTCTACTGCTCAAGACCGGCTGTGGTCGTCTCCTGGGCAGACTACATTGTGTCTCAACATGGTTTTGGTCACGCTATGGCCACGTCCAGACAGTTGTGGGGAATTCTGGAAAGTGCCTGCCACTGTAGTAGAGCTTATTATGCTGTACACACACATGTTCAGCACTGTACAGTTTAATTTAAAATTACTCTGTCACCAACAAGCTCAGTAAAGTAATATTTGGGTGGTAGAGCTGGGCTATATAGCTAACATTTAAGTTAGCCTCTGCAGACACCAGATGAATATTAACTCTTACTCAGAACAATAAATCAAGCGCACCTTATCCCCTCACTCACTCACTGCAGTCACAAGAACCCAAGGAAGGCACTTGCTGACAATCTGTGTTGCTGGAGAAAAATTAAGATAAGAATGTATGTAATGAACCCATTGCCATAGAAAATATATATTTTGTCTAATGAAATAAACAGAAGACCTGACACCAGTTACATTAAAATCTATGACTGTTTAATTTCTCTGATACTAGAAGGTCAACTGTGAAAAAAAGACTGCAACTAATGATTATTTATCATTATTGATTTATCTGCAAATCATTTTCTCTACTAACTGATCAATCCTTTTGTCTATAAAATGTCAGAAAATAGTGAAAATGCGTATTATAATCTGCCAAAGCGCCATATCCATGTTGCTTGTTTTGTCTGTCCGACAGTCTAAAATCCAAAGATATTCAGGACACAATAATATTTGATATGAAGAAAAGTAGCAAATCCTCAGTAAATGTTTGTCATTTTTGCTTGAAAAATGACTGAAACCATTAATCGATTATCTAAATGGTTTCAGATTAATTTTGGGTTGATCGACTCATCAATGAATCGACAGATTGTTTCAGCTCTAGACTGATTGATGAAAAATTTAAAGGTGGCTCTAGAGACTAATGAGCACTAGGTTCTGCTATCACAACAGTCAGAATGTGTGATCTGATCTAAATACTAATACTTCTATGTAAAAGTGAAATTGTTACAAATACGTAATAATTATTTACTATATCATCCAGACCTAGTGTGTAACAAGTAACATAAATGAGAGGGAGGCAGGTAATATAAGAGTTTTCCTCTGAACCTACATAGATCCAACAGATAACATCAATGTGCCAGACTTTTATCAAGATGAAGATGCAAACAGAAGTTTGTACCAAGCACGCTACAAACTGCCAAAAAACCACCACTCTACCAGAAGCAAAACGTGAGCAGCTTATATGTAACGTGAGCTGGCATGAGATCTGGTTTAGGGAGGGATAACGTTGTGGTGAAATGGAATGATGTTCAATTCATCCTCATTTGGCCTGAGTCCGAAAAGAAAATGTTATGACGAACAACAAGTCTGTTGGGCAGGTTTACTTTAATGTCACTCGCAGAAAGTGCTCAGCTGGCAGCAAGAATGTCATTGAAAGCAATACAATTTAAAAGCTATTATTCAAATCCATCTCCGTTCATATTTTTAGTTTTGCGTGGAAAACTCATGGTCAGAGGAAACCGATGAAGCGACTTCATTTATGTTTCAAACTGGATGGACATCACTGCAGCCTTGGCTCACTCATCTACTGACATTAGTCAACAATGACAAACACATCCGATGCTTCTGGCAGTATTCATTATGACCAGACTGTGGTGGTGGAAGCCAAAGTGGACATGATTTTTTATCTTTTATGCCTAAAAGACGTCAGTCTATATGAATATGACATGATTAACTACGAGGGCAAAAGGAAAAAAAGTGAGGTCCACATAACTTTTCCAGCATAGTCACTTAAATTGAACAAAACATTGTCGTTGTTTTTCCACTTAATTTTGTTTATCAGGGATTGGATAGACATTTATCAGCTATGACCTATTTTTGTGAGTCATGACTGCTGTGATTTGGATTTATTTGTTGTTTATATCTTTTCTGCTGACCTACTGGTGGATGCCTGGCTTCAAAAAGATATTGGTGTTCCTGCATTTTTAATGCTTTATACTGCATGTGTGCTTAAGGGTGCTTTATGATTGTGTGGCTGAATCAGCAAACCTCATTTTACATGCAGTTGTTTGACCACAATGAGAACAGTACTCGGCTTATAAAACAGCTTTCCTGTCAGCCATGTAAACTGTGTCAGCCTGTCCTGTTTGAAAGAGTAACTTTGGTCTTCACTCCATTTAATATCTTCTGCTGCTGACTCCTCAGTCTGAATGTCCTCCTCATCACAGTTTTAGAATTGTTTAGCTCAAGAGAGTTTTATCTTGAAAAAGACTGATTTATTGTCACTGAAGAGCGCTGACCAGACCAGACATCACTGGATACAGGGAGGATTCCTGCACAGCACAACAAGAACAGTTGCTCTCCACTCTAGTCTCTCTCTCCCTCTTTTCTTTACACTCACAACCACAGTAAGCAAGAAAAAAAACAGGCTTACTTTCAGCTTCATTATTCCCACAACCACCACTGACCTCTTGTTGCTTTCAGAAGATTCTAGCAGTGCCGAGTCTTTACTGTTGCCATTGGAGCTGCCCATTGACTCATGGCCGTGGCTCTCGTTGCCATGGCTCTCATTGCCGTGGCTTTCATTGCCGTGTGATTCGGTTCCACTCCCACTGGACCCACTGCTCTTCATCTCCACGTCCTCCTCGGGGAGCGATCGGGAGCGGGCGTTCTTGCGATGGTTGTGTGGTGAGGCGGGATGGTCCTGACCACTGCTGTCGCTGCCCTCCGAGGGGAGGCCTAAGTCAGGCCCACCTTGGCTGTAGCCACCCATCCGGTGCAGCTGTGCCATGGAGCTGCACCCTGAGGCCCCCCTTGGCATGGAGCTGCATGAGATGGACACTCTGCACCCTGAGGCTCCATCCTCGTCCTCCAGCACTGGGAAGCGGTAGGGCTTGGAGTCTGAATCTTCTGACATCAGGAGGAGTGTTGCCCTGGGCTTGTTTCAGGTTAGTTAAATAGATGATGAAAGAACACAATCACCCCATTTTCACAAGGGCGTTGCCAGAGTGAATCAAAGAGGAAGCGGATTGATCTGTTGAGAGAAGGAGATTATACATAGTAATGAAGTAATGCCTGTCCACCGCAAGTTATGCATATTTTTAAATATTTAGAAAACTTGGGAATGAGTAGACATACTGCAATGGATAATTACCCTAGCTAATTAGTTTTCAAGTGGAAAAAAAACGTTCTGCTAATTACAAATGCATGCATGCGCTGCTTTGACAGGTTGACTAAAATAAATCATCTATGTCAACTAAGTTTCAAGTCTCTGCAACAGCATTTTAATGCCATACTGACTGAAGTGAAATCAGTGACTGCAGGAACCCAATATAAACTTTATAGCATGCTTTTGAAAATGGTCAGCAATATGCAAAGTATACATGACTTGTATTGCATTAGTCAAAACATGCAATAACCCTGCCATGGTTCTTCAACAAAAGGATGTATTAATTCATTTGCACGCACACACACAAACATGCACACAGTCCAAAAATCTTTGAGAGACATAAATCAATGCTTCACCATGCAGTCCTCCCTCAAAAAGGTGTCTTTTTGTCTTTTGTTTGGTGTGATATCAGAGCACATGGCAGGGTTTAACCCCTGACCTCTGAAGAGCCCTGCAGGTGTCTTTCTGATGTACAGTGAAAATACCCTTTTGTACAGACAGTGTGGCCTTTAAGAACAGAGGGTCTGTCCCATCTGAGCCCTCCAACCCTTTCAAAGGATCATCCACCCTGGGACACATAAAACACCAGACATATCTGAATGCCACCATAGGCTGCCAGACAACAGTGTGGGACTTTGGCCCCATTTTCTGAGGCTTCAAGCAGGCGTGTGATCATGCAGCAAGCAGGACTTTAAACACTGCCCTGTACAAAACCAGTGTCATCTCAGATAATGACGCTATATGACAGATTTCAGAAGAATGAGAAAGCGGCACACGTGACTGTCTGTTCAAACCACCCAGTGTTGGGTAGATCTTTCCTAGGAAACTTCCTCTGGTTACAGGAAGAGACACGTATTACATTTTTGAGACCATCAACAGTGGCGTGTTTGGAATAAACACAAGGAAAACTGAGAAAGAAACTCAACAGATCTTCTACAGAAAAAAAGGCATTACAGCAGTGGCAGAACTGTATGTCAAGTGATCAAAATGCAGTTCAATAATACCACAATGACCAAAGACTATCTGGCAAGAACCATACTGAAAATTACATGTACTAAAGTGCGAGAACCGTCTAATTTAGATGAAAAGGTAGTATGCGCTGCTTCAGCCCATAATGATAGAGAATTATGCTAATTATACCATAGTGATATAATTTAACCCATGGTTCGTATGATTGTCTCTGTGTGAAGTACCTTTGTACTTTAGCCTGGACATGTTCGCAGTAAAGTCTCCAAGTTGAATTCTTATACATTTACATTTGAACTTGGTGTTTCAAACATTAGTCTGACCTGTTAAATATGGTCAAACTTGAGATTTAGAGCACAGGGGGAAAAAAGCTCTCACATAATCCTGTTTCTGGACAACATGTTAAGGTCTCATGAAAGCCACAAGCCCAAGTGTCCGTGTATAATCTCCAGCCTTGTTTTCCAAGGTCAACCTGACTAAGCGGTGGCATGCCTTCCTCTCTGCCCTGCAATGGAAAAATGTCTATTTTCTACTCTGCCGGAAGACACACAGCTCTATGCCCTCGTTAATTCACCTGAGCTCTATGGGGGTGTGTATCCGTGGTTATTTAGTCTAACCAAGTTAGTCTTAAGCATCAAGCCCATGCAAGCACAAGCATTTCTTATGTAGGCTTTTCTTAGTGTGACGCTCACGTTGTGCTGATCTGCTAATGATCTGTTGAAAGCTGTGAGTTTGACTCTGTGTGTGCACAGTATGTGTGTATGTAATGTTGGAAAGGTAACAAATGCTTCACAACGGACAAATGTGGCTGACTGAAGGGGGAAAGCTTTAAAGCCTTGTGAGCCTGATGGTGTTGATACAAAAGGTCTTAAGACAAACTTAAGTCCCAATGTTGAATGTCCGGTCTCCTTATTATGGAATCACTGAATCACTTCTATTTACAGTGCACCTAATCAATAAGTTCAGAGCTTCAGTTCAACAGTTGGATCTCCCAAAGAACATGGGCCAAATTATACAGACTGTACTCTGAATAAAGCAATGAACAAGCACAGACAGATAGGTTGTTTGAAATGTGTTTAGGCATTAAAAACTGGACAAAAATTGAGGACCACAGAAGCAAAAATGACTTAAATCAGCAATTCCTCTACTAGGTAAGGTACAGAAAAAGTCTCCTTAGGAGGAGACAGCAGAAGCCCAACACTGACTTCCTGACTTTGTATTAAACATCAGACCACTTAATTAGAAACTTTCAGTGCATGTGTGAAACCCCAGCTGCAGCTGATGACCGGTATCATCTGAAGGTCAGAGTGGCCCATGAATTATCCAACATGACATAATGGTCATGATTTTGCCAAACCTTAATGGCAAAATGACAGTAGTAAAATATTTCCATTAATAATTAACCAATCTGTCAGCCCTTTCAGATGGCGGAGAGCAGTGACTTCACAATCACCAGTCTGCTTATCACTGACCTGCCAAGTAAGGTTTTTTTTCCAACATCCATGCTACTGTGTGAACTGGGTCAACATACAGCGAAATGACCGAGGCAATCAAGAAGAAACAAGTGAGCAAACAGGGTTCTATAGTTTGGAGACTGCAGATAAACTGGAGCAATGAGTTTGGCAATGATTTATCTTCTGCGTGCTTGAGTTTAGCACTGTTAAGCTATTTTCTGCAGAATAAGATAAAAAGCCACTTCATAGAAATACTTCAAGTACTCATAGAGGAACATCTAACTAAGAGATATTACTCAGCAAACATATTGTACATACTGAACACTGACCGGGGTTTCTGTTGCACAGAGAAGTTTTTTGGCAGCTACTTTAACTGCTACTCAAAGTTTGGTCCAAAGTTAAAGAGCTGACTGCCAATGTGCCCGATATTCATAAAGTCCAAGAGTTCAACTATAACTACAGCTCCAACTATAGTAACTGCTAGACATTCACCTCATTAGCTCGTTATCACGCCAAATCTGTTGGCTCGATACCAGCAGACAGTCAGAGAGAGAGAGAGAGAGATAAAGAGAGAGTGAGACTATCTAAACATGGACAGTGACCGGATACAAGCTCATTTAGCAATTTAGACAGGGCAGGTATAGACAGAGATATACTTCCTCCTCTACTTTGAGAAATATTCTTTACTTTGGGCATCATCCTTCAATGAAATGGTGAGAGAAAGCCAATACCTGATTTCCAATTTCTGCATCTACATTAGTAAAATTCAATATCGTCATGGGTGAAAGAACAACGTCCCCGTCTGTTGCATGTAGTTCTGTCACAAGACTAGATGCACTTCATTAACTGACTTGAAAAGCTACTGTACACAGATTCTTTGTTGATGTAAATGTAGGTTTTTGTTTTGGGAGCATTGTTTCAAAGCAATAAAAGTGCACTGAACTGAACTTGAACTGAATTAAAGAGAAAGACAAAAGGTAGACAGATGTAAAAAGACAAAAAGAGAAGATATTTGTGCAGCTGCAGACCAACAGGTCTGGCTTGTTTGACCGTACGTGATGTTCCTACACTCATAATGGACATTCAAATATTTACTCTGGCAACACTGAAAAATTAGTGAGATGATTGATTGTACAGACCCATTTCATTTCTATGTTTACAGAAAAAGAGAACTTACTCAAAATAGAACAGTCACTCAAATGTTCACTTGCTTTAAAGATAATTAACAAGAACAGCATACAATAAAAGTCATTAACATTCACTTTTTGCAAACCACCTGTTTACTATTTCTGATAATAGCCTATAAATGACCAATCCACCTCTGCAGTAAGGGTTACTGGATGCTTTTACTGTTGAAGTGCACAGTGACTGGTAGCAGGTCTAGGAAGCAGTTGCAGCTGACATTGAGGTAGCTACAACGAGGAACAGGTGGCTAACAAGGCAAGATGAGAAACATAACACAATTACAGGGTGTATATCACTCTTCTCGAGCCCTTTCAGTCATTTTAATCCAATCAAAAAAATCGTTCTGGGCTATCAAGCGATGAAACAGGATCTTGACCTGTTGGGAACATGTTGCTCACTTGGCCTTTCTGAATCTGAGGGGACCTTAAGACAGATAATTTAAAAGAAAATAAGAAAATCACTTTGTCAGTGTAAAAAGGATGGAACACTCCATTCAGACATGGCTTGAAACCATTAAAGCTAAGGTTGTAATCAGGGAGGGGAATAAAAATTAAAAGATTATGTTGTTAGGTCTAGCCAATGCTGTAGTGGTGAACACAGTTTTCCTAAACTGGTGGAAAGAGCCTGTGAGAGATTTCCTAATTACCTTCTTCTGCCTCGTCCTTATTTTCCAACTTGTTGCTGACGACTACAAGAAATACCAAGATCTATGTGGATTAGTCATGTTACACCTAGACAATTTAAAGTTTTGTCTCATTGTTGTATTTATTATTCTTATTAATATCAAAACATTGATTTCAACCATTATCACCCAGCCGTAACTGTAGGCAACATTTCAAACACAGAGGCTTTGGGTTCAAAAGGTTCTAGTTTTAAAAACTCCCCCTCTAACTGTAATTTCATTTCATAACCTCATCATCACATGGATTGTATGAAAATCCACATCATAAATTATTCCCATTTACTTTTGAACTTTGTAAAGAATATTCACACCACAGTGCTCTGATCATATTATCTAATGTGTCAGCTCAAACCATCTTATACAACTACGCTGGAGTAGATGCAGTTTCATAACTTAGTCTCATGTTGGAGGCATTCATTTTATTAATTACAGTGTGTAGTCACCATCTTGCACAATTGACTCAATTCGCATGAGGACTTACATAAGTTTACAATGAGTGGGGTCAGACAGAGTACAGCACTGCATATTTACAGTTATTATAGCAGGCTAAAAGGGGTGCCCTACCCCAAAACTGCAACATGTGATGACACCTGAGCCAGGTCCAGTCATTTAATGACTTTAGATTATTTTTTCACACAAACTGCAACCATGGCTTTAAAAACTCTGATTAGGGCTGGGTATTACTGGGTATTACTGAGGTCATTCATAATTTTGTACTCTTATTTAGGCAAAGTTGTTACACCACTGCTTTTGTTAAGACAAAATTAAACTTGAAGTTTTTTGTCTAAAAAAAAAAAAAGTACTTTTTAAAAAATATGTCGATGATACACTTTCACTTTTGTGAAACATCATATAAATGCTGTTTCCTGCAGGAAACATGAGTACACTTCTTAATGTAATGCCATTTCTCTCAGTAATCTGGATTTTTGTGTGTATACATAGTTGTTAATTTCCAACCTTCAGGGCAACAAGTGCTGTGAGTTTTTTCATGTGCAGAGATAACTGAGGTTGCTCTACAAGGTTGTTCCCTCCTTTGCTGACCTACATCTGTCTTCAATGGTATCAAAGAGTCGTAATGGATAACATGCACACTGCACACTACACACTGTACTGCACCTTCCAAGACCACCCAAGGCTTTTATCCATTTTCCTAGTGGCTAAAAAAAGAACAAAGGCCTTAATGTTCAGATCGAGAAGGAACTGTCCCGTTACAGAGGGAAGAGTAAGTTTGCCATATTTGTCTTTATTTCCTCGAACACGAGAGTTCAGTTAGTGAACTTCACATGGAGCCATTTACTGACAGGAAAATATGTATTCAGTGTCCACACAAACTGCTGCACAGATGCTGTGGCACCTTTCCAATTTGACATACCACGTTTAAAAGTTTGAGAGCATCCATCCAATCCTTGAATAAGGTTTGCGTGACATTAAGCACCTCCTCACATGCTACAATTGTGGGTGGGAAAATATGTGGCGGGATGCCAAACCTTCCGCTGATTGCAACAGTAAGATAAACAGGTCTAAATGACTTCTCCCTCGCCAGCCTTTCATGCGTCAGTCATCCTTTCTCCTCCCTTTCCAGTCACCAAGAGAAAGCTGAATATGACTACAGCCACACCAGGCTTGCTGCTGATATACTGCATGGTGCTGTCAAATTAAGTTCCATGTTTCAATGCTAAATACTGAATGTTCTACCAAAACAATTAAGGGCAAAATGCAATTTCATTATGTCAGCTTTAACACATCCTAGCAACATTTGTATAACCAATACTTGATTTTTGGATTGCTTCTTCCTTGACTCGGCTTAATGTTCCTTTAGGCAAAGTTAAAGCCAATGGCCTATAACCATGAACAAATATTAAATGATTTTTAATTCATCTGTGCACCCCCTCTCTTCAGACTGGCTCCAGACAGCTCCATTAATAAATCACCAAAAATAAATAGAGCGTTTACCTAAGTAAATTTGCCAATAATACAGTAAAACATACTCCATACAACTCTCCCATTCAAACTTTCACTTTAAGTAAAAGCGAACAAGTATTAGAAGTAAACTGCAATCAGGTATCAGAAGTAAAAGTACTCCCTTGAGAGAGTTAGATTACCAATACACTGACTAGTAGAGTATTTTAATGATGTGAATGATTTCTTGGTTTAAACTCCAGCAATGCTTTATACTGTCACTGACAGATAATAAAAAAAACTTGTATGTCCATGTTTTGAGGGGATTTTCATACTTTCAGATTCATGCATTGTTAGATACAAGATATTTAGCTGACAACAGCGCGAGGAATGTAATCTGTTACTTTGCCTGCAGTTAATTATCAATTAACTTCCAAGAGTCAAGCTATTCTTTATGTAAGTTTTTTTCCCCTCATAGCCAACTACGCAACCGCCTGAAGCATCACAGCATGACGACTCTCTTCGGGGGAAACCGTAGCTCACATTTCTCAAATTCTCTAATCGGTACTGCGTATGAACTTCTGCCATGTGCTGCTGCAGTAGACTCTTTATGTAAGGCGTTATGCTGGAGTTTTCATGTGACAGCGACACCAGTAAGCACGTCTACAATGCACCATATGTGACTGACACGATCTCCACCACAGTTATTCTGTCAACTCTGCTCTTTAACAACTCCGTTATACCGCATAGTTCATTTACTCTCCTTATGTAAATCAATGCAAGTCCCTTTAAGTGCAGATCACCGAAGGTATTTCAGCTTACAACACGGAAAGGTTATCCACTCACCAATGGACTCACGAGTCCTCGCTGTCATGTGGGCAGGGCTGGGTGGCTGCTGTAGCATACTGACCGGGATTGACCCTCACACTGACACAGTTATGCAACTTTTACGCTTCACGCTCATATAGTATTTTACGAATTCAGAGCACAGCTCGTTAACGGTGGTGTTATCTCATCACAGCACCTCACAGCAATACCGATAGTACACGCTATAGATCGGGCACATAAGTAAAACTCCACCAACCTCACAAAACGCAAATCCTCTCCCGATGCCGGTGTCTTGAAATAAAGCCTCGCTTTTAGAGCTCTTTTTCGTTGAATCCCGAGTAGAGAAAGCGTAAGAGCGCTGCCGGTGCTGGGATGGTCTGACACACTGCTCTCTCTCCCGTTCAGGTTTCCAGGTCTCCGTCCTGCATCTCCAGAGCAGGCAGTGACCTCATTTCGAGCTCCTCCCTAAGCTCCTCCTCCAGCTCTTCGCCTATTGGTCCAGAGAGCCATCCGTCTCTACCTCACAGCGCTCTGAACCAACGGGCGCTGCCCGCCTCCACGGGGGCGGTTACGGTAAGTGCCGCTCCGCGCTGCGATTGGTCTCTAGTGTTGTCAATCTTTTTACATAAGGATGTCACCGCTTTCACGTGGAAACCCACGGCTTCCTCCGGCGTGCGAGAGGCGAGAGCAAATCACTACGAGGCAGCTGCCGGTGAATGAAGCGGTGCCGATGGTTGGCTCACAGCGGCTCAGTAAAACCGACTGTTATCTAAACGGTTATACAAGTGTGTGTACGGCCAATGTGGATGAACTGTTTGGTGCGCAATCATTCGCGTAAGCATAAAAGTTACTCGACTCGCCTAAAAAACTGTGATATAACACAAGGTGTATTTGATCGTAGCTGTTATCTAATTTATAGACACCCTTACATAAAAGCCAGTGTAATGTTGCAATGATGTAGTGTTGTTTTTGCAGTTACACTGCGTCTAATATATGTCGTGATACAAAGATAGATGATAGAATAAAAACACGTTGTGCAATAGACGAATAGAAAAGACAAATAGAACATTGAAAGATATACAGTAGTACATTTACATTCAAAGCTCTGAAATTTCATCTACATTTGTCTTACAGATTTGTTTTAAAATTAATGTTCTGTTAACGTTGAAAAGCCTGAGGAAAACAAAGCATATTTAAACATCAGTTCTCGCATGTTAACTGGTCAATGCAAGAAATAATACTGTACATACATACCTAAAACGTTTATATTGTCTAATTACAATATTTTTTTATTACAACTGAATGTTTGGGATGGTGTTGACTTCTGTCCTCTGAGGAGTCAGTCAAAAGTCAAATTGTCCCCCTAGTGGCTGGGTATGGACTCATGTTAGCTGCTGGTCAAACCACTTGTCAGTGGTGGATTTATGACCTGGCTTTGGCACCAGAGGTTGCCAATACTCATTACTCCAGTTACACAGTCTAATAATTCCTGATGGAATTTATGAGCTTGACACCCCTTCATTTATCATATTGTGTGGCTGTGTTTATTATTGTATTGTGATATTATTAGTTCCTGTCCTCTGTAATAAAATGTATCATCAAATGCTGCCTGAGGTACAGTGCCAAGTCAGAAACTTGTTGCAATGGAGAAGCTGCTGTGCTTTCAGCTGACATTTTTTTGTTCTCATTGCTACTAAGTGTCTGTGCGTTCAGTCAACTAAAGCCAGTAAAAAAAACCAATCATTTAGTGGCTTTTCACATTCTTCTTTTTGAGGCTTATGACCTACGGGAGCCCTTTGTTTTCACTACATGTATAGCTGGATACCTGAAATGGAACGCACTTCAACAAATGGTCCCATGGTTGATACCGAGAGCCCAGATTACAGCAGACTATATGTTTTATTGATTTTATTAGGTTTTTTTTTTCTTTTTTACTTTACAGTATGTGGAAGACACATTGGTCAAATTTATGTGGGCGGTGATATCAATCTATTTTTTTTTTTTCTCTTTTGTCAAAAACATCAAGGTCTACACCTGATGTCGCAGGCTCTGGAACAACACTATGCTGTGTGCCCTTATTTTGGCAATCTGCTTCATCCACTGCAACTCCGACAAATAGTTAACACAGTCGTAAACACGTACACAGTTCTCTGTGAAGAAGCAAACTTTTAAGCCTACAGGGAATGTGTCACTAAACAGTCTGATTTTGGGTGGAATTTCATTAAATGATGCACATCAATGATATTTTCTGCAACTTGCATCTCTGTGTGATAACTGCATCAAATAACCAACAGCGCTCCATGAAAGAGACCTGATGCATTAAAATGAAATCAGCAAATATATCTCTCCCTAAATACCTCCCTCTATCCTTTTTCAAAACCCACTAGGCGCGGGGCGGGAACACCCTGGACAGGTCGACAGTCTATCAAAGGGCTAACACATGTAGACAGACAACCACATTTACACTCACACATACAGGCAGTTTGGAGCCTTCACTTAGCCTGCATTTCTGGACTGTGTGAGGACACAGGAGCACCGAAGGACACCCACAAAGACACATGGCAAACCACCTTTCCACACAGGAAAGTCCGCCTGGCTGGCTGGATTCAAATCCAGGAGATACTGCTAACCATTGAGTCACCATGCAGTCCTCCCTCATATTCCTTCCATGCTATATAAATCATTTTATAGTACTTTTCAAAGTACTACAAAGTGTGAAACTGTACAGTACATATACTCTAGGAGGTATAATAAAGCATGACCCAAAAATAATGGATCGTGGATCTTTCATTTAACCACCTGTCGTATAGCAAACAGAAAACCTGTTGCGTGTAGTTAGGGTGCGATGAAAAGCAATTAAATACTTAAACACAATATCTGTCTTTGTCTCTTATGCCAAAGGATTATTTATTTTTTGCAAACAAGAGCCTCCATGTAGGCTATGCCCAGAGAAGACCCACACGAAACTGAAGATAAATTGGTTACATTGCAGCTTATATTAGAAAATCAGTCTTTTTACAAACACATGCATGTTCATCAAGGTCAGAACACAGGCTACAAAGAGACAGACACTCCCACGGTCCCAGGGTGCTGTTTCTCATAACACTCTCTTCTACTATCTGTACTTTCTCAGTGCGAACTAGGCCACTCTCTCCTCCCTCGCCTTTACATGCTTGCAGTCTTTACCTGGCAACAGGTGTCATGCAGTTGATATACATATTGGATACTTCTAAACAAACACGTGGGGAGGTGTCTAACATACAGAGACACAGAGAGAAACCAAATACTTCTCCAGGCTTTTATTCTTACACGATATCATCACACTTTCACAACAGTCACTCTTAGGTTACACTTCATTATGTTTCAGCAGTTACAAGCACATGAGCATTTTAACACAATTCCCATACCACAGCCATACTTATTTCCATCCTGTCACACAGGTGATAAATTAACAACTCTCTCACACTATACTGACCTCCGTTCACACATTTAGAGCGCTGCTGTGACACTGTCTTACCATCTGCTCTAGGCAGAGATGCCTTGCATCAACTGAACGTCAAGGCAAGATGGTGATTAATGGAAGAGTCAGCTGTAAGAAATTATCACTTCACAATTATCACAAGATGCAAATTTTAGTTTCATTGGCATTGACCTGTAAATGTGACGACTTGTCGTGCTGTTATAAAGTTCTGAACATATGTGATTTGTTTGGGTTGGACAGTCAAAAATCCTAATTAAGCAGCATACTGCATATAAAATAATAACCTGCAGCTCTGGTAATAGTTTTTGACATTTTAGTATTAAAATACTGTGATTCTTAACCACTGAAACAAAGCTGTCTTCACAAAAAATAAGCAAATTAAAAATATAAAAATAATCAGAATGGTTGTTGTCTTGATTCCGTCATTGTTATCTGGGCCCACAGATGGAACAGAGTCTGCAGTGTGAGTTATACTTGCACAGAAAAACAAGTCTCTACATAAGGAACAGAGCAACAGATGGTAGAAAGAACTAGACAGTCTTGACTGGTGCTGGCTGCCTCTGAGTCAAGCTATGCCAATGCAAAAAGGAAAAGGTGAGAAAGTGGTTGAGCGTGCCTGTGTAGCCCCAAAAACAAGTAGGATGCACATAGACTCCCATATCTCAGTCACCTCCTCCTCCCCTCACATATTCATGTGAGACAAATGTATGCATATATAGATACACGGGTGGGTGAATGGACGGACGTGCGGACGGACAGACAGACAGAGATTTTGAAAAGTGGTTTTATAGTACTGTAAAGTCATTCAATCAGTCAGACACTGCTGATAGGCTGGGCTATAAACTGGAAGTGTTGCTATTTAAGACATTAACTACTGCTATGAAAGTAAGGGATTATATTCAAGGCCTCAGAGAAAGGGTATATGTGAGGAAATTGTTTTGAGTTTCATTTAGTGACATTAAAAGTGACAAAATGATGCTGAATTTTTATAATTAAAAATCCGTCTTCAGCAGACACAAAATGAATAGCAACATTGGTTCAACTGTGGAAGTATCTCCACATTTTACTGGATGTCATGAAAATCTTAAAGAAATACTACACAAACTGATGTATGAAAAGGGCTCCTTTTGGTGAGTACACCATTTGACACACCATCCGACTGAAGTAAACAATAAGTTACTATAACAAACAGCACAAAATCGAAATAAATGGAAAATCATGCGTAGTATGAGTACTCCGAAACGTGACTTCTGGATGGTTTCATTTTATGTTTTCAACTACTAGCAAAGCCTGAATTGAAACTGTTTCTCGGCATTTAAAAAATCCATCAACTTTACATAAAATGGAATGAATCAGTCAAACAATGTAAGTGTAGTCAGTCCCACTGGAAACAAGGCTCAGAGCCCATCAGCTAATCCACCCTTATGCAGTCAGTGACGCAGACGTCTTAATATGACATTGAACTGGGATTAATCATTGTCATCATTTTATTTAAATCCTCGGAAAACACACTGAGGGAGAACCCTCATTTACAATTGTGCCGAGGTACAGACGAACAATAAGAGCAGACACAACTAAAATCATCAAAGACAGCTAGGAGGTAGCAATAAAGGAAGAATACATGGATAAAACAAGGCAAAATTAACAATGTTAAAAGGTAACGGCGCATATCCATGAAAACCATTGATGGCTCAAAACATGATGATGCAACGAGTGTTTCCCTTGTTTGGTGTCTGAAAGTAAAAGTGTGAGAGTGACGCAAATCAGCTCAGCAGTGCTTCAAGGCCTCTATGAAAAGATGGGCATCCCCTGTATGAGGGGGTGGAGTGAGACATCTACCATATATGATTATCAGTATTACTAGTATCACTCAAACAGCGTGCTGAAGGCAACAAACAGTGAGTCGAGTAGGATCATCTTGCAAGTTGGTTGCACTGAATAGTGACATGATCATGTGATTAAATAAACATACACAAAACGGATTCTTCCTCATTGCCTAACTCTCTGCCAAATTTCATTCAAACCTGTTGTTTTTAAAATGTCCTGCTAACTAACTGATGAATGGGACAAAAACAAGACCTCCCTGGAGTCAGTTCCATTTCTTTAGAGATATCTTTGAAGCATTTTGAGACCGGACAACTATGACTATGGTTTTCTGAAATCTGACACTATACTATAACACAGTAAGAGGACGCAAGCAAAAGCACGTTTCTTTTTCCAGACAGAATACCACAAAACTGGCATCCCACTTCACAACAATATAAATTGTATCTTGGGCACTGAGATCTTGACAAAACCAACATAAATTATATGGTAGTGGTGAAATCTATGTGTTCTCATTAGTCCACAAATAACTTGATATATCGAGGTTGTGCGTGCAGTAGGAGAAAGTAGCTTACATTCCCACAGGATAAAAAAAGGCTGCAGTCTTCCTCCCACTCTGACATGAAGTGGTTCTATTTCCACAGTAACAGCACTGCGTCACTAGTAGAGATCCAGAGACTGCTGCCAGATGATGTAGGATACTTTCACATCAAGCTACAGATATTAGAAGCACTATGGGATAGACGGCTGCCAGCTCCCACTCTTTCTATTTTCCATTTCAGTTGTTCTCATACTTGAAGAAAAATGTAGCTGACAGCTTATCAGAAACTGTAAAAGCCTCTTTTCAGAGCCTTAATGATGACAAACTAAAGAAACGTTGACAGGTTTGAGTGTCAAGGAGATACTCAAACCTGGGTAATCTGTTTAAAGAGAGTTGAAGATTGTGGCTACGTTGCCTGCTTAGTTAATAATTTGAGGGTATGACAGTATGTGGGTGGGCAGTACACAAACATGCATTGCACTATTCCCTTTCCTGCCAAGAAAGTTACAGTAATGTGACAGATTTTCAAAAATACTCTTGGATTTCCAAAGTATTGTCAGTAGATTAATGACAGATGGCAAATTTGACATTTTGATTTCTCTCAACTGACCAGATTCAGTTTGAGCCACATACTGCTGTTCAGAGAAAATGGCACACGACCATGTGACTCAAACACACCAAACAATGTTTGGATCCCCCAGCAATACAGAAAAACACTATGATCATTATTAGAGTGCGAGAAGGACGTTATTCAGAACCACTTAATAAGCTTTCACTCATTAATATGGAACGTATAACACGCCTATGGTACATCACTTCTGGCTGTAAAAGCAGAACAGAAAGCTTTTGAATGTGAAAAACTCAGCAAATTAAGTCAACAGGGAGATGAGCGGACTGAAATCAAAGCCAACAGATTTTGAAAACCGATTTCAGAACAGAAAATGTCAAAAGATCTTGTCACCCCAGCAGCACCATGCCAGCAGCTTTGATTCACAAACAAATGTTTAGCTTTCGATGTAGTTTCCACTTTATTTGACAGGTCACCATGCCGGTACTGAGGTACTTTTATTTTTATCAAAAAGACACAGACACAGGTCATTAGCATTCTTGCCCTCATATCTACAGTTTTGCTGTGATTTACTGTGTTCCTGTAATTCTTTTGCATCAGTGTACAGGTCATTAACCTGTGCAGTTTTATCTGATAGTGAAAAAAAGTTGTAAAAACACTTCTTATTTTAACTTTTTTTTAAGGCAGATGCTGTACGTTAGATGGTGTCAGCCTAAAAACCAAAAAAGGACTATAAAAAATATTTCTATATATATATATAAAAAATATTATTAAAGATTATATTTGGATTTATGATCTTAAAGTGTGTCTCAGGTGTCTGTGTTTGGGTTCCCATATCCCTTTGGCTCTGCACATGGGGTTTGACATGACATGATGGCGCCAGTGTGTGTGGCCTGCCATCTGCCCCGGAAGCCTGTTTATGCTTGTGTTACTTCTGTTATTTGTCATAAAAGATGCTGACTCTCTACTGGTTTATGATCGCCAAGCACTCTTTAATATAAGGCTTGCTGCCGAAAAACTTGTTAAGTATGACCTGGGTGGACAGAAAACTTATCTTCCCCCGATCCTGTCGGGAATACCTGCTCACCTCCGCCGCGCTATGGCTCCACTACCCCAGAGGAGGCCTCACAGACGCCGGGGTAAACGCAGCGGTCTGTTGGTGAAAATGAAATCCTTTCTGGCGCTCTCTCCTGGGACTAATCCCCGTGGTTTTATGGCTGAATATGGATCGGATCATCGCCATTTTGTTCGCTGGCGCTCTCTGAATCCTGTATACACCTGGCTGGTACCTGTTGTCGGCCCGGTTGAGGAGATCCAGACCCCCCGCCTTCGCTCACCTCGCCGAAGGCTTCCGGGGTTTACCCAGCTTCAACCCAGCTTCAACCAGGATAGCCCTGGTTAATGCTAGATCACTAGCAAATAAGACATTCATTCTGAATGACTTCTTCACTTCCCGTGGACTGGATTTCTTGTGTGTGACTGAAACCTGGCTGAGTGTCGGTGAGTCAAGCTCATTTTCAGAAGTTTTACCTCTGGATTGTACATATTTTAACTCCCCAAGGACTACTGGACGTGGAGGAGGGGTAGCCACTGTTTTTAAGAAAAGTTTTAACTGTAGGCAGCTGTCGTCAGATTTCTACTCCAGCTTTGAACTGAATATGTTCGAGTTGGATCGATCTCAGCCGGTACTGTGTGCCGTGATATACCGACCACCTAAATATAACAAGCACTTTATCAATGACTTTTCAGATTTTTTGGCTGGAATTATGCCAAAATATGACAGGGTTTTAATCGTCTGAGATTTTAATATCCATGTCTGCTGTCCCACTAAGCGCTGGTTAAAGACTTTTTAAATCTTATTGACTCTTTTAATCTTGTTCAGTCTGTGACAGGTCAAACACAAGAGCATGGGCACACACTAGATCTTGTTTTATCATGTGGTTTACCCATTTTTAACATTGAAGTATGTGTTGCAGTTTTCTCCGACCACATGCCTGTCTTATTTGAGCTCTCTCTTCCCTGTCATATCGCTAAACCTCGTGCTCCTGCTCGTTGTCGTCGTATGATTAACCCTTCCACTGCTGTACATTTCTCCACTGCTTTTAATAATGTTGGGACTCACTCACGATCTCCCCTTTGTTTTAACACTGAGGAGTTGACCTCACTATTTTATTCCACCTGCCAAAACATCCTGGATATTGTTGCTCCATTTAAAATCATGCCTTACAAAGCTAAATCTGAGCCATGGTTGAATGCTTGTCCTGATGTTTCCTTTGAAACCTGTGAAAAATTTCTCCACTTTTTTGCTAACAAGATTGTGAACATTAGAGAACATATTGCACCTCCTTCTTATGACCCGTCTGTCACTGTCACTTGCTCGGCTGTCTTTAACCAGTTTGAGCCTGTGTCTCTGTCTCTTCTAAAGGACATTATTGGTCATATGAAACCTTCAGCTTGCCCCACAGATGTTGTCCCCTCTCGACTTTTTAAAGACATTTTTGAAACTGTTGGACCAAGTATCCACAAAATTATGAACAGCAGTCTTGCCTCAGGTGTTGTTCCAGCTACTTTTAAACATGCAGTAGTGCAACCACTGATCAAAAAATCCAATCTGGACACCTCAGTCTTCTCCAATTACAGACCAATTTCCAAACTCCCGTTTCTTTCAAAAGTATTGGAAAAAGTTGTACTTATACAATTGCAATCTTTTTTAGACATACATGGCATTCTTGAGGTGTTCCAGTCTGGTTTTAAACCCCTTCGTAGCACTGAATCTGCACTTTTAAAAGTTTTTAATGATCTTTTATTAGCTACTGACTCTGGGGATTCTGCCATTCTTATGCTTTTAGATCTCACAGCTGCATTCGACACAGTAGACCATAGTATCCTCATCTCTCGCCTTGAGCATTGTGTCGGCATTAAAGGTATTGCTCTGGAGTGGTTCAGGTCTTACTTGTCTGACAGAAGTTTTTCTGTCAGCCTTGGTGACTCTGTGTCCTCCTCAAAACCTCTTCCTTGTGGAGTCCCTCAGGGTTCTATTCTTGGGCCGATCCTATTTTCTCTTTACATGCTCCCCTTAGGGTCCGTTCTCAGAAAATATGGCATCTTGTTCCAATGTTATGCAGATGACACTCAAATTTACCTGCCTTTGAAACGGAATGATTCAAATTCTTTAAAATCATTGTTGGACTGTCTCAAGGACATCAAAGTCTGGATGGCTATGAACTTTTTAAACTTCAATGAGACTAAAACTGAAGTCTTGATACTTGGACCCAGTGGTGCCTGTGACGCCCCTCATATGGACTTGTGTTCTCTGGAACCATACGTTAAACCCACTGTAAAAAATGTTGGTGTGCTAATGGACAGTGATTTTAAATTGGACAAACAGATCAACTCTGTGATCAAATCTAGCTTTTTCCAACTGAGGCTCTTATCTAAGGTCAAGCCCTTTTTATCATTTAATGATTTTGAGAGGGTTATACATGCTTTTATCTCGTCCCGACTTGACTACTGTAATGCAACTTTATGTTGGTGTTAGCCAGGCCTCCCTATCACGCTTGCAGTTGGTCCAGAATGCTGCAGCTCGTCTTTTAACAGGAACACGCAAACGAGAGCACATTTCCCCCGTACTGGCCTCCCTTCACTGGCTCCCTGTACGTTTTAGGATTGATTTTAAGATTTTATTGTTTGCCTATAAATCATTAAATGGGCTAGCTCCAACCTATCTCTCTGACCTTCTGCACCCACATGTCCCATCAAGGTCACTCAGGTCCGCTGACCAACTCCTTCTGGTTGTGCCAAAATCAAGGTTGAAGCACAGGGGAGATCGGGCTTTTACAGTTGTAGCCCCCAAACTTTGGAACGAGTTGCCTCTGCATGTCAGGCTGGCCCCTACATTGCCTGTTTTTAAATCTCGTCTTAAAACACATTTTTATTCCTTGGCTTTTAATTTAGTATGAGAGTTGCTCTTTTAATTTCTTTTTCTTTTTTATTTTATTGTCTTTTGTACTTATGTTTTTATTGTGTTTTATGGGTTTTTGCTACTTTGATTGTACAGCACTTTGGTCAACTGCTGTTGTTTTTAAATGTGCTTTATAAATAAACTTGACTTGACTTACAAAAACGTGACCTAACAAATGGCGGCGCCGCAATATGCACAACAACAAATTCTCCATATTTGATATTTCATATTGTCTATTTAATTTAGTCCATCAGAGCTTCTGTTGCGTGTCAATACCGTTGCCTTTGATTGAGAGTTTTCATAGACACATTGTTTCATTTCATTGAAAATAAAACACTTGAATTAGTGCCCACTCTCTGTACCCCATTTAACAAAAAAATAACTGTCAATACCGTTTTGTACAAGTCAACACAAGCGCCAGTCTAATAAAGGTCCATAGACAAATACTGTGTTTTATTGACAGTTCTTTACACTTTTCATACGTCAGCAACTCTCCATCCCACAGTCAACCAGTCGGAAGTGATTCAGTTTCTTCATGTTGTGGGCATAGAGGGATCACCCTCAAACTGACACCCAGGGCTGTAGAGAAAACGTGGGCAGATTTTTTCGTGAGTGCAACAAAATTTTGCTTTGTGTAGTAAGTGTGTAGGACTGCTGTATTCAGTCCTTTATATTTTAGCAGGTGACTGTAAACGTGGTATCCCTTTATAGTACTTGGAGTCCAGACTGCCTCCGCCTGTGAACGCACTCCCTCCCACATGCGGTTTGTCAGTGACGTGTAGGCGGGTGTCAGTACTCCGATATGAAAACTCATGGAATTCTGCCACAAACTTGACGTAAGCCACAGATGGCGTTGTCTCTTCGTCAGAAGGTAAATTCTAGCTGGTGCCCACCGCCACCAAACCCGACTTCCAGTGATAAACTGCATCAGCCAGGTTATTTTAACTAAACCAGGTGACAGTGGAAACATTACGCTGTGTAAGTGTACTATGGATGTAAGCAGCCTGGTATTAAGTTTACTGCTTGCCAATGTTTTGTCAATCCATGAGCTAGAAAATCCAAATCTGGGCAAAAGTGGGTGGTCGGGTGGTTGGGTGGTACTGAGGTGGGATGAGCACGAGACGACCACCATGGCTAGAATGAGACACCTGTCAATTGAGCAAACATTGCCACAAACGTTCCCATCGTTAAGCCTTAATATCTTAAAATTGGAACAGTAATTTTCAGCATCAACACTATGACAAACATTAGCAGTTGTTAAATTATACTGGGACCCCTAATGTTTTATGGGAAAGTATTGACTGTCATTTAGGACAGAATTTGGGGGTATTCTCCCTAAGTCAGGGCTAAAATCTAATCGCAATTAGAGGAGCTTTATCTTATGAGATCTCCATAGCCTGCTGTGATTGCTGCTGGTTGGTTTAGACAAATGCTCAACCTACTCATGCCAATAAAATCATATAACAAGGTATTTTCTCAAGTGATTTGAAGGGCTAAGTACAGAAACTCTGATGTTAAATTAAGAGAGAGATCTCATCTGCCACAGTGTGCTAAAGGTCGGATTAGTAAAATAGTTTATATTCCAGAAAAGGTCAGCCGTTCAGAGGAGTGTTTTATTATTCCTCTAAATCAGAGTGATGTTACCAGGGGCTAATCAGGATGAACTTCATTGTTCACAATTCCTTTCTCTGAACTAACGTTGAGTTACTTATTTTTGTGATATTAGTTTTTTGTCATATTAGTTCCACAAGAATTCCACTCATAACTGATTCTGTTCAGCTTCTCAAAAGGTTACATTTCCTGTATGACCCCAATTCACATATGGCTGCAAGGTCCTGGGGCAGATGACAGGATGTCCATGCACCTTTTATGGCTAAATTCCTCCTATCGATCAGTGGATGTTTTATGATAACATGCAGATCAGATTTATTTCCACATCTAGATTCTGTGAGGATTCCACTCCCAACATGGTAGTCGGAAACTAAAGATATTAGTCAGCAGGCTACAAACACCACTTCACACCTTGAACTTCACTCCTATTCAGCTCCTCTTCCGTTACCAATCACAATGATACGTTTACTATTTCAATGCACTTTTGAATGAAATGGGTGAGGTGAATTAATGTCATCCATTTCGTAAAACAAAAGGCCCCATCAAAATTGGTACGGAAGTTGAAATGAATGTGTTCGGCACATGGAAAACACTCCAGGGCCACAGTGTTTTTAATATTCACAGTTTATTACGCTTTTCTTACATCAGCAACTCTCCCTCTGCCAGCCAATCACAGGTCGGAAGTGATTCAGTCCCTCCATCTTTCCACATGCTGGCTTAGGCGGAAGAGATGTAATTCAGGATATCCCTTTATGATATGAATTTGATAAATATATTCCTGTGTGTAGTGTGCATGTGCACACCACATGCTGACCTAACCCCAATGTCCACGCCCTAAGTGCAGGACCCTTGGAAATTTTAACGTAATCTGTGTGCTCTGTGAAAATGTCAAAAAGTTGAATGGGCTTAAAATTCTTTATGAGCAATGGGACAGCACTGTGTGAGTACCAAGTTTTATTTTTTAAACATGAACTTTGGCCGTTTACTGAGTCTTTGGTTATACCTGCAGGTTTCTTCCTCTTAATTGTCCATGTGATGAGCACACTAAATTTAATCCCAACCAAGCCATTGATATGAAGATATTTTGGTTACAGACGATCACATGATTTCTGCTCCTTTGGGGAGGTAACAGGAAGCAGTCTCACATACACACATATTTAGAAGGAACTGTTCTTTTAAATTATTTTATGCCATTTATGACACAAACACACCTGTAAATCAATTACCTCTCAAGATCTTGAAAACAGATCAGTTCTGAGATTGAAAATTGTTCAGTTCAGCATGAGAGCCAGTCAGCAACAGGTCAGGCTGCTATTTGAGATAAAGAAAACCTGTGACACATCAGATTAGCCTACATGTGCTCAAAGTACAGATTCATATTTATTAACTTGCATTGGCACTATTACTACAGTACACCAACAACCTAGTAAAGCCAGACTTGGTATAGCAACCATTAACACAGCCATGATAGTGGGCATATATCGCCCTCTGCAGGCCAGACTCAGCTGTACCTCACTGGTGCTCTAAATAGACCAAATTCGATAAACTGCTTTGTAAAATACACCTGACTAATGAATAGTTATTTACTAGCAGCAGGCCTTTCTCTGCTCATTCTGAATAAAACTGTAGTAAATAAAATAAGATAACACAATTCATTTAATTTATTTTTCTATTAACATTTACAAAGTTCAAGAGCAGTCCCCATATGGTAACGGTATTTTAACAAATGCATGAAAAGTGAAGAAAGAGAATGGCCCTAATATACTTCTTACTGATGTTAACTAAGAGGGACCTTTCCTCCTTTCACCTCAAAATATGTGCAAATTATGCTTTTGCATGCCACTGTATCAATGGTGATGAATAAACAGCCTGAAACACTCATAATGTTCACTAACAGAAGTAATCAAATCCATTGTCTTCATAATATAAGGAAAACATGAACTGTATAAATGCAAAATGTGGATATGACATGTATGTATGTATAAAACTGGTTTGTTGTGGTGTCAGTGCCAGGGCTGATACTGTGGTTGACAGCTTACATATCAGGTGATTAAATTGGTGGCAACAGGCACAGTCCCAAAGACAAACAATACCAGATCAGAGTTGTTTCTGGATTAATAGTTAATAGGAACATTTTAGAGGTCAGTAGTGACCACAGGGGTGACCCCGTGAATGAGCAATGTTGGGCCCAGGTCTCGACTCAACAGGTCCACGTGGTGCAGGTAGGCACGGTAACGGCTTGTGTCTGCTGGTGGCCGTGGCAAATAAAGGAAACGCACAGCAGGCTGAGGGGCACTGTGTCTGCGAATCAGATTGTTGACAGCACAGATATATTCATCTGTCAGCTGGGCAGCATTATTGGGAAACGTTTGGATACCATCTTCCTTTTCAGCTTCCTCTTCCTCTCGTCTCTCCCTCCTCTCCTCATTCTGTGCAGACTCTACCAGATTCCCTCTCTCCCTTACTCCTTGTCTCTGCCAGTGCAGCGCCACTACCTGGTCCCATGCCACCATCTGCACGTGAGCCGAGATCCTTAGCTCCTTTAGCATCACCCGGAGCTTCGTCTCCTCCTCTTCCTTCAGACTGCAACCAGCCTCCACACACAGGAAGAGGCGGAGTCTTGCATGGCTCCAGGCACGGGTCTGCTGAAGCACGCAGGCCAGTTGCAACAGGAACAGCGAGCAGATGTCGACATAACCGCGGCTGTCTGGTCGAAGTAGATTCAGAGGCCACACATCAACAAATGGCCCTGTCATGCTTTGGTGGCCCCCAATCTTTCTTCCTGACCCCAAAACCTCCTCCCGATTGAACTGGTTGAAGTACCGAGCCAGTGCCACATTCTTCCCCATTTTTACAGCATCAGCAATCACCGACACATATTCCTCTTCCTGAAGGTCTTTGGGTTCCTCAGCATCCCGCACATTGGAGAAGAAGGGAGACCGTTGCTCTTGGGGGTCTATGGATGGACTCGCTGCATCCAAGCCATAGCCTGTCGACAGGAGAATTTTACCTTGGAGGTGGTCTTGAGGGGTACAGTCATCATAGAAACCCAAGACAAGGGTGTTTGGCCTCATTCCGCCTAAATGCAAACAGATGTATCAAATGTGTGTTTTGGATAAGAACTGTAAGGTTTGCAAAGTAATACACAATCATAGTTCAATGACAGAAAACCAACATCATCATACAGCAATAATGTACACCTGCCCACCAAAGCCTGTGATGAAAAGCAGGTTCTGAACTCCGTGTCGGACAGAGTTAGCCAGGGTAAGGTTGACAAATGCCTTGATGTTTAGATGGTCCACTAGAGACAGCCAGGAGTCATAACGACTCTGCAGAGGATCAGAGGGCAACACATCTGCAGAATCACACACAAAAGACACACAAAATGTCAAATGCGTGGGAAAGAGAACCATCTCATTTCTTCAAGGGCAGCATGTGTTTGTTGTGAGTTACCAATGTAAGCAGCTTCCTGTCTAAAGAACAAGAGGCTGCAGTGTATCTGGGTGTATTTTGGTGAAAGTGTGACTGATTGGAGTGTACTAAGCATACGGTTGGACAGATGGAGAGTTTAAGAAGTTTGTATGTACATTTTGACACTTTTTTCCTCAATCTGAAAACTTGTCAACATTAGAATTCATTGCAACTGATATGAATTCAAACTTACCATAGCTGCTGTTCCTTATAGTCTTTGACGAGGCTAGAACTACAATCTTTTAAACAGCCACCTTTAAAGCCTTCAGTAGCTGAGTGTTCAATACTAAAAACTTCAATTTTGGGTTTAGTATCTGTCTCCTACCTACACACCACCACCTACTTACCCAGTAAACCCAGCTTTACATGTCCCAGTACATAGAGGCCACTCTTCTTCAGGTCATTAATGAAAGTCATGAGACCTGTACAGCTGCGAGGGTTTGCCACCATCAGCAGCACCTGGGGCCTCCAGAACTTCACATGGTCCTTCCGCACATCCAACAACAACAGGTATTTGCGCACCTGAGTGAATAAAAAAATGGGGTGAAAAAGAGAGATGTGATGATGTTGTAATTCGTGCAAACTTGCAGCATATTGTTGCTTCATGTGAGAAAGATGGCTTGTTTGCACCTGGTGGAAGATGAGAGCCTGGCTGATGTAGCCCCAGTTGCTGATGGGACCGAGGTAGTGGATAAGCATCAAGAGCAGCAGCATAAAGGCTATACTGGCAAATGCATAAATGGCATTGATCAGGAACATCATGACTAGGCAGCCAAGAATGCCCAGAGTGCAGGTATGCCATGTAAAACAACGAAATGAGGGTCTAAATTTAAAAAAGACAAAAGACAATGACAGGATATGGAATGAAAATGACCTTTCCAACCGTGATTGTGCAAATGAAATCCAAAACAGAAAGCTTAACTCACTGCAATGTCCTGCACTATACCTGAAGTTTGGTGCAGAAGCCCATTCGAGAGCCAAACATGTCAGGTTCACAGCAGCATAGACCAACAAGAAGAAGACAGTCACAATACCAGCAATGGTGTTCAATTTACCAGCAAACAGCACCACCTAGTGGAATGAATAAAGAACATTAATTTGGCTTTACATTCAAAACACCTCTTAAGGAATAGCTGTATAATAAACCTGAGGTTCTCAAACACCAGGCTGCAGGAGATTTGCCAAAATGACCACCTAGTAATTGTTGTTGTTAATTTAGTTTTAGTATAGAAAAGTGACAAATATCTAATCAACATTTTGTATTGCGTGCTGCTTAGATCTCATTCAGGTTGGAGTTTTAAACATTGACAGCAATTCAAATATGTAACAATTCTAGCAATAAAAGTGAGCAGGCTTTGGCACACACATTACTTTATTGTTACTGAGAACAATGTATATAAACAATATAGTTCCCATATCTAAACTACACTAGTAGCTTCAGACCCCTGGATGTCCCTTGACTCCAGTACGAACCACCATGACAAACAGCTTAACTGGTTTAAATTACAGCTATACTACATGTCCATGACTTTTCTGAAAAAGATTTAGAAATATAAAATGTATCAAACCTTGCTACCTAGCTACTATACTGATGCTAAGTAGCCTGAAAGTGAAATGAAGAGTTCACTTACTAGTGTAACAGGACAGTACCCTGTTCCGTCTTCTTGGCAGGCAAAACATGTCAAGCTTTTAGTGCTCTTCATTTGACAAATGTTTAGCCAATCTGAAGCAGAGCACACGATGATGCACAAAATCTTTTACACTGCTGAGTGATAGGTGAAAGATCAGTATAGCCACTTCACCGTACTGCTCTCTGGGTGCAGGTACAGGTCCCTGAGGTGCAGAAGGGCTCGCTTTGGCAATAGCCTGGTACCTACAGCCGTAGAGGCCCTAAACAAGGTGACTCACAGAAGGGAAGTGTAATGTTGATTGATGTTGATTGATGTGAATCTGACAGTTATCCATTTAGATGGTCAGCTGCTAATGTATCTGCCTCCATTCAAGCTCTTTACTTTTACCTTCACCTCAGGGCAGCACTGCATTTTCCCCACCATCAACACATTTACAAAAATGGATGATATGATTATGGCAAGAATGTTCAACCTTTGTCCACTTCATCTTCCTAATTACTGAAATGGACGCCTCATGTTGTTCTGTTGTGTAACATCAATTTAATGTTGTATTACTGCCCTTTACTGCTCATCTTTCTACTTCAGCTATCAATAAAGGGGTTATGGGTAGCCATCAATGCACAAAGGTAAAAAATAGACATAAAACAGTCATTTCACAACTAGTGAACTAGGTCACTAATCTAACATGTGAAAGAGCATTATGAACAGGAAAGGGCTGAGGGTAAGGGCAAGGGACAGAGGAAAACTGTAAGCACTCCTCGTATACAGTGTACTCTCCTACCTGTACAAGCAGCCAGGAGACAAGCACTGAGGCCCAGGGGTTCCCACTCCGAGAGGTTTTCCTCGCTAGAGCCAGGGCACCACCTGTAGAGATTTAGAACATTAAAAGCAAAGTCACTCTGTCGGTTATTGCTCATGGTCCTAAATCAGATAAACAACTGAGTCACACGAGGATTTTTTTTCTTCTTCTGAGAAAGTCAACACTGCAAGCCATCTGTTGTCAAACGATGCTTTCCAAATTAACATGCCTCCACTAGGAAAACGAGACATGATGAAATTAATAACAAGTGTCAATTTCTCACATTTGAGATGGAGGCCTCTTTCAACAGATGGCAGATTATTAAAATGTTGACTCAGCTTTATAGGAGGACCAGCTGGAGTTGGATATGCTTTCATATACTCTGGATCAACTATTTAGCCCTGATCATAACCTAAACAAGCAAGATTAGTAATTAAATCCTTCTCACTACAGAATCGGCCACATCAGCTGAAATCCCACGCTGCCAATAAATAAACAATAATTTGGTATGTAATTCTTAATGTTGCATGTCAAATTGCAAACATTAGGCAGCAGGACACATGTTGTTCAAGAATCTCACCAAACAGGTTGTCTTTGGACAGGGCATACAGGATCCTGGAGGCTCCTATCAGGTTACTCATGGCAGCAGACACGGTGGAGGAGTAAATGCCAATTGTCACCATGGGCGGCCATATATTGATGTCTCCCAGGAAACTGTAGTCTCTTTGGAGAAGATGACTAAGGATAATGGATAAAACTCAGAATATGAAATGAGTCAAAAATAAAACCACATTTTAAATCACTTGACATGTGTACAAACGAAACACATTCGAGTAAAATCTCAAACTACAACTAAGATACTCCATCTCTGAAAAAGACAATAAAAGCAAAAGTGCTTAAATACAACAACTTCTTTTGAAAAACCACCCATTAAATATTTAAGTGACCACAGGAGGTAATCTTTCTACAGATCAGACTTTGAAGCTAACCGTCAGAATCAGACACTATGGCACCTCTAGAAACGTTTTGGTTTTATATATTTCAGCTTTTTTGTGCTACTATTTCAGCGTGTTTGATTGTGTCTGTGTGTCTTACCGGTCACAGGACCACGCAGCCAGCAGACTAAGCAGATTGTATGTGATGAAAGTTATAATAACAGCTGCAAGCGTTCCTCTTGGGATGGAATAGCTGGGGTTTTTCAGGTCACCTGGAAAACACGACAAAAGTTCGATCTTCAAGAAAACCAAATCTCATAACACCTTATTGAAGTTCTGTCAAAGTTTGGCGTTCCCCAGATGTGTACACTTGAACTTAGTCTTAAATCAGCGGCTGGATCCACCAAAGTCCGCATTTCTAGAACCGTCTTAATCAGTTGTTAAAAGACTCCTCTCCAAATGTTGCTGATAAATGCAGCTTTATTTTGCCCAAGTTTGAAGAATACAACTGGTGTATTCTTTGCATCCCTCAGTATCTCATAATCCATAATGTGCGCAGTAAATTTGTTTCATGGTGCAATCAGGTAATCCTCTTCGACTCAGGAAATATCATGTGGCCATGTTGTATAATAACCAGTTTTGTTTTCTTCAGGTGGCCACTTGTCACTGGTAAATACATCACATAAAGTAGAAAAAGTTGTTGTAAAAATAATGGAATCCAGGCATAAATTACAATTACTGTTGTTGTTAGCAGTCTGGATATGCTGTTCATCAAATTACACTAGAAAAATAGAAATAGATATATTTATAATTTATCTGACACACCATTTGCCCATCATGTGTCAGTTAAGTTAAACATCACAGCTTATAGTATAAACTTGAGTTATTATGAAACCTGTCCCAGTTTTCAACTGGTATTTGTACTGTATTTTGTCAACTATTGTGGCAACTTCTTGGTGATACATTTGGAAAAGTTTGTACTTTTTACATGCATGAATGCACCCTTAGTTTTGGACTATGAGGCTAGACCATTTGGTTTGGGGAAGAGGTTAAGATTCAGCTCGGCTTTTGAGTCCTCTGAAGGACCTACCCTCATGGGCTTTGTGTTTTGTGATTGTCGTAGGATCCAGCCCCTGAATTGGGACAAAGCTATGGGTTCCTTCCTTCTTGAAGTGACACATAGCTAGAAAAAGGAGCCTTTGTTTGCCCTTTAACAATTTATTTATTTAAGTTATTTCAACACCATCTTACCTGACATGTTGGAGCCTGCCATGATTCCAGTGCAGCCATTGAACATGACGGCGAACACTGTGGCAAAACTCATCATGGCACCAGTGGTGTAGTCTACTGTGTAATTGGCTGGAAGGAGTGACAGGAGGCTTGATCATTCATACATGTCAGGGATCACTTCTAAAAACAACAGTGATTTTCAACATGTTAGGTCAATAATTCATTTTTTGTATCTTGTGCTTAAATATTCAAAGTCCTCGATTAACAAATAAGAGCAAATGTTGCAAAAAGGTTGGGTTTTTCCATACAGGCCCAACATTGTTTAAATAGGTTGAAGATTATCAAAGCCTATACAATGCCCAACCATCTCATCTGACAACATGTCCAACACTTACGCAATAGGTTGCCCTCCAGGGTGTGGAGCCGGAAGCCAGAATAATTGACGGTGCTCAGGCTGGTACTGTTTAGACCAGACCTATCTGGCAGGATCACCACAATGGGCGCCACGATAAAAAAACTGATGAAGATAGAAGCCAGGACTGTCATGACTATGATGAAGATAATAAAGGCAGCTTTGGCATATATGTGGGCTCCCACCTGTAATGACAAGTCAAAATTAAATTTAGGAACTACCATCATATATTATATATCACCTAGGACCACTGTAAGTGTAATTTCTTGACTGTCAATTTTGCCCAACACAAGGTATCTTGAAAACTACCTGCCATAGATTTTGGAGGATATTCACTGATAACTTATAAAAGTCATGATGACCTCCTGACCTTTCCTTTAGCACCCCATCAGGCCAGAATTTCCACTTGTATACAACATCTACACAAGCTTTCCTCTTTTGGCACCATTTAGCAAAAAAGGCAATTTTGCACTCAAGATCTCTCTCTAGCTAACTGGCAGATTGCCATAAAAATTAGAGTACAGTCATGCTCAGAAGAGGATCAACTTTTTTGACTAATTATTTGTGGCCTTTCCTTTAGGGGTTGCAGTATGGACAAACATTTTTTTCACACTCGTAATGAAAGTTTATTTCTAACGGCGGCACAATAAACTTTAATGAGTGTTGGTTCCATGCAACACTTTTACATTGTGCAGTGTAATCAACAACACATGCTGCCAGCAGGGATTTAGACTTAAGAGTCCTTTTATTCTAAATGATTGTCTATTTAGCAAAACATAGTTCTCAGAAAAATAAATCATAAAATTCCATCCATTTGTATAAACCAAAGATGCGCTGACAGAATGTATCTTAATTTAAAAAATAAAGTAAAATGAAAACAATTAAGTCTCACCAAGCAGACAATGAAACACAGGAAGAGAAGGACAGTGCCATACAGCAGAGACCACCAGTATCCTGAAGGCAGCACCTGATGGAGACCTGCAACAGCTGCAGCTCCCTCTGAGGGACAGTAATACAGGGTTAATTAATATAGCAACACACTCACATGCCTAGATGTCCCATCATGTCGCAATACCTTCTGGGACGCCGAAGGCAGACATGATAGCCTCGACCAGACCCAAAACGTAGAGAGCACTGCCGCACACATTGGCAAAGAAAAACACGATCCCGATGCTGCCACCAAATTCTGGACCCAGGGCTCGGCTGATCATGTCTGGGGATCCAAGTTGAGGATTTCTGACTCCAGATTCTTAAACGTAAACCAACTAAGTTTGGACACAATATCTCACCTTAATAAAGATGGATAAAGATCTACCAGTGGTCAGATTTAGGGAACCTGTGCCATTAGTGGATAAAGCAAATCATGGTGAGAAATTAAGAGCAGGGAGATTTTTTGTCAATCCATTAGTCAGGCTTAATCACAGACAGACACCCAAGTGAGCGCTCTCAGCAGTGAAGGATACAGTAAGCACCTCCAGCATCTAAAGCCCCATTGGTGGAGATGGCACAAACAGAAAGCACCGTCATCGTGATGATCAAGTAGGCCACCAGGAACATGGCAACAGACTGGTAGAGCCCTGCTTGACCCACAACAAACCCTGCAATAGGTAGGAGACAATCTTATTTATAATATAGCCTCATGTTTACCTCAGACTTTTGTTTGCAAAATAACATGCAGTAACATTTTTCTAACGATCTATTCCATTATTTTCACAACAGGTAGAATAAAGTGGTGCTAAAATGATTAGCTTATTAATGGATTAGCTAGAAAATTGCAGCTTCTTAAATTTGAGAATTTGCTGCTTTTCTCTGTTTTCCAATCATTGTAAATGAAATATATCTGGATTTTTCAGTTAGTTGGACCAAACAAGCAAACTGAAGATGTCACCCTGGGCTGAAAATTTAATTGACTAGCTAACTATAAAAATGACAGATTATAAGGAAAAAAATCTTAGCTACTACAGCCCTTGAAAAAAGCATGCCAGACAATAATGAATAATAATACAATGATGACAAATGTTTAAGTGATAGCATTTGAGATAATATTTGTATTTTTTCCAAGGCTCAATTTAATAATTCAGAGGTTTGCCCCCAACTGGATTGCTACACCCACTTGTTAGCATTGACCTAACAGCTAACCTAACCTACTGCAAATTGAACGGAAGCGGAAGGACCCTTTTTCAGAAAATGTATTTGTGTTTTAGTTCAGTCTAGCTAATGTGTTGTTTTTAAGACGAGATTTTTATATGTTTGCCCTCCCCTACTCACCAATTCGCAAGAACACAACGACGCTAAACATGGACAGTAAAGTTGGTGTGACCACCCCAAACACCACTCCGAGCTTCTGGGCGGTTTTGTCCTTGGACCGTCGGTTGTCTCTGCCCGCCTTGCCACCGCTCTGCTTGGACACATCTTTCGGCTCCGGACCGGTGCTGGTGGAGAGTCGGTAATGTAGGAGAGGATCCTTTGCTGACATGGCGGTTAAGTTAACGGCATTAAACGGTAAATGCAGCTGGCAGGCGCCAACTGAAAAGCACACTTTCAACCGCACGTGCTCAATTGACGCCTAACGTTTTTTGTGTAGCTACGGTGAAATGTGCTAACAGTTGAGTCAGCGTTTAGCTAATTGAATGGCCGCCATTAACCTCCGCAACTCCCCTCTACCAGCCCAGTTCACCTTCTGCAGGTACTGGTTTGCTAATGAAATAATGAATGACGTTGTTTCCTGTAAAGGACTTATCCAATCAGTTACAGTTTCTCCTTGATTAATCCACCCCAAAAAATGTTTTATATTGGTTGACAGCATTAGCAAATAGCTAGCCTAACTAAAAATAAATTAACTATCTGCCTACCTACCTAACTAACCAATCAAATAGATAAATGAGTAATTAAATAATTAAATGTATGAAATAAGAGTTTATTGCATATTATAGGCCTGCAAAGATTTTGTATCAGCATTTGTATCAATGTAAAGTGTAGCAAAAATGTCTTCTTAAATGCAAAATATGGGTATTTACATACAGAAATTCACAAAGACACCTAAAATAGATTTTCTGAATTTAAAAAAGCAATGCATAGAAACATGCACACATCTACAGCAAACCAATAACCTTTAAAATAAAAATGTAAACAGGGATAAGATCTAAAAGTGCAATGAGAATAAACGAAACCTGCTCACTAAATTTATACCAGAAAGGTATAGCAAACCTTTCCAGTCTCCATTATTCTTCAGTAAGTGTCTTTGATAATTATCTATGATTTTTATTTAAATTCAGCTAATGTGCAAGGATTGGCAGATTGTAGGCTTGTATTGGTTCTATAGGTCCTACAACCAAATTTAAAGCATCTCTAGTTTTAAGTAGAATGATGCAAAAAAAAAACATGCCTTTTGTCCATGATGCTCATCATTGCAGACACATTTTTGTCTTTCATTTCCCTCTACCTTTCCAGCTGTAGTTCCTCTTAATGACCAGCAGAGAATGGTGTATTTCTACTTTTTGAGGAGTGAGCCTACTCACCACACTATACAAAAGTTTACTTTTCACACATTTTGAGAAAGGCAACAAAATGAGAAGAAAATCCAGATCACTCCGGCTGTTTTGCTCTGGTGGATTTTCATTCTTCTTTTATTGACCTGGGGCCCCCAGTTTGTGAAGAGCATTGGGTCCACTGAAGTTGTTTGTGTGTCACTGGGAAGTGCATCTGTCTTCCAGGTCAACCATAAACCACTCCAGTTTGCCTGAGATCAGCAGGTTGTAGTTCAGCAGGACTGTGCTCAGACTCTGGGTGCTTCGAGGAACACAAGTCAGTGCAGGACTCACCACTGGCCCCTGCTGGTCCAAACAGAAAACACAACAATGAAGATGGTTTCAGAAATGAATAACAGAAAGAACATGAACAAAAGTGAGAAAAGGAGGCTGGAAATTAAACCAAAAATGAGGGTGACATAACACCTAACATAGATAGATTACACTATTTACTCATATAAACAATATAAAAACTGATTCTTGACAACAGAAATCCACAAATTAACTTCCCAAATTTTAGGATATTATGTAAAACAGAGATCACAGGACACCCATCTTGCACTCTGTCTCACTGGGAAAGTATGCACTGCTATCTTCTTCTTGTCCTGAGGAAGGAAGGCTTGGGGTCACACAACATAACATCATCACTCCCAGGGCACAGATATTCCAGAAAGCCACAGATTTATGAGAAACCAGGATATTTCCACACCAGAGGAAACCGATAATGCCTCTGAATCAGATGCAAAGGAGTGAGAGAGAAGCCCATCAACACGTTTTCACTCACTTTGTGTGAACGTTCATCAGCACACTGAATTTTACTTGGCTCTGTTTGTTGTGATGTGTTTGTGTGAGTGTGACGAAGACAGACTGAGCCCAGTTATTTGGTGATTTTCAGGTCAAAATTCATCCAGACGTTAAAATCAAAAGTGAAAGTTTCTTTGAAGTCTAGCTTGTTTCAAAAGCATTTCATTGTATATACTAATGTGTATTTAGGACCTTCTTAACAGGGAAATATAGCTATTTAAATGGTTGTATGTATCCAAGACATCCAGAAACGTATACATTTCTTTTGACCAACAAATCACCAAAATCAGTGCTTACTGGGAGGGCTGCTTGTGTGCTTGTTTGCATGCAGTTTGTCACTGTGACTGCTTCTTACACTCAGCTGAAGGTGTGTGAGAATTAACAGGTAGTTGTTAACGTTGTTCTCCAGCCTCTGCAGTAGTGAAGCGGCACATCCTGGCTGGCTTGGGGCCCTCACAACCTTCACACTTTCAATAAGGAGCCTCAAGGATGCAACTATGTCTGCTCTCCTGTCCTGGTGCTGCGGTAACACACACACACACACACACACACATACACATACACATACAGAAAAAGAAAAGCAATGAAATATGTTTTTAGAGGATATTATTAAAGATAAGATAAACCACTAAAAGCAATAGTAAGCAAGTAAGAAATCTATTGTCGAAGAGGATTTTGGACTCATACATGTGCCAACATACTGATTTGTTTTCCCAAGATTCTACATGAAGCTCAGTGCAGGGTAGCTGAACCGGTGTGGAGAGGGTCGAGCCATTGCAGCCACTCTGCAAGGGAGGAGACATGGAAGAGACAGGTGACAGACGTTGGACAAATAGATGGACTACAGAGAGACAGACTGATGGGAGACTACAGGTAACAACAGACAGACAGGAGGATTAGATACAGCAGGAGAAAAGGAGACAGAGAAATGTTGGGAAAGAGAGACACAGTCATATCCTCACCAGTGCTCTCTCCATCTCTGCCACAATATTCATAGCCCTCCTGGCGCCTTTATTACACACAAATTCTATGGGTTTGGTCTCAGCATCCCACACCTCAGAGGCTACCATACAGAGCAGCAGGAGTCCTGGACGAACACAGAAATACACACTGAAGCTGAGGTGCCATAAGCCAGCTTGTTCAGCTTATAACAAGAGCATTAAAACCCTCACAAGTCAAAGTTTTTAGGCTCACTACTCACTGCTTAACGCCATGCCCTGCTTGGCCACTCCTGATGAATCCACATTTGTTCCATTAAGAAATATGCCAGGTGGAAAATGCCCTGTGTCCACTGCAGAGGAGCTGTGTGTCCTTTTTGTCTTCTCACCACTTGATTTCCCACCTTCTCATTCAGTAGTGGGAAGTGCGAGTGTTATCTAGCCTGAGAGCAGGATGCGCTCCAATTTTCCTGCTGCGCAGCATAACAAAATGTTATAGACAGAAAATGGCATTTCATTGATATTAGCGGGGCTGTTTTGCTTCTCGTTTGGCCGGAGTTGGGCGTTCAGGGGACAGCATGCTTGCTTACTAAAAAGGTTAATGATTTATGATTGTGAAAGACTCCATTTACACAGCTCATATCCAGTCACTACTGCTGGAGGCTATTTACTTTTTGTCAAGGTCTGTTTTGGCCAATAGAGGTAGCAGCTTGGGTTCATATAATTCACAAAATTGGTGTCAGAAGGAGCTACACAGTCCACATACAGCATGTGGGTGTTTGTAAGCTACATGCGGGTGTGTGTATCCTGTTTTTGGTGACTTGTGTCTGACATAATGCACGTATACATGAGGATTTCAGACACCCACAATCCCATGTAAGGTTGTTAATGTACCAGCAAGCCAGATTGTTTTCACATTTACGTTCACAGAAGCTTATAGAAAGTGCTATTTTGTAACTTTTTTGGTAATATGTAGCCTACACTTACGTTTTGACTATAGCTGTTTCATGTATTCTTACAGACATGTGGTCATTGCAGGGAGGACAAGGTGAAATCACTGCCAACATGATTACCCATCTGAGGATAGTTTAATGGCCCTACTTGCTGTATTTATCACCCAGGAGGAGAAGTGAACCAGCGGTCTTCACCCAGATACATGCAATCATCCATCGGGTTGTAATGCCTGGGGGAGGCAGCTGGAAGATGCGGTGACGCTCCAATTCAATTGCCATGTGGGGGGTTGAGGAGGTATAATAGCTGTCAAAGACATGGATAAGAGAAAACATGGGGGAATGCACCATCCATCCTCATTTCAGACACACGTGCTCACTCCCATCACCCCAGCCTGGACATTGACTGAGCCCCTGCTCTCTTCTATTTGCGCCCAAGCTGGTTATGCGTGCCATGATTAAGGCGCATGACGTCTATTAGACCCCAAGAGTGTGTGCGTGCGTGTGTGTGTTGTCACATACAAGGAGAGAGAGAGGGAGATGCAGACAGAGAGAGAGAGAGAGAGCATGAACACTAAACACAGGTTTTCTTTTTCTCCCCCCAAGCCTTCTCCTATCTCTGCAGACAATCCCGACCGCCGTTAATTAAGACGAATGTGCGCCGCGGCTCCGCAGATAATGACCGGAGCGCCTGGATTTCTGCACACGAGGAGAAAACTGCGGGCCATGGCACTGACGGTACCCGCATTGCATCACGGACACGACACCCGGTACCCCGCTGTCTCCCTCCCACCTCAACTGGAGCCGATGAGGAGACTGTAGCATCTTATCACAGAGTTTCTTTGCCTCATAATCCGATGCAGCCGCGCTCTCAGACGGCTGGCTGTTGTCGCTCCTGGTTTCCAAAGCCAGCCAGCAGCTACCTGCTCCGTTGTGCGCTGCTCTGGAGGCGCAAAACCGGTAATTACGCGCCGTGTTGACAACTTTGGCGCGGTGCTGTATGGATTGCGCATCAGCAACAAGCCAGTCTCAGGGATCTACTGAGATTTCCGTCCGCTGGAGTGAAGTGTGATCCCCGGGAGTCATCCGCTGCCCCGATCGCATCATCGATTAAGTGCGCGCTGCAACCTGTAGCTTTGTGCCCCTTTATTTCAGTCATTGTTCCGCCAAGGCGCAATGGAGGGACACAGCTGACGGTTTTGAATTCATAGCCCGAGGAGGAGAGAAGAAAAAAGGAGGAGGAAAGCAGACTCAGGGGAAACCGTAAGTACGTTGCAAGATTGATCACTGTCTCTTTTCTCTCTCCAAAGTGTCAAATCCATGTGTGTCTCCTGAACTTTGTCCATGTCTGGCTCAAGGGCAAATGGTAATTGAAGGTCTGATTGGGTTATGGTGTATTTGCTGTTATTCTAGTGTCATTTTGTGGTTATTGCTGAGTATTTTCTGTCAGCTGTAGCCAACAGGAATGCCTGACAATTGAGAAAACTTGCCACACAAAATAAAAAGGGACACAGGTGGTTGTACATCTTAATGTTGCACATCAAGGACTCAAGGTCCTTGTAAATGTATTGCAGTAAAATATATGTGTGAGAAAATGCACACATGTATGCCTAGTACATCAGATTAAATTATTTTTACTATAACTTTAGGCCCATGATAAATAATGAAAGGTAAAAAAAATGTCTGAGATTTATGGAGATCTGAGACTTATCTCAATAAATTTAAGAAATAACTTTCCCTACAGTGACACACAATTAATTTAAACAACCTTCATTTAATTCTCTAAATGCTTTAAACCATTTTATAATGAGGTCGGGAAAATGCATGTGACCATTTTCTCATGCTTTCTCATCATGTGGACGTCTCTTAAGAAAGGAGAACCGTTGATATTTCTCTTCAATGTCACACAGGACAGGAGACATGTTGTTTTTCCTCTCGTATTTTGGTACCAAACTGGCCTCCATGCAGAGGTGGGTGGTATATTTCTCAAGAATCCTGTGGAGATGGAGAGATGTGGGTCAGTGTGCTGGTGCTCGGGGCTACAGAGCACCCAGTTCCTCTGCTGCCGGGGCCACAGTACCCCTGCCTGTCTGTGGCTGCCAGCTCCCTGACAAAATGAAGTCGGTGACACTCTTTACCCTCAGTTACGAGAGAGGGAGATGATGTGAGGATAAGCTGTAGGCCCAAGGTGTATATGAACCTGAAGTGCAGGAACGATGAGACTTGTGAATGAAAACATGTCTTTGTGAGAGCGTGCTTTTGGGTGAACCCCCCCCCCCCCCCCCCCCCATCACTCATGGTCTCAGAGGCCCTGGCTCATTCTGGTGCCTGTGGTCCAGCGCTTTGAACTGGTTGCCTTGCCAACAGCCAATCAGCTGCAGTCTTGCGCAGGACTGTTTTATCTGTCAGCCAGTCAGAGGCTTTAACTCCCAGAGGAATTAAGTCTTTTAACCTGTAAAGGATCAGAGAGTTTGATATTCAAATGCGCCCTGGCCTGTGACCAGTTAATTTGTTTAATGTGACGCCATCAATTTAAATTTTGAATTCATTAGTGACCTGCTGTTTTGGTGGTACACGTTTAAAACAATGCTAGGAATGGGTAAGGTAAGCTGCTTTGGCCTGAGAAAGTTCGTCCTGAATTTCTCATCCAACTGAAGGCATGACGGATGTTTGGCTCCTGACGAAGCAGCAGCGAATCCTCACTCAGGTGTGAGTCTCACTTGGCACCACATGTTTCAGTGCAATAGATTTCGCTGCCAGTGAGCAGCACCTCCGAAAAGCCTTTAGTGAAAGCCCAAAGTGATGAGCTCACAGTATTGTGTCATCTGAGGAAAGGAAATGATCTGAGAGTGTAACGAATCCTACATGTGTGAGCTTTTAGTGATACAATCTCTCAGTTTTATGGCATACGAGCCTCAACAGTGATTGTTGTGGTGCTCATGAGCACAGCACTTCACTGTGAAATGCTCCTTATGGAGCTGTTTGGCAGCCAATAGTAGAAGACTGTGGTTCTCCTGTGTAAAATACACTAGAATATGAGGCGATGCATAAATTCTGACTAAATCTGTTCTTAGTCACAGGCATATAGCATACAAATGAGTGACAATTAAGGAAGAATCAACATAAAGTGTTGGTGTTTTGATGATGGTGGTGGAGAGCACTAAAGACATCTGCCCTGGGTTGAGCTCTGGTGCCTGTGAAGACCAGCGTATGTAATTCACATGATTTTCATACTCATTCATTGACCCTATGTGCCCTGTGGATGGGGGTACTGGTAGAGACCACTCCCATCATATTTTTGCTTTAATTTGTCAGCCATCTGTATGCTGTACGCAGAAAATGTTTCCTCCCTGGTGGAAGAAGGATAAAAGCCGAGACAGAGAAAAAGACCATGAGAAAGTAAATCTGAGACAGATGAAGTTTCTATATTTTCTTCACTTGTTATTCTTCATGTTATCCGATCCATCAATCAATAACCGCTTATAGTGTCCCATGAAAGCACTGAATACTTATTGCTTCCATTTTTTAAAAAGAACTAAACCTGTTAAGAGAGTTACTGTTATTCCAGTTCAGACTGCATCAACATGAGAACATTTAAAGGGGCATTTCACTGATTTTTACACATGAAGTTCAGTTTATTCGTCATGGGGTTGTGGCCTCTGAAAACAGTCTAGAAGGAGCTTTCCAAAGTCTGAGAAAATCTTGAGTTGTGTTCTGAGACTTTACATTTTTTAAAAGACATCCTGCGTCACAATTTGGGGGCGAGGAGTTTGAAGGACATGGACAAAAACCAGGCAGAGAGGGTGTGATTAAATACACTGAGTTGCATTATGGGAAATAGAAGATCAAATTTTTGGAGCTTGACCGATGCTAGGAACTAAAAGTCAGGACATTGTGTCTTCTGCTGCATTGATTTTGACCATTACTTTTTAAAAACGTGTCTTATGAAAAGTGCAATACTAAATTGCTGGAGCACCCTTTTAAAGAACACCTCACTAAAAATAACAACAGGTAAAAAAAAAAATGTGATGAGATTTAGAAATATTATCTAAAATCAAATCCAGAAATTATAAACTGATTGTACAAAATACTGGAGCTGCTTCACTTGAAACTACTGGCAATGAGGTAAAATGATCAAAAAATATGACCAGGGCATATTTAATAAATTCAGTGTTCTGTATTCATATGAGCCAACACTGAACATCCTGAATGAATGATGTATTAATGGCAGCCAAAGATTTGAACATGGTTAGTATAAAGTCACTAATGGGAGCTCAGACACCGTTCTATATCCACTTACTAAAGGTAAGTAAATATTTATTTATGACATTGACAGCTATAAATCCGCCTACCACAAGCCTCACCCTTGTGAATTACTCATCACACTTGATCAATACAGTGATGACTCAAATCGGGAGCAAAGGACAGTTGAGTCTTTCAGAAATACCACGCAAGAATTCAAAAAAAAAGAAGAAAAAAAAAAAGCATACCCTACACATGATAATCTGTCCAATCATTTATTACACCGGCACCTGCACGCGCCTCCGCACAAAAGCACCACACAAAAAAACAACCCCAAACCTCATCAAGTCCAGTAACCCCAGAGAGAGACAGCAGCACAGTGAGAGTGGAGGAGGGAGGCGGTGTTTTGCAGTCAAACCGCACCAGCGCTGCTGCGAGGCGACAGCCAGCTACTCTCATCTGGCACACACACACACACGCGCGCGCGCGCTTTGCATCATGCAGGGGGGGCTCATGATAAGAAACCTGTTACACTCTGCACATGTGATGGCGGGCGGCGGCGCCTCTTCCTCCTCCTCCTCCGCAGAATAATCAGCGGGCGAACTCGCACTTCCGAGAGTCTTGGATCGGGCGTCTTAATGAGGAGATTGCGGCAATGGTGAAGGGCAAGGCCGAAAACCGGACGCTTCAGTATCAGCAAACTTTGGTGAGTTTCGGATGAGGTCATAGATGATGTTTGCCGTCTTGTGTCGGGCATGTAGGGGTTTCATGGGTGCCTGATCGGCCGGAGGACGGAGACACCGCTGCTGGTTGTGTCCTGTATGAGAACTGGAGGAGACTGTGTGCAGCTTCTTTTTTATTGAATATTCCTATATAAAAAAGCCCACATAAAATAGTCTTCATTGGCTGATTTCAAGGTCTTTTGGTCTGCTTCCCCTCTAGTTGCTGCTATGTTATTCAGTGTCCCTCCCTGCTCTCCATTCATTCACCTTGATCCACAGGTGTTGCATCACTCTCAGCCTCTGCCTGCCCCATGGTCATAATTAATTCTTATCAATTTAGATTTCACCAAACCATGTCAGATTAATTTGTTCAGCTCGAAGAAATGCATGTATGGCTATCTCTGATCACTTTATGTATGGCCTAATGGGCCATTATTAAGATGTTAATATCCTTGAAATATAAGACTAGAGCCTCCCTCTGCTTACTGAGCTCTGATGTATTTTGCTCACGTCCTGTGTCTTCCTTATCGCCTCCATTTCTCCTGCAGATCTTGTCCCTCTTCATGCCCCCTCATCTATTCCTCTGTCATCTTCCCCTCAGCCCTTCCTGTTTGCTAGAGCGGCCCCTTCTACTTATGAACCAAAAGTGGAGTGTTTCTGAATATTAATTGCCTCATGCACCAGTTTCCCCCTCTCATGTCGTTGCAGGACTGGCAGTGACGCCCTGGAGCACTTCACACAGGGATATCTATATTCAGATAAAGGGGCAGACAGACAGAGAGGCAGGCAGTCAGTCAAACCAGTGGATTCAAGTGTCCTTCCGCCCTGATTTGTGTGTCTGTGACTGCAGTCGTCTTTTGGCTTCCTTTTCTCTCTTCTCTTTGTATCCTTGCAATCTTGTATTTTCACATGTGCACGATCTGTCGGTCAGTCCGCCTTCCTGCAGATGTGCAGGGCCCAAGTGGTACAGAGGTGTTTTTCTGTTCTTGTTTGTGTGAAGATCGATGCTGCGCTGTGTGTCTCAGTGTAAAGATCAATAGTAATGTAAAATGGCAGTCTGAGTCTCTGAGGATTGGGACTTGCTGTCTGCCCATCCTCTGACCATAGCGCTCAGATCAATGACTCTATCATTCACTCCCTGCATACCAGTCATTTACCCCAAAATAGATGTGTGTGTGTGTTTGTTTTCTGCACATGCAAGCGATTGTGCAGCTTGTGTCCTGATACTTTCTAAGTACAAAGTGGCAGCACTATTCATCAAATACCTTCCCTCAGGTAAAACAAAGCATCTGTGTTTTCCTTCGTAGAAAACGGACTGACATGTAGAGATAGATATTAACCACAAATTTAAATCAAATAAGTGAGGGCTCACGCAGTTTCTCGCTGCTGTAGCTGTAGTCTAAAATTGGATTCTAATGTCGACAAAAGGGCCTTCTGTGTTTTATTGTTTGCCATCAGCAAGATTCAGAGGATTTTCAGTCATGTGGTTGCTTGAGTTTTGGCAGCAGAGAACCACTGGTGCTGTAGCAGGACTGAGCAGATGACATGGAGCAGATAGAGAAAAAAATAAAGATCTCTCTGATAACTTCTCCAGGAGGAAGCAGCACAGAAATGTCATCTCCTCATTCACAGCTACTGTGCTAAAACAAGCTACTTCCCTCCAGTGTCTATACATTTCTGGCAATAATCTTTTTATAGAATCAGCAGCCGATTGACTCTAGTGTTTACCAAGACAATGGAACAAAAATAACCCTTTAATTTATGGCTCCTGTTGGCGCTCGAGTTTTACAATCAGTGAGCTTTGCTGTGATAAAATGTAGTGGGTATCATAACCGTATCATATAAATTAGCTAACGTCTGAATAATTGATATTATTACATTGCAAATGGCCATGATTACATTTCCCTCTGTGCAAAATCAACCCTAAAGAAAACAATTATTTGATATGTAAATGGCATCCATTCATACAGTATATTGTGTACAGAAGCACTGATGCTGTGTTTTCAGCCACTGCGCCAAACAGATTTCTTGGAAAGCATCTCACTATCCCCACTAACCTCTCTGAACTTATTATCCAAAGGGAATAGTAAAGCAGAGCATAAACAAGCTATTTATAACCATTAAGATTTTCACAGATAAAGCACTGTGTAGAAACTCTTTATTTTAGGCAGGAGATGTTGTTTTCTGGGTCCTGTCTGGAGATGCAGGAGAGATCCTTTGAGTTGTAACTGACAGTTATAAAGCAACCAGGGTCTGGTGCATGGGTCACTGGCTCCTACAACTGCTGTCAGGTACGGTGCATGCTGGGACAGCGCAGCAGCAGGCAGTAGCTGTCCGCCTCCCCGGCGTCTCGTGGGATGGGGCAGGTAAAGTGGAGAAGACGCAGGTCAGGGACTGAAAAGAAAAGAGACGGAGACAGACGGTGTTGTGGTGACTTGGTGTCGAAGTGTTGCAGCCTTCCATCCGAAGCTTTTTCAAAAGCTTTATTCAGGGGTGTGGGAGGTCTGGATGTGTCACAGGGTTTGCGCGTGTGCATGCGTTTTCTCTTTACAGAAGCGTGGGCAAGTTTGCTCCATAGGTCTTGCATGTGCGTTTAGTTTGTGTGTGTGTGTGTGTGTGTGTGTGTGTGTGTAGGTGGGTATGTACTGCACCTACGCACACGTACCTGCCTACACATACGCGCTTAAATGAGTGTGTGTTAGGTCTCTGTCGGAGCAGATGTTAGAGACGGCATGTTCATGTCCTTCCAGCAGCAGGAGGCTTGAGGATTTGGCTGCTGCAGGGATCAAAGTCATGATCCACCTGAAGAGGAAAAGCCCCCCCTCCACACACACACACACACACCTCCCCCCCCTTCCTCGCCACAGGGCACTGCAGCATCCTCGGAAATGATATATACAGTACACAAGCTGCCGGTCTTTCTCAATGTATGCGTGTGTGCGTTTGTTTCTGAGCAATCTGCTGCACTTATGATCAACACACACCACTAAGAAGATCCAATTCTCACTCTTTTGCATCTCTTTCCATACGTCTGTGATTGATAAATATTTAAAGCAACACTACTGCAACCAAGATGTATGTAAAAATACGCATATCGTGGTGCAGGAGAAGAGAACACAGTCTTATATTCCCTCACTGAGACAACAAATTGGCAGCCACAAAAAATGTAAAGGAAAAATACAAAATATCTGAATCTGTTGCACTTCTACACACTGAATACTAGTGCATACATTTTTAGTATGTAGGATGGATACAATTGCACATACAGTATTAAGACCGCACATGCTTATATTTGCATACTGTTGGTTTGCACTGCGCAGCATTGGGACACAGATTGTGTCAGTGAGAAAACTGGACTGTGAGATCTGTTGCCTCTCTCTTCTCTTTTGTATTGTTGGTCTTTTGTATTGGTGGTGTAAAGTGTCCAGTTGGGTTGGTAAATATGAGCATGCTGTTTGCAGTTTACTTCCATCACGTTCAAGGATTTCTGGGCTTTGAAATTGAAAAACAGCGTTACCGTACATCTCATTGCCATTTGGTGCAGCTATCGTGAGAAGTTTCCTTGTGCTTTACAAAGGAATTCGACTATTATGCATATCTCTGTGTATCTCGGCATCTTTCTCTCCCTCTGTCACTGTTGCACACACACACGCGCACACACACACACACATAAAAGCGTTGTCTCTTCAGGGGGGTCTAGTTCCTCATAGTCAGCATTCTGTCCATTCTCTCACATGGAGGCTGGCGTGAGTCCATTTCAGGTCCTGTCACTTCCAAATAGTGCTGTTACCTGCACACCACACACTGAACGGGCCACTGCAGAGACTGCAGACAGAAAAAAACTCTATCTCAATTCATCTGACTGTTAAAATAGGCCGTGCTCACTGTTCTGTGGAGGGTGTGTTCACGAACCGAAGAGCTTGGCACAGCTGCCATTTAGAAAACACAATATACTTGTACAATCTGTTGTAAAACCCCTCAGAGGATGTAGGGCCTAATAATTTGTGATAATAAACATTAGTTGACAACCCAGAATGAATAAGTAGTATTATGATATAAACAGCAGTGGAAGAAGTATTGAGACCCTTTACTTAAGTAAAAGTAGCAAATACTTCAAAACTTTACTTTATTTATGCAGAATGGCCTTTTTATATTATATTATTGGTCTATTATTACTGACTATCATTAGTATTATAGATGCATTAACATGTAAGCAGTAATTTAATGCTATAGTGTGGACTAGATGTAGAGATAACTATTTTATATACTGTTGGGTAGGTTATTCTATAACAATGCATCATATTTGATAAAATGACCATACGTTTTGTATGTAAGTAATGAACTAGTAGCTGTAGCTGCCAGCTAGGGCCACCACTATTATTTTCATTATTGATCAGTCTGTGTAATATTTATTCTTGATTCATTTATTTAAAAAAAAGATACAATTTAGTCTACAAAATGTCAGGAAAAAAAAAGGAAAAAAAAGAAAAATGGTCTGAAACCCAAAGATATTTAGTTTACTATCATATAGGACAAAGAAAAGCAGAAAATTATGCCATTTGAAAATCTGGAACCAGAAAAATTATTCAAACGATTAATCAATTATCAGAATAGCTGCCAATTAATTCTCTGTTGATCGACTAATCGATTGATCATCTACTTGGTTCAGCTCCTCTGTCAAATAAATGCAATAGAGTAAAAAGTTCAATATTTTCCTCTGAAATGAGGGCCGCTGCGGCTCAGGAGCAGGTCGTCCATTAATCGCAGAGTTGGTGGTTCGATGTCAAAGTGTCCTTGAGCAAGACGCTGTTGACCCCAGTCGCTCCTGATTGCAGGCGCTGCTGCCATCGGTGTGTGTGACTGGTGACCGAGTATAGACGTGTAGAAATATAACGCAGCATGAAATGGAAATACTGAAGTAGGTCAAGATTGTACTTTAGTTGTCAAAATTACAGTACTTAAAATGTAGACACCTCTTTAGGAAAATACAATATTGCCATTTTTTTTCATGCTGTGTGCATCGTTTATGTTCACAGAACCATATACAGACCTTCCAGTGTGTCTTTTATTCCCCTGCTCTGACAGCAACACTCATTTTAAACCTGTTGCAAAGATTTTCTCTGTGGATGAGTGTCATGATGTACGCAAAACAACCAGCGCCTGCCCTCAAGATGCTTGATCCGTCAGTCTCTCTGACACCCCCCACCCCCCACCACCCCATCCTTTGTGCTGCTTTCTACTAACATGATCAGAGTGTGTGTGTTGGTGTATTTTCACTTGTCTGGGTTTCACACGCGTGCACAGGTCTGCTCGACGGCATCAAGGTTCTTCATGTTTATTTCACTGCGTGTGTGTGTGTGTGTGTCTGACTCATAGGTAACTATTCTAAAAGCAGCCTCCGCTGCCTATATTAATGCAAATGCAGACAGCGGGATGAGTCAAATTTGTCACTTCCTCCTCTAATTCAATTTCAATCTTGTCCCTGGAGGGTTCAGGGCTCAGATTAGCCCGAGTGCTTTAGTCCTCCTGTTATTCCCCTGCTCTCATCAATACACACCCAGCGTGCGTTTAAGTAATCACACTGCTGCAACAGTATGTAGAGGTTTAAGGGTCTAAAACATCCATCTTCCTCTCTCCGCAGTGACGAGTCCCTTCACTCTCACACACTGCAGAAAAGAAGAGATTAAAATCGTCTTCTGAATATGTATTAATAAAAAGCAGCGAGGATGAAAGTTTCAGATCTTCAAGTTTTCATCATTAAGAGTGTCAAATATTTGTCCTTGCTGTCTCCTCACAGTGAATAAATTATCCTGTAGTGCCTTGGGAATTGCTGAATAATAAAGAACTTTTTTATCTCATCTGTTGTGCTAGGCTTGCACATGGTCCGACTTAGAAAGGCGGCAAAGTGAGTGATGTAGCAGTAAAGTGGGGACGCAGGAGGAAGTTGGTGGACATGTGGTGCTCTCTCCATGTTACTGGAAGGTTTTCATGTGGTAGGTGCAGGAAGTGGTGCTGTAGAGGGAAATGAAACTGCTGTAGGATAGCTGGTAGTAATGAGGGTTGGTATGTAGAAGTGGTGGGAAATATAGCCAATGTGAGGCCAATATTGATATTGATATTGGCCGATAGTACTTTCTTTTTAAACATAAACTCATAACATAACAAACAATCTTGTTACAGATTTTTCTTCTTCTGAGCTATCATACTGGGCGGGATATTTTACTGTTGAAAAATTAAGTTGTCAGGGCTTTCTGGTGCAGCTCTAGTGGACAAAATTGATGAAGTATTTTATTATGGTATTAAATATCATGGTATCAATATGATATAGTAGAAACTCATTTGACAAACTATATAGATAAAATAACTCGAAGATAATGTCTGTTTTTGGGTAATCCAATGAATTTGATTTCTGACTAATTAAGGTGTTTCATCACAGTGACGCAACAATGTTGTGAATCCAATATTTTTATATGGCTGTCACACTGGCCGAACACACCCAGATATAGTGGTATTGTCAAAATCTCTGAAAGTGGACAAATTGTCTTATGGTATATATATCTTTATCTTTATATCGTACCCCTACAAATTACTATCAATTGTAGTGTTGGAGCCACATGGCAGAGGTATAACTGAAGTGTCCATAACAGGTTCCCGTTTGACGAGTACACGTTTAACAAGGGAAGAGATAAAAAATGAGATGAAAGCTGAAGGTAATCATCTAAACATGCATCCTAATCCCCTGTAACATGTACCTGTAATGTGAGGGGAATGTTTTCTTGTGAAATATTATTTCTGTCTGTTTGGTCATTCCCACGTATTCCCAGAATACCGAGACTGAACAAAGTGTAAAAGAGTCTCAGGCTGCAGTTTCTCACCAGATGCATAGTAAACAAGACGTCTGGGTCTTAATAGTTCATTTTATGATTTCTGATTTGTTTCTAGGTGGCAACTATGAGAATTATTGTTCAAATAAGGAGATCTTAAGGAGGAGAATTATGACGTGAGCCATGTTTGATTGATTGACAGGTGGCTCAGCCTATCACAGTCAGCCATGATAGCAACCCTTATCAATTCCGCTCGGGCTCCCTCTCCTTTTTTTTCTGAATCTGGATTTTCAGTCTATGATTGAATTAGTTTGATGAATGTGAGTTGGATTGTCTTTCAGTCTTTGACACCCATTTATTTGTGGTAAACCCAGCCTCTTCCCTTGTGAAACAATTTTGCACCAAACTGGAACAGTGCTCTCTGTGGGCAGTCAGTAGCAACCTGTGGGAGGCAGGAGTTGAACTGGTGGAGAGGGTTGTGATGTGGGAGGTAAACTGACTAATGTAGATACAGAAGTTGGTCACGTGGGAGGTAAACTGGTTACAGATAACAGCTCATTTAACCCGCAGGGTCCCACCTGCTGCTCTCCCAGGGGGCCGTGCTCCAGATGGCTAGTGATTGCTTTCACACCGGCCAAAGAAAAAAAGAAGTTAACAGGGCCTGTTTATACTCCTAGTGGGCGTTTGTCTGGTGCTGGTGGTGGGTTCGTGTGTGTGTCTATACTGTATGTGTGAGTGCATGAAAAATTAGTTTGCCAACCCACGAGATTCAGTTTAGCTGTGAATAGGTTTTAATTTCCCAGTGTAGTGAGTGATGATAAAATTAGACCAGTTACCAACCAGGAAAACCAACAGTGTCTGTCACTTCCATGCATTACATCATTGATCTTCAAGATCTTTAGAAGTTGACAGATGTGTGTCATTTAATTTAGAAAATGCTAATGCAGCCATAATGATTCTCAGATTATGTGTGAAGAATTAGATTTTTGTATCAAATTTGGCTGTTTTGTTCTTAAAATTAAGAGTATTGGGTGTCTTACAGAGGTGTTCAGTGCATGTACGAACAAATCTTTAACACTGAATCAACAGACTGAACGTACTACTCACCTGAAGACCTGAATCAGCACAGAACGTATGAACGGTGATGCGTTCCCTTGCAGTATGTATGTACTGAAGTGCATTTGAATGGTGATGTGTCCGCTTAGCTTAGAAAAAAGTGAATGGACTATATAGTCAATCACTACGAATCTCTGATCTGAACAAAGTGATTCATCATTTTCCATCTCTAGTGTCCCAGTGATTAAGATGCAAATCATATAAACATCCCTGGTTCGGTTCTGGCTGGGGAACTTCTCACTCACTCTCTTTCCCCTTGTTTCCTTTCTGTATCTCAACTTTTGCTTTCCAATCAAGGCAAAATGGCCAAAAAAATCAAGAATATATAATTACTAGGAATTACAAAATTACATTGTTGCACATGTGAATGCCTTACTGAGTTTTAGAAATTATGCTGACCACTGTGGTGTGAAGGTTGTGTTGTCTTTGTATTAAAAGCCCCACGAAACTGAAATGCGTTTTTTTTATTGCAGCTTTAAGACTCAACAGAATCCAATTTAATAGCTCTAAAGAATCGCAGACGTAAGGCTTGAAAGCAAAAATTGTCACTATTAGAATTTGCCAAAGTTGAATTATTTTATACCCCTATTGTTTTTATGTAAGAATGAAAATAGTCAAGATCTGGATTCTCTTATATAGGACAAAGTGATAATTTAATAAAATGTGCCCGTGAAGAGCCCAGTTCTGCCTGAATTGTGTTGGTTTTCACTGACTCATTTGCTTAATTCTTTATTTTCCCCAATATTTAACATGCCCCACACACACACACACACACACACAATCTGCTCTGCATCCACCAGTTTGCTGTAATTGACAGCATTTTTTAACCAGTGGCAAAACGTGTTTACATTTCACTCCACTGACATGTTTATGCATGTCCACACAGCAGCTGTTAAGTGTTTTGTCAGCTGGCACCTCAGCTGATTCCTCTGGGATTTTGCCATGTGGCTTATAGATGAGGCACTGCTGTCTGAATGCGATGTATAGCTGCGTCTTGCTTAAATGCTTCCCAGCAGGTTGGAGGTTAAAATGGAGGGAGATGAGCATCCTGACAGCACAGCCCTTCTTTGCTCGTCAGTCAGATCGAACCTATACGGCTGCTCTGCTTTCCCTCTGCACCTCCTGTTCATGCGAGCAGAAAGAGCGAGTCTGGAGGAGTCGTGATGCCCATCTCAATGAGAGGAGGGGGTGGAGGAGTTGGACAAAAGGGGAGGTGGTGTGCAGAGCAGAGGAGAGACGTTGCAAGTTGTAGCATACCGAGAAACCTAGAGGGACAGTTATCAAAATATAAAAAGGAGTAAGAGGGGGAGAAAAGAGCAGTGTGCCTGGAGGAGTAGTGATGCTCATCTTAATGTGGCATGCTAGAAAGATCAGTGTTTGAAGGTTAAAATCATGTTCATGCCAAACCAGTACTGTAAATGTTTAGTAAGATTCATTTTCACAGCTGATAACTAGCATGTTTATATATGTTGTACTATATGGTCACATCTTTGTTAAGTATAGACTTACAGCAAAGTACCCAGTTATAATGCAACCTTGTGATTTCTCAGCACAAATCAGGAGGGGTCGCATTACTTGCTCAGCTACACTGCCTCTGCAAAAACTCTGCGTCAGCTATAAATGTATAGCTAGTGACCTTCAAATAGCAAGTCACACCAGACCCAGTGGTAAGCATGAGCGTTTATTTAAAAAACAAAAAAGTCAGGGCCAGATAGGTCATCCCTTAGATTTGGCATTGGAGTAGAAGTAGTCCTCTGCTCAGTCAGGATCACCTCTCCGCTCGAGACTACAGCCCGCCGACTTGCAGAAACTTTCCTCACTGCAGCTCTTCCTGCAAGAGAAGGATGGAAAGGGCATCCATCGCTTTTGATTTGGCAAGATTTAAATCTGACAGAAGTGTATCCGTTTGTCAAGAAGAAAAAAAAAGAAAAAAAAAAAAGAAATGCCAAATACTCTCTGGTTCAAGCTCCTCCATTGCGAGGATTTGCTTTCTGTTTTTCCACCTTTGGCAATGCACTTTGTACTGATCTAACTTTGTCTCTTGATATCATTTCAGTTGTCTGCAGATAGATTCCTGATCCGATAACCAATCGATACTTTCACCCTTCAAATTTAAAAAATAAGGTACTCACTGTGTGGAACTTGTGAAGGTAATGCAAAGCCGGGGATTATGGTGCAAACAACTTGGCAGCCTGCCATGTTGTAATGAGGCTTATGGCAGGGACACTGAATATCCCAACATTCAACAAACTCTAGATTGTCAGGCATTTTATTTATTATTTTTGGCTTAATATATCAAAAATTGTTAGTTGCAACCATATTTTACAGTTAAGGAGCTACTCACGTTGCCGGTAGCATGGCTGTTCACAAGCGTTTGTGCTGCTGGGATAACACACTGCTGTAGCACAATGGATGAACACCTGAAAGAGAGTTTTGCTAATTGCATGTTTGGTCATGGAAACTGTAATTAAGAGTGTCACTTGAGGGTCTAGTTTGAATAACTGTACCGTGTCTTTCTGAGCAAGAAAGGTGTTTTGATCAACAAACATGAACATTTTAACGATGAAACGTTTGTAGTGCGTTGGGTAATGAAGCCCAGAGGAGTCGTCCACAGGCACCACTGTGGTTAAGTAACGGTTGTCATAGTGGGAACACCTGGAGCCAACAAGATAAACATAAAATTCAAACCAAAAACGCTCAATTTCACAATTCTTTACACAACCAAGTAATTAAATCCATGTTTGTTTTTATTATATACCCGTCAACGAGAAGGTCCCACTGTGGCAGGCTGAGGGGATTGGGGGTGGAAGTGGCCCAGCAGTGCTCCAGATTCAGAATGATGTTGGGATCAGACCTCTCCAGGATGTTCACCTGAACATAGACTGGTTCCCTCAGCACTTTAGTGATTGGGTATTCTTCTGGAGTGTAGAAGGAGCGATACGCTGCCTCTTCTGCAATCACAATAGTGTAGTTTTAGTAGACACCAAAGATGCTGCATCAGCTAGCATCGTCATAGGACTCTTGTGCCACTCACCCTCCACACAACCCTTTGAGTGACACTGTCCATTGCCCAGTTTCAGCTCCACTCTGAGGGTTCCTGCAGCAGCGACCGGCACAGGTGGAGGAACAGCATTCACCTCCATGACGAGAGCCTCCACAGCAGTGCCAGAATACCTACACTGGAACAATAACCTGTTGGGAGAGAGTAGAGGATTTTGCAGCTCAGGGAAAAAAATAAAAAATAAAAAAAGGAGGAAACTAAAAGCAATAAGGGAGATTGATTATACACAAACTCACACAAAATGGCTGTCCCTTGTGATTGATCCTCTGGGTCCAATTCCCAATTCATACGAGGAAGACATGTAGTTCTCGTATACCACGTAACCCTCTTCCTCCTGCAGGTGGAAAAACATTTAGTGTTCACATCAGTCAAACGAGAAAATGTCCATTTGTCATTTATGAAGCAAAAAACAATTCTGTTTTAAGCTTCTCAAATGTGAGATTTTGCCAATTTCTTCACATTATTGTGAATGTAATCTTTGGGTTTTGGACCATTTGTTACCAAAAACTATTTGAAGTAATCTTCGGCTGGAGAAGCTTGTTGAGTATTTCTCAATATGGCATTTTATAGCACAAATAACCATTTAATGGCAGACTTCAGTCATGTTTAAGTTGTCCCACATTAGCTAAAGCAAAGTCTGCACCAACCTTGATTGTAGTACCACACGCAGTCACAGGGAACTGAAAGATGGCAAAAGCAGAGGTGAAGTCAACAGGGGTACAGGAGTGGTCCTTTGTTTCTAGCAGGCTGATTGAATCCACATCTATGTGGGGCACAGTGGTATCTCGAGCCACGACCACCACAAACTGGCCATCCCTGGTACACTGCACAGTCACTGGGTGAGAAGAAAATAGATGGATGAATTTCTCTGTTGTAGTTTTACATTCACCATGTAGCGTTCGTATGAGAGGCACTAGAAACCCCACTGGAGAGTACAGATACCTGCTTTCCCATAGTAGCACTGCCGCCCATCAAAGCAGCAGTTAATGTTTTCACACTGTTCAGCTGTGATATCTCTGGTCCCACACTGGATCTTCTCACCCTCCCCCACCTGGCATTTATCAGAGGGAGCTGCAGGTGGAGGGACCTTCGACTGTTGCTTAGGCAGCTGAAAAGGAAGAGGAGGTTGGTGTTTCTGTAGAGGCAGCGTCCAGTGACGCTGGGCTGTAACATCACAAGCCAAAACAACAACTACCACGACAACACCAAACAGACACTTTAAAAGCTTCATTATGATATTAGTAACTACGCATTGGGCAAAACTGCACCAACAGCATCTATGGCTCAGACGCAGGCTTTATACATGATTGATAATGTGTAGTTTGCTAAGAACTCCGCCTCTCATCGTTAGGAGTCAATTATGTGACAGCCCTGCAGAGTTAATCAGCTGGAAGCTGACAGGTGGAGCTCATTGTCTGCTCATCTCTCTGAAAAGAAGTCATTACGTGACTGTTGAGTCAAAGCTGAGTGGATTTTTTTTTTCTAAAAAAGACTTGAGAGAAGCTGTGAATTGTGTGGAGCTGTGAGCTGCAGGAAGTGAATTTTCTGACACCTGGCCCTGTTTACTCTGAGTTTGAACCTCAGTGTGTTTAGAGAAGCTGACTATCTTTACTGTGACCCGATACTGTATGATTTCTGAAAAAGTGAAAAAAAAAAAACTTGCTGCATCACACTGACATCTCTTTCACTGCCTCCCACTTGCACCATCACCACCAACTCTCTTCTTCTGTCTTTCATATACACAGATGTATGGGCGGTACACCCAGGAGCTGGGTGTGTATGCCAAGGAGGAAGCGGCCCGCCTACGGGATGGAGGAGTGCGGGATGGCGGAGGACTGCGGAGGAACACCAGTGTTCGTAGTCGTGCCGCAGATCTGCTGGAGTATGAGAAAGACCCCTGTGCAAAGTGCCATTGTAAGTGATGATCATGCAACGATCCCTAAATCTTCCTGCAGGTAGTGGAGTGCTCGGATGTGTTGTGAAGGTCAGAGCAAAGCAGAGTTCAATGCTCATAAACAAAGCGGATCTAGTGTGTGTGTGTGCATGCAGCAGACTGTGGCGCTTCAGCAAGTGTGAAAGTTGTGTGAAAACATTGACTTCTTAAAGTACAGCAGAGCGGCTACCTGCCACAAGGGAGCAGGAGAGGATGTGAACACGATTAAATGTGACTGATCTGAGCAATGACCTCCAGCCAACAAGGGCTGTCTCAATGTCAGACGAAGACAGCCCCCTCTGCTGGCTGCCAGTGGCCCACCGTGTACACATCTGTGTGTGGGGAGATGTTTGCTTTGCTGTGTGCGTGTGTGTGTGTATTTTTGTTTGTGTGAGCAGAACTCTGATCTGAACTGTCAGATTATTTTATGTCTAGTCTTCCCAGATGACTGCAGATAAGGGAGTGGCACCAGAAGAGAGCTCCACTTTAGACTGATGTACTCAACAATAAGAAAGTGACAGATTCTGACTGTGTGTGTGTCTGTGTGTGTGTGTGTGTGTGTGTGTGTGTGTGTGTGTGTTTGCATCCTCCAAATGTTCTTATTTTTATTTGTTCTTTATTTAACCTTCATTTATTCAGGTTTCTGAAATCAAAGAGATTTTTTTACACTCACGTCTGGGGATCATAAACAGTAAAAAGGACACTGTGTTTTTGGAAAGATTAATTTCAATGTCATGTTTCAATGCCATAAGCTCCACAAATTAAATTCCCCTCACCTGCATTGTATTGTGGTGGATAGATATCTTAAAACCTAATGAAATAAACCCCAAATTATCTGTCTGGCTAGAGGACGTGTGTGTGTGTGTGTGCGCGTGTGAAAAGTGTAGTGGATTAATCGATAAACAGGAAATTATTTGCCAACTATTATTTGATAATATGTCATTCTTTTTAGAAAAATTGCCAAAGATTCAGTGGTTCTAGCTTATTGAATGTGAGAATTTGCTGGTTTTCTATGATATTAAACTAAATATCTTTTTAGTTAAATCCACATAATTATCATAGAAAAGAGATGCTCTTCATAACTCCAGAACTTGCTTGAGAATCATCACGTTTTTAAGTTTTCTTCAGTATCAAAGTAATCCAGTGATATTTTTCTGTACATCCATTGGTACATTGCAAACAGGAACTGCTAATAGCTAGTTCGGCATCATTTTAATGGTGCCAATTTGCCAAAATGTGAACAAAAATAGGCAAAAAAAAAACAGGGCTCAAGTTTTAGCGCACAGTGTAACTCACTGAATCCATGGCAGCATTATGCTTGTACTACAGACTAAATGAGTAATTGATTAATTGGGACAGTAAGTCCAGTTGATAATGAAAATAATTGTTAGTTGCGCCTCCAGATTTGGTTGAACTGACCCTTTAGATACAAAAATCGATACATAAAGTCATAAAAGATATGAGATAATGTCAGTAAAAAGGAGAGGAAGGCAGAGTGTTTCTCTTCACATGTGCTTGCACAAGTGAGCCAGTGTGGCTTTTTTCCAGGATCCATCTCTGCCTCTTTGCCCTTGTGACTAGTGATCTGATTAAAGCTCGATAGATTGCACAATAGGTGAAAGCTACACTACATCAGCCTGGCCTCGCTCGCTCGCTGTAATGGAAGCCATTTAAAACAATCACTCTCAGATCAGGAGCCACCCAGAGTGATTTGTGTGCTCGCTGTCTGTGCGCCTCGTGTGTTCGTAGCTCAAGAAGTGTTTGTATTTTTAGCCTTGTCTTTAGATAGACGCTGAGGCTGGACGTGTTCTGCTGTTGTCTTGTTAAGTAATGTGTAAGGAGAGAGGCTTCAGATTTGGTGGAAGTGGGAGTTTTAGTGTTTTCCTCTCATGTATCTGTGTGGGAACATCATCTCTGTGGGTGATGGACTACGAGTGTGTGCCTCGGTTCAGATCAGTAACTGGAGCCGCAGCTTTTGAACAACTCGGCAGCCTACACATGCAGCCAAAGGCTCTGCTGCCGGTCGTGATGGAGAGCTAAAAACATGTACTGCCTCACTGTGTTTATTTTGACTCATAGAGTGAATCTTTCTGCGATTTTATAGCAGATCTCTGTCTACCAGTTACTCCAAGGATCAGCATTAATGTATTATGTCACATGTTATATTTAGCTTTGAATATACTGCTTATAGGGGAAAAATCTTATTCCTGATCACAGCTAGTTAGCTTCAGGTGATGCAATGCAGGACTAGCAGAGGTGGAGAAAATGTCTGGCGCTGGGTGTGATTTTTTTATTTTTTATTATGGGATCAGGAGAAGACATCTGTGAACGCCACTGAGCCTGCGGATGTGAGTGCGAGCCAAGATGCACACGGAAGTATGTGGCTTTGCAGGTGCCAGACGAGATGATATGTGTGTGTGTGTGTGTGTGTGTGTGTGTGTGTGTGTGTTTATGTGTGTGAGAGAGAGAGAGAGAGAGGAATAAAGAAAGAGAAGCTGTGGGAATGTGAATATTCCCCCGCTTCTTCCACATGAGCATGTCCACTGAACTGAAATAAAAATTATAGATCCAGTGAAGAACATGGCAGTCTAATCTGCACAGATAGATTTATCTTTAAGTATTTCTCTGTGACATGTTCCTTTTTTTTTAACTTGGTGTTTGTCCACTGTGCGACGGGTTTGCCTGCACATGGATGTGTTTGTGTGTGTTCTTCATGTGCATGTGTACGTTCTCTGTTGGGCAACTTGCCATCCAGCAGGTGGCCTGGCTGCCGGGCAGCTTGCCCCGTCATGCACACAGTTGTGCCCCGCCTCCCTCAGGAGACTCAGCATCCCCCCGTGACCTCAATCCTGCACCAGGAAGACTGCTGCAATGTCTGTCCTTTTTAAATGTATTATATCGTTTATTATATCATATACAGTAGCAAGGTCATTCAAACAACAAGAAATATTTGTGAAGACAATCATGAAGGGGGAGTATGGCTTTTTTCCTATAACTAAAAGCATATTGTTCAAGCAGCATGGTCACAAATTTGACAAATTGTAGAAAAAGAAAAGTGTCATTATGAGAGTTAAAACAAGTAAAGGAAAACGAAAAATATCATCAGTAGTCAGATAGCAGCATTTCTTGAAGATATAAGCAAAGAAAAGGAGGATAACAAAGTATCTGTGAGATTTCTTTTAAATAAATCCCTTTGATTTTAGAAATCGTTTGGAGCCATTCTTTCATTTTTAAAGCTTTTTGAAACTTTCCAGATAGAAGAGTTCAATTCAGCCTTAAAGGATAAGTCTGGCGATATTCTATATTTTATTGTCAACTGTGGAAAAACCAAAGCCAACGATGTGTTAATCCCACTCAATACACAATATTTTCTGACTTCCCTACCCTGTCTGTGGCACTCAGCCCCAAGCCTGTTGGTTCCTACTCAAGATGTAAACCCTTAAAACATGGTCACAAATATATAATTTCATTTTTAAAAAGGCTCAGTAATTTCCTAAAACATCGCTTTTGATGGGGACTATTTTCAGCAGCGAATTAAAATATTTATTTCAGGTGTATGTGGGATTCACTCGACATGTACTTCAGTGCATGGTCATTGTATCAAAGGAAAATGTCACTACAGTTGCAACGAGTAGTTGATTAATCAATTAGGTGATTGACAGGAAAAATTTATCAGCAGATTAATTATTATCATTTTTCAAGCAAGAATGCCAAACATTTGACTGTTTCAGCTTCTCAAAAGGGAGATTCTGCTGCTTTTCCATGTTTTACATGATAGAAAATTCAATATCTTTGGGTCTTGGACTTCTGGTGGGACAAAAAAAAAGAAAAGGCATTTGATGGCATCGCCTTGAGCTCTAGAAAATAGTGACAGGATTTTATTTACTGTTTTCTGATGTTTTATAGACCAAACGATCGAGAAATAAGTGGCAGATAACTGATGATGAAAATAATTATTTGCAGCCCTACCTGTCACAGAGTGCAGCGGTGTGGGTCATCGATGTGTTTTTAATAGTTTTTGTACATTAATGTAATGTAATGGAGGTCTGTGACACAGAGGAACAAGCTCTATCTGGCTTTGGCTAACTCATTGTTGGTTTTAGTCTTTTCATGGAGGACAACAACAAAAAAAATCTATATCACCAGTCTGTCCTTTAAGCAGCCCCGTCTGTCTTCCTGTCTCTCTCTCTGTCTAGTTTTCTCCTTCTCGTCCCCTTCTTTTACTGTCATCCACATATCTGTTGCTCTCTTGGTTTCTCCTAAAATTTGACAGTTTTTATCCGTGGCGACCGTCACTATATGAGTGTATGTGACGTCTGAAACGTTTTTTTTTTTTTGTTTTTTTTTAAATCAAATATGGATCTGGTAAATGTGTTAGTAGCACATTTTTAGCTTCTCGAGGGACGGGCACATCTATGAATGCTCTGGATGCTGAAGTGAATTCCAGGCTTTTTGGCAATGTCCGCAGACAAGAGAGAAGAAATGAGTCCAGTGATGCTTCTTTTAGATGACCTAGCTCAGAGTTATAGATTGTAATGTAATGATAGAATTTATAACCATGACCTAACTTTGTTTTGTCTCCGTCTTCTCAGATGAAGATAAAGCGATGCTCTCACTCTCAACATATTCACCACATAATAACCTCCTTTAGTTTATTCTTTCACTGCTCACTGGTGGCTGTTAAATGGATAATATCTCTCTGTCCACTCTACTCATTGTGTTTATAATTCCCCGTTCTTCTTTAGTTTTGCATGTGAAACTGGATGCTTTATTCACACAACAATTGTTTGTTTGTCAGAGGATTCATGTCCTGGCATGACAAACCTGACTTGTCCACGCTTTTATTTCCAGGAAACTTCAGCTAATTCATAATTATGTCCAATATTTTAGGAGCAAAATACATTTCTTTACATAAAACCTCTTGGGCCTCGTAGGTAATCTGGCAGCGGTCTGCTAACCAACGAGTCCAAACTAAACATGGAGAAGCAACACAACTAAACTAAATTAAAACAAACTTCCTTGTCCTTATTGACTACCTTTAAATCCAGGTTGAAAACCTCTATGTCCTTCACTGCCTTTGACTGAACCTTAAAGATCCTCTCCTGGCATGTTATAATACATAAAATACTCTTCTTTGAACAATAATTTGTGTCAGATGTGGTTTTTCCACAAAAAAATATCTATTAGCTCGTTAAAAGATTTTAAAATTACTTCGACTCATTGAAAAAGTCCAGAATCTATGAATATGCAAAATGTTTTTATTTCAAAATATAAAATGCTGCACACAAGATGTCTCCTACTTTGCTGAAAAATCCACTCTCGGTGTCTGTGCGCTGGAGGCTTCGTGTTTCCACATCACACTTGTGTGTGACAAGTTGCATACTGGACCACGATTGGCTCCACAGTTGCTGTAACGTCACAAAATCCTGCTCGTATATATATAAAATAAATTCAGATTCAAGGTGAGCGCACAGACACTTTCTCCCTCCAGCAGATGACTGTGAAAACAGCCTTCTAGTGTCAAACTCTGCACAGACTTCATTATGAACACAGTGAAGCCCAACGAGTGAAGTAATGATTAAAAAAACAGTGGAGTGGCCTTTAAAGCTCTCTTTATTTTCCACAAAAGTGATATACATCATGATAAATAATGTCTCTTTTTGGCTGATCCAGTTAACTAAATACCTGACAACTGTACATTGATGAATTCCCATTCATCAGTCCTGCTCATTGAATTGTAACACTGCCTACTGTGCACTGGCCTAATTTAACTGGAGATATTAAATAGAGAGCTATCATGGAAAATATATATCAAATATATATCTGACGGTAAATATTGTAACACTGCCTAACCCTTATATCTTAACCTATTTGAAACCTTTTGAATTTCTTATAAATTGGTTTGTATCCTTTTAATTTGTGTTTCAATATTATATTTATGTTTTTAATATATGTAATAGATGTATTTTCTGTTTAATGTTTTTAATGCATTGTTACAGTATGTAAAGCACTTGGCTTCGCCGGCCTAAACCCTTTCATTCATTCCCTTCTCTCTCTCTACATATTCACTTCTTTCTTTTCCTTCCTCTCTGGTTCTTTTCAGTCTCACACCGACAAATATCTCTCTTCACACCTTGAAGATTCATTTCAGAGATTTTACTGTTTTGCGGTCCTCTGTCTCTTTCTGTCTGCGTGCCCTCAGTGTGTGCGTCTCGCTGCCAGAAGTTCCTGATCTCGCGGGTGGGGGAGGACTGGATCTTCCTCATTCTGCTGGGGCTGCTCATGGCTCTGGTCAGCTGGGTCATGGACTACGCCATCGCCTTCTGCCAAGAAGGTAGGAAAGAGACAGAGGGCCAGAAAGAGAGAGGAAGAGAGGAAAGCGTTACAAAGACAGATGGACAGTGAATAACGGACCGTTTTCACAGAAAAGTTGTAAAAAGAATGAATCTACGAGGAGCCGTGCTTTATAATGAACAGCTAAGAGGCATTGTCAGCTACGGTTTGATGGTAGATGGTGAAATATTAATACAAATTGACTGGCATTCTGCCACTGAGTTATATTGATCTTGAACACGGCTTACAAAGTAGCTTTCATTAATATTTAAAGGATCAATAAATATGATTTGTACTCCCATAAAGCATCAAATTCACCACTTGAATTATTCACCAGATGCTGATTGCTGGTTTTCAAAACTAATTATATAATAATAATATATATAATATAATTACATAAGTAATTATATGTAACTTAAAAAGCAAATTTTGAGTGCAAAAAAATAAAATCCTCTGAAATGATTAAAACAGTTCATTCCTGTACAGATAACCTTTTGACGTTTTCTTTTAAATCAATATGTTAGTTCCTCTTTCTCCCGTCAATAAAATATCTGCAAATAATAAAAATAAGAATAATAAGAATAAGTACCTGTAAGATTTAATGTTCACCCATGAATATATCTGAATAGTTCTTCACTGTGTGTGTTGTGTTTTTACAGCTATAGTTAATAGTTACGTTTTCAAATTAAGTTTTAAATACAAAAACACATGTTAAGTTTATAAAAAAACAACCCATTGCTACAGATTGGTTCATTTAAATAATAATGTTTGAAGCCCAAAGATGCAAAATGATCCAATGTTTCATATAAAAGCAGAGATTAGAGAAAAATAACACAAATGTATGTAGCAGAACTTGTATTTTCTTCTTTCCTACGCCATTAATCATCTGACGACCCCTCAGATTTTCTTGTGATGTCAGGGTCCATTTTTCTGTGTAAAGAGTAGAGTACTTTTACTTTTGATATTATAAGTATATCTTTTTGATAATACTTCTGTACTTTTGTAGTAAGTAGGTTTTTGAATACAGCACTTTTACTTGTAATGGGGTCATTTCACATTGTTGTATTGGTACTTTTACTTAACCAAAAGGTCTGAGTACTTCTTCCTCCACAGCTCCGACCAATGCAAGGGTGGTGTTTTCTAATTTATCCACTATGGAGAGTGATGAAAAATGCCGGCATAAAGTAACAGACACCAGAAAGATGCCGTTGTGGATGTAGATATTTCCCTTAGATCCAAGAAACGCTTCCTCTATTGTGTTTTATGAAATGGTACATTTGATAGTAAGAGAGCTAAATGATGAATGAGGAGGAGGAGGAGGCCACTGAGCTGCTAAAAGGTGAAGGAAAATGCATGAATAAGGCAGAGATGGAAAAAGAATAAAGTACATAAAAACAATAAAAACATGGAGAGAAGGTCAAATGGAGGTAATGAAGAGGAGAGGAATCAGGTGAATCTGTTCACAACAGATAAATCTTGATAGATGGTCGTTCAATGGTTGAGTTCTCTGCTGCATTATACTGAGAGGAAGTTACTGGTGTGTGTGTGTGTGTGTGTGTGTGTGTGTGTGCAGCACAGAAGTGGATGTATGGTGGACTGGACAGCAACATGCTTCTGCAGTACATTGCCTGGGTCACCTACCCTGTAGTGCTCATCACTTTCTCAGCAGGATTCACGCAGATACTGGCTCCTCAGGCTGTGGGTAAGACACACACACACACACACACACACACACACAGTTATGCAATCTATGCAGAAACATATGTATTCATGTCTCTAATTCATGGTCACATTTCTGTGTTTGAATAATGTAATTGGCTCTATAATGCCCCATAAGGCCTCCAAGGACATCTCTTAGTGGTCACGTCTGGAGGAAATCTATAAAATATACCTCTGATGCGATCTGCATACAGAAAATTATATGAATATCAATAAGCCTTCCCCCCTCACCCATCCCCCTTGCTCTTCATTTATCCTCCTCATCCCTCTCTCTGTAATTGCTTTCTTTCAACTCATCTTTTCCCTCCACTCCATCATCCCACCTGGCGTCTCGTTCTTTTCATCCCCCAGGTTCAGGTATTCCTGAGATGAAGACGATACTGAGGGGGGTGGTCCTGAAGGAGTACCTGACTTTTAAGACGTTTGTGGCCAAAGTCATTGGTCTGACCTGTGCTTTGGGCAGTGGGATGCCTCTGGGGAAGGAGGTAGAGGGTTTATTTTTCCTTCACCTCGTCCCATCACAGTTTTCTTGGCTGTACAAATTGCACATGACGGATTGCTTGACAGTTTTTGAAGTTTCCTGTTGGGAGCACATAATAAATATTCTTGCATCTTCTAGTCTCATTAAAGTCATGGCTGGGAAAATAAAAAAGTGATTTACTGCTAATAACACTTGCATTTCCCATTCGGGGGGTAATCAGGTTGTTTGAATCTGAATCTGAGCAGGGTTTAATCGCGCAAGGTTTCTGAGTAATGCCTCTGAACATGAGTGCAGCATGCTCTGCTCAAGTGCTGAAAAGTGTTTTCAGTCAAATCCTGTCCACTAACATCCTAATCTCTCTCTCTCAGGGACCCTTCGTTCATGTTGCCAGTCTGTGCGCCGCTCTCCTGAGCAAATTCATGGCTGCTCTTTTTGGAGGGATTTTCATGGTGAGAATGGTAACTATATTAAAAAAAAAAAAGGAAAACAGATTTCCAGACACACTGATGCACAAATTATGTCTCTAACTGGAACATTCACCATCAACCAAATGTACTCTCTTGGAGATCAAATCATTAATGTTTCTTAATTAACATATCCTTATTTTGTGCTTGTGTAATGATGGTGAAATGAGGTGAAATGTTGTTGTATGTTTGTCAGATTAACAACAAAATGTCTTCTACCTTAAGACACTTCATTTTAAATTTAGGAGGTGCAACAAATTCACAACTCCCAACATCACATTACAGATTGCAGCTTTAAAGGAATAGTTCCCTATTTTAGATGAGAAGATTGATGTCACTTTCATGTCTGTGCGTTAAAGGATCAATCCGCTCAAGGTTACAGTACCTGTTCCTAACTTTTTCCGAATGATTAAGGGTGAACTGCGCTGAGGGTCGCTGACATTTTTTAAATATTTTTTAAGACATTTTGGGTCCATTTGACAGTGTGAAAGTATAAAGTGACAGGAAACACAGACACACAGAGCAAGAGAGAGAGAGACAGAGGGCGTAATGACATGTGACAAAGGTTTACGGCTGGAATCGAACAGGGATCATCGCAGTTACATGGTGTGCACTCGATCACCAGGACGCCTAAATGCATCTTGTTCTTTTTTTAACTTTTATTCATCGGGGGAAGTTTCATTATGACGCAGTACAAACACGAGGCAGCTGTTGTTGAGAGTTAGGGGCCACCTTCGGGGGGACCATCCCTTCACAAGCCCACTTTAACCTTTGAGCCACCGCTGCTCCATTTATGCTCTATAGACGATGGCTTCTAGAAAGACATTCTTTCCGTTGACCTGGAGGAACTTAAATCACGACGTTTACCACTGATGATTTATGTCATTGAAAACATTTTTGCAGTCGAAATGAATTGTGGTCGCACTGGAGATGCTGTATCTCAACATGACAACTCTTTGTGTTATCATGAGAATAATTTAACGCTGAACAACAAAAAGTGAAGTGACAGCTTATTTTTTTAACTGATTTAAAGTGTTGCAGGGTTGATTTTTCCTTTAACTCTTACATTTATCATAAACCTGAGGCTGAGGATGGGCAACATTTACCCACATGGGAGGATTTTCTTGATCTTTGTGTCTTTTCCTTTGGTCCTCGTAGGTGTGAAGCTGCAGGAAAAACACACAATCACAGTTGTTCTTTTAAAAAAGTCTTTGATGTTTCTTTGACTTTCTGCCGTCCCCCCCAGGAGTCACTCTCACCTCCACTCATGTGAGACCACACCCTGGGCTTCTGTCTATTTCTGCACTGGACAGTGTGCTGTGCTTCTCCTCCATGTACCAACAGCACCAGCTTCGCCATCAGTACGGAGGAAGATAGACTGCAGTGATGTGGAGGAAGAAAAACTCATGTCAGCACAGTTAGAAAGACTGAAATAGTCCAGGGGTCGACTGTGCAGCCGTTAAACAAAATGTTAATTCAGTTCACTGTGGATTCAAGACTGTTTCCTGAAGCTCATTCTCTGCTTGTTTGATTTTTGTGTGGTTTGGATAATAAGTTGGATGTCTTCCAGGAGCAGAAATAGAAGGTAACCTCTACACTCGCACAGATCGCACTCACACATATTTCTGTCTTTTTTTTTTCACTTCTTTCACTGCTAAAGGAAGAGCCCTTTGAGGGAAGCAAGGTATGAATGCACGAGTCAGATAGTTTCTTTACTGCCAATTCCATCAGCATTAATAATCCATGCCGTCCATTTCAGAAGCTGAGATTGATTGATGCCTTTCCATTTGTCTGCGCTGTTTGTTTGATTCTGTCCAGTGAACCGTCGCAGCGAGGCATCGATCTGTGCTGCCTTTGCTTCTATACAAACATCTCATTCCATGATTTCTACACTCAATCCTGGGTTTTTTTCAATTATGGCCTCCCACATCCCAACCGCTCATATATATAATCTCTTCGAATGTGAAAAGATCCAGCAGCAGCTTTACAGTAAAACTGTTGCATTTGTAAACAGTTGGTGACTTTGGTTTTTCATGAGAAATGCATTTGTTGTGTATTGTGTGTGTTTGTGGCATTTGCACATACACGTACACCTGTTGGGGTTTGTGTGTGTGTGTGTGTGTGTGTGTATCTGATTCTTGTCGGACAGAACGAGTTGAGGAACACAGAAATGCTGTCAGCTGCCTGTGCAGTGGGTGTGGGCTGCTGCTTCGCCGCCCCTATTGGAGGTAAGACAACATGGCTGCAGCCTCTGATTGCATCGTATCTAATTATGGTGGGTAATTATGGGAGCTAATTAGATGAGGAGCTAGCAGGAGAGCTGGTGCCGATCTTTGGTCAGTCCATCCATTCAACCCTTTGATTCAGAGCAACAGACTGTGTTTAAGCAACTGTTGGCCAGATAACGTGACCTTTCCTCTAGCGCCATTGTCAGGTCAAAAAGATGTCACTTGATTAACACTTTAATCTTTAAAGCAGCGATCAGTATTTTTAACATAACAGTGCATCAAATGACAATGTGAAAACAATGTGACAATGTGAAAGAGGTCGCTCGCAGTGATGAACTTATCATCTGAATCAGCTTTATGGAGCTTTATAGCAAGTTTCAGTTTCATTGTTTAGCTTTGTGGTCTGCAACTTTTCTGTTTTGGTTCAATCTCACCACTCTCATACCGTCGTATTTTTTTTTGGCCTGAGCAGGCAGCTGTTTTCAGTGAAAAACCTCTATAAACCCATTGTACACTACCTGCTCAACACCAAACAGCAGACAGACACAGTTAGCGACTAGCTGGTGAACATAGTGGAGCATTTAGCAGCTAAAGATCCAGAAATTTCCCTCAGGAGTTGGTGGAGACCAACAACAGAGCTAAAAGAGAGTGAATATTGGACTTATATTCATCAGATGGACAGAAACACGACTTGAATACATGCTGTAAGCAGTAATGAATCTTAATGATTTTAGTGACCCAGTTTCATTGTGTAGAAATGCCAAAATCTAATAGAAAGGTTGCCATGAAATCCACTGAGTACATTCATGCTCCCCGCAGGATGAACCTTTTGAAACTTTTTGAGCTTTCCTTTAACAGCAACATGAGGTCATGTTGTGTATTTTGTGCAGGTATCTCAATATCTAATTAGAAGATTGACGTGGAATTTTCTGAGCACATTAACGCTGTCCATGGGATAAACAGTTTTGATTTTAATGACACACTGGCCAAAGAGTAACAAAGATAAAAACATTTCAGGTTTCAGGGGCCGTGAGCAAGGTTTTAGACTGTAAGTCTATTCTTGCATGTGAGGTGAAAATGTTTTGTTAGCTCATTGTAAGGCGTGCTACATGTTAAAGATGAGGGCGCAGTAATGTGGAAGCCTCGAGAACTACGTGTTGAAGCTTTTTTTCAAGGAGAAACTGTCAGTGTTGCCCAATCATAGGTGTAATGATACTCTCTTGAATGAAGTCTCTGAGCGGGAATGTCTCATAAGCGTGTTTGTTTGCGTGGTGCAGGGGTGCTGTTCAGTATTGAGGTCACTTCAACGTTTTTTGCGGTGAGGAACTACTGGAGGGGCTTCTTTGCGGCCACCTTCAGTGCCTTCATATTCAGGGTGCTGGCTGTGTGGAACCAGGAGGAAGGTAAAAGTCCTTTTTAATAACAGTTTTCTGCGTTTATCTCTGTGTGTTTGTGTCTTTTTACCCGTGCTATGATGAGTTTTTTATGTTTGGATTGACAATATTTAAGATCTCTCATAACATCTGATCTGACAAAACTTAGGAATATTATATTATAGTTTTATTTATATTGATTCTGTATTTTTAAGCCGGTATTTCATTACAGTACAATATAATCATTTATTTTGTGCTTAGTGTCCAGTCCCTTTTCCAAAGGTCAGTGTAATTAATATATGTGATATATTGCTATGCAGTCTTCACAGAGTGAGAACAATCCTCTTTTTTTTCTCAGAGACCATCACTGCTCTCTTCAAGACTCGTTTCCGTCTGGACTTCCCGTTTGACCTTCAGGAGCTGCCAGCGTTCGCCATCCTCGGGTGAGTGTGTTTCTCAGGACTGACGCCACATTAAACTGATCCCAGAGCAGTTTGGCGCCTGAGTTACTGAAGAGATCTGAGCCTCTCTCTCTCTCTCTCTGTAGTCTCCTCCTAGTCACATTCGAGTCTGAAGGTTGATTTGTATTCGATGAACGGGGCATGAAATTAACTTTTTACTCTGCTGATTACAAGTGGAGGCCGTGTCCAGATCATCACATGCCAAATTTAATTTGTTTGATGTCAAAATGTTTTAATAGAGAAAAACAATAAATTAACATCGGTTGGCTTCCTGTCAGAGAGCCTCATAAAAAGTGACTGACTTAACCAGGCTTCAGTAAAACTGTACGTGTATTTCAGTGTAGCTGGTTTAGTTTTGTCCTGGGATGCTCTTCTGTTTCACCTTCAACAGACCAAACACGTGTGTCTTTGTCTGTTTGTAGGATTGCCTGTGGTTTCGGTGGTGCTCTGTTTGTCTACCTGAACCGGCTGATTGTAGAGTGCATGAGGAAACAGAAGACTATTAACAAGTTCTTGCTGAGGAAGTGAGTATCTGATCGCTGATGTCACACTGAACCTTTACACTTTTGTGGATCAACATTTTAGGAAATATGCACTCATTTGCTTTCTTGCAGTTAGACTTTCACTAGTTAGATGAGAGGATCGATACCACTCTCATGTCTGTCTGTCGGTAAGAGTGAAGCTACTGCCCAGAGTTAGCTTAGCTTAGCATAAACACTGGAAACAGGGGGAAACAACTAGCCTAGCTCTGTCCAAAGGTAGCAAAATCAGCTTGCCAGCACCTCTAATACTCACTAATTAACACGTTATATCTTGTGTGTTTAATCTGTAGAAAAAGTGAAATGTAAAAACAAATTGTGCTTAATGGGGGTGGAGGTTATGATGAAAATAAGTCACTGCGAGCCAAGAAATTCCCTCACATAGCCCCCGTAAAACCACAACTTGTCACTGTTACATTTTGTACTCATAAACCAAACAAGACAAAACGTGTTAATTAGTGAGGTTTAGAGGTGCTGGTAAGTGGATTTTGTTACTTTTGGACTGAGCCAGGCTAGTTGTTTCCCCCTGTTTCCTGTCTTTGTGCTAAGCTAAGCTAACTGTCTTGCGGCCGTAGCTTCATATTTAACGTACAAATATAAGAGTGGCATCGATCTTCTCATCTAACTCTCCTCAAGAAAGCGAATAAGTATATTTCCCAAAATGTTGAATTACTCCTTTAAAATCCCAATAAATATTCAAGATGCATCTATATAAGCCACAATGTAACCAGTTAAACTGTAACTAAACCCAAAAAGGACAAAAATCCTGCTCATGTGCCCCTAAACTTGTGTTTAAAATTGGCTTCCTGCCTTATGTCACAATGTTAATGTAGTATTGGGGAACTTAGGTGAAGTCCTTGTATGAATTGGGTCAGTTTCACACATCACAGGGAGCTATTTATAGTTCTTCCAGCCTCACCACCCAGAAATCAAGTATGCACATACAGTGTGACAAGCACACCCATTAATGACCCCACAGTCCCTCTCTTCCTGTCAGGCGTCTGGTGTATCCCGCACTCGTCACCCTGCTGATCTCCACACTCACGTTCCCTCCGGGCTTCGGGCAGTTCATGGCTGGACAGGTGAGAAAATCCTTTCACACTCTTATGACAGTATGAAAGCATGCCTTGACTGTTGGTAGATGAGTGATGGTAATTTTAAATGAAGTGAGAGTTGGTGTCAGGTTGTGGGTCATTTTGTGCTCCTCTTTGATTTGATGGCATAAGCTGTTCAGTGGCTGTCATGTTTCCCGATGTTCTCTGCAGAGTCACAGCTAAAAGAGCATGTGTGTAGATCCTGGAGCTTAAAATATGTTGCCAAAATTAAAAACAAACCAACAGAAAGCTGATGTTAATTGTCATATTTGTTAGTATTATTTTATATTTAGGCCTTTCTACCCGTGCTTCTCAATTCATGAATTGCTAAATACAAAAGTTGCAGTATCTGTGCAAAAATAAAACTAAGAAGTAAGCCTCCGGTTCAGATGAAGTGGATGCAGACACATTGTGCTGCCATTGGAAAATTTTAACAATTGATAGTTTGAGCTTTTTTAGGCAGAGGTGCAGAGCACACAGTTTTCGTGCTAGTGTTTCGTGCCTGTGTGCCTGCCGCACTGCAAAATCGCCCTGCATAACAAGCCGTTAAGTTTCATTTTGAGCCTTTCAGACTCTCAAAACAAGAAAGAAAAGAAAAAAAATCTGCTCGTGGGTCCCTGTGCTGTTGTCCTTGTTGTCAGACAGTGACGCTCATTTATGGAGAAAATCTGACACAAAACAGAATGAGATATAAGACAGGTCGCTGCACTGGCATCAAAAACGTTAAACTTGGTTCTGGAAATGATTTGAAATGAGTGCAGCTGTATTGTAAAGCAGGTGAAATGACCCTGATATAAGATTTTCTTTCACTTGCTTTAGAAAGTCAAGAATTTAAAAGTCAATAAAACCCCAAATGGAGTATCTTTGCAGTGCACAGATTACAATAAAGATTAAACTCCAATCAATATACTTTATTTCACCAGGATAATCCACTCAGTGTCATAATGCTATCATTAAGGGAGTCCTGGGAACATTTATTGAACAGGAACAGACATTCAGGTAACTTTTTTTCTTGTGTCGTCCTGTCAGCTGACGCAGCACGAGTCTCTGGTCGCGCTGTTTGACAACCGCACATGGTGCCGTCAGGGCGTGGCGGAGGAGTTCGACTACATCAGCCACCACCACGCCTGGAAACACCCCCAGGTCAACGTCTTCATCACACTCATCCTCTTCATCATCATGAAGGTAGGCCTTCAACATATGTCCAGAAAATGTGTAGGACTGGATGACATTTTATGACTCGTCACACGCACTTGTTGTCTCTCGGTTTCAGTTCTGGATGTCCGCTGTGGCCACCACCATGCCTGTTCCATGCGGGGCCTTCATGCCAGTTTTTCTCATCGGTGAATAAAATCTACTGTGTTTTCTAGTAGTTTTTTCTTGCCGTGGTAAGAACCCCTTAAAATAATGTCTCTCTGTATCTGTGTGTGACGGACAGGTGCAGCATTTGGCAGACTTGTTGGAGAGATCATGGCAACCATGTTCCCTGATGGCATACACGCTGACGGCAGCGTGTATCCCATAGTTCCTGGCGGTTATGCTGTCGTCGGTGAGTTGCTCTAAATCAGTTTATTCTTTTACACACTGTACTTTAATTCACCATTTTGTATCTAATTTGCCTTGATAACTAATTTTCAGGCCACTTTTCACTTTTCCTTTCTTCTGTGTGATTGAAATCGACGCCGCTGCAAAGCTGTGGCCATTTTTATCACTTCATACCAGCTTATAGAACGTGACTGATGAAAATTGATTCCACTTAAGCTGAACACTACATTTTGGACCGAAAAAGAAAATCGTTGAATACCAAATTGCCACGGTCGTGACTCACTGGTTAGTGTGACAGGATGGCATTAAATGTTATGAATTAGAATGACATCCTCCAGAAAATCTTGCCACGCATTAAACTCTTCTCTGATTAATAACACACAGATAGTTTGCACATTTAACATCGCATACTGAACAGTTTTTAATTCCCGTTAAAAACATGCCTGATCACACACTGAATCCTCCTCTAGTAACTGTATGTGAATGGCTTTAAAGAGACTAGACAGAAAAAAAAAAAAGATTTTTCTTTAATTCACTTCCCTCCTACACAGGTGCTGCAGCGTTGTCTGGAGCAGTCACCCACACTGTATCCACAGCGGTCATAGTGTTTGAGCTGACTGGTCAGATCTCCCACATCCTGCCCGTGATGATCGCTGTGATCCTGGCCAACGCCGTGGCCCAGTCGCTCCAACCATCGCTGTATGACTCCATCATCCGCATCAAGAAACTTCCTTATCTGCCTGAACTGGGCATGGGCCATCACGAGTGAGTCTTTGTGTGCAGCGCTCGCATTACCCACCTGTTTATTTTTAATGAATGCTCTTTATTTGTTTATTTTAATCCTTTTTTTTTAAGTGATGCTGTACCCTCATTTAATCTCCTTTCTCCCTCTGTTGCCTTTCATTTCCTTCCCTCTCTTGTTTCCTCATCTCCCTGCTCCTCTTTCTCATCGCTTGACCTCTTTCTTCGTCCTCCCCTCTTCCATGTTTCAGGAAGTATAATATCCGTGTGGAGGACATCATGGTCAGGGATGTACGCTTCATCACTCTTAACTCTTCCTATCGGGACCTGCAGGAGATGCTGCTCACTGGTCAGCTCAAAACGCTGGCCCTGGTTGAATCCAGAGGTGAGTAAGAAAATCCATTTTAACAAGTCTCAACTTGATACGATTGCAGCAATCTTGTAAACTTTCAGGACTAGGACTGGTATTGTTCAAAATGTTCCAATGCTAGTTCTGATATAATTCCTGCGTTTCAGTACAGAAACCAAAATAAAACTTTATTGATACCTTACATTCAGGAATATAAACATGTTTTTCTACAAATTTCTTTTAAAAAAAAAAAGCCAAAATTACCAAGTTAAATGTTGTCAAAACACAAGCAGTCTAAATACAATAGTCTAATTAGCTGAATTAGGATTTAGAAAGTGAACCGAAACTGTCTGTTCCAAGAATAAGTCAAATATTTGGTACTTGACAGTTTCGATACCCAGCCCAATTCATGACAAAGGGTTGAAATGACTTCACCCCTTTTGATAGGATTATTTAAAAAATATTGTAAGGAAAATTATCATTTTAAACCTACAGTACGCTCAGTTGCCAGTTCACTGTGTACACCTACAGTAGTGGAAACTAATGTAGTCTAATACAACAATCCTGCATTAAACCTTCATGAAGGTTGTTTCTATTATTCCACCCCATTTATATCAATGAGGGTAGACTGAATATTAGAAACACATTTTACTATAACTCAATACAATTCAACAGAACCACAAACTACATCCTCCAAAATTATCATAAAGTTAAATCAACAGGATTTATTGAAGGACAGTTGTATTAGAGTGCATTAGTTTTAGCTAGGTGTACCTAATAAACTGGCAGTTGTGTTTATGCAAGTCTGAATGGCTTACTGAAACTGTCACAACCCCTTCATAACAGTTATTTTATGTTCCACTTTTACCTCTGTGAGCCACCTTTCACGTCTCGTTCGTTTCTTCCCTCCTCCTCCTCCAGAGTCCATGATCCTGCTGGGCTCCATAGAGCGACTGCAGCTCCAGTCTCTGCTCTCTCTGCAGCTTGGCCGCCAGCGGAGGCTCGAGTACCTCCGCCAGCTGGCCCAGGACAACGGCACCCAAGATCACCTGCCCAGCCTGACCACCGACAGCACCCCCAGCTCCCCCTGCGCCCACACCCACATCAACGCCTCGACCAACACCAACGCTCGCCAAGCGGTCCGCTTCCTGGTGAGCACCCAACAGGTGTGAGGCGTCCGGGGGCGCCAGGGCTGGGCTGGGGCCAAGTCTGGCTTGGGTTGGGTTGTAGCGGTAGACTAAAAATGGATCAGGCACAGCATGTGTGAAGCATGTAGCAGTAGGTAAAGGCACAGATGGAGTTTTTGGACAGCTGTTGTGGTAAGTGTTTACAAACTGTGAATGTCCTTTATTTCTACATTTACATTAACACATGTCTTCTGTGTCTCTGTCGTCTGTGCCCTTACCTGTGCTGTCCTGTTTGTTTATGTGCATGTGCTCGTATTTGTCTTTTCTGTGTTTTCTGCTGTGGATGTGTGTGTGTGCGTGTGCACTTGTGTCTGGCTTCCTCTGTTAATATTTTTTCCATGTAGATCTCCACAGAGGAGTCTTCCTCCTTCAGCCCAGTGGTTTCCAATGTTCAGCTTCCTCTGAAATCTGCCTTGAAAACTGTGTCTGCCATCAGCGACACAGAGACGCCGAACAGTATGTACTTTACGCCACTGCAGAAACACTAAGACACACAGAGGAACACTGATGTGGGATACTGAGAACCAACTGATTTAAAATAGTCATATTTCAAATCCTAAATGATTACTATACTGTACTGATTTTTGTTTTCTCCCCGAGGCTCTCAGACCCTCTCCTGTGCTGACCAAGACAACGAGCTGCTGGAGGTGAGCGCAAGAGTGAGAAAGAGATATAATATATGCGTGGGAGCAAGTGTACTGTATGGATGTGACACGTATCGTATGCGTGGGTGTGTGTGCTCTCTCTGAGTCCACGCATATGCCGTCCACCTCGTCTTCCTCCTCCTCCTCCTCCTCCTCCACCCACAGGCAGCAGGGTTTTCCTCTGTGATCTCATGCTGTGGTCGTGGATTTTTGTTTTAAAACTTCTGTGAGTCATTGCCCCACTACACAACACATTCACTGCCAGTCAAACGTTTTTTGAACATCCTACATTTTAGCATTTTTGGGGTTACATTTTAAGCGATGCATGATGGTGTCATGCAGTGTGGTTAAAACACGTGTTGTCTATCTTTAACCCCTCAAACCCACAGAACTTCATTATAAGTCTAGTGGAGATCCCAACGTTTACAAAGATACCAAATATGTCTGGATCAATTTTAGGGAAATGTGGATAAACAATATTTCCATGTGATGGAATGATGCAGCCATAAAAACATGGAGTCTTGGGTTTAAATATTTCACTTTTAAATGTCAGTTTAAATGTCATACAGCTCGCGGTTCCCAAACTTTGTAAGCCTAAACAAATTTAGCCTAATTTATATTGACCAGTAACAATATAGAGTCAATCCCCAATACTAACAAAAGGACCCAAGTTGAAATGTATTTAAATAACATTATCAGGAACATGAGCTGCGTGTTTTGTGGTAGAAAAAATCCCAAAGATGGGCCAGATGTCTTCAGGATTTTCATCACACTATAAGTACACTTCAATACTCAAAAATAATTAAACTGAGTCAAAAGAGTTCAAATATGAATAGAGTTTACTGACAAGTCAACAAGTACAGCAAACCCGAGTTAGTTCATGGAGCAACCAACAGTCAAGTATACAAGCACACACACACCTGAGTCAGTCCATGAAGTAAATGACAATCCAACGCACACATCTTCTTTTATAGCCATTTTCACTCCTCCTTCTGCGGGCCCAACGTTGTATAACCACCTGCTGACCTTGGCCTAATTTCTGTGGTGTTTTCAAACTGTTCATACTCTTCTTGTTACCCCTCCTTCTGTGCTCCCAACAGTATGGTACCACCTCTTGACCTTGAACTGCTATTCCTTACATCTCATGCCAGACACCATTCATTTTCTTTTAACCAATTTCTCTTTATTCAAAACTTAATGGTGTCATCTTTTTAGATGATTCTGGCTCCAACAAGCCTAACCTCATCGGATCATAATAAATGATCGTGTCAAAGTCCAGGTGAATCCCACATCCCAAAGGCCTGACCTCATTGATTCATTAGCTAATGGTGTCTATTCATGACTTTGTCTGTTTTTAAAAAATCATACTGCTGGAGCTCTCGGTGCTTTTCATAACATCATTTCCCTGCTATTCGTGCTTATTAGTTCTGTTTCATGTTTCCTGCCTTTTATCTAATTTTGTACATTCTTTAAAGGTCATTGTGCTCTTTAGCATCGTCTGTGTACATACAGCTCACCTGGCTCTGATGTTATCACCTGGCTATGCACTCTCAGACTTCCAGTGATTCACCATACAGTTATATTCTTATAGATCATGCTACATTGTTAGGCCACACTATTTTTTTTTTGTATCAACTGAGGAACTGCTTGTTTTCACTCAAGGACTCTTTCCCACTGTCCTCAGAATAATACTCCTTTGTCTGATACACTCTAACCTCCCACTGCCAGCTGCTGCACTTCATTAAGAATACAAGACTTCTGTGATTGTGCCCACATCCAACAACACATGACTACATCATGATTATGACTGAACCTGACTTTACCTGACAACCTAACCATTATCAATATGATTAACTTTGACTGACTTATACATAATACTGTAATATTGATTATGACCTCTCTGACCTTACCCTGCAATGATTCAATACTGATTCACCATTATACTCAATATTATACCACATTTGCTGAATAAAATTTCCCACAGTTTCTTTGCACACGTTTCTCATTAGTTTCTGTTGTCAACACTGAGAGTCTGCAGCCATGCTAGCAGCTCTGTGAGACTGTACTTTGACACAGCAGTGCTTTGAGCTAAATGCTAACGCTAAATGCTAACAATGACAATGTTAACATACTGATGTTTAGCAGGTATAATGTTTACCATGTTCACCATCTTAGTTTAGCGTGTTAGCATGCTAACAATTGCTAATTAGCACTAAACACAGTACAGCTGAGGCTGATGGGAATGTCAATAGTTTTGCAGGTATTGGAAGGATGGTGCTAGATGAAAAGTCAAAGGATCATCACAGTTATTACGATTGATCCTGAGGGGGACATGAATGTTTGAACAAAATTTCATGGCAATCCATCCAATAGTTGTTGAGACATTTCACTAGAAACCGAAAACGATGGCTCTATTCCCAATAGTTTGGGAACCACTGATTTACAGCAGCTTCAATGAAGAGCTGGAACAAGTATTAGTATTATAATAATATAATAGTATGTGATGCTGTCAGACAGTGTGGAATAAGATTTTTTTTCAACCTTAAAGCTACTTAAGGGGACATGTAAAGGAAAACACAAGGGCTCAAAGTGCTTAACACAAATGTTAAAATGTAAGGTGTACAAAAACCTTTATTCTGGCAGTGTATCTATCATCCAATGATGTTAGCATTGGGTTTCCTGTGCCCGTACCGTCATCAGTGGTGTAGTAATTATACCCTTTCAGCAACATTGTGCTCACATCACAGAGACTTCTCCCAGTAGAAGTCAGACTGGGATCCAATGTTGCCGTGGCACCATGTAAGGGGGTTAAACTGTCCAGTTTCGCTGATGCTCTGTTAATGTTGTGCTGTGTTGATGCCTTCTCTCCCCGACTGGAAGAGCCCGGCTGGGCCGGCTCCTCCTGAAAAAAGAAAGCCCAAGCCCAAACGAGTGAGGATCTCCATGGCGGTAAGATTGTCTGCCGCCTAGAGACTGTTGCTTAGTAACCGTTGCCTTGCGACACGCACGTAGTGAGTGCTGGACCAAAATATTTGTGGTGCACCAGCCAAAGCATTAGAGTGGCTTTGCAGAGAGAGCAAGAGAAAGTGTGTGTGAGAGAAAGTGGTAAAGGTTTAATTGTCTTTTCAACATCAGTGTTAAACCAAATGTGTCATCAGCTTTCACTCTGAACTGCTGTTAATGCTTGTTCTGTGTGTGATCGTTTGTTTTGGAGAATTTGTTTTGTATTTTATTTTCATGGTGTTATTGTTGTTGTAATTTTCTGGGTACTGGGTGCAAACTTTTCTCTCACCTTTACCTCAGAAACTCAAGATATAAGTGATTCATGGGGTTGCAGCTCAGTATTTTACATATTACACCAACAAACAGACAGATCCTGTGTAATATGTACAGTACGTGTTGGTACACTATGTATATTTAGTGTACATAACGGTGTGGAGTACCTTACTTTGTGTATATACAGGGACAATGTATGTCTTACTCTATTTTGTCTTTCAGGACTCTACTGAAGTGGAAGACTGCATGACCCCATCAGACGTGAGACTCTCCGCTAACAGAAAATATACACAAATGAGTTTTACAATTCAAAGTTTAGAGGTTTTAGTGTCTTGTCGTCCTTCTCGTTGCAGATAGCAGAGTGGGAGGAGCAGCAGCTCGATGAGCCGGTGGATTTCAAGAATTGCAAGATTGATCCCGCCCCCTTCCAGCTGGTGGAGCAAACATCTCTGCATAAGGTACAACATCAACGAAAAGCCCTGAACACACTGTGAGATTAAATTGACCTTTTTACCATAGTAGCCTTTTATTGTCATCATATTTAACAATAAATGCCCATAAAATGTGCCAGCCTTTTGTATTTTTACCACAGTTTTTCATTTCTTACAATATATTTAGCAGTTACCTAGTCCTTTGTGAGTTTCACCACTAGCCTAAATGGGCTCTCTGGTGTTACAGCCTAACATGCAGGACGTGGCACTAACACAGCAGGTGTTCTGAGGTCCATGAACCCCTGTCGAATACGTGAACAGTGCTTTGAATTAATGTGTGTAGCTAATGACACTTAATTATAATGTCATTCTTAAGTGTTGTTTTAATGCCTTTGACTAATGCTGGGACCAGACTACACAATATCAGCCTGATAATGGCCCGACCCGACAGTCGCAGGGTGTCGGGAACGAAAATGAGCGTCAGGTGGGGCAGTTAATCATCTTATCCAATGTAGTGTGTTTTACTTAAGTAAAAGTAGCAATACCAGAGTGTAGAAATACTGTGGTACAAGTAAAAGTCCCACATTCAAAACTACATAATACAAAAGTATTAGCATCAAAATACAAAATTACTACCAAAATTAAAGTGTATGCAGAATGGCCCATTTCAGCATAATGTACATTATATTATTGGATTATAATTATTGATGCATTAGTGTGTACATCACTTTAATGTTGCAGCTGGTAAAGGTGGTGCTAATTTTAATTACTTGATATGCTTCTGAGCAAGATTGTGTTTGCCTTTATACGTTTTCATTGAGCCAGTTCGCCTGAAATCAGCTGTTCTTATCTTATTTGATGTGTATGAGGGAGTGTGCTTCCCACACACAGCATACTTTTAGTGAAGCGCTTGTTATTCTCGTATCATAAGGTCATGGAAATATTAAACACTGAGCACATAGTAAAAGACTGGTACAGATTGTTGTTTTTATGCATTAGCTAACGTAATATATAGATTATTGTTCAAATTCAGAGAGCGAGCAAGCCAGACGGCTGAGGTATAATCTAGACGAACTGACACAATGTTTTCCGTGACGTCGACACATTGCACAGAAAAAAGCACTCTTCCTGGAAACCAAATCACCCTTGGGTCAGGAGCATTATACCAAATTAATCACAACCTCTGCACATATGTGTGTGTATGCTGCTCACGGGTGAGTGAGCAGCATACACACACATATGTGCAGAGGTTGTGATTAATTTGGTTTCTACCAACAGGGAGGGAAATAGACGAAGCCCACCTTCAGCACAGAGTGACTTTGGTTTCAGTTTCACTTTCATTCATAAAACTGTGATCACATCAAATGTTTGGTTGGTGCCCAAAGTGTAGTTTGCCTAGTCTGACACAGTGACCATCTCAAAAGGCAAAAATATCATGTTGTCTGACCCTGGTCTAATCAATTTCTGTAACCCTGATCCAAAATGCAAATGACCCCCCCCCATCTCTCTGCCTCCACAGACTCACACTATCTTCTCTCTGCTGGGTCTGGATCACGCCTATGTGACCAGCATGGGACGTCTGGTCGGAGTTGTCTCTCTCAAAGAGGTGTGTTTCCTTCAATTGTTAAAGCTTCTGATATGAGAACGTTTTATGTATATGATCACTAATGCTTGTTGCCTTTTCTCTTTCTTTAAATCTTTTTATTTTTCTTTACTTCCACTGGCTCTGCTGTCTTTGTTTTTTTTCCTGCTGGCTGTGGCTCTGTATGTCCAGCTGCGTAAGGCCATAGAGGGCTCAGTGACAGTGACCGGAGTAAAAGTGCGCCCTCCTTTGGCCAGTTTCCGTGACTGTGGAAACAGCACAAGCGTATCCGAGGTAACTGAACTGCACAAGCTGTGCATCCGCCACAGGGGGCTCTCGTTGCCACGGGAACCCAACCCTCCTGATGTGGAGGACCAGCCAGATCTCGCGTACAAAGAGATCCCTGTCAACTTCTCGGACCAATCGAATTTGCAGTTTGAAACCAGCCCCGGTGATGTCACAAATCAGTCGTCGGAGTCGGTGCTCCAGGAAAGCCCCTCGTTCACCGAGGACCAATCAGAGTTTACTTTTGACTGCAGCCCCTCCCACACTGAGGAATCAGAGCTGGCCTGTGACTATGACCCCCCCACCCACACTCCTGAACCGGAAGAAACAGAGCAAGAGCAGGGGAGTCCATCTCTGAACAAGGACCTATCAGAACCTGAGGGAGAGGGTAGCCCCGCCCACACTGAGGATCAATCCAAATGATCAGAGGGGATCCATACTGTCGCGTCATGAATGTTGACGTTTCTTACATTTGTAGGGGTCACTCTCACCTCCAAGTCCAGCCTAGATACCCGTGTTTCTAACGTTGTTGTGGCGTGAGTGAGCGAGAGTGGATGTGACATTTAGTATTGTGTTTCAAACTGTGTAAATGCCTGAATAAAGTGTGTAGTCATGGATGAAGCTGGTTTTATTCTATATTTTTATTATTGTCAACAAATCCCATGAAAAGACCAAAACCAACAATGGGTCTGTCTGTCTCTTAACACTTTCTGGCTTCCCTGCCCTGTCTGCGGCTCTTTCTCCTATTAAAGACATAAATCTTTAAAGGGGAACTCCACCAATTTTACACATCAAAGTCTGTTTACAGGTCTTGGGGAGTACTACTGCATATGTGAAATAAAGTCATGTAAAGCCTTTTGTGGCTCCAGAGGGAGCTGCGTGAAGCCTGATAAATTGCCTCAAGTGATGTCACTTGAGGCAGCGTCAGTTGGGTCTGAACTACAAGAACTACAGGTTTGAAAATAAAACAAATCTGGGGGTGTGGCGTTTAGAAAGAAGTGAGCTCACCAGACCTCTGTAGCCCGCTCCTCATCTCTGCTTGAGGCTAGCAGCTCGAGGCTACATTAGCCGCTACTAGCATAACACACCTGAATCACCGACCAAACTGTCTGCATTCGAGTTGCATTGTGGGTAATGTAGATGCCAAGAGGAATGCGTGGAATAAAAAAGACGACATCTCATGGTCAAATCTGTGGAGAACTCTCTTTTAAAAGCAAGTGACAAATATGAAGCTTAATTGAGTTTGACAATAGAAACAGCACAAGGTCCATTTAATAGCTGTTTTGGAGCTTTCGATCATATCACATGATGTTCATCAACAGATGGAGTTTGCTCAGTTGTCATGGGATTGTAGATGTTAAAATATCCATTTTTACTGAGCACCTTCAGGACTTCTTGCCCATTTTGGCTTAAAAATTGAGTTGAAACTGTGGTTTCCAAAGTCAAGAATGACCTTTGAAACTCAATTTCATGACAACTTAGCAAACTCTACTAATTGTTTTCTCAGTATAGTTTCATCAAAAAAAAAAAGAAAAGTAATTTCCTAAAACAGCTGGAACTGTAGGTTATATTACTCAAACAAGTAAAACAGTGCATTTGTTGTTGTATTTACAGCACCAGGACTATGTATGTGGGATATTGTCCATATATTGTGATGAACCATTAAAAAATGCTAATGGCTCATGGGATTTGTTGACAATAACAAAAATACAGAATATCGCCAGCTTCATCTTTTAAATGTGTGTATGTGTTGCGGGAGACACTTTTTGACACTTTCCTTGCCATGCTCAAATCTGGACCAGACTCTTTAACATAATTTGAGTCTTCATGCCAAAATAACATCCTGTAAACACGTCTTCAAGCATTACAAGGAGAGAAATAAGTCACACGCAAATAACGGAGGGGGAAAATAACAGGAGCAAATAATAGAGAAGAAAAGCACAGAAGAACAGAGGCATGGGGAATTATTCTAATGAGCACATGATGGTATGAATTCAAACTACTACCTATTCACTAGCGCTGGACTAATACACCAGAGCGCCAGAATTAATGGCTTAGTATTAAGATAAAGTGGTGTTGGTTACATGTTGGCTGATATGCAATACATTTACAGTAATAATGCAGTAAAGGGTGATTTAATAGCAACGGTGTCATCATTAGTTTGTCCAGACTCCATAGTTTGCAACACTCTTTGCAGTCTTTGCCGAGTTACAAGTCACAGCATGTCATTATCAGTATATTTATTTTTTATTTTACTACCAAATATTGGTGTTGGTATCAGCCCCAGAAATCCCCCCTGGGATCTACTGTTCACACGATGACAAAGGCAGCTTCCACCAAGTTTAGTACAGGGCTCCAAATAATGATGAAGCACATTGTAATTACCATGAGTATAATTTACTGCACATGTAGCCTTGTTTGGCTTTATAGAGGCTGATTCAATGAAGACTGTGAGTCTTGCCACTTGAACCGCCTACACGTTTTCTGCTATGTGAATTTACTGTGTTTAACGTGTTTCTAGCATGATAAAGGAACAACACTTGAGCTCAGAGTGAAAGGAAGACACTGGCTGTTGTACAGAGCACACAAAACACACACACGCACACGTGTATGCGGCCTGTAGATATTAACACCGTGATATGTTACACGTATCTTAATCCAGCCTGGCCTCTAATGCCATGCTGAGAAATGTAACTACTGTATGAAGCACAGTGATACCCAAGAGTTCAAATACTGTTGTAGAGCAAAGTGTGTGTGTGTGTGTGTGTGTGTGTGTGAGTCCTTGTTACGAGCCTCAAATGGATGTAAGTATTTTAGCTTCATGCAACAATTTTGAGCCATATTTCAATCTTATGTGACGTCATCGCCGCACCACCAACTCCGGCTCATTTTTGTCCGTGTAAACATTTGTGCAACGATTTATTAACGTCTTAACTTTTTGTTTGCATATAGAATGTGAAGTAGTGCTCGCCATATAAGATAACGTATAAGGAGTTAAATGTAGAGAGTGTATAAGCTAATTTGCAGCGTATCTAGTTAAGCAATAAGTCTGTAGTATCTCCCTTTATATGGCACTGGCCTGTATATGCTTTGTACATATGAAAATACATGGATGAGATCTACGTACATGCTACTGTACATAGGAGAATTATGCATTTGAAATCCAACAGCCATTGTTATTTTTCAGAGAACATGAACTTGTTTTTGTACATGAGTGAATGATTAAATTAAAAACAAAACAAAAAAAAAACACACCCTAAAAGACGAGTTGAGAAGTTGTGTTTCTTCCTTGTGTGTTCAGTGTGTGTGTGGGGGGGGAAGAGAGACAAAATCTTCTTTCAAAAAAATCATATTTATATATGCAGGACATTCAGACATTCAGTATCAAACATAGCCCAACCCACACGACACAGCATGACCCAGAAAAAAACAACACTACAAAATATCCATAGAAAACCAACGCAATAGCAACACATGACTCTTCACAAAAATGTACAAAACTCAGTTTGAACAACAGCTTTACATTCTGGTTGAACTCTCTGATATATATATACAGCAGCAACAAACGGTGGAGCGAGACCAGTACATGAAAGGCCTGGAGGATGAGAGACAGAAGGCAGCGAGTGGAGAAGAGATGATCAGAGGAAGGAGAAGAGGAAGAGGAGGAGGTGGAGAGAGGTTTACAGTGAAAGCAGAATAGATGATGTCATATCCAGAATCAACACGGACTCAAAGGGACATAAAGATGGACAACACATCACATCAAAAACTCTTTCTCCTCCTTCTTCTCCTGTACTTCATCCCTCTCCTCCTCTTCATCGAATGACGCCACTCCAGAGGAAGCCCGGTCAGAGAAGAAGCTTCTCGGGCTGCAGTGCCACACTGGGACCTCGTGAAACACGCTGCCTTCCTCCTCCTCATCCTCCTCATCCTCCTCTCCAGGAGACTCGGAGTGAGAGGTGGAGTAGCAGGAGTCGAACCTGCTGCTCCTGGCCCGAGGCCTCCACTCAGGTTTGTGGTGGATGCAGACCTCGCTGCGCTGCTCTTGCAAAGGTGCCGGCTGCTCCTCGTGACCATCAAGCCTCTCCTCCTCCTCCTCCTCCTCCTCCTCCTCCTCTTCCTCCTCCAGAAAGGGACTCATGCAGTCGCTGGGTAAAGTAGGTGAATTGGTCTGGGATGAATGTGGGTCATTGTGAGATTCAGGCCTACCACTGCTGCCGCCGCTGCTGCTGCAGCCCAGGGGACTGTCGGAAGGTGGGGCCTCGCTGCCATCCACCTCAGGCTGGCATTTCGCTCCGGTGATAGGATTGGATGTGGCGCCGTCTGAGGGAGGAGCAAAAAGTCAGAACACCTGGGGATGGATGGATAGTTAGGGGAGGGGAGGGGAAGATGAGGCGTTTTGTCAGTGATGAGGCAGAAATGAAGAGTGAAATGAGATGAAATGAACAAAATGGCGGCGACTGTGGATACCTGAGCTCTGGCTGGAGAAGGTGTGAGTCTGTCCGTTGGTGTGGGAGTCCTCGTCGTTGGAGTCTTCGTCGTCGTCGTCATCCACAGACGCCCAGGCACGCAGTTTAGCCTCAGCGATGGCAAACTGCTCAGCCACTCCTAGCAAAAACACAGGTCCAATAAATGAATTCAGTAGTTTCCCAATTTATTTTTGGCTTGTGACGCCTTAAAATGAAGGAATGGCTGAATGGTTGTATGTGTCTACATGTGACTATTAAAAAAAAAAGCAAAGATTACAAGAAAGTCTGAAAAAAAGCATAAACCCTGTAGCAAAAATGTGTTTTTTTCCTGCTTTTGTATCCTGATAATCATCTCTTAATGCCTCAGATTTACTGTGTGACTCCTTAAAGGGGATGCGAATCACTGAATTGATGTAACTAACAGAGTGAAACCTGGGAAATCTGATTGTTCTGGTGTTTTTGTCAGTGCATCAATGTAACCCTGTCTTAGTACTCCTTTTTGGAAGTTAATTTGTTTCCATATTGCCAGTTTTTACAAAACATTTTATGTATGTATGACATTGTTTTAATTATGTCATATGTTTTCTCCCCATAACCATTTTCAATCAATTTTAGGAACAGGCAAAGTTTATGTCAGACTGAGTCAAGAGTCGGGCTTCATATTATTATGATTATGTGCTTGATAATAGTGCTGTCTATAAAATATCAGAAAATCGTGAAAACACGACCATCATAATTTCCCAGAGCCCATCTACAAATTGCTCATTTTGTCTGACCCACAGTCCAAAATGCTAAAATATTCAGTTCACAATGATATAGAACAAAGAAAAGCCCAAAATACTCACATTTAAATAGCTGATATCAGCAAACTCAAACGATTAATCGATTATTGAAATAGTTGACACTGATATTTAGTCCATCTACTAATCGATGAATCAACTAATTGCTTTTGTCACATGCTTTTTTTGAAATCTACAAAGCAGGAAAAAGTGTCTTTATTTTGAAGCACTGATCAAGACGTGAAGACAAAAGATCCAGACTTTATAATGTACACGGTGTACACTCACTATGTACCCTGCTTCCCTCCTCCTCTCTCTCATTCTCTCTCTTGATCAAACCACGATGTCACCGGCGCCAGAGAGGATGAGTCACAGCAAAAACAACAGGAGCTGTTGTACCATTGGTGGGCAGTGAAGTGTTCTGGGAGAGTGTCTAATAGGCCACCATCTGCTGCCAAGACAAGCCGTCACCCAAGAGACAGCGCGGTGGGCGGGGCGAACCGCTGACATGCAGGAGTTTTAGGGGATTAGGTGCCTGACAGCAGGTGGGAGATGATGCTGGAGCTAAACCAAGCTAAGTAAGAGGATGCCCACACTAACAGACAAGTGACATACAGCCACCGGCTAGTTACACAGTAAAAGCTGGATGCAAAACAAATTCTGTGCTAAAGGTCACAGAGATGAATACCTGCAGCAAACCGGGCCTCCTTCTCTCCTTCACTCAGGTGGCAGTAGGAGCTAAAGTGGGAGTGTGCGGCTGGTGGTGGGTCCGCAGGTTTGGGCCAACCTTTCCACTCGATGAGGTGGGCGACCCGGCCCTGAGCCAGGGAGGTGGGCTTTGTCACATGGTCCCTCACTGCCTGAGAGATACCTGGACACACACACAGAGAGAGAGAGAGAGAGAGAGGTCAGAGTTTGAAGTTGTGACTCAAGAAATTCAAGACATTTAAAAACACAAAAAGAAAAAAAAGGTTTTTACCATTTAAGGAGGATCTGGCAAGTGCTGCGAACTCATGGATGCCGACACTTTTCCTCGAGTCTGCTGGAGATTTTCCTGACTTTGGAATCATTTCACACTCCTCAAATTTCACCTGCAAGACAGATTCGATTTTAGCAAAACTCCTTGTTTCGCACCGATGCACGAAAGCAGCAAATAAGCTCTGTTTTGTCCACATTTGTGTGTCACATCCAGCACCGCTCATCTATTTCGGTATTTCCCAAAATTAGTAAATGTTTACTTTGCCAATATTTACACTGTCCAATTTTTTGTGAGAAACATTCTAATAGCATCTAAATGAGAAGCTCAAATTCAAATATGAATCACAGGACAAACAAGCTGACAAACACACGGCTGTGGCCTCCATGCCAAAATAAATGCTTCATCCCAAATGGAGATCTACGCTGCTTGAAGAAAAAAAAAAGAGACTTTTCCTACCTCTTCCTCTCTGTGTCTCTCCCTTCCCTCTCTACCCCTGGACCTCAGCCTCATCGTGGCCATGCAGAGATGGTGTCACAGCGCAGCAAACCAACACAACTAACAGTCACAGCTTGGGTTTACTAGTTTAAACCACAGGGCGGGCAGACAAGCAAACAGCTATGCCCTACATTTACTGCACAGATGCTAAAGCCATAGTAAGCTGGTGAAACCGGTTTGAATGGTTGGGGTTGAGGGAGTCGAGGGCAGTGGTGACAGTCTCATACGAGCAGACATATGGCGTGTGACCAGCTCCGGTAAGCAGCTCCAGCCAAGCCTGCTCACCCCAAAGCTGTTGATCCTTATTAAAAATTATAGCGCTACCTAACTAGCTCCATTTCCAAAAATGAATAATTAAATAATACACATATGGCTGCACCTATTAGACCTGGTGGGTCAGCTGAATCTGTGCCTGCAGTACATGGGAGCAGCTTGGAATATGTCTTGTTTTGAGGGCAGGTGAGTCTTTCAACAAGGAGGAAACATGTTGCCCGATCACAACTCTGAGCACGTGCATGACTTGACAGATATCCTTAAGCAGATTGGCTCCCAAAGCAGCTAAGAGAGAAGAGGCTCCCGACTGCGGGTAAAGGCTTACGTTGAAGTAAGAAATGACAGCAAATGTATGTCAGGGGCACACAGGCAGGCAGGGACCTGGGCGGCGGTGATATGAAGGTACAAACAGCTCTCACAGCCTGTGTGACGTTCAACGCTCCTCAAGAGGTGAGCTTCAAGCTCAACACCTCAACACGCCGCATGTTCAGCACGTGGAGATCAGACACACGGATGTCAGCACCACGGACAGCTCACCTCTTAAATCACGTCGTCAAAATAAGACTCGCTTAACGGAAATCAGCTTTTACTTTGAACTAAATAACAACTGCAAGCGCTGTTAGATGTATGGATTATATTAGGTCATATGCCAATTAGCAGCATTTGTCACCACCTACACACTGCACACCAGCAGTTCCTCCCAACCTCCTAAAAACAAAGCAGAATCCCTCGTCACAGGTTACATGTGAGTCTATGAGTTCTGCCACATATTGATTCCACCTCCAAATTCTTGATTGATTGTTTCATTTGGATAATTCTTAGCGACCAGACAAGAAAAGGGCAAACATTTGAGAAAAGTCAGAAAAAAAATAATTTAAATATTTGCAGCAGAACAATGTTTTTTTCCTCTTTCCAATCCGATCAATCATCTCGTGACCACTCAGTTTTATCTCGTGACCCGATGGAGGGGTCCTGACCCCTAGGTTGGGCACCACTGCTGTAAACAGTATGTAGGTCACTTTGCTGTTATTTGGTTAAAACATGTGATCTCTGTTCGTCTGTTGATGCAGTTATCTGTTTGAGTGCTGAAAAGATTAGTTTATTGATAAGTTAACAAATTTTGATAGCTGATTAATGGTTAAAGTCATTTATCAAGCTGAAAATGCCAAATATTCAGTGGTTCCAGCTTCTGAAATGTCTACATAATAATTATAATAAGTCACCCAAAGAATTGTGATGAATATTCTCTAACCTTTATAGACTAAATGATTTATAGAAGAATAATTGACAGATGAATCAATAATGAAAATAATCATTAGCTGAATTTTTGAGAGGGTTCCCTTTGATATTTGCCTCTTTTTTATTTATAATCAGTGCACCTGCACATGATTTGGCCTCTCTGGAGCTGTTAATTGTGTGATGTTGCTTTTAAAAACTCACACTTCAACATGCTGATTGCCAGCCCTCCTTTGCAGCTGACAAATGCTGCTAATTGGCGTTCATCCTAACAACAACAGCATGTGTGGCAGCATTTGCAGATGTAATTAAGTTGCTTAAAGTCCTTTTTTCATGAGGTGTTTGGATGATTTTGTCCACTCCCTGCAGAGGCAGACTGCGGTGTGCTTTTTTTTTTTTTTTACATTAACATACTCATGACTAAACATGTCTAAGCGGATGATCTGACATCCAGAGAGCCAGTGATGTGACTTATAGGACCAACAAGTGGGATCGAGTTAAGCCAGTTTGACTGCAGCATCCTCAGCTCTGAGTCTGTCTGGCATGAATGGAGGGAGCTGCAGTGCTGATGTGATGAGTTGTTTTTTTTTGTTTGTCTGGAAAAGGTTTAATTCAAGCGACAGAAGCGAGACGCTGAAGGCTGAATAACACATCACCCCGCCATTGATGGGTGCAGGCCTGTAGCCTGCAATTATGTGGAAAATAACGCACGAGAGGCGCGGATGCAGCAGCGGGTCTCCTGGCAACCTCTGAAGTCTCCATCTGCATACCAATAGCTCCATACCTACATCGGATAAACATCACGGAAATGCCAAGAGCCCCCCTGCCCTTTAGATGCAGCTTCGCGTCTCTAACGATGCTCGTGTGGTTGTTGTTATTTTGTCTCTCGCGGTACCTACCTGTAAGTTGGACCGCAGCGGCTCATGATAAATGCGCTTAATTGTCTCCAATCCGATCAACAGATGACACCGCGCGGTTTGTCCTCCTGCTGCAGCTTCTGCAGGAGATCATTAATGCCACACAGTCGGCGGAAACATCTTCCTAACTCCAGCATGAGCTCTCCACCACATTTGTTGCTCGGTATATGGGTTACATAGGCTGTCCAAATGTCTCCCGATGGCGAGCGTCATCAACGCAAGGCGGTGTCACCCCCAACCCCCCTCCTCCCCCCCTCCACATGCGGCCAACATCAAGACACAGCAACCTGCAGCTTTGGCCCTGGAAAGCACTGCAGCTCATATATATATATATATATATATATATATATATATATATATATACTGTATAGTTTAGCCCAAACATCCGCAGTCATTTGGTAAACAGACGCAGTTCATGTGTGGAAATTTACTGCAGTGTGATATCGAGAAAATGCTGGAAAGATCCCAAATTAATCTTGTTGTGATTAGAAAAAAGAAGCCAATTTGACCTTATTACTCTTGCTATGTGGCCCGCATTATAATACACAAGAGTCTCATTTTGAAAATTAAACAAAACCACTGTCTGTCTGCTGGTTTGTGGTGATTTGTTCAAGTGCAAATAAGTTTTTGGGAAACACTTTACTCTCACCCCACTATTCAGCATTTATAAGGCTATATAAAAATATGATAAATGGTTTACAACACGCTATAATGTAGTTGTAAGCAGATATAAGGCTATTTTACAGTTTTTATTAATGTACAGTATTTTAACTTCTCCTATGTAGACATATTTTCTATTATTACAACTGAGTTTTACTATTTTTATTCATTATGTTTATACACAAGCAGATGGAGTTATAGCTCTTGAAAAATACATTAATAAACTAATAAAATTTTCTTTATTAAATATGTATATACAGCTTATAAATACTAAATGAGGGGGTTAAACTAAATAGTACAGTGACTATCACTTAATGTTGTAATGTTGTGTTAATGTTGTAGACTGTGACAATCAAATTTTAAGACCTCTATTTTTCACTTCATATTGAGTTTACATGGAGCATATTCCTACATAACTGTGTTTAATCGAAATACCACCAACTAATCTGAGGCCAGATTTTCAGCATACCAGTACTGATTGTGTGTGGAACACCAGGAAAATTATTAAAGTTGAAATGATTAGCTAATTAATCAGTAGACCACTTTGATAATGAAAACATGTTCTGGATCCACCTTCTTAAATGTGAGGATTTGCTCCTTTTCTCATTGAATGTTCAGTTTTTGGACAAAATCTGAAGTTTTTTTCTCTTTTTCCATTATGATATTTTATACACTGAACACTATACATCTACAGATAATTGATAGTGGCAGCCCTACACATTTTAATGAAGCTACCATGTATAGTCGGCTGTGCGCACTGCACTTTATGGGCACTTGAAGGCGACACAATTCACAGATAATGGGGGGAAAAATGAGGGGTCAGTGAGGGGTCTACAGCTCAGTTTTTCCCCAGGGTGACCCACTGGGTGACTCCAGCCATGTTACAATACAGAGGCACCAATCCAACTTTTTCTCTCCCGTACAGTTACCAAGTACCGATCCGATACCAGAGCTCTATTTTTCCCTAAATTAACCTGTGTACTTCACAGCATGTAACTCATTGGAATTATTTTAATGTAAATGTCCTGATAACTGAAGCATTTGCTCTTTACAATGACTATTAAATGTGGATTGGTGACATCATGGCTGATACCCAGTCCCTTTAATAAGGTCAGTATCGGCGCAGACACTCATCCAGCTTTTACACAACCATTACCAAACCACACAAGGCCAAAAGATAAACTGGGGCATCCGACACGTTTCAGACACACTCATGCAAAACTCTGCTCAGCAACTTAGTAAGTCCTTTATTTGCAATGTTCCGTTACCTCTTCTTTCCAGTTTCCGATGCAAAAGAAGCAATAATTTCTTAAATAAAGAAAGCAAAAAAAAAAAATATTTACAAAATTCCAATACTACTAATAATCAGTGGATTATCTAAAGCACCTCTCTGCATCTGGACAACTGCGGTTTCTGTTGGTAAAGGACACACTGCAATTACATCAGCAATTTATCATTTCTGAAAAATAAAACTGAAAAAAAAAAAAAGGTTTTTGTAATTATCGTTATTATTATTATATATTTACAGAACGCTCCTGAAATAAGTTTCCACTTAAAGTAGAAAAGGCTTTCGGATCATTTCTGTGTTGTTTTTTTTTTTTTACTTTACATATTTCATCAAGTCAATTTTCTGTAGATTTCAAGTTTTAACGGTGATTGGGTCACTAAGTGTCCTCTACGACAGCTCAGGTTTAAGTAAAGAAGAGGTAAAGATGAAGAGTCAGTCAGTGTGGTTTCACTACTGGGGATGGGAGAGGATGGCTTAGAGGAAGCATTAAGACCACCCCCTAGTAGTCAAGGTCAAAGGTCAACATCACTCCTCCATGTTTCTGTCCTTTGTAAGTTCATGATGGGAAACAGGAAGAGAAAATAGACGACCTTTGCTTTAAAAACTCCATCCATCAAATTAAGATTAGTTCATGTACATTTGTCTATCGACGTTTCGTCCACTGTATCATTAATAGAAACACACTTCAGTCATGCTGCACACTCCAGTAAGGGACAGAGACATAAGAGCTGAGTTTGGATTGAACACACATGGTGGCATGAAGATACCACCTATCAGGGAACCCACTACACCACACGCCCTGCTGTTTATTCTTGCAGATCTGAAAAGATGTTAGGCATTATAATTATCTAAAACCATAAAAAAGCAGCCTGTTGGTTTTTATATTATCGTGACAAAAAAAAAAAAGTTTCGTAGTGATGTGGGATACTTCACACCTCGTTAACAAGCAATCCTGCTGAATCAGTTTTCAAGTTTATTTGATGAGGACACTTGCTGTCACAAGCAGGTAGGGAAATCATGAGGAAGCAAGAGAGGAAGGGTAGAGAGAGAAATGATTGTTTTCTGAGTCCGTGCCTCAAAGAAAAGAAAACATAATAAAGATTTATCCTCATTGAGGATTGATTTGAGTCTGCCTCTCTGGCAAAATAGTCCATGACTCTCTGCAGCCGCCTGCAGAGCCCCCGCCTTGCCAAAGGGGGGCGGCAGCTTTCAGTTCAGTCTTTTACTCCTTGTCAGACTCCTCCTCAGCCTCGCGGAGCCAGGTGAAGAAGGCGGTGACCGATTTCAAAGCCACACCTTTGCCTGTTTGCTCCGCAGGGTCTTTGCTGGATTCCCATTTGTAGAAGGCCTCCTCTTTAATAACGTCCTCATCGTACAAGGCGTCGAAGAACATCCGCAGCAGGTCTGCAGAGACAGAAGACAGAGGTCAATATTGATCGACTGGTAATGAAAAGACTGATGGTTTTGTTTGCAGTCACTTCTACCTCACAGTTCGCTGCTGAGGAGGAGGAAAATATAACAAGCCTTATAACACAACAGCCCTGCGGTAAAGCTCATACTGTTTAGTTTGTGCTGCGTGTTGGCGTTAATACAACGCCATACATTTTTGAAGCCATCAGTGCAAAGTAATTTATGTTAATGCACATGTCCTGTGTTTGGCATAAGGCGTCATAAAATGTTTCCTTGGTCACAAGACTTAATACAGGAATCAGCATAAACACCAGTAGTTTTCTCTTCAGTGTGGAGATTTCAGAGACTTAGGAATCATCACCATTTTGTCAGTGACAGGTGTAGTGTTACATATATCAAAGGTGAAGCATTGCATTGTGGGACTGTGAGCAGAAAGTAGTGTTCATGCCACAGATGCTTCTTTTTCGTTACATTGTGGGAATTTTCTTTATGTAGTGCAGAAATTTCATTTCGTTGGGCATTCGTGTGTAACTACACCCTCAAATTCTGCTAGGACCCTCTCTCCCAGCAAATGTAAAAAATGCAATGAGTGTGAGAACAACAACTGTAGGAGGCGTGGCCTCTTGGCTACGTAGTGTGTGGGTCAGGAGACATGGGGGAGACTGACACCGATTCGAGTCTTTTTTATATACATTTCATAATGTAGAAAAGACCCAACTGGTTGACTCTGTCAGCATTGGCCTCGCAAGGTTCAGGGCTGATTTAAAACAGTAGACAGTGTGTTGAGCCATTTTCAACCCATGAAATGCTGATTTTTATAATTTAGTAAGAAATGTGAATATTAACACCAGCATTGAGGTGTTTCGTCACTGCACAGTCTTATCATTTATTTTAATGAAACATTTTAACACCAACACAAACTCTGGTCTCAATAATGGCCATGTTTGCATATCGAATCAATAACCTGAAAAGTATGAGCTCCACTAACTTTAGCATTTGTTACAGGGCTACTGTGTTGTAAGGTATTTCTTATTTTGTCCACGTCTGTACGTTTAATCCCGACACATTACTGTTGGCATCCTACAACAGCAGAACACTCACTCGCTGGCTGCTCCATGTCCACCATCAGAGCCTGGAGGGCGTACAGGGCCTGCAGCTCTTTCTGCTCATCACTCAGGTATCTCTGCAACAGACTGGCCCTCAGCTTGATTTGCCGCGCATCCACCCTGTACGGGTTGTCACCTGAAATGAGGAGTAACAAACTCTTGTTCAGACAAAGCATGAATTGAGATACAGCGTCTTGTGCGCCATGAAAAAGGGCTGCAAAATCACTCACACATTGTGATTTGCGTTTCTACATTTAATCGTCATAGACCGTTGGTATGTCGGCAATACTGAAACATTTTCCCCATGGGGAATTCATGCCGCTGCTCTGAGATGAAAAGACTAACAGACAAAGATACAGGATGCTGTATTAGTCACACTTACATATGATGGCAGACTGACACACTGATGTCATCAATGCTCGTACAAACTGGTTGGAAGCAATTTGCTGCTCGTCCAAGTTGGCCTGAAAAAAGAAAGAAAAAAAAAACAGTTGAAAAGAGGAAACATAAATTACTCATGTAACATTTTTATTGAATAAATAACCCTGCATGGAATATTCAAGTCTGAAGTAAAACCTGCTGAAAAAACACACCTCAACCCAGTCTCCGATACGCTGGTTGTTGGCTTTGTCCTGGAAGAGTCTGTCCAGCTGTTTGCTGAGCTCCTCTCCAGTGAGGACCTTCTTCGTATCGACTTCCTTTGACTCCACCTCCTCTCCTGTGGTGAACTCCACTTTCTGAATTACATAACAAAGAAAATTGAAGATTCTCTTGTGAGTGATTGACTTATAAGTTGTTTGCTTATACATTTTTTTTAAAAATGTAAACAACCAAAACAAAAAAAAAAAAGCACCATGAACAAAACAACAAAAAGTCGTCTGTTACTTATGCATTGTTTTTTTGTCTGAAATACTAGAAGTGGAAACATTTAATTGCCTATTTTTATCTATTTATTTATCTTTCTTCTCTAACGCCATGGCTTTACATGTGTATGGCATAAGGGGTCGTAATTAAATATCTGTATTTCTATATTATTACTATTTAAGACAAATATTGGCACATTATGTGTATGTTTTCTACGAGATTGTATGAAGACATTTTATTATGGAGTGTGCCTTCTCTGTATGAGTGCTTACAATCTCTCTTCATGTTATTTCACCCTCACGCCCCCCCAACACAGCCCGAGTGGTTGTTTTCAGTTGTTCGTGTTTTACTGTCTACTGCAGCCTACAGACCTGATCAGTGACAAACTTGTTGACGTCTTCATCCTCGGGCAAGAACTCACTCCAGTTCAGCCCCGCCTCCGTCCACATGGCCCCGACCTTCTTAGGGGTCTGATGGAGGAAAAAAAAAAAAACTCAATCAAGTGGGTCTAAAATGTCAAACTGCACAAAGTATTAGGATGCTGTTTATGTGCAACAGGGTGTAATCAAAGACCCGTTTCAGTTTGCACTCATTATGGACAAGTCTCATCCAGGGATTTATGCGGCACGTACCATTCCTTTGCAGAGCAACTGGAGGATCTGAACCAGCAGCACGCCAGCCTGCCCCAGAGGCACAAGAGGCTTCGAGATCTCCCTGAAGACACAATCACACTGAATTAGGCTTTCCACTTTCTTTGAACTAAATTATTATTCAGCTGTTTTATTCACTAGCATCGTTAATAAAACCATAGTCATACTCTAGGCAAAAAACTAAGCTGATTGTTGGTGACATTAAAGCATCTTTAAGTTACCGCAGAGGTTCAGTAACACTTGTGCCAGGATACATGAATTGGCCATCATGTGTATTAAATATGTTCATAAATCCTACTGAGGCAGAGTGTGACAGGCAAAGAGAAGAAAGGGGAATGACAGACGAGAGAATAAATAAATGACATGGAACTTTCTGTTATGCTGGTTTTGCACGTTTACCATACCACCACCTTTATATAATATATGTATAACTGTAAATGTTTGTATTATTTTTATTTGAGTCCGATTTTGGATATTTGTACGTGTGTTCTGTGTGTGTAGCCTGAAGGGGGCTACAACTTTAATTTCATTGTGACATGTATCAGGATGACTGATACATGTACCTTGAACTAGAGACATTTGTGAGAAGCTGACAAAGGTGTCCCAGTTGTCCAACTGACACAGGTTTGATGTTTTTTGTGTAAATTCTGTTTTACTAGAACACATGTTTAAGGCCAGCGCACTGCCAAACACTCTGGAAATTGTGCTTTATGTCTCATTGATTTAAACAATACAAAAAAATGTAAAAAGAAATGTAAAGAAAGAAATCCAACGCTGTTTCAGTTTCTAACTGACTTATTTGATTAACTCATATTTGCTCACCTGAAGAGCTGTCCCATAGGGATGCCTCCCTCATGGAGCATGGGGGTAATGAGTTCAGCCAGGTAGAGCCAGATGTGAGGTATATCTATGGCTGTGTCTTCTGCAGCCTCCAGGGTGTCTTCCAGCCTACGGCCCCCAAAAACACACAGCACTCAATCTCACTTTAAACACACCCCTTCCATTTCCCAAATCAGTCTGTCAAGAGTAAATAAGGATGCGCTACAGGTGAAAATTTTTTGAGACATTGGAAACACAGCGTGATGATGCTCACCCTTTGTAGTACTGCTGTGTGGGCAATGTCCCTGCCTTTACAAGTTGGTGCAGCAACAGGCCCACGTGCTCTCTAGCGATGGTGCTGCGCTCTAGCGTCGACTCCACGCTGTTCCGCACAAACACGTAGAGCAGTGAGGCACTGTTGAGCTCTGCCACACACTGCAGCGCCTCCTACAGCACCAGAGGAAGAACACACAGAAGATGATGGTCAGTTTCATATTCAAAGCACTTGCTGGTTAGCCTCATAATATGCACACATTTAAGTAAAATTCCTTTTGTTGTGTCATGTTTGTACCTTCAAGTCATTGATGTGGAGGTATTCTTCAATGATGGCGTTCGACTTCTTCTCCACCTCCTCTTCAGTCAAGGCTGGCTTTGCAAGAGCAGGAGGAGGAGTGGGGGCGCTTTCACGCTTAACTGCAGAGAAAAGAAAAAGGAACAATACAAATGAAACACCATTATCCCTGTGTGAAAAACGCACGGCGTCAGCCTATCCTCCAGGACATCTTTCTACCATTATATCCATTTCAAATCTTCACTTTTGCTCGATGAGTTTTTCACCTATGAGATCTTTGCTTGGACCCCTGTCCCGGCTTCCTCTGTCTCTGCTTCCCCTGTCTCGGCTTCCTCTATCTCGGCTTCCTCTGTCCCTATCGTCGGTCATGCTGGCCACGCGACGCACAGGATCAGTCGAGGCCCGGCTGTCTCCGCCCCTCCCGCCACGCTCCTGCGACTCTCTGCTGAAGCTTCTCTTGGTGATTTGGTTCTGGCTGCTCCTGTCGTCGCGACCTTCCCGTCCCTCGCTGCGATCGAAACGGTCAAACCGATCCCTGTCGCGATCAATCCTGTCTCTGTCGCCACCACGCTCACGGCTGGAGCTTGACCTAAAGGATGTAAAGTGAGACAAAGGTCCACATTCATCACAATGTTGTGCCATCAAATCTGATCTTAAACTGGTCACTAAACAGGTCACACGCACAAACACTTCATCATTTTGGATATATATGATTATAAGGAAAGTCTCCCCAAACTCTGTTGAATTTGGATTTAAAATGCCAACGGCCAGTTTGGAAATTGTCTTAAATGTTACTTCTGAACATCTACAATGTAATTAGTACTCATGAGTTTGTGCAGTAAGAAGTGAGTCTTGGATTCTGTGCTGTCGAAACGAATGACGAATGAAAGTGGAGGATCTGAGCAGGGAGAAATTGACATTGGGGGCAGAAAGTGAAGGTAACATTTTGAAACTTAAAATGTACTGCCTAAAACAACTGTTAAACATGTCTAATAAGTATCACGCATTGGGGGCTTATGTGATGAAATTTACAGATGGATGCAGAAGAAAATCCAGAGTTTAAACATGGAAATGTCTAAAAGAAACTCTTGTAAACAGTGAATGAGATAAAGAAGAAAATAGGAGCAAAGAACAAGGACACGAGATTTCACTTGGAAAATATCTGCAGCTGCTGAATACCTCTGAGGAACTCTGCGATCAGATTCTGTTGAAGACAACAATGAACCAGACTGCTGCAGGGCTGAGAAGCGGTTGAGGGTAGTTGGACGACCAGAATCTAAAATAGGAAAAAAGGACAGATTAACACTCCACCCACTGCAAAACAACTTAAAACCACACTGTCTTTTTGAAGAAGGTGTTTTACCCTGCTCTCCACTTGCTGGTTTAGCTCCAGTTCCTCCACTGCTGCCTTTGCCCCAGCTACCCCACATGCCTTTTCCCCCGGGAGCCAACAGCTGATTGTTGAAGTCCAGAGCACCAGGCTAAAAGGGACAAAGTTACATTTATTTATTAAATACACATTTACCCAAATCATCAGGTTAAACCTCAGACAGTTTAATTCTGAAGGCTCTTAACTTGGCAGAATAAGCGAGAGAGTCGGACGGACGTTACCTTTGTGATCTTGCTAAGGCGGGTGGTGTCGATGGGTCTATTCTTGGAGATGGGCACCGTGTTCCAACCCTCGTCCTGAGGCTGGCTATTGCGGCCACCTCCTGGTGTGTGAGAGCCTCGGCCGCCCATGTTCCCTCCCATCCTGCCGCCTCCTCCTCCTCCTCCTCCTCCACCTCCACCTCCTCCTCCTCCGTCTTTCTTGGAAAGGAGCTGCTGCTGAACTTTGATCTGTTCTCTGTGCTCCTCCATCTCCGCCTCCTTGTGGATCTGGTCAATTGTTTTAGGACCCTGGTCTCCTCTACGAGGCACCCAGTTATTCTGCAAATCAGAGATGGAAGATGGTTATTAAACTGTTCCGATACCTGTCGTTCAATATCTAACGCACAGTATAAAACAATTCTGCTCATTCAGGAATACTTCTTAGCATTAGTCACTGCCATAAATGCTTTTTATTGGCTCTTTATTGCAATAACTTGTTATTGATTAATCAATTTTTACCCTTCTGAGGTCCAAGACGTCTTGCAGCATGAAGCGGATTCTGGATGAGGTCTTTCTCTCTTTGATGATCTTGTCCATCTGGTTGAAATACTGATCCATACGAGGCTAACAGGGACACACACAAAAAAAGCGGCTTTCATGAGTCATGGCTACAAAATGTCGACCTCAGTGTGAATGAATAAGTGAGACTGATTTATCAGAGAACTGTCTCCTCAGCTCCTCAATCCCATCACTAATAATCAGTGGCCCAGACACGTGGCACAAAAAAAACAGTCATCATAGGAGACGGTTGAGTGTGTAAATGTTTTATACCGACTTCCCTCACTGGCTCCCATCTGTGTGTGTGTGTGTTAATGCTTTACTTACCTTGGCCTTCTCAAAGTCCAGGTCTTTGCCAATTGTGGAGAGCAGCCTGCAGAGACACTCCAGAGACTCTTCATCGTGATTCTTCAGTAGTTTCACTACGCAGTCGTGCATGATGGCCTCTGTCAGCATCTTCAGCTTGAAGAGCTCACCTATGAACTTTATGTTGCCCAGTGAACGGCGGCGGGCCTGGTCTCTGGACTCCTCCAGCTCCACCCTCAAGCGCTCACGCTCCTCTCCCTGAGGGCAGATAAAAGTGGGTGTTTGTGCTTAGTGGCGGGGTAAAATGATCCGTTTAGTCTAAATAAACAACAAAAACTGTGGTGGTTTGGACAGTGGCAGTACAAGATCACATTTCTTACAGCTTTGGCAGACTCCAACTCTTTTTGCTTTTTCTCAAAGATTTCGTCGTCATCCTGGTCCTTCTCAAATTCTTTCTGGCAGCGGTTGAGCAGCAGTTTGCGGAAGTTCACAAAAACTCCTGGCTTGTCTGTGGTGGGGACTTTCAACTGAAGGAGGAAAACATGGAGAATAATTATAATTTTTGAATGAATATACATTTTTAATCTCACTAATAATTTTATGGCATAAAAACTTCAACAGACACGTCATCATTGGAGTAAATGATAAAAGCACAAGATCCGGACACAATCATCCGACTTACCCCCATAAGGCAGCGGCACATGTTGGCATAGGCCACAGAGAAGTTAGGCTCTGAGATGGCCTTCTCAAAGATGAGGTCAATGGCTCCCTTCAGCCTCTCCTCTGTGTCTATCGTCAGCTCCGTCACCTGTTTCATCAGCTCCTGAAACTTCTGAGGGGTCAGCTTGTTGAGGACACTGCGCAGACGCTTGAATAGCTCTTGGGTCTTGGTCTGCTCGGGATCGTCTCCTACTTCTTCGGCTTCCTCCCCGACGCGGGTGCGAGTGGACTTCTTCGCCGTGGGCTTCCAGGCCTTCTCAGCCTTGTTGAGCTGCACGTCATCGCTGAGGGACATGCTGCTGATGATTTTCCTGGGCTCCTTCCTCTGACCCTGCTGGGAGCGACGTGGCCCGGGCGGCTAAAAGGAGGGGAAGGGATGCACATTTAGAAAAGTAAGAAAAGAAACCTTATTCAACAAAACAAACATTGAATTATGGTTGCCATAATCATGATTATGAAAAAGGGACAAGAATATCTTTTCATGATAAACCACCCCAGAAAAGGAAGAGACAAATTCACTCACAGGGCCTCGTGGTCCTCCCACTGATCTGCTCCCAAGGTTCCCCAAATATGAGGGAGTAAAATCAGGACCGACATTCATCAGTCGAGCTGGGTCAGCAGGCCGCAGTGGAGTCTTGTTCGCCTGAAGTTAAAGTAGGAAGCAAAATGACCTCTGTGCCCATAAAATTACAAAAAACTGACAAGAGGTACGTCGAGTTTCTCTATCATAAAACACCAGGATATATTTAAAAAACTCATCACAGGAAAATTACGTAAAACATCCCCTACCTTGTCCAGGACCACATCACTGATGATAGGCAGGCCCTCGGGTTTGTGCATACTGGCACCGATAAACTGGAAGCCCAGGAGGAACTCCCGGTCGTACCGCTTCTTCTCTTCTGGGTCTATCGGCTTCCATTGTTCTGAGAGATGAACAAGAGATGTGCGAATGCAGAGGATTAAATGTGATGTGGAAAACTGATACGCAGGGACACGTCCTCTCTTAAACATGAAAGAGCTCAGAGTTAGGTGTACATCTTTGTAGCACTGAAGGATGGCAGGGAAAATGTGTCTTGAATGAGACACTTTGACTGGGTGGATGATTTTTAACTTTAGGATGCATATACGCCTTAAAAACATCATCGTAGCTACAAGTGTACATCAAAACGGCAGCTGTTACCGTTCAACTACACACAAGAGCTGGAGAGTCTTAGTCCCAACCTACCTTCTTTGTACTGGTACTTCTGCCCAGTTGGCTCAGGTGTGGCTTTAGGCCCATCAGGTTCTGCGTTCTGCTTGTCCTCTTTCTCCTCCCAGGTCTCATCTACAACCTCAGCGGGAGGTTCAGCTGGAGCAACAGGGACAGGGTCGGCCTGAGTGGACGAGGGTTCGGGAGTAGGCTTGGCACCCTGCTCCTGCGGCAAACACAACAGGAAGAGATGAGTAAGTATTATAATAACCTAGTTACTCTTCAGAGAACATAAAATATCCTCAAACATGTTATTGATACAGCTGAAACTGCTGAGACACTTAAACACCACGACCCTGTGTTAATTTCAATCTTTCATGTTGTCATTCGGACTGATACACACCTCTGTGAAGGCATCCAGGAGGTCTCCAATGTTCTCCTTCTTGTTGAACTCCTTCATGTTCTTCCTCTTCTTTGGCACAGACATAGCAGCTTCAAGAAAAGGACACAGCGTTGACATTAAAATCTCACAGAAGACCAGCATGACACACATGACGATCATAAATGCAAGCGAGAATCAACTCCACCCTACCTTGCATAGTAGTAGATTCCTCTGTAGGGCAGCTAACAGAGGTGGGAGGGGCATCCTCACTTTTCTCCTTGCCCTCTTCCTCTGTCTTCTCCTTCTCCTTCTCCTCCTCCTCTTCCTCTTCCTCTTCCTTCTCCTTGTCCTCCTCCTCCTCTTCCTCCTCCTCCTCCTGGGCTGGCATTGCAGTTTTAGCCACAAGTGTTGATTCCTGAGAAGCGTCAGGCTTGTCAAGGTGTGTAGTGTCTGAAAATGTCAAATCCTCAGACAGTTCCTCAGTGTCCTGAGGAAGGCCGTTGGAGAGAAGAGGCTCTGCCGTTTCAGCCGGTGTGGGTTCAGGTTCAGGTTCAGGTTCAGGTTCAGGGGTAGAGCTCGGGGCAGCAATCTGGGTCTGTGGAGCAGCAGGTTCCGGTTCCGGTTCCTGTGTAGAGGGTGGAGGCTGAGAGACTTCAGTTGCCGTCTTTGTAGCCATTTCTTCTTTTGCTTCGTTAACAGGGGGAACTGTTGCAGCAACCTCAACTGCAGGCTCCAACTTAGCGCTGGCCACCTGCTGCTCTTTTTCCAATTCCTTCACTTCCTCCGTTTTCTTTTCTTCCTTTTCTGGTGCCTTCTCAGCTGGAGCTGGGGCAGCCTGTGGTTCCTCCATTTTGACAGGCGCCTCTTGTGCTGCTAATGATGCCGAAGGGCCGACAGGAGCGTCTACCATGTCACCAACTTTAGTATCCACTTTGTTTTCTGCCTCAGCAGGAGTAGTAGTAGATGCTGCTGCTGTAGGGGGGGGGGAGGAAGACTGCTGGTCCTTTATCAACGGGGATGGCACCTCAGCAGCAGCTGTAGGGGCTACAGATTGTGCGGCTAACTCAGCAGGCGGTGTAATCTGGTTGTCCATTTCCTCCTTGGCCTCCACCACAGGCTCTGTATTTGCTGTGGCAGGAGGTGGAGGGGTTTCAGAGCTAGCAGGAAGTTCCATGTTTTCATCTGGGCAGTGAAATAATCACAATAAGGAAAATATGGAATACAGCCAACTCACATTTTTATGTAAACCAAAACAGAGAAAATGTACTCACCTCTTCTAGTCACTGTAGTGACTGGCTGTATAACTTCACCGTTGGTCTGTGCAGGATTTGCATCCACTATGGAGGCCTACAGTCACAAAACAGTATTTAATGTTTGAAATGGAAATACAGATTACAACCATTTTATGAATTACATCACCATCCCTGCAATGCAATATTTATGAAAGCAAACAGATGTGTTGATTAAACTCTTTGGTAATTTTTAAGGCTGTAGTGTGTCCTCTTTTTGAATTGTATTGCATCTTTGTTTCTGTTTCTAATGTTTTGCTCAACCCAACTACCAACGCAATGCACTTGCAAATTAAGGCAAACTAGCCTAAAAATATGACCACAGCTCAAGACATCAGGAAATAATTTGTTCGCTTCGGCTATGTAATGTTTTTGTTCAGTGAAACTCTGTGGTGATATTAAGATGTTAGCACAGAGATGTGAAAATGTGCAATCACCTCTATGAAGAAATAATAATAATAATAATAATAATAATAATAATAATAATAATAACTAACTAAATAATAAGTTGGGAGCTGGTGTGTAAAAAATGTCTTATTTTCCTTTGTTCATACAAACCGACCAAATGTCATTTATTTCCTTCAAAATAAGAATACCGTGATCTCCTCAAGCTGTACGTTTTTTTTAATCTGACATGTGTTATTAAATCGTAAGACAATAAACTGTAAATAACACATTTTTGTTTCACTTTTGGAAAAATTACTACATTCGGAGATAAGCAAACTACCAGTGTAGACCAAATTAAAATCCGATTTTCAGACTGAAAGTTATGTTTTACAACTCGAGTTTCAGCAATTAGAACTCTTTTACTTTTCCTTCACTTTATTTTCCCCATGTACAATATCTGAAGTCTGTACAGAATAGCTGAGAACAATTTAGATTTCTAAAAAAAAGAAAAGCTAGACCTTTATCCCAGAGTAACACAAATATGAGTCATTATTAGTACTGAGGACTTACAATCAGTAATACAATCAATAAAACAATTCTGTCTTTCACTATGTACACAACCATGTTGCTCCAGATCAGAGCATAAAGCATTCTTACCTGTGGGGGAGTCGGTGTGGTGGTGGACCTTCCACCTGACATGATCTCCTCCGTGATATCGCGCCCGCCCTGGTTGGGGTCTCGTATTCTTATCTATCGGGAGACAGGGTAAATATTGGTTAAGTTTCCACAAAACATGTAACCAACATTAAAATACAGTGTGTAACGATCCTGTCACTGCACATCTATAGCTGCCCCCCATCACAATAAATACTATTGTTATTTTCAGCTAAAAGAGAAAGTTCCACATTGAACAGACAAAATGCTTTGTGTCCATTCAATTGTCTTTGACCTCAGACAAGAGGCGCGCTGCCCTTTTGTTGTGACACACTACCGGTTTGCGTTCCCTCTTTGGTGGGCCTTGTGACTGTGCCGCTGGTTGCTGAGGAGGCGGGGCTTGTGGCTGTTGCTGGGCGGGGTTGATCATTACTGGTGCAGGCTGGACAGACGGAGGGTACTGCGGCTGAGCTGGATAGTACGCTCCTGCTGCAAGGTTAGAATGAAACAAAACAGCATTAATGAAAAGAAAACAATACTTAAGTACAAGATGTGGCTTCACACTAAAATAATCACCCATCCAGGATTCACAAGATTTTTTTTCCCGTAGTTTTGACCCAATATTCTTTAGTTGCTGTGTTTTTCTGAAAACTCTGCAAGGTGGTTTGTGGGTGTAGGCCATGTTGATATTTTGACCTTAACACAATTTTTAAAAAAAACATCTTGCAATAACAGAGTGGAGATACCTGTAGGAACACAAATACAAGAATCCACACTGAGAGCCTATATGAAGTGTGTGGATCAAGATATAAACAAAATACAAACTTGTACATATTATATACCAATATATACTAATCTGTGAGCTGATTCATGTGTTGTGCCCTCTAGTGATGCCACCATTACTGCAGTGGCAGAGTTGAACTGAACAAATTAAACCACAGATGTTTTGGTCGGCAATCGCCCACACCTACAGATGAAGGTAGCCTGTGTGAAAGTTATTCAGTCTCAACATTCAACATTAGTATGAAATTGGTTATGACACAGGCTTTTGGAGTAATAACCTTCACATCCAGACTGAAGGTCAGACAGAAGTGGCATGCTAAAGTCATGCTCTGTAGTAAATAAACACAGCCAACATTACTTGCTAGCTTATGAATATACATCAAAAACACTTGTAATCCATGATTTATTTCATTGTAATCGCACAAAATACATCATTTTATAAAAATATGAAACATATGAAATTGTAGAAGTGGAATTTCAGCTAGGAAACATGTAGAGTACTCAGCTAGCAAGAAATCTGCGGGCTGGCAGCGCACACTTCGGTCAGCCATTATTCATTTGGGTAGGACTTCACTATTTTATTAAAAATATTTATAACAGAATGAATGTTTTTTATGCATGTGACCTTCACGTTGTATCCCATTTGCACATAGAAGTAGACGTGTGAGTTACAAAAAAAAAAAAAAAAAAACATTTAAAAACGCTATCAGAGACAGGAAGTGCCACAGAGATTTTTGCCACTCAAGCCTGCTGACCAACACACAAGCACACACACTACTCACCAGGGTAGCGCTGAGAGGTGAGAGGAGCACCGTGGAGAGAGAGACGGCCGTTCTCTCGCCCGCCCCCTCTCCCCCCGCCACCCCGCCTCTCCCTCGCAGCAAGAGAGGGCTCTGAACCAACGCAGCAAACGAGAGGAAGGGAGTGAGGGACGGGAGAGGGAGGAAAGAAGGAGAGAGGGCAGGAAGAGACAGATGCAGAATGAGTTAATGAGAGGATCCAGAGGAAGCAGGGTGTTAAAAAGGTCCCATGAAATGAACAACGTTGCTACCGTATTCTTACCTTGTGTTCCTGGCTGCATCTTATTCTTATGTCAAATGCTTTTTTTGTGCATATCTTTTATCTGGTCACTGAACCATCTTCCACTCAGGGGTGTGTATAGGCCAATAAAATTGGATGTTTTAGTTTAACCCATCCAATGCCTCACATATAAAGAAAAAATCTGTAGAACAACATTTGCCCTTAAGCAAATGAGCATTTGCAGCAGTAACACAGGTCAGAAGTGTGTTTGGAGTGGCATTTAAAAAAACATGCAGTTGAAATTTTTGCCTTTCGTTTTGGTCTTTGTCCTGGATACTTTTGAACTCTCATTAATAATCAAATCAGATCCCTCCTAACATTAAATCCCACCCCAACATCATGTTTTATATCGACATGAACCCAGCAAAAGAACAAAATTCTTTTCTCAAAGCCATTTCATGGAACCTGTAAGGCAGCGTCAGGTGAGACTGCAGATAGAAAGAACACAGGCCAAAGCAGAATCAAGCCAGACCACATGCAACTGGCACTTCACCACACACAGCAGTGTTTTGATCCAGAAAGACACACACCAACCAGCCAAGCAAAACCACGACACACCCAGAGATACCTTTTGGGCAAAGGGGACAGCGACTAAAACTAGATGCTTCAACTTAAAATCTCAGTTAAATTTGGGCTTCTGGTGTTCGACATTTCAACCCATATGGTTGTGCTTAGTTGTTGATGTTCTTGGGCAAAAACCCTTACCATAAGCAGGGTATTCAGCAGGGCTAGTTCCCGTATAGAAGCTTGCTGTACCGCTGGTCACAGGATACTGCTGAGCAGGAGGCATATATGGGGCCCGGTACTGCAGAAACAAAATAAAGAGTCAGAAAAAACAACAATAGATGGAACAATTAAGTTGCAAGAGTTTCAGGTCATATCTGCCATCTTCACACCGTATTGGCCCGAATAAGATGACCCCCTTTTTCCAACACCTGTTTTAAGAAGACAAGAAACTCCTACATTTGTGTAGCTTGGACAAATATGTTTTCAAGTGCAGCTAATTCTTCACTGTGTTCAGATCAGTCACATGATCACGCACTCTCCAGTCAGGCTCTTGGAAGCAGTCAGAAGGATTTTTTCTGGCTGTTAGCATTTTTCAGACGGTCTTTTGGAACTTCCCATCATGACAAAAAATGTAATTTCTCCACGGCAGCAAAACAAGTGACATTAGCTGTTAGAAACTCCAGTACGTTACACCGGGCTTTCTTAACAATTTTAGGGCTGTTGCAAACAACTCATGGTGTAACACAATGTAATAAGCTCACTCTGTAGGAGCGGGCACTCTCTCCATCTGCAGTTAACGTGTAAATATCTTTGTCCTTTCATATGTAATTTCTTCAAAGAAATACTGTCTTATATTCGGGCCACTACGGTAATATAAAGAGCGTATACTCAGTATTAGTTGGGCAGGTTGTTGGGTAGAGTGGTAATATGTGCGCCATTTTAACCAACTGATGATTACCATTGTGTACTAACCTGTCCAGGGGGGATGAAGTAGCCCTGAGGGGAGCCAGCGAAAGACAGCTGCTGCTGGGAAATCATCATCATCTGGGAGGTGGGCGGGTAGACGTGAGTGGGTCCGACAGGTCGTGGGCCACTACTCGTCTGTACCCTTGGAGCACTGGTGGCCATGGCTGGTCGGTTCGGATAGTAAGTCTAGAGAACAGATGAGGAAGAACGAAGGAACGAGGATGAAGAGTGTATCACAGCACAGCAAACCTGTTGCTCTGTGTGTACATTTAGTGTCTTAACTACGGCAGTCCTGACCCATGTGTTAGAATGTTGCAGTCGCACTCACAGCAACTGCCAATGTGTACTGCAAGTTCAGTTCTTGGGTTACGCTGAGTCTAAATTGTACTGAATGTCATGTCTCCCTGCTACACTGAGGTTAGCCCAAGTTAAGAGGGTGGGTGGGACGAAGAGAAAAGCTGTTACCTGTAACGCTCTGTATCCACCCTTCAGCCGCGCAACACATGAGCAGAGAGCAAGAGAGGGAGTGAGATTAAGGTGAAAATGAGGACAAGAGACAATGTGGAAGGTTGAGATTACAAGGTGTAAGAAGGAAGAGTATGAGAGGCAGCAGCAAAATATCTCTCAGCCATGAACAGTCAGCTCAAACAACCATAGCTGCACATGCAACTCTGTACAGGTCTGCATAGAAGTAGGATCCTCTGAAGTCCTCTGGGTGCCAGTTTTGAATGGTTAAAGAATAATTTTACGGGCAACAGGCGCATGCGGGCAGTGAAAAAAATGTAAGAATGCTGCAGGTACCAAAAATCAACTAATTTTAATATTAAACTGTTAAGCCTATTCTTGTTTTTGCTTTGAACCCAACTACAAAAGGATTGTAAAAATAAGTCATAATAATGACTTTACATTGCACAGTGCCAGTGTCACATTGTCAGTCATTCTGTCATTATGACAGCAGGATGGGATGATGTCTTGCAAGTGCAGAGAAGTATAAAACTGCGGGTATGTGCAGGTGCAGGATGAATAAAGAATAAATAAGGCCTGGGTGAACTCTGCTTAAAACATTGTGATCTGACAACAACCTATAAAATGGCACAACTTCCTATGGAGAAACATGCATTTCTAGAATGAGGTATAGAACTCAATGTTACTGGACCTCAGGAAAGTGAACTCATCTAATAAACACTACAACGTTCTCATCTACTTCTCCAATATGTGGAACTGAAAGCATGCATTACACTAAGGAGACAGAGGGGATGTAAGGAAAAGTGAGGGGTGTTAGTACCTGTTGGTGTAAAGTACGGGGCCCTGCAGCAAACTGGGAGGACAGCAGAAGAGAGGAAAGAAGTCAAGATTGACACTCAAGGAGAAAGATGGCAAATAGGCTATAACACTCACATACATACACAGATTTCGCCAAAGCCTTATAGCAGAAGAAGCAGTGTCAGAAATCTTTGTGAAAGAGTAGCAAAGGGAGGGTTCTCATACAAGGCAAAACATACTTTGACACTGAATACAGAAAAAAAACAAAAAAACACACGCTGTGAACAATACCTGTCTTGGCTGTGGTGCAGAGTTCATTTGTGGAGGTGGGGGGGTGGCAAAAACAAGAGAAGGGGGCTGTCCAGGTCCGTAGGCAGCCTTGAGAAGAGAGAATGGAGGGAAAATAAATGTTACAAAACTTTAATCTAGCAAAACAACTTAGATTCTACAAGGTCAGTTGCTCTCACCTGTGTTAATCCAGGGGATGGGGCAGGGTTTGGGACAGAAGTGGGTCCCGTTATAGGCTGTGGTGGTTTGTTCATTTCACGTTCTTTTATGGTTCTGCATTAGGGTGGCGTTGTGTTGCCAGCCTTTCTGAGATAAAGAAGAACAATTAAGCATTAGCCAAGTGTTAATCAGAGGCATTGAGATGAAACTGTCTTCAGTTCAAATTTGATCTCCATTAAACATGATGATTACAGCCATACAGGATAGGTATCAGACAACAGTGTACTAAGACATTAACCTTTAGTGTGGCAACATCTTACCAAGCAGTGAGGGTGTGGCGTGTGGTTTCGCCTATGATAACACCACCACCTCCCAAAATGTTGTTCACATATTGCATGGCTCAGGCATGCAGTTTTATAACAATTAGTGTTAGCATTCTCTGTGAATTCCTTGGTCAGATCAGATGACAAATGGACTCACCCTAAACTGTCTATATTTTGAGTAGAAAAAGGTCATGCTGGCTATTAGATGACTTAAAAATGGGGGACTTGCTAAATTGCTAAATGATCATGACTTGGCCAAACAGCAAAAAGCAAATAGGGGACAAATACTTATGGGGATTACTTATAATGGTTTGGAGATCTACTTCCAGCTCATATGTGACTGCCACCAAATCATTTGGACAGGTCCGGTTTTGACTGAATTTAAGAAAATGGATACCTCAGGTCAAAGTTCATTTACTGTGTGTTAACAGTGGCTTCAATGCCCCCTGGTTGTGCTAGCTACATGTGCAAATAATCCATTCAAATAACGTTAGGTTTTACGTATTACGTTTCAAAACTGACTGCAATTTTTTCATCAAGATACATGATTGTTGTATAGGTGATGGAATATCTAAGACATGCTGGAATTAATAAAAGCTGATGAATACTACTAACAGACGTGTCATGCACCATCCACCTGCTGACACAGGAACTATCGCTAGCTGCTAGCTAGTGCCATGCTTCTTTTAGACAGGGAATCAATGTACAAAGCTACCATATGGTTCTGCCAGCAGAGACGCTTAACAGTCCTGTAAACTGTCATTAAATATGACAAGTAGTCTAGAAAAAGCTTCTCATTGTGTCTTAGCTAAGTTATATGATGAAAGGCATTTCAGTGGCCCGCTAGCGAGGCAGCATTCCCGGCCGAAGCAGGTTAAATCGTTAGCCAACAGCCGGCTAGCGATACGTGTCCCACTATCATAGACATTTTGCTTAGTTACGCTACGTGGCTGAGTCCACATTTAACCTTAACTCACACAGGACTCAGTTTGATAGTTTTACTGCCCCGATGGACGATATGTTTACTAATCAGAACAGCAAATAAGCCGGCCCTAGCAATGATGTTGCAATACTTGACACCGATTAGGTTACAGTTAAGCTATTGTTGGTTAATGTTAGCGGTTTAGCCCAGCCCTGTCCTACGAGGTGTATTTAATTACAGGCCCAGCAAGCTCCGCGAGCAAATGAAACCTTCAACCTGACATTTAACTTGAGCCAATATTATGCCAACAATATGATGAGATTTTAAGTCAAACTGTTACCGTCGAGACGTTAGCTCTAAAACACAGTGAAAATCGTTTTTAAACCATGAAACAGTAAGGGTTAGGGCTAACGTTAACTATCGTTACTCCACGAAGCCTACGGTGATAACGGTAACCAGATGAAGATTAGCCACGAGAGCGAGGGACCCTGGCTGTCATTTTGGCTAACGTTAAGTTAACTTTAGCTAAGCAGCTCTAAAGAAAGCCTCAAGATTAACTAACCACATTTTAACTAACATTATAACATTTAGGTTAATTTGTTCGAATCCTTTTTCGTATTCTGGGCAAGATTAGCTGGCTAGCTATCCTAGTGTGTGGACTGACAGCCGGCAGGGCCTGTTCAACCAGCTAACATTAGCTAGCCTGTGTGCCTTTGACAAATATGAACCCAAGCCCGGGTGTACTTCAAGCTAGCATCGTGAGTTGGATTTATTCTTACCAGGAATCAATAGTGAATATGTTGTAAGATGGGAACTCGGGGAATCAGCCTCTGATCAGTCTTCTGTTAATGAAAGTAGTGGTGTTGTAGTTCCCTTGTCCTTTACTCCAAAAGAAAAGTGATGCCCTTCTTGGCTATTGACTTAGCGAGCTAGTTAGCTGACCGGCAGATGGGGTGAGTGCTACTACTGTCACTTCGGTTTAAATCCCCGGGCGTGCAAAAGTGACAGTTCTCAAAATCAAATAATATAGTACTTTGGGAGTACTATTGATAACTCCGATGGCCCCGAAAAAAGCCTCTGGACCGGAGGTCCATGATCAAGGCGTCGATGGTGTCGGATTGCCGGTTAGGTATGTACACAACTGTCGCATCAGGAGGCTCAGTGCGAGGCCATAATGCGATGTTTCTGGTCTATGGAGCCGGTGCGCCTCCAAGTCGCATGGGTAACTTCCGGGAAAATTAAAATTTGATGCCGTTTCCTTGGTCATGTGATACAGGAGCTTGGATCGATTCATTAACCGTTTCCGCACAAGAATCTGATATTCAAGGTAGGATATTATCTGAAACAAACACAATATACTTTAATTTCACAAAATCGGTACCGGGCTTACTTTGACAGAATGTGGCCTAGTCCAATGCTGTAAGTCCTTAGTGGTAAGTTTGAACATCTACATTTCCATGACAACTGGGCATACTTTATCTGTTGAGGAAGAAACAGCTACTGACTAGACTTTGTAGTGAGAGTGTACTGAAAAAAAGTTCCTATTTGAAGGTGCTAAAGTCTGTCCTTTATTAAATCGTCATGTATAATCTAGCTAATGAAATGGCCCATGCAATAGAGATGCTGTACTCTGCTTTTACTTAAGGACAGCTCATTTGTACCCATGGTTAATGGATAGGGGAATATTGACAGTGGAAATAATTAGGGTTTCAATTCTTTTTATTATTGACTCATCTGACAATTATTTTCTGTATTAATTGGTTAATTTTTCCCCTATAAAATGTCATAAAATAGTCACATTTGAATTTCTCACAGCCCAATGTTATATATTCAAATTACTTGTTGTTCCCACAAACAGTCAAATAATCAATAATAATCAAATGTTTCAAATGATTTTTACATGGAAAAAAATGACTGAAAAGATGAAGTGATTATCAAAAGTCGCTGATTAATTTTCAGCAAATGTGTTTGGGAATATGCGCTACAAAACCAGAATACAAGTGAATTGATAAAGGCCTTGATAAAGGTGTGTCCTGCATTATTACCTGTGCAGGCTACATAATTTGTACAGGGGCCCTGTGTCAAAGATTACATGGTGCATATTTCAAAATAAATTTGAGTTGAACCAAAGGGCCTAAAGTAAATTTTTGCCCCGGGGCCTGTTTGGCCATGCCAACAGCTTCAGTCAATGAAAATGTGTTTGTCTATTGCCTAATTTTTGACATTGCAAATAAATGATCCAGACTGGGTCCATGTCCTGTGAAAATGATATAGCATTTTCTGTCTGCTAATGGCCAGATGTCTACTACAGGATTTTGGATTAGGTGGAGCACAGTGTCCCATATTATTTGTGTCCCACTCAGACAGACCATTTTCTGCTTTTCCTTTATATTATTTTAATCATTTTAATTTATTTTTAATAATTTTGAGATTTGGACTGTTGGTTGGACAAAACAAAGGCTTGTACAGGTGTCACTTTCGGCTCTGGGTAATTGTGACAGCATTTCTCACTACAAACCAAACAATCAATCGATTAATGGAGAAAACAATCAGCAGATTAATCCATAATGAAAATAATCATTAGTTGCAGTCCGATACAAAATAGTTAAAAACAAGCTCCACCTCATTTTTAACTATTTTGTTTCAGCCATCAACAGTAAAATCCTGCTTTTACATTAATGCATGAGTAATTATAGACTAATGATATAATATATAATAGTATAACAGTCACAGGAGAGTACAAATACTTTTACACTTAATACTCTAAGTACATTTTCTGATTATACTTACATACTTTTTCTTAAGTAACATTTTCAATGCAGGACTTTTACTTGTAACAGAGTATTTACAGTGAGGTATTTGTACTTTTGCTGAAGTAAAGGACATGAATACTTCCTCCACCACTGCTTTTTAGTGATATTTAAGATGAATGCCTAAACATTACACTATTACAAAAACAAACCATACTGTCACCACAAAAGAGCATTAAAAAGGCTTTATTTGAGAAAAGTCAGGCACATGTTAACAAAACATAGTGGCTCCAATAACACAGGTAATGTAACATTACGTTTCAACAGCATGAAAATTGCTACATGTGGACATGATTGGTCACGGTATAGTTGATTTGTAGGTTGTGGAAGTGAAACGTATCTGTTTGTTGGTTGTACTTATAAAAACAGGTCTACAACAAGATCAGTAAGAAAGTAGACAATGCAATTTTTGGGACGAGTGTGGGAAGTGTGTGTAAGGTGCTTGAATCACTGACGGCTGAATGAGGCGCCACATGGTCCATGGTCGCCACTAGATTTTTTGCTGACAGGAATGGAAAGTGCAAGATTTCTCCAGATCTGTAGAGAAGAGAAAAAGACAAAAAAAATTACTTTGGAATGCAGAGCAAATACTTTTAAAGTGAATCTGTTGAATTACTGTCCTGTTAATCTTGATTTAACCCACAGTAGTACACACCTGGAGCGGTTTCACTGCACTGTCTGAGTGAATTAATGGCAGTCATGTACTCTGTTCCCAAAAACTTGTCATAGGTTGTTCCAGCTGGAACCTCCTGGAGACACTTAGTGGAGTCCTTGAAAGGAGGTTCTTCCCTGCATCTGACTGGAACAGTCTGAATGTGGTATCACTGCCACTGGTACCAAACTTGGCCTATAAATAAAAAACAAAATTAAGATTTAAAACAGACTTATTCATTTGATCTAATTATGTTATTTAAACATCTGTATCAAAGTCAGAAATTAACAGGGGTTTAGGGTAAAAAAAAAGTTCAGTTGAAAGTGAGGAAAATGCCTGTAAAATTTAAAATAATTGTGCAAAGAATTCCCACAAAACACCCTTTTTGAATTTTACCCTTTATCCCTTTGTAGTAGTCTTACTATATGTGCCGAAATACTTGCTTTGCGTGTATTCTGGGTGAAAACATAGAGCAAATCTGATCTAAAAACAACTACATACAGAACTGGAATGAGTAGAAATTGTAGGCACTGCACAGCCGACGAGAACATTTGTAGAGCATCAACAAAAAATAAAAAATCAACTAGAGAGAGTTTTCTGGGAGACCACCTATCACTATCCAGCATGGGAGAGAAACTAAACAAATTGTAAGCACTACAAATTGCCCCTGCAAAAACACCAAAATCCTTCTAAAAATATGATCAAGTGGGGCAAAAAAAAAAAAAAAATTCTAATTGTAGTCAATGTAATGTAATATTTTGTAATGCAAACAACCAAAAGCCAAAACTCATCACTGACCTGCTGGTCCTGGAGAATGCGGACCACCTCGCTGTGGCTCTCGGGCCGAGTCACCACAGCGTGTGCGGGCACAACAGCCAGGTTACAAGACAGGTAATCAGTGACCGGCACTGGACCCTTCCCAGGGCAGATCAGCTCGTACTCAGCAGACTTCACTTCGCTAGCCCATGTTGGACCATTGCCTTTGACAAGAAGAGGTGGCATGAAAGAATGCTGTAGTTTTATACGAAACAACACAGTCGAAGTTGAGATATAAAAAAGGTCAGTGTCAGTCTCTTAGTTACCATCACTGTTTTCTGGAACAATTGTGTGTTTGATGAAGGCAACATCGCCGGCACCCTCAACCAGACATCTATAATGATATGCAAAAGACAACTTGAGTAATATGAAGTTTCCACCCTAAGCAAGGTGTTCTGGAAGAGTAATTAAAGGAATAGTTTGACATTTTTGGAAATGCACTTATTCACTTTGTTGCCGAAAGTTAGATGAGAAGATTGATACCACTCTCGTGTTAAGTACAGAGCTGGAGTTGGGATATGGTTAGCTTAGCTTAGCATGAAGAATAAAGCAGGGGGAAACAGCTAGCCTGGCTCTCTCAAAAAGTTCAAAAATATGCCTAAAGCTTACTAATTAATACAGCATATCTTGTGTGTTTAAGCCATACACAAAGTGTAAAAACTATAATTTCTGGTTTCAAGGGGGAGTTAAGTGCTGTTATTATTTCTTGGCCAACAGCAGCTGGCTGCAACCAGCAGAGAAGCTGCAAAAAAGTGCTGCGCTTATGGATAAACTGTTGTTTGTCAAGCTATAGTAAGACGTAAGTGAATGTGCGTATTTCCCAATATGTCACACTATTCTTTTAACTTGCATGCACATCAAATTCTTTACAGAGAATAATTGCACTGCTGCGTCCTACCTAAAGGCTCCAGCGTAGCCATAGTACTGCTCATCAGCACTGGCTTTGCACTTGGACTCGTCTCCCACAGCTTTCCCACTGCCGGCACACTGAGTACAGAATGGAGAGGTGGGGTCTGCTCCGGGGGCACAGCCACTACTGAAGAACTTAGCTGAGGAGAGGAGGAGACGCAGTCAGTACGGTGAGGTGGTGTCAAACTCGGAGGTGTGGAAAAGGCAATCACATCATGTTTTAGTTTCCACAAGTGGACAAATTAAATATGTTGCAGATACTGTACATTCAATAAAACATTTCCTCATTATGTTGATAGAAAACATATTCTGGGCGCCATTATGTTTCTTTCGTATTTGCGATTTCAAATTAGCAGTATGTGAAGAGAATTTTTAGGAGAAGAAGCACACAGTCACTTACTGAAGTCACAGTCATTAGTCGCTTTGTGGATGTGACCCATGGGGATGTTCCAGCCAGCAGTTCTGCCGATGCCCGTGTGGCACGACCTCTTGCCCTTCAGGTTGTCCCAGGTCACCCCTGAACCCTTCTTCACCACAGCAACAGCATAGTAAGAGGCTGTGGCTACAAGAGTGGAAGTACAGGAGGAGATGAATCAGACAACTATACGTCAGAAAATTATTAGTTATAGTTAATTTAATTTAAAAGTTGATCTTAGAGCTGGGAGATACGCACATATTGTTATATATGACTAGATGGGTAACACTTTATTTTTCTGCTCTGTAATTTACAAATAATTTCCATGAAGTTTCCTGAAAAGAACTATGTGATTTGGTACTTGAGAAAAAAGACAGTTTTCAATTGGTACACTTATTACCAATTAATTAATTCTAGTTAACTGCTAGCATAATCTAAAAAGCATTTTAGTCAGTGCACAGCAGGTCAGCTGAACATGGCAAAATGTGAAATTTGTCCACAGTGATGCAACTCAAGTTTCCAATAATACATTAATATTGAATGAATATTTAATTGCATTAAATTGCATAGCTCCTTCCAGGAAAGTGTTATTGACTAGATGTTGTCTGGGATTTATGCTATTGTAATATAGTGACATAGATGAAATGTTTTCTTTTGATGGTCCTCAAGGCTACACTATAAATCATACACTTTTCTAACCTAATTTTAGGGCTCTAGATAAGTGAAAATAACTAAGTAGATATATGTTATTTTGTTCAATATTTTAACCTTTAATTTTGTCTATATCACTAGAAGTAACAGAAATAGTGTACAGGGCGGTTTATTACCTCCAGCGGTGCTGCACAGGGCTGTGGAGACAGAGATGCAAATATTACTCATATAGAAAATATCAAATAAAACACAGGACTATATGTGATGGTTTCTGTGCTATCTAAGACTCATACCTTCTTCATACTGCTCCACCACAGCAGGAACCAGACCACACTTCCCAGCTGTGTACACCTGTCCTCCATCCACTGCCATTGCGTCAGCCTCTTTACGCTACAGGATAATTGAGACAACAGATAATCAGAGACAAACGCCACAAAATGGAGCAAAAAATCTCTGAAACTAGTAACAGATTCCCGTATTTTCATCCAAGAGTGTTTTACCATAATCTTTTTCAGGCACTCTTCAACTGTGGGGGCATTCTCGCATTCAATGGAGGTGCCGTCATCACCCACACTGTTGATGCTCCACGTGTCACACTTGACGGTCTCAGCGTGGCCCACGGCGCACCATTTAATGGCGGTGGATGAAGCGCCTGCGGCCTGCTCTGGAAAGCAAAGTAAAACATAACCATAAGCCATGTGTTTGTCTGATGGTTTTGTATGCTATGCTGTCCGCTTATGTTTACGGTACCTCTCTTAAGGGAACGGATAACGCTCATGTACTCAGCACCCAAATACAGGAAGGAATCTGTGTTTGCGGGCACCTGCACCAGCTTCACTGTTGAGTCCTTGAACATCAGGTTTTTGGCAGGTGCATAGGCTTCAGAGGAGAAGAGGTTAAAGTCCTGAAAAGACAAAAAGTAAGCAGTCATTATGTAAGCACTGAAACACAAATGTACTGCTTTATCACCTCCCCTTCTTCCAACTTATCAGGCAGTCAACTCTACTACTGGCTCTGTGTGCAGTACAAATAATTTGTATTGTACCTGCACTGAATTGAGGTTTGTCCAGATTAATTCGACCAGCTGTGGGTCCTTGCGGGTGACAACAGCATGAGCTGGTACTTTCGCCAGGTGGCAGGTGCTATAGCTGTCGATAGGCGCTCTGGTGTTATCCTTGCACAGCAACTCGTAGTTGGGCTTTTCGGAGTCTGAAAGTGTGCCACAACAATGATTAAAAAGGTATTCTTTTTCTCTTCCAACCTTAATAAATCTCTTACACATCTTCTCACTACCACATTTTGTTAAGTCGAAGTGGATGGTTTAGCAAAGGAGTATTGAGACATATCGGGCAATACCACAAGTATTATATCAGTTATGGTAATTATACCCGAGAGTGAGAATCTTAGCTGTGATTTTGATCAAGTGTAATTTAACAGTAAAACTGAGCCTCGTATGAGTATGTGATAAAAGCTTAAGCTAGGAAGAACTGCTGCAGCAAATTACTTTTAAAAGAAAACAGATTGATGCACCTGCAACAGATTTGATTTTAAGATGGACAAAATGGATTATATATGAATTTGAATAATAAAAATGGGAGCTGGTTTGCTTTAATAATTCACTACATATTAGAATAGATTGTGTGATACTGACCAGGTACAGTGAGATGCTTCACAAAAGCCACGTCTCCAGCGTCCTCCGCCAGACACCTATTAAGCAGACCAATCCAGGTGCATCAACATTAGAGGTTTGTTTGTTACCAGCAGCATAGTGTACTTCCGCAGAGAGAACGGGTTTAAGAAAACAAAAATTAAAAATAAAAATGTCACAGGATTACAGACTGAGCTGTGACAGGTTATCATATTTGGAAGATAAATGTGTAGAGGTTGATAGAGGACAGTAAAAGGCATAGCAGAAGGATCAAAGAAAGGCTGATACTGACTGGAAGGCCCCGGCGTAGTCATAGTAAGGCTCCTTGTGGGACCTGGAGCAGTCTCCCTTGCACAGTTGACACAGTTTGGTGCCCCTCGTTGCCCCCGGGGCGCAGCTGGCCGCGAAGAAGTTGCTCACCGCTACAAAACAAAAAGCAGGGCTGTAGCAAAGATTTTAGAAATACTGAGGTTTTAAGTCCCAGTCCCAGTCCCTGCAACGCAGCTCCCCCACCCACACCCTCAGACAGTTCGACCAGACACCCTAAAGAAAGTCTCAACATTTTGTTTTATTACTTAGATTTTTCATACTTTATTTAGTCAACTGTTCTTATTTGCGTTCTTGCCCACACTTAGATGAAAAGATTGATACCACTCACATGTCTGTACGGTAAATATGAACCTACAGCCAGCCAGTTAGCTTAGCTTAGCATCAAGACTTGTAACAGGGGGAAACAGCTAGCCTGGCTCAGTCCAAAGGTAATAAAATCCACCTACCAGCACCTCTAAAGCTCACTAATTAACATGTTAAAACTTGTTTGTTTAAGAACTGAAGTGTAAAAACGTCACATTGTGGTTTTACAGGAGGTTATGTGCCACCAGACCGTTTCTTGGCTGGGCGCGGTAACTTCCTGTTACTTCCTGTAACCCCCTGTAAAAATTACAACTTGTAAAACATCAGTTTCCGTACAGATTGTACAGATATCGTGTTAAAAATGAACTTTAGAGGTGCTGGTAAGTGGATTTTGTTGCCTTTGGACAGAGCCAGGCTAGCGGTTTCCCCCTGTTTCCAGTCTATATGCTAAGCTAAGCTAACTGGCTCCAGCCTCATATTTAACAGACAGATATGAGAGTGGTATCAATCTTCTTATCTAACTCTCAGCAAAAAAGCAAATAAGCGTATTTTCCCAAATGTCCCAAACTATTCCTTTCCAGGAAAAATTCTGAGGAGATGACCTCAGTGGCCAAAAGTACACTGAAACTGTCAAATATTATTTTTGATCGTCTAACCTGTGACACAGCTAATGCACACATTTCACACTGTGATCAGCGGTGCCGTATTTTAAGGATTGTGCTTAACATTTTGTGGGACTCACCCTCCTCCACAGGGTTGTCCTCGATGCCTGCCCACTGAATCAGACCCATGGACAGCAGAGTTCCTATGGGAATGTTCCAGCCTGCAGATTTACCCAAACCAGTGTGGCAGGATTTCTTCCCCCGGAGGTCTCTGAAGCCAAATCCAGTGCCCTTCTTCGCCACAGCGACAGCGTAGTAACATGTTTCCGAAGCTGGATGTGTGCAGAACAATTGTGAGCAAAAAGTTAAAACATGTAGCTAGACATCCTCTTTCTTGTGCTAATTTAATCAGTAAAGACAGCTGATTAGTAAACATACAGGTGCCGTAGTCCTCGGCAATGATGGGCTGCAGGTCGTAGTTGTTCAGTCCGGCTGTGTAGATGTCCCCTCCATCCAAAGTGATGGCATCAGCTTCTCCAGCCTGAAAAAAATAAAATAAATAAAAACATATGAGTGTTTTGATGCATATTTTGTTGGTAATTAAATGCAGTACTGGAAAGTAACAAATTAATTAAAGTACTGCATTTTTGTACAATGCTGAGATGTGTACTTTGCTTGAATACTTCTATTTAATGCTACTTTATACTTATACTCCATTTCAGTGGGTAATATTGTACTTTTTGCTCTTCTACATTTATTTGACACCTGTAGTTGATAGTTATTTCATATATATTCAAGATTTTACAAACAAAACATATGATCAATTTATAAAATATGATGCAGTTTTGAATATTATGCAACCAAACAGTATATAAAGCAGTTAACATTATCTCCACCTCAACCAGCTAAAACATTAGGATGCTGCTTACATGTTAATGCATCAATAATAATGATAATATACAATATACATACATACATCATTATTATATATTACATAATGAGTAGTTTTACTGTTGATACATTACATAGATTTTGTAATTTAATAATACTTATGTACTTGCAAGACTTGTACTTGCTTTGGAGTATTTTCACATTGTGGCAGTGGTATAAAGTAGCAAAAGTACATTTACTCAACTACTGTACAATTTTGAGATACTTGTACTTTACCTGAGTATTTCCATTTTTCCATATTACAGTTCAGAGGGAAATATTGTACTTTTTACTCCACTACATTTTTCTGACAGCTATAATTACTAGTTACTTTATCTTAATCTGCAAAAACACAATCGTGTTATAAAATATGATGCAAGGTTATTGATTGAAGTATATTTTCCTGGTAATACTTCTGTACTTCTGACAAGCACAACTTGTAACGAAGTATTTTTAGTATTTCCATTGCAATATCCATTGATTAGCCGTTTTTATGAGCTAATAGATTAAATCAAACATTAAGACTGAAGACATTTATTTTTGCTATAATTATTTATTGAGCACATCTCATTAAGTGCATGCTCTGGATAATGTCACTCCCTTCACCTTAATTGCAATGATGCAGTCGATGGTGTTTTCTTTCTTCACGCAGGAGAACGCAGGCGCTTTGGCTACGAGGTCCAAACATTTCCGATATTCTTGGTCCGACTTGACGCACCATTTCACCTTGCTGTCAGCGGGGGCCGCGAACACGGTGGCTGCAAAATGCACATGGAGGAATAACAATGCAGATCAACTGAGCTTTTAGTGAATCTAAGTTTAAAATGCGCCTGTGCAAAATATGAAATTGTCTTTACCGAGGCATCCGAGCAGCGCCACAAGGAGGAGAGTCTTCATGATGGCCGGCGGGGTCTCCAGGTCAGCAGAGCAGAGTGTGCGGGAGGCAGCTCAGGCTTTTATAGCAAACCTCTGACTGAGCTGGACAAAAAAAAAAGGGGGAGAAAAAATGCCACAGTTTGCTCAGGTTTCCTAATGTGTGCGTGCACGGGCGCGCGCGTGTGTACTTTTGTGTGCTGGTACACGGGGGTGGCAGAGAAACAGAGAGATTGCATATCTGAAATTTCCACATAATGGAAATTCACACGGACACTCATCTTAAACTATTCAAACATCATCTGAAATCATCCAGAAGAGCAGAAAAGACTTTAATATGACACAAAGCAGAAGGTAATTCAAGTGAAAATGTAACATGAGCATATAAATCAGGATCTAAATTCTAAATATTTTCAGATTTTATATTTGTATTTGCAAGTTTAAATTATTTTCAAATTGTTTAAACCCTGTTTCACTGCATTTTGTTTCTTTTCTTTGTATTTATGTGGTGTGTTCACGTGCCTTGTGTTTTATTCTGCCCTTTGAGGACAAATGAAGTGACTTTTTATTAAAGTGAATTCCTGCTGTGATTAAGAGTTTAAAACATTGCAATTTTCCTAATGCAGTAAATCTCACCAATCTGCTACTCTTTGCAGCATTAACCAGTGGTGGAAGAAGTGTTCAGATACTTTGCTTAAGTAAAAGTAGCAACAATGTAAAATAAAATAAAAATCTACTATTACAAGTAAAAGGTGTGCATTCAAAATCTTACTTAAATAAAAGTTCAGTATTATCTGCAAGTATCAAAAGTAAAAGTTAAAGTATGGAACAGAATGGCTCCTGTCAGTGTTATATTATTATATCACATTATTGTATTATTATTATTATTTAATTAATGTGTACGCAGCATTTTACTCTTGTAGTTGGTCGAGCTAATCTTAACTACTTTATCTATTTATATATTTATCGATGCTTTATAAGTAAAATTGTAAATTACAAAATAACCAGTAACTACAGCTGTCAGACAAAAACTACAATATTTCTCTCAGTACTGGAGTAAAAGTACTTAGTTACATTCCACCACTGGCCTTAACAAACCATTTTATTTTTTTTTTGCAAATGTCTGCTCTTCTTCTGCTGCTTCATATCTTTATCCTAAAATTACACTATTTGACAGTGAGTCTTACTGTACCCAGACGTGACCTAAAAAATGCAGTTTTGGGTGGACCACTGCTTTAAGAAGACAGGGAGAAGTATTGCAAAACCTGAAGTTATATAGTATATTTGTAAGTAATTATCCAGCCACTTCAGGCAGAAAGGTGAATGACCCTGTCACATATGATGATCGTCAGAAGGAAAAGGCATAAGCTTGTGATAAAATGCATTTATCAAATGATTTTACTCTGCTGCAGTGTGACCCACATAAGAGTCGTGTTTACAGAGTCAGTGTTTCCCAACGCAAGAGCAAAGGTTCCTGTTGATTTGTAAATTACACCTCCTTCTTTGTTCATCTGCCAAATTTAGAAATATCACACAATAACTTTCACAATAGCCTTCATGTTTCACGATGGGCAACTTTGGAAGATCCAAGATGTGATACTGGACGAGTGGATGGATTACATTTTTACTGTAAGGACATTGGCTGTATTTTAACCTTCCTGTTCCTTTTATACTTTTACTTTAGACAAGAAGAGGGATTTGTGTGGCAGGTTTCAAGAAACCAATTTAATATTTCTCAAATGAAGAGCCGAAGTATAAATTACAATTCAGGCTGATGTGTAGCAAAATAATTGATCAAATCTTTTTATTAGTTAGAGCCCTGTCTGGTAATCAGAGGACTGCACCACCCTGCATCCAAAGCCAAACTCTTTGTAAGTCACGACTAACAGAAGAAGCTCTTACTAAGACGTTCATGTTGTTGTTTTTTATTTTTCACCACTTCCTTGTCTCTCTCTCTGTCCATCGCTTTTGCCCTGTTCAATACACTGTTTTGTACGCTATTGATCTTTGTACTTCTTTATATTTGTGATTTTTTTTAAATGTGCTATTGTGTCTGCAACTTTCTGTCCTAACCCTTATAATATAGACTTTTTCAAACCAAGGGGATTTACCGGAGTAAATAATTGTTAAACAAATAAATAAAATGAAGACTATAAATTAGTATTAAGTAAAAGTATAAGTGAGATTCAGTTAGATTCAGGTTCAGAGGTATAAGTGATTATGAAATCCGTCTGGAATTATTACTTTTATCCATTTTGCCCTGTAAAGCAAATATTAGCACGTAAAGCTTGAGTGGAGTTTCCCAGCAATGAAAGGACACCGCACAATGAGAGAAATGGGCCAACTCAACCAAAAGTCATCAAAACTTTCCATTCATGAATCTGCGCAAATGTTTCTTTCTTTTTCATTCTGTTTTAAGGATTTAGCTGCTCTGAAGTTTAAAACTCTGAGTACTTTACTGTCAGCTGGTTATTCTGATGTTCAGGTTAAAGTGGTTAAATGCTGTCAAACACACAGTTTATCAGGAGTATCTTCTGGTATAGCACTGAACCAATGACATTAACCAATGACATTAATATTCAGAAGATTTGCTATATAGACACTGATCATTTGTGTAGCTAAATAGTCAAATAACACATTAAACCATGTAATAATCTTGAATCTTAAAAATATAAGACATTTCAGAACAGATACCTTTTAATAAGGAAAACTAGTATTGTGAAACCACACTCAAGGTGTTATATTCAGGTTTTTGTCAAACTGCAGGTGGTAGAAAACATAGATACCCCAAATATTCAAGGAGGGGGAGTGCAGGTAATACAAACAATTGTATAGTTTTAGGTTTTCTGTGTCCGCAGGTGTGATTGAAAACAGGAAAATATGTAACTTAAAAGTGTATCAAAGTATCAAAGCAGCAAAATGCTTGTTCAGCAGAATCGAAATGTTTAAAAAAGGGAATCAGCGCATTACACAACACTTTATTTGGATAGTTGAACGTTGATCAGGTGCCTATAAAGTAGATAAATGTTCCCTTTTTTGCTGAATCATTACACACTGTGTAACCCTGACCTTAGCCTCACCCTGCCATGACTAAATCTTTATTTTCACCAACTTCTTTCCACACTTTTGTATCACATGAGTAATTTTAGTGACGTGAGCTGCCAATAGATGGAATACAGACTATCAGGAGATCATGAAAGGAGTGACTGCGGTGAAAATGACATTCGATCAGGAATAGAACCACAAATCTACTGACTCACAGAAGATTATTGATTTCATGCGTTCTCAGTGCCTGGATGTTCATTTCATATTAAATTCTGAAAACAAAAGCTGAATTTATTTTTTTTATGCTGACAGTAAAATAGAATAAACGTCTACTAAACGTCTGCCTTCACACCTGTTTCCAGTTACAGTCATCAGACCCAGTATATATTCTCCTCAGCCAGCATTCACCTCTTTACCAGATTGCCTATGTTGCTTTAAATTTCCAGCCCAGTTTTTGACAGGCATTGAGGACAGCCCTGTGGAGGAGAGCGAGTTACACAAAATGTTGAGGTACCCTATGTGTTTGATCTCTTGCTTGCCCCAGCCACTGGTTTTGTCTGCTGCCTTTACGGTATTATTGCTCTCTCACTGATTAAAGACTCTCATTATCTGCATTGTGAGTCTTTGCCCCTGTGCCAGTTTCCTGAACGCTCACAGATTACTGTGCCTTTGTCAGTCTGTGCTGACACTTCACTCGGCAGCATTATTGTACTGACACCTCTTGGTAACGCGGCCGGCGAGCCAATAACTCATTCACAAGCTGACGTTTAAATCTGGCTCATGTACTGCACTGAGGCACCAGACAAAAACACTGGCTGTATGAATTTAAAAATACAAGTTGAATTTTAGAAAAATCACATGATCTAGTGATAAATTCATGTTTTGGATTTCTATTTGTTGTAGTAAACGTGAATATTTAGTGCTACTAATCAATAATTGCTAACATTCTTCAACTCATCTGAGGAAATTTGTAATCCAGCTTCCCGAAATAGATCTGGGACTCTTGTGACTGGCTGCATGTCCCTCAGTTATTACAGTCCACTAGGCCATCCTGACTGTGCTGAATCAGAGCAGATAAGCCTATCGTCAATGATTGTTCTCCTGAAACATGCAGAGCAGGGGGTTAACAAGGCATTATACACAAACACCCTTTCAGTCTGTGACGCAGGGCTCCGTGTGCTGTGGTGAGCCTCGAGTACATGAAAAATACACAGCACATACATAAAATATTGTACAGAATACCTGCCTGGGGGAAAGGTTGTTTATTTTGCACTTGAGTGAGAGTTAAAAGTCGAGTATAGCTGCTCAGCCGTTGATGATTCATCTTGATACCTGCACATGATGATGAGACTCTTTGAAAAAAGAGACAGATTCTGGAAAAACACATCTGGTTCCTTGTTAATCAGGAAATACAGACACCGGCTGCTGCAAATTGTCCATGATGTTATGATGTTATTCACAGTGACAGCAATGGTGAGCTATTACCACACCTTTGCAGTGGTGGAGGAAGTACGCAGATACTTAAAGTAACAATACCACAAAGTGAAAATACTCTCTTACAAGTCCTGCATTTATAATAGTAAGTAAAAGTATTATCAACAAAATGTACTGAGAGTATCAAAAATAAAAGTAATTGTTCTGCAGAAAAATGTCCCTGTGCATGATATATTATTATATTACAATATTTTAATACTAATGCATAGGTACCATTTTACTGCTGTAGTTGGTGGAGGTGGAGTTAGTGAAACAACTTTGTTTATAGTTTAGTAGTTTAGTCCGGTAGTTTCCAACCTCCAAAGAGTCACAAGATAAATCTGAGGGGTCGTGAGATGAATAATGGGGTACGAAAGAAGAAACACCCTGCCAAACAAATTTGTATTTATATATGGACATTTATCTAATTTAAAAAAAACATTTTTATGAAATATAAGACCTCTTTGGGCCTCTAACAGTTTTTATAATTAAACAATCTGAGAAGTTTATAGGGTAAATCTGTCTTTGGTGGAACTGTTAACAACTCAAAGACACTGCCTTTTCGTAAAGGGTCTCAAGCTAAAAAGGTTGGGAACCACTGGTTCAATCTTTAATAATGCATTATATTTCATAAGCTTATCAAGTGTTTGTTAATGTAACATCTTAAGCTGAAAAGTAGCTATAGCTGTCAAATAAATGTGGTAAAAAATAAACTTTTCCCCTCCAAAATGTAGTGGAGTAGAGGTTTCAAATTGCATCAAATGGAATTACTCAAGTTAAGTACAAGTACCTCAAATTTGTACTTAAGAACAGTACTTTAGTAAATGTACTTATTTTCCATCACCGCACCTCTGTAGGTTGAAGCTTGAGACTGCTGAACATCCTACCCTTTTATATCAGGTCCAACCCCTTATCCAATTAAAAATGTTCTTTTTGTTTATTAGGTCTTTCACTTTGTTTGAACACATTTGTGCATTTGAGTACAAAAGTGATATTTATTTTATTTATAGTTACACCCAGCTGTTTTTGCAGGATGAAAAAAACTGCAAACAGATTTCACCGGCAGCCTGTGGATTCAAATCTTCCATCCACAAACCTCTTCTTTAAACTGCAGGCTCCTGTCATCTACATTTCCCACAATGCAACTCAACATAGTCTTTCATTAGACCCCCTTTCCTCTCGAATGCCCACTTCTTTCAAACTCAAAATTTCTGTTAAAAATTTTAAAAAAAAACCCCAAATAAATAAGATTTTTTCAAACTTTGGAAAGCTCCTCCAGAGCCACAGAAGACATTACACAAGATGCTGAGCGGTACTCCTTGTGACAAATAAAGTGAACTTTGTAAAATACCCCTTTTAAACTCATTGATCACACATTAACTTCCATTGACTTCATTCGGAGAACTAGCTGAAAAGTACGTGGGTGACTGGGGTCAACATCCTTCTTATGCAACAGACAAAACCTCAAACAAGCAGGTCTGAGGGCCGCTGTCCTGGTTACCTCATTAACCTTTAAGCACTGATGAATAAATTTAGGTTTCTCGCTGTTAGGTGGAAACATTTTCCCTCCTCAACATCAACTTTTTCAGGACATTTGACCAGTCTCACTTTAAGCCTGCTGGTATTTTTCCAGCTGGGTTTGAAACGTTTTTATAACCTAAGAGCTCCAAAATCAAAAACAATCAAAACAAGCTTCACATGTAAACTATCCAAAGCAATTTAGATAGTTCACTGATTTAAAAATGACCTTTTGACCTGTGATTTTCTAAATTCCAGATGCTATTGTGCAAAGGATAACTTGATATCTCTATTGCCTGCTTTGCCAGAATTGTCAGCCCTTTTATTCTGTATCTGAGGCAGCTGATCAGGGCAAATACAGCCTTTCTATGTTTTTTTAACATAGAAAAAGTAAATGGGGAAAAAAGTCGGTACTCTTCTACTACTACTACTTCATAGCCAGCACATTTCCCATCACACTCCTTTTGCCCATGACACTGAAAAACAGGTGGTGAAGGAATGCCCTTCATGTACTGTAGCACCCACACAGCGAGAACAGTGAGACAGTCAGTGTCCTCATCTGTTTGTACAGCTGCAAGTCCTTTTCTTTCAACTCTTGACCGTTGACCCGTACAGACGCTGTTACTATTATCAGTTGGGGCCCTGATTCAAAGGGGAATATAAAAAATGAATTTGAATTTTAGGATGCTGACCAATGACACATTTCTTTTTTCTAAGGCTTGACACTAAATGTGATCTACAGACTAAATAGATATGGAACTGAATTTGTTGTTTCTAAATACAGCAGCACTGCTCACCTATTTCTTTTTTTTGTGGATGAGACCGAAATCAGTCCACAATTACCAATAAGAATTGGTCACAGGTGTAAGGTTCAATCCCATATTCTCTACATAAGTGTATGTATCCAGTTATTCAGTTATTGGTATTGCTATTAATAGTTATACCCAAGCTTATATTAATTTCCGCTGCGATTCCCTTCTTCACAACGAAAACATTTTGACAAAATTTAAAATCCTTTAAAAGGCCTGTAATCAAAAATGTATTTGAATAGCGATGTGATAAAAGCAGACATGTTACTACATAGCTTATTCTGATATTAATTAGTAACCTGACATGGCTGCACACATCACCTCCATTCATCCGGGACTGGAGAGCTCGGAAAAAAATGTTGAAATATAGAAAGATTGAATAGAAAAAGGAAAACAGCTACTCCCCAGGACCAACTGCAACAACTTAAAAGGTACACTGAAGTTTCTTGTGAATGTGTCACCCAAAAACATTCTTAAGACCGAACAAACATACTGTATTCATTCCCTACTTCATACAAATTTCATAAAGCTCATTCAAATATTTTCAGACCTTCATTATTTACATATGGTTAGTGGTTTTATTCTTATTATTTACTGAAGAATTGTTGCTATTTAAGGCACATTACTGCCACCAACTGTCCATATGTCATATTATTCAAGTCCATATATTAAAACCGTGTGCTCCAGACCTCATCGCTCCAGATCTCAACTGTCCGGTTTGTTGAGGCACTTGTTTGAACTCTGAGGTGGCTGATGGAGAGACTCCCTCATCCTCATTCAGCTGTTGTCATTGTCAAGTCTTGATGTAGGCCTAACTGTCAACACATCAGGCAGCTAGCAACTAACAAGAAAACATTATATGAAGTTGCTAAATAAGCATAATTTGATTGAATAACCTCAGCAGGGTTAGTCAGGTGCAGTCCACTATACATTTACTTTCTAAGTTGTTGCAGTTGATTTTCAGGAGCTGCCGATTTTCTCTTTCTATAACATTTATTTTCTATACTTATTTTGTTATTTGTTTGGGTTGTAACCTATGACATTTGTCTCATCACATCATGACTGAAGTTCATTTCAGGGACAAACCAGTTAATTAAAAAAAGAAAAACGTAACAAAAGACCAAGCAGAATCTCTCTTGGTTTTTGGTGGTTATATTTCAACATCAGCATATTTTCTTGGCAGCATATAAAAAAGAAAGGAAACAATGACTACAGCTAAATACCAGTCTCTCTAAGCCATCTCTGTACAGTGTAGGTCCGACTGATGAGATGTACCACCCTTCATTCATTCCCTTCTGTATCAAAAGTTGAAATCCAAAAACAATCTACTAGTCTCTAATTAGCCAATAGAAACTTGAGTAAAAATGTGCAGATCAGCCCAAATCCTCTCAGATCTACACAAGCGTGTCACAGATGCCCGACACATTTTCTTGACTTGTAATTTTCAGACCTTTTCTCTTAGTGCCCCTGCCTTCCAAATAATTACAACCGTTCAAACAATGACCATGAGAGAGACCAAATTTGGGTCAAAATAAACAAGAATGAGCCTTCCCTTACCTTTCCCCAGGTACAGAAAATAACAAGAAGAGCTAGAAAATAAACTCTGACATTTAACGCCCTTTCCGGGAGGTAAAAGTCTTTTTGTACAAGTCCCTGGTGTCTCATTATGAATTATTAATCCATTATTTGGGTATTTTTTATTTGAATATGAGCTATATTGTATATATTCTGTCCTGATGTGCCTCAGTGTTCAGAACAAAATGAAGCCTGCATCAGAAAAGAATAAATCACATTAAAAAATGAGTGCTGGCATCCGTAACACCTTACTGGCCAATTGTAGAGCACTAAAAAGGGATTAGGCTGTCAGTAGAGACGTCAGTATTCAGACTAGTGGAGTGGCGGGGAAAGTAGTCCATCCACTAAGTGTTGTCTTGGCAAAAACGGGGCCTAATTCCAGGAGAACAGAAGGTTATGTGATCAAGGCCAGTAACATCGTCCCAGATCATTGATGAAAGGGTGAGGTCTATCAGAGAGATACAGACAAGCAAAAGTGAGTGTGTCTGACAAGGCTAGTTCCTCTCCTGCACAAATACAGTCTCCTGTGGACAAAGCCCCGCCTCCTGCAGCGTGATGTCATAGTCCAAGTGGGCGAGCTTCCTTCTGGGAAAGTTGGTGACGAGTTCGAAGCGTTCATTAGGGTAACCCTTGGACTGGACGTGTCTTACGAGGGCCTGTGAAGTGAGAGGATAGTATACCAGAGGTGAGACATTTTAGGTAACAATCAGTATACATATGATAATATTCACTGTTGGCTGCGTATAAAGAGGAAATGCTCAATTTTATTGTACTTAAAGCAATAGTTATTTATTTAGTTAGTATATGCTTTCTTGCCAGGAGTTGGATAAGAGGACTGATACCACACTCACATGTACGGTAAATATGAAGCTACAGCCAGCAGCCGGTTAGCTTAGCTAAAGCTCCGCATAAAGACAGGAAACGGGGAAAGAGCTAGCCTGGCTCTGTCCAAAGTTTATAAAAATCCACCTATCAGCACCTCTAAAGCTCACTAATTAACATGTCATATCAGATTAACAAATGAGATATAATGTGTTAATTTGTTAGCTTTAGAGGTGCTGGTTGGCAGATTTTTCTTTACCTTTGGACAGAGCCAGGCTAGCTGGTTGCCTCCAGTCTTTATGTTAAGCTAAGCTAATTGCCTCCTGGCTCCAGCTGCATACTTAGTGTACAGACAAGAGAGTGGCATCAATCTTCTCATCTGACTATCAGCAACAAAGCAAAGAAGTTCATTTCCCAAAATGTTGAACTATTCCTTTAAAATAGAGTCATTGTGGTGCGTTCTCACCAAAAGTTTTGCTTTAGAAGACAAGGAAATTTGCTCTCTCTGTCCATCTGGGTAACGGAGCATCAACCTGGCTTTGGGACCTATGAGGAAAAAGAAAACATGGTGGTAAATATCTTTCAGAAGTAATGCAGTTGTTGTTCTATCCAATAAGTTAACCAAAGTGACTGTGCTTTGTCACCCATTTGGTCAATCAATATAATTCTGGAAAGAATGCAGGGGTGAGTTTTATTAAAATCTGAATTTTAATGCAGGAAGAATTACTGATTTAGCTAACTAGCCACATCTGCTGTCAGACAGATACAAATCTTTAGAGCATGTGTCCAGTGATAACCTCTAAAACAAGGTCTTTGTATTATTATCCCCTGGAAATATAGTTTATATCTAGAATATTGTGAGATCTCACAGTGAATGTGAATGTAAACACAGCAACTGTGGTGAGAGGAAGCTTTGTAGCGGAAATGTCTTTGCTAGATGTGTGTTACTGAAAATGGGAGGACTACTGAGCCTTTCTTCAACTTGCTTAATGATGTCTTCCCTATCCACAATCTCCACTGGCATCAGAAACTTGTAGGAGAAAACACGGAGCAGTCTAAGACTGACCAATCACATGGTAACCCCATCAAACACACAAACGCCCTCATACCTTAACCCTCATTATAACTGTTTCAGGTTTAGAATTACATGTTGATGTACCATTGTCATCAGGACAGTCAACGTCGATAGTTTTGGTGGTGCTAGTCTTGGAAGGTCCAGCGTTTTCGGCCGCTGGGGTACAGTGGTTCCCTCCAGAATCTGCGTCAGGCTGAGGATGACGAGGACCAGCAGCTGAGGGCTCCAGGTGGTTCTTTTTGCTCTCCTCCTTCTTGTGACTGTGGTTGTTTTCTTTGTACGGGGACTTTCTGTGAGAAGAAGTGGAACTGTCGGGATGTAGACGCTGCTGGGCCGCAGTGGCCGGAGGGAGCGGGGTGTGTTTGCTGGTAGAACTTTTCTCTTCGTGGGGTACTAGCGTTTCGCTGTCTGAACCATCAACAGAGATGGGACCCTCGCTGTCAGAGAAAGGCTCTGCATCTGATTCGTCGTCTGATCGGGGGGAATCGGGGACTTCGGGGGCATTTGAGGACTCGTAGTGGGTCTCCTGTAGGGAGGCTCGGATCGCCGCCTCCAGCTGACTGTCTTCACTGGCATCAATCAGACTCTCCTAGAACAGAAAACAGAGTGTGCAGCTGTAGAAAACAAATCAAAGAGCTGGGAAACACAATAACACAAAAATGTAGCAAAACTTCATACGCTGGCTGTGGTTGAGTGATAATAACAAATATATGCTCAAAATACATCAATATTATATTGTGCTTTCAGAGGATAAGATGTGCAGTTTTCTTTAGAAATTATCATCAGTAATAAGAGACTGATGACCAAGCAGATAGTAGCACAGTAGAATTAGTTGACAAAAATGTTATCTTTTACATGTAATGCAGCCTTTAGGACCAGAAAGAGACAACAATGAAGTTGTATCATGATATACTGTATATAATAACCAAAATCCCAGATAATAGCTCTACAATTGATAAATAATTCTGAGTTGTGACAGAGGACATTCCAACAGAGACAGAGACAGAGAGAGCGAGAGCGAGAGCGAGAGCGAGAGCGAGAGAGGACACATGAGATGAGAGACCCACAGAGCGAGCTCGTTTGGCAGGGGGTGCGTGGCAGGATGGCCCATCGAGCTGCCCGTGCTCTGCCAGGAAGCCAGTCGCCTGCTCCAGGAACGATGCCACATCCAGCTGGTTCCACTCCACCATCTTTTGACCTAAAGTGATGTTTTGAACAGCACAGGTCAATAACAAAAACACACAAACAGCTGGAGAGTGAGACATCTGCTCACTGACAGCATTGTTTATATGGTTACACGTGTGACAATGCAGTTCACATTCATCTTCATTATTTATTTAGTGAAAAGCCTATCTATTGTTAGCCTGTATTGATCCAATCACCTAATCATAAAAGGATCTCTTGCTCAGTCACACACCATTGTTCAAGTATGTTGTGTAATGATGCTTTTAAATGACTTCTCCTAATGCTGTTGTCTTGTCTTCTAAATGGTATGCATGCAGGAGGGATATGATGCCCTCCTTCAAAAACAACTCCAAAAAACCAGCAGATATATGGTGTCATTGGAGATCAAGCATCACTTCCCATAAACACTCACCAGTGCGGGGATCGAGGATGGAAATATAGGGAAACTTGTTCAGCTTATAGAACTGGATGTATCTTTGTCCCTCTTCACTATCATGATATACCTGTAATGAAAGAAAATGCACAATACAATACAGAAATGAACCTCACACCAGATATACTTACAACTTACTTACAACTTTTCCACTCCAGCCAGCAGGGGGACTGCTATGCACTGTTATGCTCTACTTACGCACCGCTTCTTTTGCTGTACTGTCGATGGGTTCCATTTTTGCATCACTGACCAAATGAATTTCAGGAAGGTGAAAAGCATCACAGGTCACGTATGACTCTGGGATTTGCAACTGCGTACCTGCCAGAATATGAAGTGTTCTCTGATGATGGTCTTCACTGCGTCGTTACTCCAAACATCCCTGTTGAGGCACTGGCAGGCAAAGTCCTGAACATTTTGAATGTTGATCATTAGCCACTTGTTCTCCAGTTGTCCGCAGTCTTTTGCCTATAAGCACAATAGAGGAAATATAGAATTAGAAAAAACACAGGAAACCAAGCTAAATTCAGTCAATTACTGAATAAAATGATGAGATTGTTAAATTGACATGTTTGGATGAAGACCAAAAGGGTATATGTGGTTAAGCTACAGCTTGATGGAAGACAAATAACTAAATTCACTGAGTAAACGTGTCTCTTTATGGAGAACATCATAACCATCTACATCAATTCTCTGTGATCGCATGTCACGGTGGGTATGCAGGTTTTCATTGTAAACAATACGCCAGCTGATTTCACAAATACTGTGAGTGCACATTCAACCAGAGAGGGATAATGCATAATCGAAAATGACAGCCTGCATACTCCTGCACTTCCATACACAGCACACCTGGTTTCCCACCTCTGATCTGCACAGTCGCCATCTGAAATTTCACTGAAAGTTCACACAAACGGAATAAAGGCGTGTGGTGTAAAGTGTCCGGTGAGTGGCTCCTCACCGTCTCAAAGCTGCCTTTGTGCATGAGCTCTATGGGGGGACGGAAAAGGTCTGCCAGGGTGCTCAGTTTCTTATCCACTGTGGCACCGTTACGCAGCTCCTGTTCCTGGCGAACTAGGAAAAGAACAGCATTCATAGTCATTAAAGGAAGTAAAGACACAGTGAAAAAGGTTTAGACAGAGAGAAAAGTGACACATTGTCTTGTTGGTTGTAATTATGCAGCATTAAGCTATACCACATTCGCTACCGACCAGATTCTTTAAGCTTGGAAAGGTTGAATTTACGCACTTGTTTCTGTTTGGAAGTCTCGGAAACCATCAAATATAGATCTTGCAGGTCTTCTTCGCTTTGGCACTGCATGTACAACAGACATATCAAAAGTCACATTCAGCAGATGACTGAAACAGCACAGCCAGTAACAACAATTTAGTTTAAGATTAGTTTGCATGTGGTCAAATAAGAAAAGAAGCAGCATAATACCTCCAAACAATGGTTCTGGTTCCACCAATATGTCCTGCTTCTGGGGAATAGGTGCTCGTACTTCACTGAGACAAAAGGCAACAAATACAGTATTAGTCTAAGAAGTAAAGCATCTAGTATCTGTCAAGTTATAAAGATACACTCTCTGATTTCTTTACATCACCCAGGAGCAACCCAAAACACCTTCCTCCCAGCTCACAACAATAACTCTCAAAGAAATCAGAGAGTGTATCTTTAAGATACTAAAACATGGTCTAAAGACTTTGTTTGACTTTTGTCTGATACAAGGTTGTAAAGAAAAATATCAGCTTACTCTGAAGAGGGAGCTCTGCTGCTCGAAGCTGCTGAACTGGAGCTGGTGCTGGGCTCCTCTGCAATCCCGCCTCCGTCCAGAAACATGGTCACTGCCATCTCCAGGTTGTTGCTGCATGCTTCCAACATATGTTTTCCTACACTCTCCGTGGCCCCTAAAACAGTGTTGGACAAAGGCACGCTGATGTTGAAAAACATTTATAGATAAAATCTGTAATGCACATGCACACTATCCATGTAATTTATGGAAAAATATGTATATGATGGAAAGCTGCATATCATCAGTAACATAACAGAATTTGATGTTCACAGATCCTCTGTTGAAATATATTGAAATTACCTATTTAAAAGGACTATATTGGTTTTTGCATGTTGTAGCTTGTTTACTACACATCGTGTAAACATTACTGCTCACCTCACTTTTTCAAAGCATCCCATACATTTTTTTGTTTGATTACTTGCCTTAAAGAGGGCCCATGGCTTCAATTCATTGTACTATGTTGTGACTAGAGCCTGAACAATACTGGATTTTTGAGGTCGACATTTGAAAGTTTAAAAAATGCTGTGATATACTGGATATATATTTGTTTTAATCTTAAATAAAAAAATGGCATATTACACACAAAACATCAACAGCGTAGTTAGTTAGCATCTCTTCTGTTGTATACTGAAGTAATCCATTTAAAGTACCATACTAATTTATGAATGTTTTATCCTGTTTACTGCATATCATGTATACATACTAGTTTTTTTGTCCGATTACTTGCCTTTCAGAGGGCCACTGGTTTTCTCACTATACAATGCATACTTGCACACAATTGACAAGCTAGTCTAAATACCTAGTCTATTTGAACATCCTGTTTAGTACTGATTTTGTCAAAATCACATCTTCATTTTGTGTGAATGCAGAATGAAACTTTCCAATATGGGGTCCTATGAAATGCAACAACAATGCTACTTTATTAATCATAAATATGGATGACTATATCTCCAAAAAGTCTTTGCAAGTTGCACTGTGATGAAATGAATGAAAGCCAAACAACTGTCTGAAAGTTAAAAAATGCATCCAGTCCAATAAAAAGACTAGTGTGTGCTTTGGGAAATAGCAGGCAGTAATGTAGCTAAAGTATAGGCTACGTGATTTGTAGTTGATAAGCTAAAACGTGCAAAAACACCAGAATTGTCCTTTAATGTCTTAAGATCATGAATCGCAATAATACATGAAACTATGAAAATATTTTGTATGCGAGAAAACACTTGATCTGAGGATTAACTTTAGTATTTTTTAAAGCGTACGGCGCCGTTTGGCTACAACGGTCTTTCCGTGTGTACTGCGCATGTCCGTTTCACTTTCCAAGTCGAGCAGCAGCCCCCGAACTGAGTCTCCTCTCTTCTCGGTTAAATAACTTAAAACTGAAACACTGTCCATCGTGTCAAAGCACACATAAACTATTGAGGACATCTGAGTGAGTAGTCGGAAACAGAAAGTGGGCTCCTCGAAGTGTAGTTAACACCACAGTCAGAGTGAAGATGACAGTAACACAACATGAAGCCTGGCTGATGATGAAGAAGGGAAATGTTGCACACCCGACGTCCATTCCACATTATCAAACAACATGCAAAGCAAAGAGGAGCAGAAAATCACCTCTAGGCTAGCGAGATAGTGTCTGTAATGAGCACCACAAAGAAAATAAGATATTTTTAAGTGGCTGTGACAGATATTTTTCAAAGCTGGTGGTTTAACGGTCCTTTTTCTGAGTCTTTCACTTGAGTTTATCAGATAACTGGCTGTGCTTTTTCCCTCTGCAAAGCATTGACAGCGCAGGGGCCAGAGCAAGACTTAACGTCCGTTTTCTTACCTGCGCACCAATTTCGTGGTTTGTTGGACAAGGGAGCTATTCCTGTTGGATAACCCAAACCTACTTAATAGATCAAACGCAAAATAAACGGTTATTTTTACCTGTTATTGCTGTGAATTGTTGTATTAACCCGTTCACCCCCGGAGCTGAGGTGTCTCCGAGCGCCGCCATCTTACCGCCACAAACAACAACATAAATGTGGCGCATGCGCAACGCCGTCCTTTTCCCCCTGCCTGGCGCGGCGCGAGCCCCATGCGTCACCAAAGGATTGTGCTGCATTGTGGGTTATGTTGTTCAGCAAACAAAAATGGCGTGTTACAGGTATGTTCATAATTCATTCACAAAATGCGGGTAGTTCATATTTTGTTATGCAGCTCCTGTAGGTTCCCTTCAGTTTTAAAAGGATTTTTATCCAATGGAGACTAAAATTGTTGTCTCTACAACCATTTTTATTGGAGAGATATTGATATTCAGATTAAACCATGCAGTAACAGACACATCACAAATGCTTTGAACTGTGTTGCATTTTCTGGAGCAAAATTATTTTGGTCTTCTCTGTACTTGGTGGTATCCAGTTAAAAAGATTTGCTGTATTCAAGAAAAAAAAACAGCATTAGTAAGAGTTAAAGAAGTATCCTTTAAGATTTTACACCAAACTTCCCCTGTAAAAGAAGTATTAGAATTCAGAAATTGAGATAGGAAAACACCTTTTCATTTGTTTTTTCACACGCAGTGTTTTATCAGCAGGAAAATGTGTGTTATGTGCAGATTGATGTATTTGATGTGATGTTGTATCTTGTGATTAGTGGGATGAAGTGAATTCCTACATAATTCAGTTGCTCATCATTCTGGGTAAATTTCACATCCACAAATCTAAATTGACTGGCATCTTAATTGAAGACATGAAGAACAAAAAGCCTATGAAGGCTTTTCATAATTTTAATGAATTCGAACTTTAAATGTATTTAAATTAATGGACTTAATGCACTCCTCACCTTTTTCTACTATGTTTTATCACTATTGTTGTACCTCTATTGTAAATAAAGGTAAAATAAAGGGTTATGTAGTAAGGCAATAAATCAAGACAAGAATTTCAAATTGTACTGTATCAGTCATGACAAATATTATACCTAATAAATGAAAACTACATAGAATTCCTCTTTAAGTAGTGTAATTTTATTGTTATTTGCATAATACATTCAGTTTGAAAACAGCGTCCAAAACCTGAAGACTCAGTTTTAACAACAATGAGCTACTAGCAGTTTGAATCATTGCTCATTCAGTGACCAATCAAGGTCTCGTTATCTTAATTACGGTATCTCACACAAATCTCGTGCTGCCTGGCATAAACAAGAAAAAAAAAAAGGATTTCACTTTACAAAGGGAAGTTGATGATGGCACTGACTTTCTACAACATGAGATGTCCAAACTATATTTACAAATACACAAAGTGACACTTCCAATCCCACGGGCCAATTGTAAAGTAATTATAGTTAAAGCTGAATATAAAATAACATTACATTCATATCAATAATGTACAATGTCCTTCAGTTTTGCTGATAGTCTGATATGGGCTCATACATGTTCTACAGCTGAGTTATGGTCAAGATCACTAACCATGAACAGTTGGATTTAAAAGGTTTATAATCATAATTTCAATTCCTTTGAAAAAGAGCAAATTGTCAGCTAGAAACCTGCATATTATGCTGTTATTTTCCTACCTACAAAGGGAGGTTCAATATTAACTCAGGCCACTTTAACACTATAGACCCAGGTGTATTGCACAGACAGCACTTAGCTTAGCATTCTCCATGTAAACCCAGTATTGAAATCTGATGCTTCTGTAGTGTTTCCATGTGACATTTTAGCCCTGAGGTGGGAAAGTATTTTTAATATAAAAGCTGCATCACTTTTCAATTTTAAATGGGAGTAAATCAAGTGCACTCAAGCATTATATACATTTTTTTTAAGGTGGTCATCTTAGATATACCTGAATATCTGTTTTTAAGCAATACTGAAGGCCAAATGAGAATATTGCAGAATGTGTCACTGTGGTGTCTTTACACATCTGAAATTTTTAAACCTCAAAATGTGTTTAAAAAATTGTCTGAGCATGAAGTAATTTATCTTACATTAGTTTACAACACTTGCGTGATTTCAGTCCTGCCATTAGTAAGTAAATTCACTTCAAAAACAATACATTTTAATGTTATCAGTTCAAATCAAATTTATGAACACATTGAAAGAGAACAAAAGCATTAATTAGTGATGTGTTTAAGGTAAAAAAACAAATCTCATGAGCTTTATTTTACTGCAGAGGTCACTCTTATTAATCAGAAAATGGGGCTAGGCTCTGTAAAATATTCAGACAAAAAATAGAGTGCTGAGCATCAAAATGTGCCCTTCATCAGTAATGATACCAGTTTATTGAAATTATTCATCAAAGTGGGTTTAATGCGGTTGCTATTTTACGGATTTAAATCTGCATGGCGGCATATTAGGCTTAATTTTAGATGTTTCTGTGACTGTAAAGTTTGGTACCTTGTTCAGGGCAGTTTTGGAGTGTGTTGGAACGTTATGAGAAGATAAGCAGTATTCTGAAGATTAAAATAGGTAAATTATATTTTATTATGGACTTTCCCTTTAATGTTGATGCTTAATTGTTCTGTCACCCACTGTGAACCTTGTGAGAACAGTTTCATCCTGTCCAACCAAAACAAATATACTCACAACAAAAAAGAAATCCATCAGATAGTAAGAATGCCAGCCTTTCCTCACTTATGATAGCAGTGCAACTTCAACAACGTGCTAAATAAGACTGATTTCTTATTTTCCTTATGGGCACTGCCTGATGGAGGAAAGAAGATGTATCCACACTGTATCCCACATACAAAACAACAAAAGAAAAATAAGTGCAGAGGAAAAGTGAGGAAATGGGCGTGGGGTACTTTTAGGGAAAATCATTTTCACAGTTCACATTCAGCTTAATAAATAAATAAGCTTCCACACAATAGCATAGATCAAGGTGTGAATGAGTGCATACATGCATGTTGAGTGAGCCATGGGTGAGTTTAATGTTGGAATGTATATTTGTGTATGGAGTGACTATACGATTCTGTGAGGCCAGTGTGTTTCAAGATGACGTTTGTTCTGTAGGTAGGGCAGGCAGGGTGGTGAGGGCGAACACTGAAGTTGGCAGGTGAACTGTACACTGCAGTTTAGAAGCGGATGAAGGTAGCGTCGATCTGGCGTACACTGGGCAGCGCCAGCATGATCTTTCGCCGGTACTGTGGATCCTTCTGTAGAGGGTTTCTTTCAAGATAGACCGTCTCCAGAGACTTGGCATTCTTCAACTCATCGAGATCTGACCAGTTATCTATCTGATTATCGTTCATCTGGGGAGGGGTTGAAACACAACATAGCCAATAAGAGGACACACTTAGTTTTGTCTTGCAAAGCTCAAACACAAACTTTAAGCAATAACTGAGGTTTACTTAGTCAATAAGAAGAAGAATTATTATGACTTTAAAAATGAATAAATTAACCTTTCATTTACTAGATCAATAATAATTATACATAATAATAATTCAGAACATAAATAAGATGAATTGATAAGAAGATGAATTAAACATAGATTGTGCAACATAATAATTTCTAACAGAAATATGTTGAATTGGTAACACTTTACTTTAAGTCTTTACTTACTCAGTTAGGAACCTTCCTAAGCAAAAAAAAAATAAAAAGACTATAATGTTATATATAATGTATAATTTACTATAATGTATAATTGTTAATGTTATAAGTTACACCTGTGCTTTTCCTGCTATGTCAAGTCAAAATGTCTGCTGTGAAAAGGCGTATTGGTGAGGCTCTAGGTGCTCTATAACAATGTTGCCAAATAAAACATATAATATATAAGACCATCAAATTTCTTGTTTAACATCACAAATGATCCATACCCAGAACTCCTGCAGGTCTGTCAGATGGCTGATGTTTTCAATTTTCTTTACTCGATTGGCTGCGATGTCCAGTGTTGTAAGCTTTTTCTGTGAGGGAAAACAAACAAGTGTTTGAATGTACAGAACAAACTTTGTTGTACATGGTTGCACAGTTAGCAAAATACACGATGAACAGCTTGGCATTCAGTCCATTCAAAATTAGGCAGTGGAATTTCTATAACTCACATTGTTCTCCAAGCCCTCAATGACCTCAATGCCATTGTGGCTCAGATAGAGCTCTCTCAGGCTGACAAGGTTCTGTAGACCCTCAATTTTAGTAATCCGGTTACTCTGCAAATAAATGTGCACAAAATTATTAACCAATGTTTCCATACACACACTTCAATTTGATTCCTGCAACCACTCACACAGGTGTTGAAAAGCATTTGTATGAGAATACCTGAATGCTTAAAACAGTCAGGTTGTGTAAACCCTCCAGATTCTGAAGCTTAGTTATTTTATTGGTGCCAAGAAACAAACTTTGCAAAGACCCAAGCGTATCCAGGTTCTCTATGACCTGTGAACACAACAAAATGAAAGAGAGACACAAATAAGCACAACATAATGGTATCATAATGATTTCACTGATGCCCTATAATATCTTATTTTACACCATAACTTTGAAACTTTTTATATGCGTAGTATTGATTTGCCAACAACATTTCTCACTGCCCAAGAGGCCCCTGTAAGTCATACCCGGATGCGGTTGGAGCCCAGCTCCAGCATCTCCAGGGCCGTTAAGTGTTCCAGGTTGGCAATGCTGCCAATTTTGTTGTGTAGCAGGAAAAGTTTCTTCACCCGAGTCAACTGCTCCAAACCCTCTGCCTTCCTCAGAAGGTTGAAGGACACGTCGAGCTGCCTGTGGATCAGTCAAACAAATATGCTCATTAGAATGAATTGTATTTGAGATGTGGGTTCTTTGCTCTATGTCAGCCACATGAAAATTTCTTCAACCCAACAATCACTTGATACTAGTGTGTAGTATTTATTTGCCATAAATAACTTGACTTTTGCCCTCTTTGGATGGAATCTCTAGAATATGAGGACACAATAGAGACAAAGCCTACAGTTTTCTTCAGACTTACTCCAACTCTGTGAGGTGGTGCAGGTTCTCCAGTTTGCGGATCTGATTGTCATAGAGATCTAGTTCCTGCAGTGAGCTCAGACTGTCAAGGTTTTCTATCTTTTTAATGAGATTCTGTCGTAAGGAGAGAGTCTGTAGAAAGAGACAGATGAAAAAAAAGCAATTAGCAGATACAATCAATAGCTGTATTTTATCATTGACCCTAAACCCTTCATTTTTCAGACATGATTAACAAAGAAAAATAAAAAAATTACCATTACCATACCAAAGCTACCATTACTTCATCACTCACTGACAGTGGCACCAAGTACTGAGGTTACTTACTTTAGCCTTCTGTAGCACCTCCAATCCTTCAATCTTTCCAATACGACAATGAACAAGATCAACATCCTGGAAAGAAAGCAGACAGCTTAGGATGACATACTATACATAATAGTAGTAGTTAACGGACACCAAAATACAGTTGCAGTGGTGAAACAAAAGAACATTACTTTTTAACATATGACAATGCCTTCGTCTACACTCCCAAGTTCTACAAATACAAACCACAAAACAGTTAACTTCCTAAAATACAATTGAAGTCTTTTTATAATAGTCCAATCAAATGGAGTCATTGGAGATGAAGGACATTTTACTAAAAAGCATTAAAACATGAACTTCGCCAAACAGTACTAATGTTTTTAAACCATCTTCTAACCTCTTCCTCTGGGTCCAAGGTTATGGTGTCCATGTCAACAGGAGACTCTTCTTTACCTTTAATTAGAGCAAGTATAAATCAGATAAAGTAATATGACTGCATCAAGGTAAGGTATTCATAAACATGGTATAGACACAAAAAGCTTTTTTTTTTCAATTGAAAAGCCTCATGGTTACGTAATGCTGTCATGAAGATAGACTAATTGCTCTGTGTCACACTTTTGATTATTTATGTTCAAATTATATCACAGCTGACTGTCTGTCTGAATTGTGTCCTTTTTTATGTGGCTGTGCTGGAGATGTGATGAGTTACTTGTGGTTGTGGGCTGATTGGGGTCCACGTCGCCATTGATACTTCTCCTCCTGGTCTCATCATCACCAGACTCCTCAGACTCACCCCTTCGGTCCACTACAGTCAGCAGACGAAGAGAAGATAAGCTTAATTTCACCATACAGATGCAGAGCGGCTGTTTGATATTGCATCAGTGACACATTTAGCTGATGCACATGTAATATGATGCAACGACTGGGCGCAGCTCCACCTCGCCCACTGAGGAGTCAGGGGATGTCATGTGGAGCATACAGCCTCTGTCTGGCTGTCCCCGGAGTTTACAAACCACGGCTATTACAGTAACTACATCATGTTTGCACTCTGTAACATGCGGAAAGTGCGAAAACATGTGTTATATAAGGATTACATCTACCACTGAATTAAATCGGTTAGTTTTAATTGCTTGCTGTGTGGATGTGATCCCAGCTGTATTTCCAATCTTACCAGTTTAGATACAACTTGCAAGCTAAGGTTAGCTTACTCACATTAACACACAGGCTAAACACTGCTAGCCATGTTAGCTAGTTTAGCTGGGTAGCTGATTGACCACAGTAGACAGGTTTACGAGCTAAAATTGGAAACATGTTATATGGGCGGACAAGCTGCGTTAAACATAACATCCAGTTTCAGACCATCAGACTAGACAATGCAGCTAGAGAAACTGAAATTAGACGTAGATTAGCAGGACAGTGTGAGTTCGCGTTAACCGAATAACGGCTGCTAACGAGGATTGTTGTTAGCCTGTTAGCTAGCAAGCCAACGATGAAGGTCTGGTTAGTAACAATGAAAACAAATCGGTGGATGTGCTCATATAAAAATAGACACGTTTCTCTAGATGGATGCCGGTTCACCCAGCTAATACAGTCGTGGCACGGATTCATCTTTACATATTTGCTCACCTTCCATTTCTTGAAGCTCTCCAACAGACCTGGAAGCCATGTTTCCTGTAAACAGTCCTGACAACTGCTCAGCCAATCCGGTGGAGGCTTATTCTGCGGTCAGACACAGGAGGGCGCTGGTGCCACACACTAAAAACAAGTCGGGTACACATTGTACTGTGTATTTACTATAACTGTTCAGAAGGTCATCCACAACACGTCCTTTATAATAACTATACCATAAAACTAACAGTGGTGGGGAATAAGTAAGTACCATTACTCAATCACTGTACTTAAATACAAATGTGTATGGTAGTGCAATTTTGTACTTTTGCTTTATTAAAAGACTCCACTAGATGTATCTGACACCTATATTTACTAGTTATGATGCATTGTTATCAGTTAAACTATCCAGCAGTATATAAAGCAGTTAAAATGAGCTTGACCTAGATTTGCTACAACATTACAAGTGCAAGTGCAAGTGCCCATTGTGCATAATTACTATTTTGACTTTTGTATATTTCACTGATAAGACTTGTGTATTTAGCTTATTTTTACACTGTGGTATTACTACTTTGACTTAGGTCAAGGGTTGTGGGCACTTCTTCCATTATTAATACTGAGACCAAGAACAAGAATAACAATAAGAAAAGAAAATAGAAAACTTTTTGACATAGGTGAACCCCAAAATCAGTAATTTTTTTTCTCTTTTATAGTATTTAATTGGTACGGACCATTTTACTGTTTCCTACACAAACAGACTAAATGGATTTAATTTCCTGATGCAGGTTTATGCAGTGTCAAATCTGACTATGATTATAAGAACTATAAGAAAGATACATACACATTCAAGAAACCTGAAAAAGAAAACAAACATAAGAAACACATCATTTAAAGTGAGCAGGACCACACTCTTGTGAAAGCATAGTCTACAAAAGTCTGGTGTAAGTAATGTTATCATATATCATTGCAAAGCGAGCCGTATTGGATTACATGAATCATAAAACAGCCTGACTCCTAAAACCCCTTCTCTCTGTGAAGTCCCCTGCACTCTAACTGCAGACTGTTTATACAATCACTTCCCATCTGTCCTGCATATCTTCCATTTTAAGAATGTGCCTGTATACGATTGAGGCACTTAGTCTAAAGGTCTAAGTGACATCAGTGCCCAAATAATTCTTTTTTACTTATAACATAACATAACATAACATGTAACATTTTACATGTGCATAACATGTGCATAACACACACACACAGAAGATAGACAGATACTGTAGATACTAGCTCAAAATATGTAATCATTAGTATGCTCCTGGGTCATTTGTTTCGGATAACATCAACTTTTTATATGATTAGTATATATATATTATATGATAAAAATAGATACATACTTGACCTAATATTTGGATAAGCAGGCTGGGAGACAGAGACGAACAAAATGTTCCTCATGATCAGACTAATAAAAACAACAGACCATGTCAGCCAGGATAACACTATGAGAAAGTGTAAACGTTTTACTAGTCTATGAACAATAACTGATACCATTGCAGATCATGCTTAACTAGACAACTGGCTAAATATTTTTGTAAGCTGCACATCACAGACAAAGCAGATAGCAGTTAAATTTACTTATTAACTCTTTTAAAAGAATAACAACAAAAAAGATAATGGGATTTTTGTCTGGGTGTTATATAGACACAGCAGAAAGAGTACCACAGATAGACTTTAAGACACATAGACTAAACTATCCAACCATTTCAGAGGCGATCTGTCGTGATACAGAGTGAAGGGGTCTATTACACAGCGCATGTTTACTAGAAACTCTGAGTTAATGGGATTTGGGTGGGCTTTTCATTCCAGAAACAGAGATCATTTTATCTCTTGGTCAGTTACTCTGGCAACTTAAACTATAAACCTAACCTGCTGACTGCCAGATTCACTTCAACTAACCCTGAGTTTCTCCTCCACTCCTGAAGGAGTTTTCTGACACATTGCTAAAGTTGGAGCCCAGTGGACAGACTCTGTCCTCATAAATGTATCTTGAGTCTATACTAGAGATCTGCACAGTACAGTAGTAAAAATGTGTATGGATAGTGGTCCAATTTTTAAAAACAATCCTGTATCCCCATATGATGAGTTTGATGGTGTCCTCCCTCTCTTTGCTGACCCATGACCCTGAGCCCTGAACTTTTACTTTTAATACTTTAAGTACACTTTCCTGTTTATACTTACCTACTTTTACTTAAATAACATTTTCAACGCAGGACTTCTACTTGTACCAGATTACTTTTACAGTGTAGTATTAGTACTTTTACTTTTTAAAGGCTCTGAATACTTCCTCCACCACTGAACCCGACATGCTTTGGCAACACTAAGTAAGGTCATGCCACTAAAGCGAATCTGAACTTGGGGCTCTATCGTTACCTGTTGCCATGGTGAATGGTTCCTCGTCGCCATGGTTACCGCCACTCAGAAATGATTGAACTAACACCTGTTAGGGAGGTGCCACCTCGTGTAGTCACGTCTGACTTCAGGTGCTTGTTTGTTTGTTAAACTCACTTTCTGAAGCGGAAACCCTGATATAGGATATGTGGGCGAGGACCTCCCAGACCACTTGCCTGCTACATTAGCCAATCAGAAGCGAGACGGACATACATTTAAAGAAAAGCTCGTCGAAGTGAGACCGGAGTGAGCATCAGCACAGAGACCGGAGGAGAGTGGTGTTTTTCGTTACCTGGTAGTATTTGTAAAAGCTTTTGGTTCTTGGTTTTGGATGTATTATCAGAGCGCTGGTTACGCTTAAATGGCTTAAAACAATCCTTGCTATTTATAACTCTGGAGAGTTTTATCCTTCCTTGACGGTTGAACGCTGCTGGATTTAAAGCCGAAAACAAGTAAAGCCAGAAATGCATTTTCTTGGCATTCTTGTGCTAATGTTATGCGACTTGTCACTGAGTTTCCCTCTTCCAGTAGGTAAGAAGCTTGTCTCTTTGCATTGCATTGCTTTCCGGGGTCGCTAATAGATGAATAGAAAAATAATTATGGATATTTAAAAATGGACTATTAAGTAAACGACAAAAGTGGTTTATAGCCTTTGCAAGCACGTAACGTTACCCATAGTAACCTGTAGTAACTGTGAGTACTTTTAATTTTTGTACTTTTACTCGTCTTGTCACAGGACAGTGGGTTATTGTAACTGACTTACAAAAGGATATACACCTGCACAATGTCAATACAATAGCCTTGCAATAAATCCTGTCTGAAATTTAGTGTTCAGTTTTTGTTGACACAGTCAGAGAGGCGTTGGTTCCAGTATGGTTATTTATGAGGCCATAATTAGTGGTGGTGTTGTATTGGACTGCATTAAATTGAAGGTTTGGTATAGCATCCACCCCTATTTAGATACCTAAGATTATTGGAAAGACCTCCTAACATAAAACAATCACAGAGATGAATTAGTCCCTTTCTGACAGTGTCAACAAAAAGTGAAAATAATAATAATAATAATAAAAAAGATTTCTTGTAGGTCTCTTGCATTGGATCGCATTAGATACAGTGTAGGAACATTCAAAGGACCTAGTGCCACCAACATTACAACATCAGAATAAAGTGAAAGCATGAATAATTTCACACACTGCAAATGACAAATACTTTTACTTTTGTTTTACTTTTGGTTTTACACTTACAGTTTATTTATGTTTTGCAAAGTAACACTTTAATGCAGGACTACTTTTAAATGAGTAATCTAACATTGTGGCAGAGCTATTACTACTTTTACTCAAGGATACATTTTAGCCTGTTTAAATCTCCGATTACATTACATGAAAACATTCCTGCTGGGACTTAAAGCATACTGTAACTTTTGGAGTCTCCCTTCTTTTTGCTGTTCATGCGTGTAACTTGATTGTCTCCCATTAGATGCCATCATAGTTCAGGTCCAGCAGTGGGGAGTGGTGGGTGCTCAGCGGGTCGTGGACCAGGTTCTCCTCAATGGAGTCTCTCTTACTGGCACAAGCCAGGAAGTTGACAGCATTATCCAAGCCATGTCAGCTGATGTCCCTCCAACTCTCATCAGTGTTAACCAGACTTCAGTACTGGGTAAGGAAAGCATCATGTACTAGTAATAAATATAATGACATCATCAAAACCTCAGCTCAGACCTAATCTCATGTTCAGTCAAATGTTATGTTTGTTAATAGCCTTTATCCTTCTCCCTAGGAAACCACACTGTTCTTCGGTCTCGTGAATGCATACTGGAGGGGTCTCAGCTGCACTGGACCGACCGTGTGTTCTATGATGGGAAGATGTATCTGACTCTGGACCAGACTGACACATGGACAGCCCACATACCGCAAGCACTGGCCCTCAAAGTGTTGTGGGACCAGGAAGTGCAGCGCACAAGGACGGACAGGATCCGCCTTCAGGAGGGATGCATCAAGCTAATGAGAGAATTGAGGCTTTCTGAGGAGCAGTCAGGTATATATTCTTAATGAGCGCATGTTACCCACAAAGTACTTCTTTATAAAACAACATCATGCCAGTTGATACTGCAGCATTGTGCTGTGGACACCAGCTGCCAATGTTTACAATCAAATGATCCTTTTTTAACTTAACAAGAACTATGACATGGTATATTGGAGCAAATGTCATGGTGTAAAATAATGAATCATATCAATAAGAATAATATACAGTAATTTCCCTCTCTAATGGCATTTTGATTTTGGCCCTTTACTTGATACTTGTCTGCCTGTGACGTGAATGATCAGGTGCGACTTTATTGTAAGGCAGGGCCCATTTTACATTATTCATTAATAAGAGATATAATTAATCACAATATTAGATAATACCCTTTCTGGGTCCATAGCTGTACCTGTATGGTAGTTTGGATTATTTCTAGGGTTCAGGGGAAAAATAGCTTGAATACTGCTGGTGGCTATGGATTGTGGAGGCAGCTGATGGCATTTAACTGATTCATATGACAAAATGCGTGCTTAAAAAAATGAAAGGGTTATAACATCAGTTTGTTCTTGTGATTGCAACAGTCCACTTCCACATACAGCACCCGTACATTTTATAATGACCAGTTCTGTTGACATCCAGGCAGGTTACAATTTCTTTGGTATGTTTTCCTAGTTCCAGGGACTCCTTTGCCTCTGTTTCTGATCCCAGTCTTGGCACTCCTGGTGTTTAGCGGACTAATCGTGATCACCATTCTCCTCTCCAAAAACCAGGGTGAGTGAAAAAGATTTTCACTTTCCATTTGGATAACAATAAAACAAGTTGTACAGCCCCTAATACACAGTTACATACTCAAAAACAGCCACCATGATACACCAAAAATATTTATTTCCAAGAGTGGAATACAGTCTTATGCTGCATATTGTCATCAAACAGCAGGAACTATTCTTTGCATCTTGCTTTAATTTAATACCTCATTCACCTTCATGAAATGCAGCGTAATTTATTTTCAAACATGTCCTGTCACATGATTTTGGTATGGAGTCTCATACTCACAGGGAAATGTAAAGCATAGTCATGTGTTTTGTCTTTCTCACTCTCTGCCTAGGTCTGAGGCACCCTGGAGGTAAGACAACAACAGTCCCTATGTTTTCTCTTTCGCTGCTGTAGACTTCAGTTAACAGTCATGGGAGAGGTTTTAAAGAGAGTTAAATATTAAAGGTCAAATCCATAAACCCTTTTAGATTGGCATGTTGTTCTAATTTTTAAGGTGTTGGTGCGTCAGTCATGTGGTTTTGTCCATCCTGATTCACTCTGTGATACAGCATGACCTCACTTTTTATTATGACTTAATATGACTGCAATTGCCAGGTCAGCTGGTGACACGGGATTTTTTTTTTTAGTAGGAGTGATATCCAATAATCTTGAACAGTGAGTGAGCAGCTCATTACGTTAGCTTGTTTTGTTTTTTGTGTGTCATGAATGTCAGCCTAATCTGTGCTCTTTGATTTCCTCGCAGGTGTTATCGGCTCAATTATACATTACCCGAAGGACATGACTGAAATGGCTCCGGAGTTAGATGGCAGTGGTTACCGTACCTTGTAATTCAAAGCTCCAGCTGATTAACAGGCTCACGTTTTAACTTCCTACTCCATCTCTACTGTTGAGTGTCCACCTACTGTACTGATTTAACACTTTTCCTTCTGTGTATTGACAGTATTGCTCCATGAATGTAAGCAAACCTTTGCTACAGTACCAACAGCCCACTGTATGAAGCATGTGTGGTCTGGATTTCAAACCACATTATTTTATACACTTGAATGCATGTATCACACTTTACACTGGTGCTTTCATTGAATATACTTGTATTACTTGTAAATGTGTTCACTGCCTGCAGCAAAGTATAAGCTTCTCTTTGCACAATTAATAACTGTAAGCACAGATGTTTTCACCGGTCATAATTTCTGGACTAAGCTATTAAAGTAAACAACTTAAATGAAAATATATAATGAAAATGTTCTGTTCCAAGCACACACAGTATCTAATTTAAGTTGAGACATAATGTCACAAATTGTCTTACAATCTGTAGATAAAGCCCTGGTGAAATCAAGTGTTTTGTTTTGCCACTGATATGTTCATGTAAAATGTACAGAAAATGTTCAATTAAAGATACTTTCATGGAATGTTTGTTTTATTTTGTCAGATTTATTTTTCACATAGTGTCAGGTTACCTTAATTTGTGGTATCAGGACAGCTGGTTTAAGGGATAATCCAGCAATTTGTTGCCTAGTGTTTTTTTTAAAGATTCTTTTTAGTGTTGCCTCATAAAATACTGATGAGATGGCTTACAGTCAGAAAAGAGTAGGACATTTGCATCTCATTAGTGATCATAGAGTTTTGAAAATGGCAGACTTTCAAGTTTGTGTGATGGTTTGGAAGTTTAAACATTTGGTGTTTTTTCCATAATTTTTGCTCCCAGTCTCTTTTTTTAACAAGCAAAAGGAGCTGAATCAGCTGCTTAGTCCTTCAAGACACCTTTATGGTGCTCCAAAGATAATTGTGCCAGAGTAAACTTTTAATGTCAAAGTTAATGAACAATGAAGTGATTCATTTAATTTTCACTTTATTTCCAAAACCAAATTCAATATGGAAATTTAGTAGAATCCCACTGTGAGTGAATGCTGTCAATCTATATTATTTTATTTTCAGGGATTTATGCTTGCTGGTTGCTGCAACGTGATTGTTTATTCACACAGATATGCATTTAAAGATATATTCCAGTATAAAATGAGTCTTCTACAGAAATATCCTTTAAACTTAATATAATATAATATAATATGTTTGGCCTATAGTCTACTTTACTTTATTTGAAAGGTTACCACATGGACCTTTTTGATAATTATATGGCCTTCAAATACAATTCTCAACCTTCAAATAACCAAATAAAAGACATTTGATAACTGACTAACATTTCAAAATGAAGCAAACTACACTATATTTTAGACTTCTACTGTTTTTCTGTGTTTTTATTTTTTACATTTCACACAACTAAATCACAACCCACAATATCTTCTTTTGGCCAATAGATGGCGATAGATTTTTGTGGTGGAAGGTTGTTTTCAGACGTTGATCTGTCAGGAAGTTTCCTCCACCAATCACATAAACGCATTCGTAAGCGTTACCATAGCAATGCCACGGCGATAACGGCAGCTCCTTGAACGAACCAATCGCAGGAGCGCGTTCAGGCATTTAAACCGTGTGACGAAATTCAAAATTTAAAAAGAGACGAGAGAGAAAGACCAGTGGTGCAACAGTGTATTCCACGTTTTCTTGAAGAGGTGAGATCATTTTGTTTATTTTGAAGTTGTAAAAGCTACTTTTTGATTCAGTTAGTCAGCGGAGTTTTTAGTTTTCGACACAACAATAATTACACTTTTAAAGTGGTTAATGCTAACTTGTGTTCGTTTACTTCAGGTTAATGCTAACGTGTGTTGGTTTACTTTAGGTTAGGTTAACCCCATTCATTATACCTAGTAACTTAATAACGTAGCTAGGGTAATGCAAAGTCGTTTTAGCTAACGTTAAACGAATATGTTTTCATTTTCCTTTAAAAAGAAATTACGTTTTCTGGCTCACACCAGCCGCTAAAGTAGCGCTAACGTTAATTCTGAGATCCTAGCGTTAGCATGGGGCGCCTAGCTAACAAATGTTTTGTTTGCCATTGTACAGGTCGTGTGAAAACCTGTATAAAATGGCGCAGTTTGGCTTTGAGAACGACATCCACAGTATCTTGAAGCTGGACATGCCCATCACAAACGCTCCCATGGCGAGGTGGCAGAGAAAGGCCAGCTCATCAAACACATCCGCCGTGAACAGTTTGTCGCCCGGCAAATCTTCCAATGTGTCACTGAGTTCATCAAAAACGCCGAGCAAAACACCAGGTAATGTGTGCCTATTGTATTCACGCAACTTTAGACTTCACAAAGCCCTGTAGTTGGATGTCTGTAAATGTTAACCACTGGGGTATTTTTTTTTTAATTTATTTTTGTAGGCAAAAATAAAAAACAAACACCCTCTAAGATGGGGGGCGACCGTTTCATTCCCACCAGAAACAGCAAACAAATGGATGTGGCAAGTTTCCTGCTCACAAAGGAGAATGAGGCTGTGGACGCAAACAATACAGCAGGAACATCATCGGTAAATTTTGTTTCATTCCCCTTATCATATGATACTTTTTGTAAATTCAGGAGTTTTGTTGATTTAGGCTGTCTGTGTCATTAAAGGAAAACCAGAAAGCCTGGTCTATGTCACTAAATGGATACAACATTGAAGATGCAAAGATCCTGCACCTTGGAGGGAAGCCGCTGAATGCTCCAGAAGGTAAGGATATTTGCGTGGCAACAATATTGCATGAATAGAGTGAAGATTTTAAAAATTCATGGTCTACTTTTTTGTCTAATTTACAGGCTATCAAAACAACTTGAAAGTTCTCTACAGTCATGTTACAACTCCTGCCTCTGTCAAAAAGACAAGATACATATCTTCAACTCCTGACAGAATCTTGGACGCTCCTGAGATTCGAAATGATTTCTGTAAGTTTGGCACGATTCACAGCAATCCACTGAGGGTGCATATTGGTCAATATGATCACTATTTTAGCCTTTATACTAAATATAAACATTTACATATATTTGATCTGTGTGCAAAATGGAACTCCTGTACACGTAACAAGCATTCATTTGGTTGCTTTTTTTCCCAGATTTGAATCTGCTTGACTGGAGCAGTCGAAATGTTCTTGCTGTGGCACTTCATAACAGTGTTTACCTGTGGGATGCCAGCCAAGGAGACATCATTCTTCTCATGAATTTGGAGCGCGAGGAGGACTACGTCTGCTCACTGTCCTGGACCAAAGAGGGAAGCTACCTAGCTATTGGCACCAGTGACTGCAAAGTTCAGGTCAGTGTGCTGATGAACACACCACCTTAATTCATGAGGACACATGGCACTCAAAGAGTTGCTTCCTATTTTGTTTTTAATGGGACATTTTTGTTTCCGTAGTTGTGGGATGTTGAAAACCAGAAGCGCTTACGCAGCATGCCCAGCCATACAGCTAGGGTTGGTAGCCTGAGCTGGAATGACCATGTTCTTTCCAGGTACAGTTGTTTCCTCATCTCTGATCCAAAAGACAAACGTACAATTCCGTGTGTGTGTGTGGACTCAATGTAATGTTTCTCTTCCTCCTAGTGGCTCAAGATCAGGACACATCCACCATCATGATGTGAGGGTGGCAGACCATCACATCTTCACTCTCACTGGTCACTCACAGGAGGTGTGTGGGCTGCAGTGGTCCCCTGATGGGCGATACCTGGCCAGTGGAGGCAATGACAACTTAGTGTGTGTATGGCCCCGTGTGCAGGAGGGCAGCGCCAGCCAGTCGGTCCGCTGCTGGAGTGAACATCAAGGAGCTGTCAAGGCGAGTAGCTTCATACTTGAACTAGCAAACAGAATTTGAGCAATTTGCCAAAAATCCAAGACGAGATTTTTTTTTTTTTTGACATTTTAAAACTGCCAAGATAAAGTGTAAATACTCTTGGTGGTTAATCTTCTGCGATAGACTGTGTAAAGTTTGAAACTTACTTTTTGGATGTGTTTTATTATTTCAGGCTTTGGCGTGGTGTCCGTGGCAGCCAAATATCCTCGCATCTGGAGGTGGTACCAGTGACCGTCACATTCGCATCTGGAACGTAAACAGCGGCTCCTGCATCAGTTCACTTGACACTCAGTCCCAGGTAACTACACACTTGACCATTTCATTTCAATGGTTATTCTCAGTCGGAAATGTACTTAATTTTAATTTCGAAATTTTAAACTTGGCATTGACAACATGGGTCTTTTCTCACATCACACATAACTTTTACTTTTCAGATTTCGTCACTGGTGTTTGCACCCAACTACAAGGAGCTGGTCTCTGCCCATGGCTATGCCCACAACAATGTCGTTATCTGGAAGTACCCCTCTCTCACCAGGGTTGCAGAGCTCAATGGTGAGTAACTATTGGGTTTTTTGTGTGTGTGTGTGTGTGTGTGACTAGATTGGCTCTATACTTGTTCAGATTTACTTTTTTACGGAAACATGCAGTGAACTGGAAATTGCTGTACTTCATGCTTTCTGCTGGTCTAAACATATTAATGCTTTTTTATTTGTAGGCCACGAGGACCGAGTTCTCAGTTTGACTCTGAGCCCAGACTGCTCTACAGTTGCGACGGTTGCTGGAGACGAAACTATTCGTCTGTGGAAGAGCTTCGAAGTGGATCCCATAAAGAAGAAGGCCAAAGAAAGGATGGTCAAATCAACTAGCGGTGTCATTCATCAGTCAATCAGATAATTTGCCTTGTCTTTGACTTTTAAGGTTGTTTTGTTTTTTGGGGGGGGGGTATATGCTGAATGAGTTATGTGCAAATATTTTATTTAATTCACAATAAAGATTTCCACCCAGTGTTATAGCCATAACTGACAACTTACTGCTCCTGTTGGTAGTGAGTGGTCTTAATTGTTTATACAGGTCTGCTAAAGTGCAAGTGTTGGATGTTGGCTTGTATTTATGACCATTGCTTGGCTTTTATTGAATAATCAGGATGCAATTTATACTATGGACTGGGTTGTAAATAAATGGTTTGTTTACCATATGTGCTTCTCTGTTAACTGGCATGTATATTGATACTACCATGTTGCAAACTGTACTGCTAAGACAAGTTATTTGATAACATCAAGTCAAAAATTACATGTAGGGATGGCTATTTTATATTCACCAGTGCTTAATGTTGACACCTGCCAAACCAACAGAAAAATAAATGTCATGTTATTTCTCCCCAAAGTAATGGGGCAGATGCTCTGTCATTATCTTAGCTGTAGTTTAAGACTGGTTTAAACTCTTGCTGTCTGGCTCAATGTTACGTAAGCAGTTAAACCCCATTGCTGTGTCCTCAGAAGCTGTGGTTTAATCTGATCCCAGTTTCTGTGTATTCTATAGAAATCACCTGGAGAGGTCGCTGTTGAGGACTCTACCAGTAATGTATAAGTCACAGAAACAAATAATCATATACATACTGTCAGATCAATTCCCACTGCAGTTTTAGTGTAAACTAGTACTGTATATTTGAGAGATTATTGATACAGCAGGAGATTAAAAGGAAACACAGGGCAGATGTGCTACAATATGATCTACATTGATTGAGGTATTTAGAGCAATATTATTTAATGGTAGTGATGGTCAACTGTCACAGGTGCAAGTTAATGAAACATGTTTTGTCAAGGTAAGGTTTTCATATAGGGACAAACTGTCATGGTGAGACAGTTCCTCTCTTACTGCGAGTCGTTGGTGTGACCAAATGCACCATCAATTTTGCATGGTGTCATCAGGAAGGCTGTTAAAGGTGACAACCTCAATAACGGTGCGCATGACATCACTTGCGGTGTTATAGCATTCACTCGTATTGACTAATTGTACAACAATGTGGAAACATTGCAGACCACAATTGCCCCAGTGCATGCTGGAAAGCAATCAGACACGCCTCCTCCCAGTGGTGCCACATGATGATGAGGCTCTCAGACACACCTGCGTTGGGCAGGTGAGGCACCTGGTTTGGCTGAACCTGTGCTTGTTTTGACAGAGCAGCAAGGTCCAGTTTAGCTCGCAGCTGCGTTTTAAACCTCTACAAGTTCCAGTTTAGTCAGACAGCTAAGTGACAGAGCAACGGCCCCATAATCTGCTAGACATTAGGATTGTTTACTTGCATGAAGACTGTGGTGTTGGGATTACATAGGACACAAAACAAATGGCAGTTGACAGTTTAAAAAAAAAATCCTGACTGATATACATCACTTCCCTCTCTCCTGTGATATTTCAGTCATATTTTATCCCTAATAATATATATTTTTTTACACACTTGGGTTTAGATCCACAATGAACATGTTTCCTGTGCAATGCCTCTCGTTTTCATTTTACAGCATCCTATGTTGGAGACAGATGTACAGTAGGATGTATGGTTTTGACTATCTCTTTCTAGTTTCTGTGCATGATGGTCTGGCATAATCAAGCACGGTGCATTTATGCTGCAGATCCAAATTCATACACATAACTACCAGACTAGTTTACCTAAAAAGCCAAAGGTAGAACAGCACTGAACATTTGTAATCAGTAATGAATGCAGACAGTTCAGTCCAATGCAGGTTTTCACTCCTACCTCTCACTTGAGCAGCTGATTTCATTGATTACCAGCATCAAACCACAGGATGAACTTATCAATTAAATAATTTGCTGCTGTATTTTGTTGGAACAGAAATCTCCATAAAAGGTTGGAAACCTCTGCTTTACAGGAATGACATGAGCTTATTGACCAGTGTGTTGCTGGCAGTAAGAGGATAAAGAACTGCACATGCTCATTTGTGTTTTTCCTGTTTTGTTTCTTTCTTTCTTTTTAGCTAAAAGGTGCATGTGTGTCTGTGAACAATTTTATCATGGATTCTTTAATTGAGCCTCTTTTAGAATCTTTGGGCCCACATGGTGTAGAAAATTACAAAATATATCAATTTGATTATTCACTTTTTTAGGTGAAACATTTGGAAACAAAATTACAAAACATTTATAGAGTTTTTTATTTCTGTTTAAGTTAGAAACAGGTTCATCTATTGAACATTGTGAGAGTTAATTGTAACATGTAAACAGCTCCTGGACACACCCAAACATCTATTCTGATGTAGATTTTGTGGCATATCAGATCCCATTTTAAAAAGGCTAGCAGTGCTTCAAAAGTAGATCATCCTTTCCACTGTCATCATGCACATGTGTAATCAACAACAACAACAGTAAAAACACTGGTAGGTTTATCAATATATACTGTACATTCTGATATTCAGAAACAGCCATCTACAGCGTACTTTTAATTCTAATGAAATAGAAAGCAATTTCTTTCTATCAACTTCATGTACTGTGTGCTGAGAAAATGGACTATACAGTGTTGCAAAACTCAGAATGGATTAATATGGATGAACATGCACAGCAGTGTGTAGGTCACTACCTAATTATGCAAAAATGCATCAATACTGTAATATACAGTATAACATTTCTTTTCCACAATTCTTAAAATAGAAAAAATTGAGGTGCGGTATGTTTCTTACAAAGTGCACACTATAACTGCTTTCCAAATGACACAGACCTTTATCTAAATTGTGTTTTATTTCAAAAAGATAAATAAAAACAGAAAACAAAAAACTAAATATTTGACATTTACAATGAAAACTTTGTTTTGGCATAAACTTTGTAGCAATTATTTATACGTGCTAGCCTTCAGTGGAAACTGTGCGATACTCCCGAGCAACAAGGGTCATGCCAGCTGAACAGTGGGGTCGTGCAGGTCAAACTTCCGTGGGTCAAGCCTGAATACTATCAGGGAGAAAACGAGCACCAATCTTCACACAGTGTTCATCACAGTTAATAGTTTTCGCAACAACTAACAAAACACAATGTGGCAAGTAGAGATCACCGGCAAAACACAATATGCCATTCATATCCCAACAAGTGTGCACAAGAAAAACCAGGCTTATATAAAAGTTTAAAGTTTAGAAGTAGCATATTGAAATCTGTGCCGTTCCAATATACTTTTAGATATGAATGATGAATGACATATTCAAGGAAGCTCTATAGAGCCTCCTTCTCATTTCCAGAGTCACCAAGTTAGATTTCCTTTACTTTGCCCAGGAGGATTTTGCCGTTGGTGTGGTGGTGCGCATTCCCGTTCTCCAGGTGTTTCCCATTGGCCACCACAGCGATGGGTTCGCTGGTTGAGCCGTTCTGTTTTGGCTTGTCCTGTGTGGCAGGGAGCCGCTTGCCCTTTATGTAGGCCTGTATCCAAAAGTTGGAGAAGAGGAGGAAGAAGAAGACGCCATACATCCAAATGAGGTGGATCCAAACGGGAACCTGGTAGTCACACTTTTCCATGAAGTAGTACTGGCTGATGTGAATGGAGACCAGAACAAACTGTGTCTGTGAAACAACAGGGAAAGGACAGATTGTTATTAAAATACTAATTCTAAACCCAGATCCACAGTAAAATAAATCATGCCATTAATTTCATTATAAATAAAATAGTTTAAAAAAAAAAGGGACATACAAGCTGGATGGCGGTCATGTACTTCTTCCACCACAGGTATTTTTGGAAGCGAGGCCCTGCAGCAGAGAGTCCGTAGTAGAAGTACATGATAACGTGGACGGTTGAATTCACCAGGGCATGGAAAGAGCCCATTCCTCCAGCTTGAGAGGGGAAAAACACACGGGAAATGATACGTTTCATTAGACATTTGTATACAACTGTACAGTTATCTCCCCGATTTATTGTTTTGGTTTTATACTTTCATTTCTTTGGATGCAAAGTAGTACAATGACCGTCAAGAGTCGTCTGTAATTTGAGGAGATTTTAAGCCGTGTCTAGGGCTAAAATCCTTTGTTTATGCATAATGTAGGTATGTTATGTATGAAGTGCTTTACATTGGTGTTATGCTAAGTAAACCTCACCAGGAGTCAAGGTGACGCCCCACCACCACGTCCAGGGCATGAAGGAGTGATGGAACACGTGGAGAAATGTGATCTGGCTTTGCTTCTTCCTCAGCACAAAGAATACCTCAAATAAAAAAAGGAGACCAAGCTAAAGTTAACATGCACAAAAGGTCGAACAATTGAAAAAAATCACTAGGAAAAAAAAACAACAAAAAGGCAAAAAAATCAAATGTTTGGAGAGATGAAAATGTCCTTACTGTGTCAAAGAGTTCGATGAATTTTGAAAAATAAAACAACCAAGCCACTCGAATCATCTGCGGAAAGAAAAAGAAGAAAAGTGCTGTAATGTCAAATATTTAACCTTCAGAGCAGTCCTGACCTAAAAGTCAACATAAGTCGGTTTTGTAGGACACAACAGGTTGAATAAAGTGAATCAGGCAGTGAGAGCTCCTCTTCTCTGAGGCAAATGAAGAACAATTTACTGGCTTACCCGATAGGCCTGCGGGCTCTCTGAGGTGTCAATGAGGTCACATCTCCACGTATAGGTGGTGCCCCATCCAGACATCAAGAACTATGTGTCAGAAACACAACAGCAGCCGTTATTAACATTTCACAAGGACTCTCGTTTATGAAGAAACAGGGATTATAGTCAGCAACTCAACTTGTCAATCATTTTATTTACCTCATACACTATGTAGGCGTTCAGTAAAACCATGCTGAGGTTGTAGACAATCATGGCTGTGTTGAGGCGGAAGGCCTTGCGGTTTGCCATCAGGCGAGGTCCAATGTACACTGAGAAGATGACATAGGCCAACAGGATGGCGGTCATCTGTAAGGGGCCCTGCATCAGTGGGTAGTCTCTGACTCGGGCATCTGGGGGGGGAACAGAAACACACACACTCATCATTGTCTCAGTGTGTCACACACAGATATCTGGGAGGGTCAACGGTAAATGCAGTTTACACACAGGTTTTGGGCAGATTCATGAGGCAGTTTAAGCAAAAATGCCCTTTTCAAAACTTTTTACACAGCATTTTATCGTGACATTCGACCACCAGTTATTGATTCATATTTCAACAAAGCTGAGGTGTAAATCTATAACAGAGACAAGCACCACTTACCGGTTCTCGACTGTAGATAATTGTGGAGTTTTAAAATGTTTGATACAGCTTCTCGCAGCATGGTGATTGCTTGCTTCTTGCCCTATTAAACCCCTGGGGGGAAAAAAAGACAAGGAGTCAGAAACCAGGAGATGAAACCGAGCTGAAAGTGAGGTTGGTTGGGCAGGTGAGCGACAAAGCGACCTGTCCACCTGCTTTCCCACTGACTGAACAAACAGGAGACAGCTGCACAGGCTCATCAAACACGCCCGAGTGTTCCTGTGTGTACAACCGTTGAAAAAAAAAGACAAAAAAAGAAATGTTTACCAGGGGCTTCTTTAACTGCCTAATCCACTAATAAACAGTGTAGCATGTAAGCTGAAAGTCCTCACTGTGTTAACTGTGTGCTTCATTCAAAAGAAAAAGCTTTGTTTTATTTAGTAAGTCAAAAACAATGCTTCAGTACCCAAAAAAGAAATCAATGAATTTTTATGAAAGGGTTGTGAAACATCTGAGTTCTGCTGTCAGCCTAAACACAATGAAATACTCTCTTGCTGACTAACAGAGCAAGTCAAACAGGTGAGGCAAAGAACTTGGCCCTTATGGCCAGCCTAGCCAACCAACGGAGCAATCAAGATATGAGCTCATCAGGGATTTCCAGGGAGTAAAACTACAGAACAAACAAAAGGACATACTTTATTTAAAAGCAGCAGAATATATGTGTTTGTTGTCCTAAAACAGAGAAGTCTTACTGTACTAGGAAACTGAAGGTGTATCTGGCAAAAGACACCAGTCTAACCACAATGAATTAACAAGAAACATTTTTACAGGAGCAGCACCGATACAAATGATCCATGATCTCAGACCCCTGAAACTGCTGAAATACTTGATGTGTGTATTAGGAACAACATGACTCACCCGCTGAGCACAAGTCCTCAGCGCTCGCTCCTGTTTGTGAGGAAAGCAGCTGCACAGCCGGGGCAGGCAGCACTCAGTCCAGAGGATCCAACAGATCAGCAACACCAGTGAGAGTGATCAGGTTAAAAAACCAGACACATGCAAAGCTACTCTGTGGCTGGTAGCCTCCAGCTGTCCTCAGATGTCTATGATTTTTTAGTAGAAATCCAACAAGAGGCTGAAAGTCTCTGAAAAGTAACAAATGGGGAAAGACTGAGAGAGAAAGCAAGAGAGAGAGATGAGTAAAAGTCAGATATGCTAAGTATGGCACTGGGATCATTCAACTCAATTTAAACCCCGGGGCACTACTACAGACCTTGCTAGTTTCAGGACCACACCCTGTTTCAATGCTAAGCTCCACCTTCCTATCCTCACTTAGCCTGTTTGTGATTGGACTATCTGATCAATGGTGATGAAGGGGGTGGGGTCACAGAGTTCCACTGTTGGGCAACAAAAAACCCAAATTTATAAGCACATGAGGATAAAAAAACCTAACTTTTTGTGAAAGATGAAACCAATATGAAACAATTATTGACTAAAAATGTTACAGGGTGAAAATGAATAATATCTGAATGGTTTAAAAGTAAAGATGATCCAAGAAGATTTTATCATTTCACTTCAAAAAATGCAACAACATTTTGATCAACATGATTTAGGCTAAAGGTGACATCAGATTTCATACATTCACAAACCCAACGTCACATCTTGCGTTGCCCGTCCCATTCTGGGTTGTAGCACAGAGGCTGGGTTCCCGTCCAACCCTCGCTGCTGTGGCAAGGTCTCCTGCACCTCTGGTTTTACCTGTTCCCCAAGCACCGGTGATGATGGGCGTGAGGTCTGGACGAAGCTTGAAATGCACTCCTCCACACGTATGTTAAGCCTAAAAAATTGACTGGAATGACAGGAATTCCTGCACGAGAGAGAGAGAGAGAGAGAGAGAGAGAGAGAGAGAGAGAGAGGGAAGGAAGGAGGGGAGGGAGGAATCATCAATGTCTGTTTACATATTGTTTGACAGTTTAGCACATGGTGGCTCTTCAGTGAAGTGCAGGCATGAAAATCATTAAATCATTCAAAGTGTGATTAATGCAAACAATTCTCAATGCAAACATGACATGGTGAATTTTTAGTGAGTTTTATTTACTCAAAAGATTGCAGGGTCGCACTGTGGTTTTAACTTTTTAACTTTAATATTTAGAGTTAAAACAAATTCCTGCGTTAGAGAGTAAATTCTGTGGGAAATGAAAACAACACTTATTGCATTTTGTGCTTGTATGTCATGCAGTTCAGACTTTTATACACCAGCAGTGCATATTCTTGGAGGTACATGCTTCAGAAGAGAAGGCCTGAAACTTGACCAGTGGCTACTAATTGGCCACTTGAAGGTGTGGCTCTCAGTCTCACTTGTCTTAGGTCACCAACATCTTAAATGGAGGAGAAACCGAGCTCTTTAATATTTATATTTAACAGTTAAGTTTCGCCCATTGATCTCTAAAGAGGGGGATGCAGCTGTTCACACAACAAGTGTTTCTGCAAAGGAGAAGCTGCGCTGAAGCATTTCTTGCAAAGCTGCCAGCGTAAATGATAACGCCTTGATATACTAAATTTAACCCAATCCTACCAAATATCGCCACTGTTCGTCCTCTAAAAGTGTGCAGGAAAGAACAAAGCATGTCTAAACTGTGTCAGTGTTTTGGACACTGACACGTTTTTGGCGCAGATTGAATGTGAGAGTTGGTGACATTGTCTGTAACCACACGGTCAGCTGTTTCTCATAGCTGCCATGTTACTACACACTACAACATACTCCCTGTTCTTCTTGGTCTTGTGACTGTTTAACATTGACAAAGTCTAAGTTTTGCCCTAATTTATCACATAGAAACTAACAAACAACATAACATTGTCAGTGGACCATAGTTCTCCCATAACCAAAGAATAGACAGCGGCCTCGAGACATACCTGCTGTCCTCAATTAACCAATTGTGAAGAATTAGACTGGACAGATGCCTCTGGATGTGAAAGGCCGAGCTTGGCTGCTGAGAATGAATGAATGGACTCAATGGCCATGAATGTGGACATGCATTTATGAAATAGCAGTTAAGATTACCTAGATTTTTCAGTGACATTTGACATGGGAATCTGGTTCTCGATCACTCTTTGTGTCGAAACTAGATTCCATGTGTGGTGAGCTGTGGTGTCTAATGAGCTAAGTATTGTGTTTCATAATGTAGTATTATAGTTTGCAACATGTTTCATTCATTTCTTGTTAACAACCTATCTGACCAAAAACATGTTAAACATTAACTCCCTCCCTAAAGCCCGATATACACTCTTAAAACAGTCAATTGTGTTCATATGTGAAAGTTCAGGTTTCTCATTTGAGCAAATTAACGTGAATGCTGACTCAAAAGGGGGCGAGGTTTTCTCTCACAACCACTTTTCTTTTAACAGAATTGCTTAGAAACTCTCCCACTAACATGCCAATTACTGAAAGACCAACGTCTCCTTTTAGCAACATGACTGTTTAGACTTTTGGTATTTTGTCCTTCAGACTTTGCTTTGAAATCATTTATTTAGACACATATTAACTCATTCATTATGGACTTGGAAGCACTAGCCTATAATTATAGTAGTTTGTGGGTTTTATGGAGAGACTAATCAACAGGTTAATGATCATGTCTAGTATTTTCAGTATAAGCCACACTGATTCACCTGAGTTTGGCAATTTAGGCAGACTGAGGTAAATAATGATAATAATAATTAATTAACAATAATGAATTACAGTGTGTTGCTGAACAGCTGAACATTTGGCCATGAACAAGCATTTCATCCTGTAGGAGGTTTCTAGACAAGCTTGTTGAGACTAAACGGTCATGAAAAAGCAAATGTTCCATTTATTAAAACTTAAGGTTAATTTGTTTCTCTGTTTTTCATGATCTGTGTGAATCCTATCATTGTAATATTGATAACAAGGATCAGACTGTAGTAAAAGGTAAAGTTATTAATCGTCAACACTACTTGCAAATGTTATTGTGTTGTATTTATATGTTGCTATGTGGCTGAATCTGTCCCAGGAAACAAACTAGTCTCGGAGAAATGACCACATCGACTCAGAAAAGTTAATATCAGCCTTCTTTTTTTGTTGTTGTTGCATGAACCATGTTGACCTCTACAGAAAGTGAGTAACAGCGACACTCAGCGGCCAAGCAGTTAACTACAAACCCCCCCCCTAACATTTAGCCTAATAATCACACAGGTAATAATAGGATAACGTAATTAACATTAAAAGTAAAATTATTTCCTCCAATAAACACCCATAATGTCTGTGATAAGTTTGGTACTGCGTGTTGTATTTGGACACACACATATCAGAAGTAGGTTATGCTTGTCATGTTATTATGGCAGGTAACACAAATTAACTGATAAGCGTCTGATTTGTTACCTCTGACTGACCTTGTTTTCTTTGTTTGAAATGAGAGCTATGGAGCGTCCAGTGGATGTATAACCTTATTGTATTTTCGATATAATGAAAACATTTAACAAAACAATAAAACGGCTTAAAACAAGACACAGCATAGTGCAGAGTAGGACCGCTATATTTATCTGCTCTGAACGGGATTAACCGGGCGACACTTTTGGCCTCAGCGAGGAACACTTACATAAACTCTGGCAGGAGATCAGCTGTAGAGTGGTACACCTGTACACCTGTAGTACTGGGAAACCCCATTCTAATTACTCACACGAGAGAGTGCATTAGTATGACATGTTTGAAACCTGCTGTAAAAATAAAGCTTGTGGCTTTTACGCATACGGGTGGACACAAATGAATTAATAAAGTGTGTAAAAAAAAAAAAAATATATATATATATATATATATATATGACAAGAAAACTAGTATCATGCCAGGTTAATCTGCCCAGATTTGTGAATGAAAATATAGACTCAGTTGATTTGTCTCCCTCTGTTCGCCGTAGCGAGGTTTGTCTTGTGTACTCGCTGGGAGGCAGGCGTCAAACTCCTCCTCCGGGCTTTCGCTGACTATAAAACCAACGCGTCCATTGCGCGCCAATGGGAATGTGGAACAACAGGTAGGCGTCCTCTAACTGCGTCCTTCGGCTCAGTCTGTGCTTTTCGGGGAAACAAGTGGACCGACCAGCCCATGAGCTCTCTTGGAAATGAGAGCTGAGACAGAACTTCGCCCAGTGGTTTCTTAATAGTCTGAAACGGTTTCCTTTGAGAGCAGACGAGCTGTTTTCTTGTGCCTTTTTTCCGGGCTTTTTTGGCAGGGAAACTCAACAGACACTCACTGAAACGTTTTCTGATTGATTAATTGGAGAGGACATCTCAATGTGGACACAACATTGAAGGTAAGCGTGCATTCTTCTTTACGTGCAACAACCTTACTAGTTAAAAAAAGATCTATATTCTAACATACATTTGAAATGTTCTACTCTTTATCAGGTTACTGCAGGTTGCACTGAAAAACTGATGCTTTAGGCATTTTTATTTCAAATCAACATAAGGCTGTGGCTGCACCAGCAGCAAATTTATTTCTCTTGCCATCTTGTGGTATCACTTTGGTTGTTGCATAATCCAAGAAGTGTAGCAATATCTTGACTGTCCCACCATGTGACTCACAACAATAACGCCTCCATCATATTCTTATGTAAGTTTCTGGTCTGATTTAGATTCTGGATGTCTGTTTATACCCACAATCCTTGTAAATGTAAAATAAAGTATGTAGTAACAGCAGGAACTTCAATGATCGTTAATTTAATCAATCAAGCTGCTTTACTTTGTTGCACCAGTGTGTCTTTGTCTCTCTCCCTGCATGACAGAAACATTTCAAGATTAAGTAATTCATGCCTTTAAAACCTAACCAATTATCTCTAGCTGCCTCTAAATTAGGGTTTTCTTTCCTCACAGCTGCCATATTGTCCTCGCTGTTAAACTTCCTCTGGGATAAAGAGAGGACACACTGAGATACAGCTGATCCGAAGAGGTCAGACGCTCTCTGACCCAGATCCCTTGCAGGAGGACATGGAGGTCCTGCGGCGGTCCTCTGTGTTTGCCGCAGAGGTCCTGGATGTGTTTGACCGGTCGTTGACTGAGAAGGAGCTGGTGTCCCAGTCTAAAGCCTTGTGCAGAGACTACATACTGTCCAGACTCAACCAGAATGGACTGGGATGGTCCAAAACCGAACTCAACCTCTCTCCCTCAAATGCATCGCTCGCTGAAGTGTCCTTGGTGCTTCTCTGTCTTGGTAAGAGAAACCCGAACATTAGTTAAATTAGAGACTTCAAGGGGCAAAATTACATCTTATAGCAACATGTATGCACATTCAAGGCCATGGTTGTTATTTCCTTGTGCACTTTGAACCTCATATATTCAGGAGAGATGAAGTGGCCACGTTACAGATTGTTCTTTGATTTCTTTCAGTATGTCCCTGTTTGTTATTTAAAGTTATGACAGTTGCCACAGGTGTGCTATTGAGCTATGTCTTCATTATCACTTCAGTCTTAATATTTAACATAAACCTTTTACATAAACATAGCTTAAACATAATTTTTTAAAGGTTTTTTTTATACCTTTTTATCATTTATAGCTTGTATAGACAGTAGAGAGATGACAGGAAATGAAGGAGAGAGATGCAACAAAGGTCTCGGTCAGAGGACGTTGCCGTCTATAGTCGGTGTTTTTAATCTGCTCTGGATGCTCTGCATTTTTCATTTGGGTCTGGGACTCAAATTACACGTATATGTGCCAGATGTTTTTTATGTTTGTTAATGTAGTAGTTCATGAGAAAATGTCCACCATCTTGTAACATTAAGAAATCTTTTTTTTTAAAAGTCCTGAATCCTTAAGTGGAACCAAATCTTTGCCAAAAACTAATCACAGCTTAACTTTCCATCAAATTCCATTGAAATATGCTTTTTTTTTTTTTTTATGCCTCCAATGTGTTTTTGAGATATCCTACTAAAAACTCACAAACAGATGGAAATGAAAACACCCTGCTTGGTGGAGGTAATAACTGTTGCAACATACAATAAAATAAGAGGAGCATTATCAGTTATAATCAATGAACGTCTTGGATTTGAGACTTTACAAAAGTTTTTTTTTTTTTTTTTAGGTCTTCTTGGCAAAATGCAGATTCCATGTAACGGTACTTGCACAGGTTACTGAGACCAAAAAAGGCAAACTCTCAAAAGTACGTTTATTGTGTGTATTTCGTAGAGAAGATTAAGATTAAACCTACATTTTCATTTCAAGACTTCAAAAGCCCTGTACACAGGAAATGAAACCCTCTGCAATCTAACACGATATTGATCAATTCATTGCTTTCAAAGCAGTCAATAAATTCTCTTTATCTAGTGTGACCTCAGCTGTGTGATATAATCAGTGCTGTGGGGTCTAAAAAGCAGAGTCGCTGCGTTCTAATCTACTTTTAGATAATGGTAGGCTGAAGACTGAGATGACTCAACAGAGCTGGAGGAGATAATTGATAAATGTGAAACATAAGAAACTAGACTGAATAACTCTGTAGACTTGACTCTTAAAATGATGTCCACATACTTCACTGTATACTGTATATTTCAAGCTATGATGAGCTTGAGATGCAAATGATAAATTAAGGATTGTGTGTGTGTGAGAACAGCGAGTGATTACATCTGGAGGACTTGACTCACTTAAGACAGCAGCTAAAGTGCCTGGTGTCTTTTTAAGAGATGCCAGCAGAGACGTGCATGTTTTACTTTAACATCCTGACAGCTGAGTGACCCTCCACCAGCAGGATAAATAGTTTGAATAGTTTGTATAACCCTTTAAATAATTGGTCTAAACTGAATCTGTGTTTTGGTTTCTGTGTCATTCACTCAGATTAACTGTGGTCTTCCTAACAGACTTTTGATGCTTCTCTCTTTTCCTGTCTGTGCTCTGCCTCTGTTACCTAGGTGACGAGCTGGAGTGTATACAGCCCAGCTTGTACAGGAACGTGGCGCGGCAGCTCAACATTTCTGTTGCCATGGAGAGCATGGTTTCAGATGCCTTCATCGGTGTGGCAACAGAGATCTTCTCAACAGGTACACGGCTGTTGCTGAATATGATGATGATGGTGATGATGATGTAGCACACTGTAAGGTGGACACTAACCATGTAGTCTTCACTCAAAAGGAGATCTGCCAGCACAGGAAGTGATTTACACTTCCACATTGTCTCAGGCTACTGATGAAGACAGTTACTGTGATTAAACAGGTGTGCCTGTTTCCATCAGGCTCTTTTGGCTGAGAGGTGCTTTCAGTGAGGGTGAGTGGGTGTGAATAATACGTAGGTGGAGTGAGACTTCATCAAAAACACATAATTGCTCCTACAGCTACAGCGGGACTAAGTTTAGACACCCGGGTGTTTCCTTCACAGATAGCACTGATTAGTTTAAAGTTTGGGGGTATGGATTAAATAGTGGATTTAAGTAGAATATTCTTCTTGACTTTTTGTTTAGAATTTAGGCATCATGTGGCCCAAGCAATATGCGAAGCTAATTGCTAATCATGTGACATCATGTCATTCATTGAAAACCTGTGATGGTAATGTTCTTTATCATTACTTTTGAATCACAAACATATATTCTTTTCTACATCCCAAATTTCTCCCTTGATCTTTATTTTGATCTTGGATTTAGATACCGTGCCGTTACAAATAAATCTATTTGGATCAAGCTGTCTGATCTGTCTTCTGCCCACTCTTGGTCTTGAATCAGGTTTCATTGTCTTCTTGTAGGTTGTTTTTTTTTTTTTAACCTGGACTTGTCATAGCCACTACGGTCCTGTGTTGTGACCAAGGCCATCTAGGGTTTTTTGAAAATTGTTGTTTGCAGACATTGTCAGTTCTTTTAAACGTTTTTAGTTATGCTAGCGGCGTGACTCTAGGGTCGGCCATGTCGGTCTGTTGTCACCATTCACTTTGGTCCAGACTGAAATATCCAACCACTATTCAGTGGATTGCCATGAAATTTAGTACAGACATTCATGGTTCCCAGAGGATGAATCCTACTTACTTTGGTGATCAACTAGCTTTTCCTCTAGCGCCACCATGTGGTTAATATTTATGGTTTTTGAGTGAAAGGTCTTGACAACTGTTGGATGGATTGCCATGAAATCTGGTGTCCCCTGCAGGATGAATTGTAATTGTGTTTAGTGCTAATTAGTAAAGGTTAGCATTCTAACATGCTGCCTTTATGCCATGCCATGCTGTCTTTAGCATGCTGATGTTAGCATTTAGCCTCACAAGTACAGCCTCACATAGCTGCTAGCATGGCTGTAAATTGTTAGCCTAGTTAGAGTAGTGAGAAAGTTTCATTTTGATGGATAATAAAGGTCTGACATGAGCATGTTAAAGATTTATCCTACAGTCTATGAAATGTGGCCAAGTGTAACCAAACTAAGTTGCGTATATTTATGACTTTATTTATGACTTGCTCTAATAGTAGTATAGTAATTGGTCTGTTATCAGGCATGTGCCACATGCTGACCAGGAATTGGAGGAAGGTATCCAAAATTTCTTTGGTAAAGTAACTGTATCTCTACTTACAAACTTTACAAAATGTACACCGCCCACTACCTTAGAATGTGATTTCCTGTTCATTTCACATTTACACCTGATGTATTGTCCTCAGTGAATTGTCAATGAATAACATAACAGAATAAATAAGTATTAAATGGTTTTAAATCTCTGTTCAGTCTTGAGAGAGGACTTTGGTTTTGTCAGTGTAGCTTTACTCAAGTTGACTGGTGTTAAGCCCCTTTTAGACTGTAGGGCTTGACTTGAACTTGTTTGTGCTGGCTTGTTTTAAGTTGTCTTGACAACAGATCTGCTTTGTACACTTTTCAAAGCAGCTCTGACATTTTGAAGCATCCAAAAAAAAAAAAAAAGAGCGACTTTATGTCCTCTATATGAGCCTTTGGGATCGATTAGACGGTCTGGCCGCAGTGCGATGCACAACTCAAATCTGGCAGGTTTCCAGGTAAGATCAAAAACGGACTCGCTCAATATCATTTTCATGCCTGTATTCTGGCAAAACTTGTGCTTGTTTTGACGTCACGAGGGTGCAATTTTTGGAAACAGCGTGGGATTCCTCCTGAAGAATAACAAACTGGTGAACCCAGGCTGCCCCAGCCTTCTGGGACGGGTTGAAACCTGGATATAAATAGAAAAAATGCATCCAAGTTTGTTTTTCCTGCTGTCCGGAATTTGTTTTACAATTACCTCCTTTAGCTTTTTGTCATTCCTTATTTTGCCTCCAAGCACTTAACATGAATCTAGAGACCACAAGGGAGTGATATGTCCAGTGAATCGACATATCATAACCACACATTCTTTTGGAAGCGGTCTAGCGGCCATCTGTACTGTGGTCTCCCTCAGTAAAATCAACATTGCTTGTCTCTTCGCCTGCCTCCCACTTCTGTTCTTTCTCTTTCCGCCCTCCTCTCCTCCAGCTTTATTCCTGACGATCTTGTCTCTATTCTTGGCCTGCTTCTCAGTAGGGAGTGAGACGTGACGTACTCTGACAGCTTCCATAGACAGTTATCTTATTTAAGCTTGCCCAGAGCTCTGTCTCCTTATAGCCACAGTCAGACACTGTAGGTCAGCTCTGAGGAACAGTCATGACAATGCAAGTGGGCCTAAGGAGGCTAATGCCATTAGACCTTGCACTGCATCACTGACGGTCGTTATAACAATCCCTGCTGCCCTGAAAACTGTACCTAGAAATGGCCGGATGCCCTTAATTATCAGACTGGATTGTTTAGTAGAAAGGAGGACAAAGAATTTGCCCTTTTCAGCTCTGTGACTCTTGGTTGCTTCTTAGTGGTGAATGCAAAATCATTTTCTGAACCTGTTGACCTCCCCACAGTAGAAACTGCGTCAGTGTTCACCCACCTCTTGGCAAAGGCAACACAGTCTCACCCTCTTTAATTTACAAATGGCACGCTAAGGCGTCTTATCAGCTACATTAACACAAATGCACCAGTTTGTTGACTTAAACCTGGTATTTATAGTTTATTTCAGTACAAGGTCCACCGACTGCCCCACAGGCTTCGTGTCAGGTCACAGAATATGTAACAGACATTGAGGAAAAGAGAAACCATACAGGAGATGGGTGTTAATGCTTGGCATGGACTGAGATTGGCACCCACGGGAACAGGAAAGGAGTGTTTATGCCGGGATAAATACGGCAGCGTTATTGATTCTGGTCAGGAAATTCTGCCACCGCGGAGGCTTGAAGCTCCGGTCTTCTGGATAAAGTGTGATTTTTGCTTCTCACTTATCAAACAACTGCTCTGTGGCTGCAAGACAGAATCAATATCAGCTTGCATTGCTGAAGCTTAAAGATCCCCTCCAGAGATGTTTTAAAACGTATGAAAATACTCTGCTTTGGCTAATAATTTGTATCTAACCTTGTCAAAAAAAAATCTTAAAATTACATAACAAATAACTATGACAATGCAAATATTGTTCAGTTCAGAAGTTAAACTGTTGGACACGAGATGTCTCCTGCTTCACTGAAAAGTCCATTGTCAGTGTCTGTGCATTGTGGGTTTTGTGTTTCAACATAGTATTTGTGTAAGTTGCGTACTGAACCATGATCGGCTCCAGACTAGTTGTGATGTCACAAGATCCTGCTCGTATGTACATGTCTTAAACTCAGATTGAGCTGCAGCTAACAATTATTTTCTTGATTTAATCGAGAATTAATGTTAAAAATGCCCATCACAGTTTTCCAAAGACAAAAGTGTCGTCTTCAAATGTCTTGTTTTACCTAACAGTCCAAAACCTAAAGATATTCAGTTTACAATCATAGAAAATATTCACATTTGAGAAGCTGGAACCAGAGAATTCTGACATTTTTTCTTAACAAATTTGATTTAATAGATGATCAGACTAGTTAAAGATTAATTTTCTGTTGATCTACCAATCAGTGAATCTGATGTGATCGTTGCAGCTCCAAACAGAGAAACTTTCCTCCGTCAGCTGATAGATTTGAAAACAGCTTCTGCACAGTGAAGCTCAAACATCCAAGAGAAGTCACAATAAGCAAAACACACTTTTGAGTGGGAGGGGGACTTTAAGAAATACTTTAATGACGAGCATCAGGGCTTGCACATCTATCCATAGATATAAGTAAAGACATATGATATAACCCAGTGACGTCTGTTTTTCTGGCTGCAGGTATAACATGGGGTAAGGTGGTATCCCTGTATGCAGTAGCCGGAGCCCTGGCAGTAGATTGTGTCAGACAAGGCCATCCAACCACCGTCCACATCTTAGTGGACAGTCTGGGCCAGTTTGTCCGCAAGTTTCTGGTTCCCTGGCTGAAGAGGCGTGGAGGATGGGTAAGTGACCGCTGCTGTACGTTCTGATACTCATGATTACTTAAAGACATGACGCATGAGCAGCATTGTGAAGAAATGTTACATTTTTCATTTTGATTTTGGGGAACTTTCCCATTTGCACTAACTAAATAATCTTTCTCATGTATATCTTTTTCTCAGATTGTTATGTGATCAATGCTGCTGCATGCTTAGTGTTGCTGAGACATTTTGGGGAAACATGACATTTAAACAAGTAGGAATAAAACACTGTTTCTCTGGGGATTAAAACTGGCAACACTCTGCTTCTACATTGTTTTTGCTGAAGCTAGATGACTAACTTATCTTATCTTGTTTATGGATCAGAGCTCAGTTTGCTTTCATAGGCTCTGATAATCAGCGTTAGAGGGGAGTTACATAAAATCTGATGGTATCTCGCTCAGAAAGCTCCTCCTAACATACTGTAACTTCCTGTTGGCTAATGTGATGCAAAGATTTGCTGTAATAATGTTTCTGTGGCCCTCTCTTGGTTAAAAGACAGCAAAAAAAAAAAAGCGTTTTTAGGTGCAGCACTTACTCAAATTTTGTTATGCTTGACTCAAATAAGACTTTATATTTTATAAATGCCAGTCAGACATAGGTCTACTTGCATTGTGTTTCCTCAAAGCAGCACCCAAGTGATTTAAAAAAAATGAAATAAAATGGAAAGAATAACCTCCATGTCATTTTATTGACAGCTAATAGGCTTATAAAACCACAGACACATTTCTGTGTGAAGCCTTCTTCAGAGCATACAATTATAATATATAAAATTCACCAAAATGATCAAGACATGAGGCTGTTAGCCATGCTAGCAGCATAGCTGTATGGATGGCATTGTCGATCAGTCGGTTGGTCCACCACTTTGGTCCAGACTGAAATAACTATTAGATGATTGCCATAAAGTTTGGGACAGACATTAATGTGAAACTCAGAATGAATTGTAATAACTTTGGTGATCGCTTAGCTCTTCTTTTACCACCCAGTACATTGATTTATGACCAAATCCCTGCAAACTAATGACATTCCCATCAACCTCAGCTGTATTTTGTGTTTAGAGCTAATTGGTAATGGCATGCAAATTAGCATGCTAACGTTAGCGTTTAGCTCAAAGCACTGCTGTGCCTTAGTACAGCCTCACTGGGCTGCTAGCTTGGCTGTAGACATGTCTTGTGTTTACCACTGGAGTGCTGCCATTTTGTTTTGGGGAAACAAACACTTTTATTTATTTTTTTCTTTTTGAGGCCGAGCTACCAACTGAAACTCATTGCTGGAGAAGTGCACTTGTGTCCTCTTATGATATTTGGGGTTAATAAGTTAATAAAATATCAATTTCAATGTCCTTTTATCAGGCAGAGATCACAAAATGTGTGGTGAAGAAGGATCTCACCCCTGAGCACCACTGGCTGTCCTCTGTCATTGAGTCCCTTAAGTACTTCCTCACTACAATGTACGTCTACGTCATGAAGGAACCGTGAACAGCCGAGACAGAGCGCACAGGAGTCAACATCATTGTTTGATGTGAGACTGAAATCTCAGACTTGTCAATACACGATGGAGTGGAGATGGTCGGCGTGCTTGACGGGGGACTGAGCCTGCCAGCAGATATCAGTCTGTCGCTGAATGGCCATCAACAAATGTTTCATCAGCATCATGTTGTTGTTTATCTCAGTGTCGGATAAGTCTGTACGTAATTACCCTTCATCCAAAGAGTAGTCACGGTGATATTCAAGAGCATAAATGGCAATGGAACAAGTTTGTTTCACTCCACCTTTTCTACATATTGTCACACTGCTTAGACCAGTGCAGTAAACCAGCTTCTCCAGTGTTGTAACTGTAATGTATGATGGTGTTCAGGCTGATTGTGAGCAATGGGAGGCTGTTTGCACTCCTGAGATAAACTGTTTGATGCTTTCATGTGATGTTTGTCTCAGAAGATGTACCTGAAGGAGTTATGAAGGTGAAAGTAATGTAAATTGATGCTCAGCTGGCTGGGTCTGGTTGGTTTTCTCAGTCTGAAAAGAAGCAAAGGTGTTTCACTCACGACTGAGTTTACACCTGAGAGCGACTTCAGGTGGTATCAACTGCTCACACTTCCTGGGTTTGATTTACACTATTGTACTTTACTAAAGCACAAATGGTGTCTTTCCAAATATTAAACTTTCTGCTGCAGTTTAACACACAGTTGACTTGAGAAATGTTGGGTCTCATTTTGCCCGTTTTTGGCCAAAGAACTTAAAGACAGAGGAGTGGTGCGTACTGCATCCACATATTTTGGTGGTATTGATTTCCTTTTTAATCTGTAAATATTTTGTGATTTTATTTTTTTATGTTGACTTTAACACTTGAAGCCACTGCAGTATAGACAGGATGATTGTGTGGTATGCCTGAAGGTTGTCACTTTCACAGTGTTTATTTATAATTGTATGTCTGAATGTTTGTTTTTTTAAATCCATAATAAATTAAAAAATTGACTTGTGTTGATTATTTTATGACTTTATTGTGAGATAATCTTGACAGTTTAAAAGAAATTGACTTTTTCTTTGAAGTAACTAAAAGAAAATGACAACCAACAAACTGGTTGGTATGTAGGTGAAATAACTTTCTTTTAACGTAGCCCACATAGTAACATCAACGTGTATACCTGAAAGACATAAACCTAACTTGGACATCATCTCAAAGGGTCATGTTTACTGTCTTAAACCATAACCACAATAACACCCAGAACAACTCTCTGTGAGTGAAAACACTGAAGGACAGCAGTTACTTTAGCTTTCAATCTTATAAAAGTGCAAAAGATAAAGATAGGAGGAAACTGTACCTTACATTAATTCATCAGTGCTTTATAAGCTTTACAGCTCCAAGATTAAATATTTGGACATTAAATATTAAGATAGCCCATAGCACGCACCCATACTCGTAAAGTCTTAATCACACAACTTAATGGAAATGCAATATGAAATCTTTATTTTCTTAGATTAAAGGTTCCCTGTGGAGTTTTAGACATCTAGTAGCACCATGGAGCTGTTTTTAAAAAAAAAATGTTTTAATCTTGGACCCACATATGTGTGCAAGTGGAGATATGCTTCAATGTGCCAGCAAAGGCAGGAAAGACGAAGACTGCAAGCCTGTATACATGTATATAAATGATTTAAAAAAACGTCTTTGCAAATGTTTAATGAGGAAGGAAATACACCTGACCTGTTTGTTAGACCTCAAGGATACACTCAATGCATTTTGGTGAGAAACACTGAATGTAAATATTCACTCCACAGGGGAACCTTTAATGTTTGAATTAGACTTTAACATTAACTCTTGGTACGTCTGTCCAACTGTAGTGCCTTAACAACGGCCAGTTATTACTGTATGTAATGTAATGTAAGAGTTGGTTAAGTTTGAGTTGATTTAAATTGTTTTAACAGGGACTCTGATCTGACCCCATACCTCCTTTACCACATTCCACACACCATTATAGGATCTGACCATCTTATAACTGTACATTTGATTACATCATTATCTGACTCAACTGTGATTATTGATCAAGCCTTTTTTAGCAACACTTATCTTTCCTGACCAAAGTATTTTTATGTAAAAGAAGTCTGCTGGCCCGTTGGGTCAAGATGAGCGACGGTAGGTGACGTGCAAGTGCTGCGTCAGTGGCTGGTTGTCTGTTGCCATGGAAACTGTCTGCTCCAGCCTCCCATCTGGTTGGAGCTGAAACACTCTAGAAATCTGAAAGATGGAAAAGAGCAGGCGAGGTCACTGGCACAAAAGGAGCAAAAAAAAAAGTTATTTTATTGATCAAAATAAAGCAGAAGTTCTGCTAATGTTTTGTGGACTGTGTGGGCAGTAATATTACACAGATTTGATCCTAGTGATTAAATGAAGTAATTAATATTGATTAATAATCGGTTTTACTTTCTGCACATGGGGCTCCTTGGCGAAAGAGGTTCTGGCCAGAGCCTGGCTCTGCAGGTTCAGCTGCTGCGCCATCAGCTCTCCCTCCTCAATCTCCACCAGACCTGCACAAAAAGACACACTGGACTCAAAATGTGTGAAGAGTGTGTGCGATTGTGTAGACAAAACAGCAAGTTAAAAACGTACACACATTAATGCCAATTTAATTTTATATTGGTGTCAAACTAATCTATATTTTATCTAAGCAATAAGGTCTTAAAACGTACACTGGAAACTGTTTTAAAACAGTGTATATCATTTATTCTCATAAATGCACAACTAAAGACAGCAAAAATAAGACAGAACAAACAATTTATTCATGTTTCTGCATCATGTTTGTCAGGAATATGTTTGCACTATGGCCCTGAGTCACATCTAATATAATGCATGCAAAATAGATGTGAAAAACATTTTTTATATTCATGTAAAGCAACCGATTCCCTCAGAAAATCCTTTAAATACCGAGCCTCTGCACATCTGGAATGATCCTTTCACTATTACAGAATATTCCAGAAACACAAGTGGGAGCCTGGTTAATAAAAACAAGGCTTCCTCCGGAGACATGAATGAAACTACCTGAGTTCTGTGCGATGATGAATGCCACTCTGTTGGCTCCCGGCTGCATTCGAATGAAGCCACACTCCCTGTGCATAGGCTTCTTGGTCTCTGCATGGAAGGCATTGAACCTGTCCAACACAGTAACAGCGAGGAATCTGCTTTCAACATGGTTTCTAAACAACAGGAATCTGGAACAGGTTTTACTCTAACGCTGACACAAAAACAGGCCAGTAAATGTAACATTGCAAATCTAGTTCAGCTATATTGGGGCTCATGATGACCAACACATCTAGTTTACCATAAAGTTGATTTAAAACCTAATTTCCACTTTATCTGACTCATAGCAAAGAAAATACTTCTACTCAAACTCACACCCATTTAAATCACAGGAGACGTTCAGGTGCCTTATCTGAAAATGTCAAAGCAAGGATCCACCCTCTTAAAGAATTTATCTAACATTGCTGCTACGATAAAGATTTTGCTATCAGCTTTTTAAGCTGAAAGCTGAAAATCTTGTTTGTGCTGACCTCCAGCTGTTGTGTGTACTCAGGACCTGTGATATCACTGTTGGGTGTGGTTACAGGTGCAACAAAGTTCACTTCTAAGTGAAACAGGCTTGAAAACTTGTGTCAGCCTACGTGAAGTTGATGACTGGTTGTCCCACATGGCTGAAGTGCAGCTTCTCTGTGTAGCAGAAAGGTTTTATGGTGGGAAAACAGCCCTCCCCAGGTTCATCTGACTCCCAGGTACCCAGAAGCCAGTCTAGAGGGAGGAGGACTGGGTTCAACTCTGCTGATGGTAACACACACACACACACACACACACACACACACAGTTCCATATGAGGTGTCGATGGGTGATAACACAAACTTAGGTTTTGATCAAATACCAAGGAACATATCAAATACACGGATATTACTTTAGCCAGTAAAAACAAATACATCTTGAATCATGTGACAGAACAATTTAGACAAGAGTCAGCTGACATTACAGTAAACAAATACAGATAAACATATGTTTATGTGTAGTTAATGTTATAAACTGGACAACTTTATCACAGCAGACATTTTGACTTGACATAGTAGGAAAAGCACAGGTGTTACTAATAACATTAACAATCAAGTGTGCCAGTGAGTCATGACAGTGACTCAGCATGCACATACCAGCCCTCTGAAACTGGAGCAGCTAAATGGAATTCAACCATCATTCACTGTATTATTTACACCTGTGTTTTTCCTGGAGTACTATGCCATGTCAAAATGTCATCTGTGAAATCAAGGTAATATCATTGAGATCAAGATCTCTTTTGCAAGAAATACCAGAGTACAGTAGATAAAAAGAAAAACAAACACAGCTAGACAAAACAAAACAGCAGAGTCTGGAGCTACCATGTGTACACCATAGATATAAAACAGTTTTATATCTCTGGTGTACACACTCTCCCTGCAAAAGTACATATTCTTGGAGCAGTGAGGGAAGGCAATGGTAAATCATCAGTCTCTTCTTTTAACAGTAGGTGGCAGTAATGTTATTGTATCTGCGAACTTTGGCAGACAGAAGAAGAAGATGCTTCCGTCAGAGGAAGGTGACTGTTTTATATCGCACTCAATTGAAAATCGAAACTTTGCAAACAAGACGCAGTTACCACGGCATCGTTTCAGTATCGACCGATCACACACACAAAAAAAGGACGAGCCATTCTTTGACACGCAGAGGTCAAAGCACACAAACAGCTCAACCTGTCCGGTGGTTGCACTTTGTTTACTATCACAGAAGCTAAGGTTAGCTACGTTTGTTTTCACAGCTAGGTTAGCTAACTAAATGAAAACACTCTGAACCACAGTTATCTGAAGATACCAAACAGTCAACGGTAGGCTTGAGTTGGATGTAAAAAGGGCTACAGACAGACTTAAGGACACATTTTACGTTTTGCACTTTGATAATTTTCAGTGAATTACTTAGCTAAAAGCAACTAGATGCTTTATAAGTATGCTAACGTTACGTTATTATAAATCAACAGAGTTGGCAGTTAGTTAGCCTGTGGTCACCGTGACATTAAGCTAGCTAGTACAGTTGACATTGTTTCAATATATCTTGTTCTTAATTTAAACTTTAACCATCATCCTACCTGTGTGATTTACAGGACACGCCATAAATAAATCAAACTGCAGTTAAGCAAGTATAAATGCATAAAATCAGGCGGAAGTACAGGATTAAATGTCACTAAATTATAATAGTTACACTGCGACTGTGTTGATTCCGGTTGATCCAGTGTGACGTACTTTTATAGACGGACCATGACAGCAGAGAATCTTGGGAAATGTAGTTTTCGACAATTAAGCACTACAGACATGTAAAATTGCCTTGAAATGCATGTGGGGCTAACATTTATAGACTTTTGCAGCATTTCTTTTTTAATAATCTCTTACTGTTACCACACATTGAGGCAGGAGAAGTGTTTGATAAAATAAAGCACACTTTATTGACATCTTTCAGTGCACTCAGCATGGACCATATGACAATATCTGCTCCTTTATTTCAAAACTAGCCTACTTGTACAAGAAAGGCACATGGCCTGTGTTTTTATAAAATCTCTGTGGTCAAAAGCACAGAAGAATTCCTGAAATGTATGCACTGGTCTCTTAAGCCTTGCTCTTTTTGCAGTTCTTGAGAGCGTCTGCCAGGGCATGCAGTGCCAAGTCAGCATTAGTCTTCTCACAGTTGTATCCCATCAATCCGATCCTCATCACCTAATGAAAAGAGGGGTGGAAAGTACAGTACATCAGAGCCTGCAGTGACTCAGCAGCATGATTCAGAGAGCTGTAAAGACACCAAACTGATGACATTGCTCTTGTTATAACTGGGAATGGCTCTTTTTTTCTCATGGAAATATGTTATTCTATCCAGGACTATTTCCAGTTGTTATGTGTTTAATAATGTCTTTTTAAAACATCACCCACTGCTGCTAAGATACTGAGACTGTTGGTCACATCTATAGCTACCACCAAGGTCAGCTGATGACCATGACCTCAGTGTTAAAGGCATAAATCTATCCACTGTACAGGGTTGAAATACCAGCAGCAACTCACCATGCCAATGGAAGGGCCCAGGCCTCCAGTCATCTCCATATGGTGGTGTTTCATGATGTAGGTCAGCAGCTCCCTCCACTCATAGCCGTCAGGGATGGCAATAGTGGTGACGGAGGGAAGCCTCAAGTCCTGCATGACATTTCGCAAAATGACTGTAGTTACAACACCAATGAGGTATGCTGTCACAATAACCTTGATGAGTTGTAGTGCTACATAAACAGTCCTGTATCTAAGAGATCTACAGGGCAACATACTGTAATACTGATTATTTGTATGTATTAGATATGTATATTCTTGTTCAGTGTTGGTTATCCTTTCTGTTTTGTTTCTTGCAGATAAGCTATTTGTTGTCCTGCACAAAACACCAGTTACACAGCATGTTGTTTTGTTTTGTCTCCCTCACCCGTTCAGGGATGAAGAGCTTGAGACCCAAGTCCTCCAGTCCTCTGTACAGGTAGGCTGCCACCTCCTTGTGTTTCCTCCAGGACTCCTCCAGCCCCTAGAGGGAGACAAAGATCGACGGAGTTACGTGATAATCAGACAAGAAGTTAGAAGGAGGCTGTGCCAACACTGCCAACTCAAAACTACTGCACTGTTGGAGGCAAATTCAGGGAGCTGTTCTCTAGCAAAATGAAAACACTGCTTCTTCCTCACTTGAGATGTAATGGTGGTTTGAACAAAGACGTTGACACATTGCTGCCAATAAAAGTGATTGGCTTAATTAAAGGCCAAAAAAATCAAGAGCTTGGTAGGCCCCCACAAAAACCAAAACTCCCTGCTATAAAATAAAGACTGTGTGGAGAAGGTGCTGGCATAAAGAAGGTTTTGACAAATATAGTGTGATGAATAATTGTAAACACAACATAAAGATACTAATTATATATGTTGTTAATGTCTTTCAGTAAAGTAAGTACAAAACGTGGGGAAATGTTCCTTTACCCTCTCAGCAAGAATGGCCAGACTCTCTCTCAGGGCAAAGAATCCAGACACTGGACCAGTGTGATGGTATCTAAAACCCAGAGCATGGTTAAAATAAACACTGGTGTTATAGTCTGATATGAACCTTTACAGCACAATGACACCCCTAAAATTACAAGTTTTTCAAAATTTAAATACAATTTAAAAAAATCATTCTAACAGATCGTCAGTTAATCACAATCCCAGTTAAAGTAAGGTTTATGTGGTATGAAGAGGATAAGGATGTAACATCAGTTGGCTATAGTGGACTTACGCTCTGGCTGGTTTGCCATCACAACCCCAGTAGTTGGACAAATGTGTCATATCAAAGAGGTAGGATACTGGTTTTGTTTCCCTGTTAAACATCTTGTGGCTGTGAGGGGTAACAGAGAGACAATGACATTCCTGCTTCAGTGACTTTTTGGTCTAATCTTTTTTTATGAAGTTGTGACAATTTAGAACCCATAAATGGAAACATGCATGCAGAAACACCCCACAAAGTCCCTCCTTACCATGCTCTGTCGTTAAAGGAGATGGGTGCTGTGCCAGGAGGAGCATTTAGAGCCTTCTGAGAACCAGTGTACAGGATGTCAATATCTGGGAGCGCAATAAGAGGCAGATTATGTCACACACAAGCACATGGTAGCAGGTAACGAAGTTTAATCCTTCATCATTGTCTTACTTTGCTTGTCCATAAAAATTGGTGCTGCACCAAGAGATGCAACTGTGTCAACCAGGAAGAGGCAGTTATGTCTGTGGGAGATATGACAGTAAGCAGTGAGACATATGACATAATACTTGGTAATTACATGGACACGTTTATCTTATGGTGTGTTTGAGGCTCACTTTCTGCAGATGTCTCCAATGCCATCTACTGGGTGACAGAGGCCAGCAGAGGACTCTCCATGTGTGAGGAAAAACAGGACAGGCTTGTGTTTGGCTATGGCCTACAGAAAGACGTAAAAAGGCGTTTAATCACGTTTAATCATGTTTTTATTGTAGTAGCTTTAGTAAGTTATGAGCTGCTTTGGAGACATTGGGCCTACCTGTTCAATTTCCTTATTGCTGAAATATCCTCCAGGTGTTTTTACCATTTTATGTACATTGGCACCTAAATAGATAGATAGATAGATGCACAATGATATTATGCACAATCAGCGTAAATGTAGTTGTTTATCTTCTTTGGAGACCCAATAAATGCGTGCGTAAAACCGTGCGCAAAGACGTACCCATTCTTTCTGCAATTTCTGCAACACGCTCTCCCCAGATTCCGTTAATGGCTACGAGCACGCTCTCTCCGGGCTCCACTGTATTGAACACCGCACACTCCATTGCTGCGTGCCCGGAGCCGCTCATAGCAATAGTCATGTTGTTCTCTGTCTGAAAGATGTACTGGATCCCTTGCTTGATGTCAGCCATGATCTAAGAAACACAATGAAAACGTCAAACATTATTGTCGCCAATTACTTTCAGTGATTTCAGTGGGTGGGTACAACGAAGCCTTTGCGCAACTGCACGCAAACTTTTTCATCTTTGATCCCGTGCAAATATGGATTTGATCTGTTAATAATGAAACCTGAAAAAAGTAGAAAATTGAATTGTATTAATGTATAATATTTGGTGCTCCACAACAAACTTTTAAGTTGAATTTAGTCTAATAAAACATTTAAGTGGTGGAAAAAAATATTTTTTTTCAAGCTAAAGGAATTATACCACAAAGTTAAAATGTAATAATCCTATAAACTACTAAAAGTAATAATTATGTATTCCAAGTTTTTTTTAAGACTAGCCACAAAACACAAAATGGACCTGCGCCTCCAAATTCAAGTTCAGTTTATGAGTAAAAATGCTTATTTCCACCTTAAAGTAATTAGAATTGAATATGTAATATAAGAGTTGGAATGAGTTTCAAACAAAGCGTTTACCTTATACATTTCTGGATGCAGGTGACCAATTATCGGCCTGGACCCTGCAGCTAAGACACGAGGAGGAACGTTTGAGGGTCCCGGTCCGAACAGGTAACGCAGTGGAACTTCCAGCGGCCGTAGCATGCATGCCGGCGGCGGGATGGTGACGGAGGACATGGAGCGGTCCAGTCGCTGCAGCAGGGGCGCGCTCCTCGCGGCCAGCGGACTGTCGAGGGCCGCTGCTGCCTGCTGGGCGAGCAGCGCGCTCCGGCTGAACAAAGCCCGCTGCATCACAGCTGGTGTCCTGGTTCCTGAGAAGCCTGCACCGAGTGAGATCACCACGACAGACGAACAGACTGAACCTGACTGTGAGTTTTGGGTGAAGATTTAAATCAAACAGGTCTTTGACCTGTTGGCCACGGGGCGGTGTGCACCCTGCCCTTGACGTCAGTGCTGGCAATGAGGGACATAATACCATAACAAGTTATAAATGGAAAAGTGTGTGTTATATTGTAGATGTTTGTTTCACTTCTGCAAGTAGCACTAACATTTCAATTTTTAAAACTTTTGACACAAAACTAGAAAATACTCCAATAGTTTCTGAGCAGGTGGTTATCAATGCCCTTTTCCCATTTGGATGAGACTATATGTGGAAACATGAATACAAAGCATGGTGAATTATTTTATTATCCAGCCACACTTTAAATGTCTATGTGACAAGCGAGATGTTTTAGTCTTTTTCAGGCCAGTATTTTAAGTCTTGCAAACGCAAAGACTCATCATTGCATGTATTATAGTTTGGGTCCACCAGGACTGGTTTTTGTGACTCATTTCCGGTCCAGACCCATTTCACTTGACTCTTCAACTCTTATGGAAAAGTGATGACATGCACATGGCAGCTTAGAACTGGTTTAAGTTAGTTTTTCAGGTTTACAGGTTTATTGATTTTGTCTGCACCTTCAGTTGCAGCAGCACTGGGTTTGTAAAGAGGAGTCTCCTCTCAGAGAGCCAATCTGCTCTCTCAGAGGAGGAGGGGGGTCAGGAAAAAACACATACGCCCACACCCACCCACCAATACACACAAGCACGCACACACACGCACGCACGCACACACGCTCGCACACACACATATACCAACACACACGCCAATACACACCATGGAAAATGGCTCAGTTTTATTGTCTAGTGTGCACAAACAGCATACATTTTTTAAGTTGGTTAATTTCCTTGTAAAGTACGATTTTAAAGCATTTATTATTATTATCACATCAGACTTACTGTTCTGTTCAGTGTATAATTATATAATAAGTGTTTTCTTGTTTGAGATGTTTTTCTTGTTTCCATACAAAATATGACTCATGGGCTCAAAGGTTTTTACCCACACAGGATAGATCGGTAGAGTAGAAAATGATTAAACTTCAGTTGTCTTGAAATACAGATTGTGTCTAGATCCAGTTGAGACTGGACATTAGAAAGGATGACAAATTGTATCTGTGTTGTGCATGTAAGATCAACAAAAAACACACATTTTTCTTAATTAAAATTAGAGGTAGAGGATAGCAGTGGTGGTTTTCATATGATGTATAATGGAAAGTTTGTCCTCTGTGTTTCATGTTAGCAACTTCCACAGGGTTTGATAGGGTCTGTGTGGAATATGCACACTGGAAAGTTGATGAGGTGGTTCCTCAGTGTGGTCAGAAACGCACCTTGAATTCAGAATATGTTGTCAACCTCTGACCACCTGTGAGTGGTCAGATCGTATTGTGTCCTCATTTTGTTTTGGGTGACTCACAACTGTGTTTTGAGCTGCTCTACTGAGATCGTATCACTCCAGATTCATGTTAGTGCCAAGTGTGTAACGAGCTGTCCAACCCCAGTGGGGAGGCCATATTGTTAATGGCGCAAGAGTTGTATGCCCTCAATGATGAGGTTTGCTGGAGGTGAACATTATTGTGGGTCACCAAATGTCACCAAACATCCAAAGCATGTTTCTTAGGTTTTATGCTCAGGGTCAAACTGACACCACTAAACACTTTTTAGTTTAATGCCATAAATATAAACGACCAGCCAGTTGTCCTCGTGAATGTAAGAAAAGTTATTAAGTTTTTAGGAATGTTAAAGATTGAAAGAGGCCAAAATGAAACCTAAACTCCAAACCGTTCAGGTCAGACATTTACATTAACCTTTTACTGTGATGAAAAATGTATTCTGATCAAGTGGTATTTTGCTTTATTTTATAAATATCCTTACAAGGTGACCAGGAAACAAAAGCAAAGTTTTGCTCTGTAAACTTAGGAGCTCATGTTTATTCTTTGCCTTTTGTCAGCAATTGAGTAAGTCTCATATTGCCGCCCCTGTTTTGTCATGTAGGATTACCAGAAGGTGTCCCTGTCTGAGTCTTGCTGGGTAAATAATTACACCACTGGTAAATAACTGGGACTCGGTGTAACCCTCTCACTGGCCTTTGCACTGGACTGAACGCTCAAAATGTACACAAACAGAGCAGGAGGAGGAGCTGGGGAGATATAGATGGAGAGAGAGAGCGAGAAGGAGAGGCATGTGTATACAGGAGTCAGTACACTGTAATAAAAATCCATCTAGTTTAACTTAAAAACTTAAGTTCAATTGCTGCCTAAAGTTTCAAGTAAAATCTAATTTGATTTACTAATTGTTTTAACTCATTATTTTGAGTCTGGTTTTGCTTTCGATCGCTCGCTGTAAGTCGACATGACTCTATATTACTTGTTGTTTCAACTTTGCAATGCAAGTCAAAATGTAGATAACTTATTAACATGCATTCTGTTCACTTGTTTCCATTAGTGGTTTCAACTTACTTGTGTGAGTTAAAGGAAGTCCTGACATTACTTTTCGAGTTCAGATTATCTAAAAGTATGTATTGTTAATTGTTATTGATTATAATAAGTCCTGTTCATTCTGATCTGGCTGTCAAAGCGTATTCGTCCGCCGCTTGGTTTAGTACGCCGTCTGGCTTTTTCCCATAGACTTACACTGTGAAAGAGACGTCTGTAAATCAGTGGATAATTTTTTTTGAGGTACAACAACTAGCCAGTATGGACACTTAAATAGCCCTTATTTAAATCATTTTGTCCTAAAAGTTGTAAAATGCATAAATAGCCGAATCCAGAGTCATAGAGTGACTGCCATTCATGTGAGTGAGCCTGAGACGGAGCAGTTGGGAGGCGGGGTTAAAGGTCATTTGACACATTGAAATTCACCTTTCATTGACCTGACTTAAAAACCTGAGTTAGAATACTGAAAACTCCTAGAATTCAGTTGAAATAGTATAAATCACAATGTGAAGTTGAAGTAAATGAAAGAAATAAGTTACTATAACTTATCGATCAAATCCCTTTTTACAGTGTGACGCCATTAACAGCCTCAAAATGGGATGTCATGTACAAGGCCAATTCAACCAATCTCATCCAATAGTTAAGATAATTAATTCACATCCTGATTTAAATTCTAGAATTTCATATGTGAATGAGATGTGGATTAAGATGCTGGATTATGATGATCAGTTGTCAAGTAAACATCCACATTCTTGGTTTGAACTCGGAAAATGCATCTTTATTTTAGAGCTGCAGATCAGTAGCTAGAGTCAATTAACCAAACAGCATAGATCATTGAACTTTACTCAGTAGAAGAACTCTTGACTGCAATACTGGAATCCTGATCTGAGTGAGAACAAGTGACGCATTTCTAAGTTTATCTGGCTCTTGACGAAACAATCTCAAGGTCCACTTACTTCCAGAGCTTTCGACTGTATCACATGGTTCTGCATGGAGTTACCCATCATGGAACAGAGTTGAGTTAGATTTTGAAGCTGACCATGGTCAGATGAACCCGTTAAGGGGCGCTTGGGCTAAAGATTTGCAGCTGCCCTCTGGCTACCACCCTCTATGTAATGTTTGGAATAATAGATAAAACTTAATTTGTGTTAGTTTGTGGTAACTTAACTAAAGCTTAATTTTATTAATGATAGTGCATCATGTAAGCACAATCTGAACTGAAATAATAAAACTAGATTCTTGACACAATGATTGTGTACACGGCCACAAATTTAGCTAATAATGTGGGATCTGTCTCATGTAGGCTACTTAGTGGTGCAAATTCCTTAACAAAGTTGCTCTTACTCAAAATACCAGAAACCAATAGACACACAGTGAACCTGGAGCCTTTGGGACCTGGACAGTTGCCTGTTTTGCCCACTTGGTAATCCAGCTTTGAAACCAACATGGATGAGAAGTCCTAAAAGAGCCCAGAATAATGGAAAGTTTGAACATCCACAGTTCTCTGCACAGTCAAGGAGTTTATTTCTGCAGCACTGGATTACTAAATTTCTGATACAACGTTTAGTTTTTTAGCGACTCATCAGGAAAGAGGTTGTGGCTTTAGTTTGGTCCCTTAAGAAAAGCAGTTTCAGGTAGACTGTCTCATTGTTTCCAGTCTTTTCCTGACTATCTGAGTCTTACTGTCACTCTAAACCTCTAGTCTCTTATTTTCACCCATATTTGTCTCTCTCAGGCCTGTTGTGGTCCCGCCCTGGGCCTCTCCCTCCCTCCCTCCCTCCCCTCTGCTGTGTCTCTGTGCTGCATCGCTCTGCCTCATGGCTGCTGATGATGCTGATGCTGATGTCACCACCGCCTCCCAGCATCCCTGGCACAGCAGCGCCGCCATTTGCCCTGCTTTCATACGGAGAGACAAACGGCCGGCCGCTGGAGCATCTCGCACCCATCCACCCTGTTTATCCATCTGCCCCTCGCTCCTCCCTCCTCCTGTCTCCCACTCTCGTCTCTGATTGACGCACCGCTGCGTTCAACACTCCAGCCCACCCAGCGCTGCTGCTGCTGAAGCTGAGGCCGATTCCTCTCTCTCTTTCCCCGGCGGATTCTCCATGTATGGATGCGCCAAGGAAAGGGATGCTGTAGGCTGACCAAAGACAGAGAGATAGACACGAAATACAGGCTGCTGAGGAGATTCACGAAGGAGGGACCGGAGGATCCTGGCGCTGTTTTGAATGGGCAGAGGATTCACCCTCTGCGGTCGTCGAGTCTGAGTTGCTGAGGTAAGATACGGCTCCTCCGAGATGTTTTTCACGGCACAGCATCGCTGCTAAAGGGTGTCACGCCTTGGTGAGGACAGTAATTGTGTGCGTTGGTAATTTCGAGGCCTTTTGGACATGTGATGCGATAAATAAGGACGCTGCGTCAGGGTGTTTGATATTTGATTCCGCTGCTGTCAACAATTGTCTTTTTAAAAGAAATTCTCAAATCAATCTTTTAAAAACATAATACCACCGGCAGCCGGAATGAATTGGATAAACATATGAGCTCATGAAAGCTGTAAATGTAATTTCAGCTCTAAAAATGTGTGCTGACCTCCTTTCTGACGCAGTGTTAGATGATTTGGTGTCTGTGCCGTTTATGTTTACGCGGCCTGTCTTTGAGGTGCGGCAGGCAAAGCAAGATGGAGACAATATTTACATGGCTTATTATTTAATATTTGCAAATGTCTTCGCACATTTTCTGAGAATTTGTGTCCTCCTCGCATTTATCCTGTAGGTACAGATAATGGCGTATTATAGAGATGTTCAGGGGGGAATGTATTTTTCATCGATTGAGGCTGAGAAGATGGATGTGCGCGGCGCTGCCTTGAAGCAATTTTACCGTTAAAAATCAACCTAAATGATCATTAACAGAGAAACAAAAAAGATAAAAGCCAAGGGGTTTAACGAAAAACAACAGAAGTAAACGTCTTATAAAGATGCAGTGAAAAACACTACAGCTAATTCCAGACATTTAGGCATGTGTGTTATTTTCTTTGGCGAGAAGCAGTGAGGAGATTCAGTTTCATCACAAGGCCTCCAGCAGTGATAGATGAGTCCAGGGGATGATGCCCGGAGAATAAGCAGCCATTTTACTGTAGAATAGCAGGGATGCTGATGATCTTCCTGCCAAATCATGAACCAGCCATTTAGTCAGCGTGTTTCAGGAGCTGTGTGTCTCTGACTGAAGCCAAACGGACTGATTCAGGGCCTGAAAATGGAGAATGTGTCATAGTCTCAGCTGTTTGGTGAGGCTAACAAGACCCTGTCCTCAAAATCTAATGATAATAACAACAACAACAACAACAGGCCATGGATGATTCAAATGATCATTTTTAATTGTATATTTCTAGGTATTTATCCTTATTAAAGGTATAATGAAATGTATGGTGCTTCATACACGCTGCAAAACAACTGCATGTCTCTGCTTGCATTGTTATTAAATCCATTTCATCATCTACCTGTGCAGGTCCCAGGTGTGTGTCTGTGTAGCCACACAGATCTTCAGCTCTTCTGCTCACTCACGCACCCACCTGCAACATGGCGGGGGCTTCAGTGAAGGTGGCGGTGAGGGTCCGACCCTTCAACTCCAGAGAGATGGGGAAGGACAGCAAGTGCATCATTCAGATGTCAGGAAACACCACAAGTGAGTATAAATTCAAGATTTCTTTAGTGTATTTGGAGTTGATGTGTTTGTGTTGTGTGTAAATGTGGATGTTTGAGCTTCGCTGTGCAGAGTGATGCATGAGCAGAGTTTGACACTAGAAGGCTGTTTTCACATGAATCTGCTGAGGAGGGAAAGTTTCTCTTTGCTCACCTTAAATCTGAGTTTAAAACATGTTGGGCTGCAACTAACTATTACTTCCATTATCTATTTAATCTGCAGGCTATTTTCTCAATTAGTCGATTCATTGTTTGCTCTACAAAATGTCAGAAAATGGTGGAAAACTGCCTTTTTTTGAAATTTCCTAGAACCCAAGTTGACGTCTTCAGACTGCTTGTTGTATCTGACCAACAGTCAATTATCAGTCTATTGTATAATACAAAGGAGAGCAGCAAATTCTCACATTTAAGAAGCTGGAACCAGCAAATATTAGACTTTTTTTCTTGAAAAAATGCTGAAATTGATATCGATTATCAAAATAGTTGCTGCTTCATTCTCTGTCAGTCGACCAATTGATTAATTGACTTTGCTTCAGCTGTAAAGACGTGTAGGAGCACGATTTTGTGACAATCATTTGCATATTCATAGTTATTTGTTATTTTAAGAATTTCTAACTAAGTAATTTAACTTTTTTGTGGTAAAACTATGTCAGACATACATCATTTTTTATTCAATGCAGACTATTTTTATGTCTTAAAACATGTCTGAAGGAGATCTTGTAAAAAGTAGACATTGTCTCAGGGATTCGTGGGCCAAAAGCAACACATAAGCACCAACTTAAACCTGGATTTTCTATTTCTTTTCTGCAAACATAAACTTCTGCCATCAGAAGACTTTGAAAGACACAACAAACACATACACATGTAAAAGAAAATGCACATTTGGATGAATGCATCAGAAAATATATATATAATACATATCATGTACATGCAACATGCATACTATGTGTAATCTGTAAGATAATGCAGTGATGTGTTCCTTCCTAAAACATTATAGTCACTTTTTTTGATACTATTCTTTCTCTTTAAACCCAATAAGAGATTAATAACTGACTGGAAACATTGAATACTGTATGTTTGATGACAGAGAGCTTACAAAGAAAACATGCACAATTAATTACCCTTTGCACATATGCATCGTAAATAGGCCTCTGGGAATAGGCTACATGTTTCTGTTGTCTTAAACCTACAGTAAATAGATCTTAAAGCATGTAAATATCGACAAGTATATATTGGCAAGTACTGACACATTCTAGAAAGGCTCTTAATTTTCCAGTCTGCTAACCTGAATCACAACATGTTCATATAAATAATTGAGACAATCTGATGCAGCGGTTGTGCATGTATCCTTTAAAGCCTTTACTCATGGCTTCAGAGTGTGAAACTCAGAAATGCAGCGACGTTCTGCTGCTGTTTTGATCTCATTCCTGTGACCTACATTGAGCCAAGTTTAGCATTTCACCTCAAGTTCATTTGTCCCGTAGGCAGCTTTGCCCTCCAGTGACAAGAGAGTGGGGCAGGGAGGCATGCGGCATCTTAGCAGCTAGAGAAGGAAACAAAAGCTTCAGTCAGGCCTGAAGCCTGTCAGTGTGTGTGTGTGTGTGTGTGTGTGTGTGTGTGTGTGTGTGTGTGTAGGATGTAGCGACCGCCGCTGCTCTCCTCTCTCATCAGGGACCAAAAAGACCTCCTTGTTCTGGTTGAGCCCAGACACGAGGTCAGCTGATGCAAGTGTGTGTGTGTGTGAAAGAGAAAGAGAGAGTAAGTGAGCCCATTGTGCCTGTCGGTGTTTTTAATGACCTCATTAGAGCCAAAGATTCAAACTTGCATTTTTTCAACTGACTCTCAATGTGAGCGCTCACAGTTTCCAACACTTGTTTACTTATTTTTTCTTTGGTTATTATGGTCACACTGACCCCCGAGAACCGCTAAAGGATAAGCTGATATAGTTGATGGATGGATGGTCACACTGTGTTGTTTCTGGCTGAGTGCTCGTTTCAGCAGGGCGCTGCTGCTGCTATATTGAACTTGTCCACAGGGGGCGACGCAGTGGATTCAGTTTACAGCCAAAAGAGCATCTGCTCCTGCTCGGTTCATATTCTACGTGCGCTACACCCCTCCCCTCTTTAAAAAGGATGAGTGGTGCATTTAAAACTGCTGCTTTTGATTCTGTCTGTAATATAGTAAGTCCTCTCTGAACTAGTGTGTCCTTTCTCTGGTGAAGTTATCTTGGCCACATCTCTCTGTTGATGAGGTTTTGACACATTATATGCTGGTAAATTTGCTTTAACCCTGGAACCAATAATTCAAAATCATAATGTAGAGGCTGGGTTGCTAACTGACAAATAAACTGAGGATTACATTTAAACAATTTGGTATTGCATTACAGATTATATATTTTTTTTCTGAGCATTTTGTGCTGGTATTTGAAGGTGGAAAGTAGAGAAGTGACAGGGAACAAAGGGGGGAAGAGAGAGGGGTGGGATGGGTGTGTGACAGCTTGCAAATTAACCAGGGATGTAGCGATCACAGTAAAGCCAGATTATGTGCATCTGAACCTTTAACCAGTGACTCCACTGACTTCAAATGCAATCACTTAATGATTTCTGGGTCTTTTCACACAACTATCACATAGAAAACATGGTTTGCAAAACATTTAACACAAGTTTAAACAATGAATGCAGATTTCAAATGAGTTTCCTGCTCACAATATTCTCAGTCTTTGACAATGTTTGCTTTTTAGACACCCGTATGTGATTTTGATAATTATATTAAGAGTTTTATAGAACACAACACCTTTTGGATCATGCATTTCCTGCAGGAATAACGTTTTTGTGTTTGTGTCACCGTATCTAAAAAAAAAAACTGCACTTCTGTTTCTAACAATGTTTCAAAACAATCGAGAAAAACTGTTCATAAACAAGATGACAAGACACAACTGGATGGAATTTATCATGATGGAAATTAAAAAAAAAAAAGTAATATAATTTAAATTCAATATGTGTGTGTGTTAGGACATGACACGAGACAAACGGCATGAGAGAGAGAATGTTTTGCATTGAAAGATTCATAATTGGTATGAGTTTAAATGTTTGCATCCTGCAACTTGTAAAACTGACAGTAAATAGATTGAAATGAAAGAATATGCAGGTTGTTAGAGTGACTATTAAAGTGTTTCTGATGCTTCTAACTGATCTGTTATCGCTCTGTTTTAGCGATCCTGAACCCCAAACAGCCAAAAGAAAACAAGAGTTTCAACTTTGACTATTCTTACTGGTCACACACCACGGTGAGTTTCACTGCATCGCTTAGTTTTTACTGCTTTCAGCAACTGAACACGTGTATTTTTGATGTGGAACTTATTCATGCTCTCTCATCTTTCCCCCCTTTGTTCTTTCTTTCTTTCTGCAGCCTGAGGACATCAACTATGCGTCCCAGATACAGGTGTACAAGGACATCGGAGAGGAGATGCTGCTTCATGCCTTTGAAGGCTACAACGTGTGCATATTTGCATACGGCCAGACAGGAGCGGGCAAAAGCTACACCATGATGGGACGACAGGAGAAGGACCAGCAAGGAATTATACCTCTGGTAACACAGAAAACAGCTCTGATCAATAATTAAACACACAAAGAATGTAAATGTTCCTACTGACAAAGCAAATATCTTCTTGTCTTTAATCATTGTGGAAAAAAACAAAGATGCAACTTTGACCACAACCATGACAATCTGTTCTTTGTTATCTAGCTGTGTGAGGACCTTTTCACCAAGATCAGTGACAGCAATAATGAAAACAGCATGTCTTACTCTGTGGAGGTGAGTGACGTCAAACTCTACATGTACTTTTCATGTATGCTATTTGTCACGTGTCACATTTGGAGGCTTTTCTGTCTCACAATTCGTCTCAGTTTTGAAACAAGTCTGTACAACCTGGAACATCTAAAACTATGAATATCAAAAGACTTAATGAATTAAGTTTTTCAGATAAAATAAAGGAAACATAACAAATATTTCAGAGGGGCAGCTGCTATTGTAATTATATTTTTGTATCAGATAGTCGGAAGCTAATTAACTTGATTTATAATCTTTTATTGCCCCTGGAGCCACCACGTAGTAATGATAACTGATTAATAACTCATAAAAAACATTTTACAACATAACCGGCTCTTTGCCTCCTGCAGGTGAGTTACATGGAGATCTACTGCGAGCGTGTGCGTGACCTGCTGAATCCCAAGAACAAAGGGAACCTGCGCGTCAGAGAGCACCCTCTGATGGGACCCTACGTTGAAGATCTGTCCAAGCTAGCCGTCACTTCATACAATGACATCCAGGACCTGATGGACTCTGGAAACAAGGCCAGGTAACAGAGCGAGACTGAGTGATAGTGATGATGGACTCCTTGGATTACTATGTGTAATGATGGAAATGATGTGCTGACATGAAGGATTTGGATGCATAAATAAAAGAATCAGTGGCTGGAACAAATGGTCGATGGAGCAGCTAATGATAGATGAACACAGATGTATGTAAGTCAGTAATATGCACCTAATGCAATGTTTTTCCTTTTTCTTTTTCAGGACTGTGGCTGCTACCAACATGAACGAGACCAGCAGCCGCTCCCACGCTGTGTTCAACATCATCTTCACACAGAAGAAACACGACATGGAGTCGGACAACACGTCAGAAAAGGTTCTGACAACAAGCTCAGCTCATAGTTTTGCCTTTGAAGTCATCGATCAATCATGTGTGACTGAAATACGTGATGTTTTTCCCGCTTCTCAGACAAACAAATCTGTAAGAGGAATAGTTTTCTTATCCTGAACCTTGTTGCACCACAGCAGCCTGAAGAGATACTACGAGGCAGAAATGATTTTATTACCTTTTACGACCTGAGTGGAGGCCGTCTGTGGTGTCGTTATCTGATAAATTTGTTGTCGTATTGATTGATAACCACAGATAACGCTTTACTGCCAGTGCAGTTTCATGTGAAGCATGTTAGCTGTGGTGGATGTTTGATCTTTGTCATACAGAGCATCTTATCTTGAAAATATTTTCAATTCAATTTTATATTTAGACCGTACTCTTTATAATATTATTTACAGAGACCCATCAATATGGTAATGGTAATGATATTAATATTAATAAAAATAATGATAATAGTTTTGTATCATCATAGGTCAGCAAGATCAGTCTGGTGGACTTGGCAGGCAGCGAGAGAGCCGACTCAACCGGCGCTAAAGGAACCAGACTGAAGGTGAGAGGAAGCTGCTGTTTTAAGGTTGTTTTCATCGTATTTCTGCACACATGGAGGAGATCGAAACAAATTTAAAGAAAGATTGTTTGAAAGTAAAATGTACTCATGAATAGATGGACTAATACTTCATGAGTCTGACTTTTGTTTCTTTGTTTTTGCAGGAAGGAGCAAACATCAACAAATCTCTAACTACACTGGGGAAAGTTATTTCTGCTCTAGCTGAAGTGGTATGTTTTTTTTTTTTTTACACTCTTCTTAAAAATTACAAATTCTTATTTCATGTTGTCTAAATAACTAACGTTGGCATTTATCTTCCAACTGTCAGGACTCAGCACCAAACAAGGTCAGTAATACTAACTATTACAAATTTCAAACAGCAAACTGAAAGTATTCAATATTTTTTAAATATTTCTATTTATTATTATTTTGTGTACAGAACAAGAAAAAGAAGAAGGTGGAGAGTTTCATTCCCTACAGAGATTCCGTTCTGACTTGGCTGCTGAGGGAGAACTTGGGTATGAACACATATTAATACACTTTTTAAAATGCTTTTACCACAATAAAATAATTGTCTGTGTCAATTCACGCATCATCTCACTTTCTGTCTTTTAGGAGGAAACTCTCGTACAGCCATGGTGGCGGCCCTCAGCCCTGCTGATATTAACTATGATGAGACCCTCAGTACCCTCCGGTGAGAAAAATGTCAATGAAAGCTCTTTTTAAAGATCATTAAATCAGACGTTTTTCCCCGGGAGTAGCATTTTGCAGATAATGTCACTCTTACACCGCAGGTTCAACCTGTAGAATAAATGTACTGATTAGATTTTGGAGCATTTTGCTGCATACATTTGCATATTACTGAGGAAAATGGACTTCATCTAGCTCGGTAGTGTTGCATTATTTGTGGAGCCTTACAAATGCCTGCTGACCTTTTTGCACTTTGCAATAATTGTGTAGCGTCTTAATAAATGCATGCACCATCATTTCTGTAGTAATTTCCCCCTCAGCTAACTCACAGTAGCATCCTTCTCATTTTACCCTTGTATTGTCATTAGTTGGCCAGTGTAATTCAGTATGCAGAGCCTGAGGAGTCATGCTTTATAGCTTAATGGCTTCTTGACCTCGATGACCTCCGTCCCCCCAGGTATGCTGATCGTGCCAAACAGATCCGCTGTAACGCTGTGATCAACGAGGACCCCAACAACCGTCTGGTGCGTGAGCTGAAAGAGGAGGTGGCTCGCCTCAAAGACCTGCTGTATGCACAGGGCCTGGGAGACATCATAGAGAGTGAGTGTCGCACAGAGAACCACGACCCTCACTCAGAGAAAATGCACATATATAGGCACACACGCACATGCAAACACAAACCTGAATTTAGACCTTTTGTGCAGTTTGTTTCCTGACTGTACATTTAAGACAGAGGATAACAGTTTAACTCGGAGTGTGGGTGTCTCTCACACTCATTCTCTTCTCTCCTCTGTCCTATCAGCGTATCGCTGCACCGGCCCCGTCATCACTGGTTTGAAATGTGTGTATAACTCTAGCAAGCCTGCGCTTTGCAACTAAAAGAAATGAATCCCGAGCCGGCCTTCCTCCTCCACCACACCAGAGACCTAACCAACAATCCCTAACAAGAGACTATATGTGAAGTCAGACGAGGCATAAAAATCTAAACCCTACTTAATTATTTAGAGCAACACAAAAATATTCTGAGGTTAAACCTTGTTGCTGTGTTAAATTACTCTTTTCTCAGGAATTCTGCAAAAATGGCCTCCTTTTTTCCTTTCCATTAGTTCTGGTTTCCATGGTAATATGTTATTTTTCTCTCTTGTTTAATCTGGGAATCCAGCCTCTTAATACTTTCATCCTATTAACTGTTTTAAATTGGCTGGGATTTTCTTTTTCACTGAGAAGCTTTGCACCGTGATCTTATAGCAGTTCATTGAGAATCTGAAGCAGACAGAGTCAAAGCCTGCTTTGGCATAAAGCATGCAGTTGAATGCCTTTTCTTTTTACGAGATCAGTGATCATGGAAGAAAGGACTGACTGGGAGGACGCCATTTTAGATTGCATCCTGGTTCTCTGTGTGTGGAGCTAATTGAAGCTATGAGTCAGGTGCATCGCTACCAAAGGCTGTGCTGAACAGTTCAAAGACGTTAGGACATGCAAACACATAAGAAAAAAAGACAAACACTCAGGCTGTATTTGGTATTTATGCATTGTATTGATGTATATCATTTTGGTTTTCTTTCTCATAACATTCTCATGCTTGCAAGCTTGTCGAGCGTGTCTATGTGTAGTTCAGTGTGAAAAAGAAAATTGGCATTTTGTGCTCTATCAGCTTGAGTTGCTCTTTTCTCTCTGTCTGCGATGGCTTTGGTAAGCAAATGACCTCTGCTTCTTTGATCCATTATTTGAGCTTTCTCTTCTTTTTTTTGTACTCCTCCCTGTTGTTCCCCCACTTTTTCCTTTTTTATCCTGTTTCTCCGCGTGTTCCTCTCAATCCCCGATGTCTCTCCTTAATTACCCGGCGTCTGCTCCCACCTTCCGTCCTTCCCTCCTTGCTCACTTCCATGCAACGCCTCTCTCTCTGGCAGACCTGTGCGATTACAAGAACTTTGTGAATAATCGCCAGGCTGTCAATCAAGGGGGTGATCTCTCCACAGTGACCAATGCCATGACAGGAATGAGTCCCTCCCCCTCGCTCTCGGCCCTGTCCAGCCGCGCCGGGTCCATCAGCAACCTCCATGACCGCATCTTCAGCCCGGCCAGCGAGGAGACCATCGAGAGGCTCAAGGTAGGAAGGATGGTGGTGACATTGTTCAGGATGTAGAGTTGGGAAATGGGAGGTTAGATATGGGAGAATCAAAGAAGAGGTAAAGAAATGTGGTGGAAAGGCTCTTGAAAAATCCAAGATTGAGATTTGTCCTAATTTTGCCAACAGGAAACCGAGAAAATCATCGCAGAGCTCAATGAGACATGGGAAGAGAAGCTGCGACGTACAGAGGCCATCCGTATGGACAGGTGCGTCAAACACATTCATGCATGATTCATGGTTTCATAGCATTGTGGTGGAAATCTGAAAATAAAGAGTCGCCGAATCACCAAAGTCTTTTGATTATTTATTAAGCTTTCTTAGTGCAAGTCTATCAAGCTGGTACAAACTGGATTGTTTCTCACACTATGTCCTTCGAAGAGAGAAAACAATCACCAGTCAGATAAGCAGCTCCTCATAATCTAAGTAGCAACAGAAGAGAGTCTCACACTCAAGGTAACAGAAGAAGAGTATCTCACAATCATTTTCTATTGTCTCTAACAGTGATTAGCAAGCTACATATACAGAACAATGATTAACCAAAGATCGATACAGAGTAAATTCCCAAAATTCCCATTACAGCATTCAATCTGATTATTCTGCCCCAAGAAATTCACAGTATATTTAACCTTTTAACACCCACCTGCCTTTGGGTGTGGTCCACCTAAATTAAAACAAATTGACTATTTTTGATGGTTTGAGATGAATTTGACATAACGTTTTAAAGGATATATTATGTTGTTGGATTGCCAGACTGCTTAGAAAGTAGGAATACACCATATTTGTAGCCATGCTAGCGGCATGGCTCTTGAGATGTAAATGTCGGGCCTTCTGTCTGCCGGCTGCTGCACCACTTTGGTCCATACTGAAATATCTCAACAGCTATTGGATGGATTGCCATGAATTTTTTTACAAACATTCATGATCCCCAGATGATGAATCCTAATGACTTTGATGGTCCCCTGACTTTTCCTTTATCGCCACCACAAGGTTGACATTTTTGTATTTTAGTGAAATATCTCAACAACCTTTGGATGGATTGTTTTGAAAATCTGTACAGACTTTCACGTCCCGCTCAGGATGAATTATAATAACTGTTCATCTTGTTTAACTGTTTGACTTAACCAAAGGTTAACAGTGGTAGAGACGATATCAGTGGCACAAACATCTAACTTAACATCCTGAAGTCAGACCTTTGACACTCTTGTTGTCTGTAAATTCACATGCTCTGACGCTAACTGTGTGATTGCTTCCTGCAGAGAGGCCCTGCTGGCTGAGATGGGCGTTGCCATGAGAGAAGATGGAGGCACTGTGGGCGTCTTCTCCCCGAAAAAGGTAAGAGTTTTGTCACTGTTGCACAATGGTTTGATATATTTACAACATCTGTCTAACCTCACACAAACACTAAACCGTATTTGTCACGACTGCCCTTTTAGACTCCTCATCTGGTGAACCTGAACGAAGACCCGCTGATGTCAGAGTGTCTGCTGTATTACATCAAAGATGGCATCACCAAGTAAGGTTTTTCTTTAAATATTTGAGATTTAATCCAGATACTGTGCTGTTTCTGGGAATTTGTCTCAATTGGATTGCCTCATCTTCCCGTCAGGGTTGGCCGTGAAATTGCCAAGACTCGCCAAGACATTGTTCTCAGCGGCCATTTTATCAGAGATGAACACTGCACCTTCAGCAGCACCACGGGCCCTCAGGGAGAAGGTAAAGGCTGGCTGCAGTTACAACGTACAATTACATGTTGTAATTGAAAATTAAGACAGCCATTGGTTTATATTGTATATGTGTTAAATTCTTTCTTGTAATAGTTATATAACCTTTACTTGAACAGGATGTGTCATCCTGGAGCCGTGTGAGGAGGCAGAGACGTATGTCAACGGGAAGAGAGTGACCTCTCCCACTGTTCTGCGGTCTGGTATGTGTGAAGCTTCCTATATAAAACAAAGAAACTCATACCTAGAGAGTAAACAGAGAAATGTATTGGGAGGAAGAGACAAGTCTGTGTCACATTATTATGTCAATAATAATTGGAAGTGTCGTCTTGAAAAACTTTTTATCTCCTTACAGTGCAAAAAAATCATTAAATAAAATATGAAGGTATCATAACACAGATCTAATCTGTAATTAATGTCATTTTTTTATGCCAAAGCATTTGAACTTTTATGTTTTTATGTGTGCCTTTTAGGGAACCGCATCATCATGGGAAAGAGCCACGTGTTTCGCTTCAACGACCCGGAGCAGGCTCGTCTGGAGCGAGAGAGGACGCCGTGCGCTGAGACGCCGGTGGAGCCCGTCGACTGGGCCTTTGCTCAGAGAGAGCTGCTGGAGAAACAAGGCATCGACATGAAGCAGGAGATGGAGCAGAGGTGTGGGGAGAAGGCTACCTTACATTATTTACTAACATTTAATTATATGACTTTTTTAACATATAGTTTTGAATCCCTTTCAGGCTTCAGGAGCTGGAAGATCAGTACCGCAAAGAAAGAGAAGAAGCCAGTAACCTGCTGGAACAGCAGAGGCTGGTGAGTGCAAGGTTCACTTGATACAGTAATTTACCTTTCAGGTACCAGTTCAAACTGATCTTATGTTTTCTTTCAGGACTATGAGAGTAAACTGGAGGCTCTTCAGAAACAAGTGGACTCTCGGTACCTGGAGTCTCCCGAGGAAGAAGAGGAGCCCGAAGAAGAAGGTGATGCTGTCACTTTAAATGTTACTGACCCATCAAACAATCATCTCTGAATTGGGCTTTAATTTGGTCAAAATGTACTCACATATCTCGTGTCTTGCCCTCCAGTGCCGTGGACGCCGCGTGAGACCGAGTTGGCTCTGTGGGCGTTCAGAAAGTGGCGTTTCTACCAGTTCACATCTCTCAGGGATCTGCTTTGGGGCAACGCCATCTTCCTCAAAGAGGCCAATGCTATCAGTGTGGAGCTGAAGAAAAAGGTGTTTGTTACTGTAAAACATTGTCCTTATTCAGCACTGTGAGATATGAAATATCATGTGTCATTATTTATGTTTTTTTTAGGTTTAGGTAAACATAAGACAGATTTTTATATATACAAGACTCAAATCTGGCTTTCGTTGTTGCCTTGGTGCTTTCCCTCTCTAAAATCACAATACTATTCTTGCACTAGTTGAGAATAATCATTTTTTATTAAAGTCAGAGTGCAAATATAGCATCATTTTAATGTGATGCTGGTGCATGAAGAGTTTGATCTTCAGTCTAGACAGGAGTGTCTGTCAGTGGCTATTCTGGATTTACCACAATGATTTAGTCAGGTGAGTCATCACAATGTAATACACAGTGCTGCATATTGACTGTAAGCTCTATCCAGCCATCCAGTTAGTAAAAGGTGCATACGATGAAGCATTATTTGGAATTTTTTGTTGTATTACAAAAAGCGGAAGATCGAACTTTTATTCTGAATATTGCAGCTAAGAAATCCTTCTGATGCATTGTACAGTAGTTGCCCCTGACTTTCATCTGTGTTACTTGTAAACATGTTATTGCTTAATGAAGACAAATATGACCATATAAGACCTCTTCTTTAAAATAAGGTTTCACAGTGGCACTCTAATTCCAAGTCTCTTCTGTTGAAAAGATATTTTCAGAATAGTTAAATCCTCATTTGTGTTTTATGTCGTTTGTCCTCCACAGGTGCAGTTCCAGTTCGTCCTGTTGACAGACACTCTCTACTCTCCCCTGCCCCCCGACCTGCTGCCCCCCAGCGTGGCAAAAGAGAGGGAGAGGCGACCTTTCCCCCAAACCATCGTAGCCGTCGAAGTGCAAGATCAAAAGAACGGAGCCACACATTACTGGACTCTGGAGAAACTCAGGTACAGTGAATACATGGCTCTTAAAGCGGATTCCATGGTCATTATTATTATTATATTATTCACCCATAAAATCATTGACATTTTGGAGTTCACATCCTTAACATCTGATGCTGATTAAAAAAATATACACATCGTCAAGATTAAATATAATATGCAAAAACTAAAAAAGATGCATGGATATTGATACATGCAAAATAAGAATATATTCCATATAAACAAAACAAAAAACACAAGAATACTAAAATTCATGTCACCCCTAAAAAACCTCTTGTTGTTCTTTGTAATGTCCTGTTGTCTTGTATAAAGTACAGTGTCTGTCCCTCACACTCACACTCAATAGGAACTTCTCTGTCTGCTGATTCTGATTATCTAGTAGTGCCTTTAACCTCCTATAATATGTGTTTTTATTTATGCTCTGTCTTTATATCCTGTTTTGATCCATGCATCAGCCCGTACAGTATAGCTAGACAGGCCCTTAGTAAGTTTTTTACTTCTTTTTGTACTGCCCCCTGCAGGCAGAGGCTGGACCTGATGAGAGAAATGTACGACCGTGCTGCAGAGCTCCCCAGCAGCGCTGTAGAGGACTGCGACCACGCTCTGACCGGAGGCGACCCCTTCTACGACCGCTTCCCCTGGTTCCGTCTGGTCGGCAGGTCCGTCACCAACTAAACAGCAACACATGCTATTCCCCTCCTCCTGGACGCAGGGGTGATTCAAATCCTGCATAAATAAATGCTCGTTAAAACTGAAATCCCCTCATCACTTCCTCCTTCTCCTCAGGGCTTTTGTGTACCTGAGTAACCTGCTGTACCCGGTGCCCCTGGTACATCGTGTGGCCATCGTCAGTGAGAAAGGAGAGGTGAAAGGCTTCCTCCGAGTGGCTGTGCAGGCCATCTCAGGTACAAATACAGCCAGATGCTGCTGAACGTGCCATTGTAGCTGTTCTTCTGAGTCATATTGTATTTAGAAATGATTGTGAGACTGGTTTAACATCTTGTCCTCTGTTTTGTCTCTCTTCAGCTGATGAAGAGGCTCCTGATTATGGCTCTGGTGTGAGGCAGTCAGGCACTGCCAAGATCTCCTTTGAAGACAAACAGTTTGAGAAGGTACTAACTGTGAGTGATTTGAACTGGTATTGTCTGAATGTGTTCTCTACAACCAATAAAAGTCAGATATAACGTTAGTCACGGAAGTCAGACATCATTTAAACACAAGAAGAGGGTTCTGTTCTGGCTTTCTGCTCTTGAATTATAATGTTCGGTGTAAATGGGGTCCAAGCTGATTAGTTTTCTGTCTCGTTCCAGTTCCAGACTGAGTCGTGTCCTGGTGGTCTTTCCCACTCCAACACCTCCCAGGAGGAGCTGCGAATTGTGGAGGGAGAAGGACAGACCGCCGAGATTGGAATCTCTGCCGATGAAGTCAACAACAACACCTGTCCAGGTGAGCTGACACCTGTGCAGGGACTAGAAATGATACTAGCCCAACAGTCTGCTGATCATGACGCAGTGAAAAACCTTCTTCACCAGCCAGAATGGGCAGTGGGTTTGTGCTCACAATTCATAAAGATCTAAGACAAAAGTGTTAAGTCAGACAGGAAGAATTCAGTGCCAAATTTAGTGGTGAAATATTCTTATTATGTTAAAAACACCACACATGAATTTATTTCAAAGTTGACCTAGCTAATAATCATGGTACACTGGTGCTGAATAAATTCTTAAATGAATAGGGAAATGATCTAAAATACCAGATACATGTGTTTCTGTGTCTCCTCCTCTGTTCCATGTAGCCGTCCTGGAGGCTCCCCTCAGCCCGGCCAAGAGTGTCGGTCTGGGTCTGGATCTTCCTCTGGACCTCTCCCCGGAGAAAGCTCTCTCCCACCTGAAGATCGGCAGCACCTTCACCTTCAGAGTCACCGTCTTACAGGCCTCCAGCATCTCAGCCGAGTACGCCGACATCTTCTGCCAGTTCAAGTGAGTTCAAGCATGTCGTCGCCAAACTCCTGTATTATATTGTCTGTTTAATGTTAACGTACCGTATATGCAAGTCTCACTAAATGCCTCCGGTTTCAGCCTTGTCTCTGTCAGCCATCTCTCTCTTCTGTGAGAAAAAAAACTCATTTTAACTGACATACATTGTTATTAAAGCTTATATCAAATTGTTTTGGCACTAGATAATCTCTGGAAAATTATCTCAATAAGCAAGATGCAAAACAACGAGTCCTCACTGCTAAAGATGCTGCACAAGATTTAAATCAACTGACTGACTACATTTTCTAATTAACAATAACATGTGTTAAAATGTCCACTGATTGTAAGTGTTTGTGGTATCAGTAGGTGTGGTAGTCAGATGTTTTTGGTTGTCATAACGTGGAGGAAGAGTCTATATAATGGCTTCACTTATTTCAGCTTCATCCACCGCCATGACGAAGCTTTCTCCACTGAGCCGCTGAAGAACACGGGCCGAGGACCTCCGCTGGGCTTCTACCATGTTCAAAATGTAAACACGAACACTACATTCACATGTTATTAACAAGTACTACTGATAACAACTACGTGTTTGAGTTGTATTTCCTCTCTTCTCTGTTAGATCACGGTGGAGGTGACAAAGTCCTTCGTGGAGTACATCAAGACCCAGCCCATCGTCTTCGAGGTGTTTGGTCACTATCAGAAACAGCCCTTCCCTCCGCTCTGCAAAGACCTGATAAGGTCGGGAAGAGATTTGACCTTTCATTTCCCACCAGCTGATGACTAATTGTTGAGTTGATATTTTTAGCCGGAAGGAAAGTTTCCTCACATTTGCTTTCTTTGTCTTTTAGTCCACTGAGACCTTCCAGGAGGCAGTTCCCCAGGGTGATGCCCTTATCCAAGCCAGGTTAGCGGTGACATTTAATGTGCCTGAGAGTATATCAAAAGTTGCTATTTATTCATGAAATGTTGTCAGTTCAGTTCAATTTAGTAGAGTCTGGTTTACTCTCTGTTCATCTCTTCTTTCCTCCAGTGCCGGCCACAAAGCTCAGCACCCTGACTCGCTCCACCGCAGGACCTTGTCACGCCAAATACGACCTCATGGTCTTCTTTGAGATCTGCGAGCTGGAAGCTAACGGAGAGTGAGTCGTATCTTTATGGCTGTGTTTCCACTTAAATACCACAAACCGAGACACACAGTAGATTAAATGCACAAAGAATACTGTTCTGTTTCTGCAGTGAATCTAAAGGTCATCTCATTAAACCTTTGAGTATTTACATTTAATGTATTGATTATTTCCCTGTTTCTAGCTACATCCCAGCTGTTGTTGACCACAGAGGTGGGATGCCTTGCCATGGCACGTTCCTCTTACACCAGGTCTGACCAGTCACACCAAATACCCATCATGTTTCCCAGTTACATATTTATAGACTAGTGTTCAATATCATTAGCTAATATATGTAGCTTGGGATCAATCGCTTTCCACATTTTCTTAGTTGTGTATAATAATTTGAACTTGTTTCAAAACCTGTAAAAAAAAAAATACAATACATTAACCAAATTCAGCAAAACCCAATCCATTCAGCTAATTTATATGAATATATTTTATCTTTACTGGAACTCCAGTAAACAAACCGGCTTACTTCCCGTCTTCTCTCGACTCCACAGGGCATTCAGAGGAGGATCACAGTTACCATCGCTCATGAAACAGGAAATGATATTGAGTGGAAAGAGGTGAAGGAGCTGGTTATTGGTGAGTAATAAAAACAATTCAAAAACATCTTTTTTTTTTTTGTTTGTTTAAAAATGCTTCGTTTATCACCGGATTAATCTCATCATGACTTGTTTGACTTCAGGTCGTATTCGAAACACACCAGAGGCTGATGAGACCATCATAGACCCAAACATCCTTTCCCTCAACATCCTGTCTTCTGGATACTTCTGGCCAAAACACAACGACAAGTATGACTTTTAGACTGATTTTAAATTTACTGAATGTTTTCTCTTGCTGTGTATTTACTACTTGGTACTCAACAACAGTTTCCTCTTTTAATTTTTTAACAAACCTATATCATATGGACAGATCAAGTCAAGTTAATTTTTATACATATATAGCCCAGTAACACAAATCACAAATTTGCCTCAAGGGCCTCAAGACACCCTCTATCCTTAGGCGTAGAAAAACTACCCAAAATAAAAACCTTTTAACAGCGAAAAAATGGAAGAAACCTCATGTCAGTTGTTTTACTGTTTAGTAATTTTTTAACATTGCTTCAATGTGCCTTTTATGATCAAATATTATTTGGCTTCGATTTCAGTTTGCATGGATCAGTATTATTTGCTGGGTTCAAACTTTTAACAGCTGCAGTTAAAAGTTTCTAACTCGTGTCCTGTTTCTCTTTATTCTTTGTTAATGCCAGCGTCTCCTTGGGAGTTGATCATAGGTATAAATGACAATCATTTTTATCTTTTCAATTATTATTTCCGATAACAAAATGTCCATTTGCTCTCAGGCTTTTCATCAGGTTGACTCTTTTCTTGTTTAAAAATCACGCAGACGGACGATAAAATGTTTGTTTTTCACGCTGCAGAACTTTCTACCGATTTGAGGCAGCATGGGACAGCTCCATGCACAACTCTCTGCTTCTGAACAGAGTCACTCCCTATGGGGAGAAGATCTACATCACCCTCTCTGCTTATCTAGAGGTACTGGAGGTGACATGTGATGCTAGTGACATTCATTTAACTTAACTTGTTCTTTGTAGACTTCTACTACAACATTCAGTCGATGCTGAGAATAAATAGCAATTCAGCCACGTTATGAATAGTTTCTGATGTTTTACTGTATATTTTAATTAGATGGAGAACTGCACTCAGCCAACAGTGATCACCAAAGATTTCTGCATGGTGTTTTATTCCCGTGATGCGAAGCTGCCGGCCTCTCGCTCCATCAGAAACCTCTTCAGCACCGGCTGCCTCCGACCCTCTGAGAGGTACAGATTTATGGATTCATACAGTCTGAGTCTTACTCTGATTCTGGACTACACAACCTTTCTGTCTAAGAAACGTATTCAATAAAATTGGTCATTGAATTAATTACTTCTCTCTTCGTCTCTCTTCTTTGCAGTAACCGTGTCACTGGAGTCTATGAAGTCACCCTCTGCCATGTGGCGGACAATGGAAGTCCAGGTGAGACTGAAATCAAAGAAAATGATCACTAGAAATAACAAAAGCATTTCTTCTTCAACTGGGGGTTTGTATTTTGATTTACAATATTAACAGACTATTTTCTTCTTCTTCTTCTTCTTCTTCAGGCATGCAGCGTCGTCGCAGGCGTGTGCTGGACACCTCGGTGGCGTACGTCCGAGGAGAGGAGAACCTGGCTGGATGGAGGCCTCGCAGTGACAGCCTCATCCTGGACCACCAGTGGGAGCTGGAGAAACTCAGTTTACTGCAGGAGGTCAGTTTGCAGGCTGGAGAGGTTTGTAAAGGAGGTGATACCTGGAAAAGATACGTTGGGGAAGTATTTTCACTGGAAAAGGTGCAGTTTATTAGTCAATCTAAATTACGATTCCAGCTCAGTTTTGCTACAAGCAACCAGGAGGTAGACCAGTCATTAATTGTTGCTGTCCTGTGAAAACAATGTACATCTAAAACATCACTTTTGATGAGAAAACCAGCCCTATTTGCAGTTTTGCATTTCCCAGGTAATAAATAAATAAACTGGGCTTTAATGGTTTATTCAGCTCAAGAAGTATGACAATTTTCTTAATCTTTTATTTTATCTCAAAATTCAAGATCACCAAATTTGGAGATACAGGGTTTTCACACGACAGCAATGAAATTATGATGAGTGGATTAGATGATGACCAGGTGAACAACTATTCAAATCAGGTGTTGTAGATGTAACATGAAGGGTGGCTCTGCAACTGCACGGCCTAATATCAAATTTACTATATACAGAAACTGCATTTTGTAGATACTTTACGAGAAACTTGACGCTTGCAGAACAACTGCAATATTGTAATTTCAAAATTGGGAACAAAGAGAAAAGAAGCAAATCATTGATGCTTTTATCTAGTCAGGTGTACAAAGAATTTATGTTGTCTCAATAGAGGAGAGCGTTTGTGGATTATCAGTTTGAACCTTTTGAAGTTAAACTTGTATGTGCTGGTGTTTTTAGGTGGAGAAGACCAGGCACTACCTGCTGCTGAGGGAGAAGCTGGAGGCGACTCTGCAGGCGGGACAGGACGCGCTCTACAAGAGCAGCGACATCAGCGATTTCGCAAAGAGCCCCGTCCTCAGCCACAGCCCCGGCAGCAGCCCCGCCCTAGACAGCCCCAACCAGAGGCAGAGGGAGCTGGCTGCCAAGGTGACTGCTGGTCTCTGAGGCCTCCAGAAATTTTGTCTCAGCTTAACTGTTCTTTTTTAATTGTTTTGATCAGATACAGGTTTTATTTAGCATCATCTTAAACAATCTTTCACTTTCTTCTTTCCAGTGTCTGCGTCTGCTGATGCACACCTTCAACAGGGAGTACAGCCAGGTGAGCAGCAGTGCCAGTGAGAGCAAGGTGAGCCCCAGTCTAGGCCCTCTAACCCGGCCCGTTAATCCTTCTGAACCTTTAGCGTTTACCGTTTTTTCAGCACAGATTCCTGCCCTTTTAACATTTCTTTCTTCCTTGTCTCATCTTATGTCTTATGTTTATAACCACTCAGTAGACCTGAGTTAAATATTATTCGCAAATAATTCTTAGACTTTGTTTGAACCAGCTGGATGAGAGATAATATTGATAATATTGAGGTCTACTCTTCCAAAACTCATATATCTATGCTTCATACCTTAAAATACTTTAGTTTCCCCTGCTCCTTTACCCGTCCTCGTCCGTCCTCTTTAGACTCTGCGAGGCTTCCACTAACCCGATGTTACTCTTGCATGTCCTCTTTAACATGTTAATCAGCGAGGGGCTCTTAGATAATGAGGATTTATTGGTACAGAGATGGTTCTACAGTACATTGCTAGAAAACGACAAATTGTCTGATTGAATTGTTCTCTGAATGCATGTCTGTGTTGTACGTGCTTAATTGTTTGCTGGTATGTTTTGTCTGTATGTGTATTCGTCCCTCTTGTCTTGTGTGTGTGTGTGTGTGCGCTTCTCCGTGCACGGTGTGTGTTGTGAATGTGTTTCTGCGTGTGGTTGTGTGTGTTGTAGCTCTCTGAGATGTCTGCGTCGCTAATGAGAGACTCCTCCTCGTCTGGACTGAGCACGCTCACTCCGTCCTCTACCTGCCCCTCACTGGTCGAGGGACATTATGACATTAGGTATGTAGCTACGTGCTGCTGATAACACAAAATCTGCAAATGTCTTTTGATTACAGTGCCTTCTTTGGTGAAACAGTAGATGGGTTTTGCTTTGCTCTGCAGGCACTGTCCCAAAATACTGCAAGTTAGCTTCAATTTCCTACATTTACTCGGAACAAACCATTGTTGTTGCTGCCACAGTCAATTTGTTTTTTCCAGTGTTTTGGTTCCAATATGCTTTTTATAAGCTAAATGTCTCTTGAATGGTGTCAGTTGATGAAATCATCATACAACAAACATTTACATGAGAATTTGGCAGTGGTGGAAGAAGTATTCAAATCATTTACTTAAGTAAATCATCAGTAAAGTAAACATGTGAATGTGGAGGTTCTGCGTTCAAAATCTTACTTAAGTAAAAGTTAAGAAGTATCATCAGCAAAATATACTTGAAATATCAAAGGTAAAAGTACTCATAACGCAGAGTGTTTTATTATAATGTATAACATATTATTGGATTATTAGTACTGATGCAGTAGCATGTAAATATTGTAAAATGAGAATTTAAAAAGGTGTTTTTTGTAGTGAATAATTAAAAAGAGTTAGTCAGATGAACAGGGCTAGGCATAGTGCTTTGGATAGTTAAACCATGTTCCTTTGTCACATTATGAACATGATGTCTATGTTGTGCAGACACACTGAACCCAGTTCAGGAGCTTCCACACCAGATCTGGACCCGTACAGCCCAGTGGACAGAAAGAAAGCTCTCAGAGGATGCACCTTTGTTCCTGACATACAGGAGATTCGTGTCAGGTCAGACCACACACACACACACACACACAATACTTGATTTTTAATACTTTTATTTGTAAACTGCAAACTCTACTGTTCTCATTCGGGGAACAAGCATCATGTAAGAAAGCTTGTGGTCAAGGTTTATTTATTTTGTCTCAACATTAGTATTTCTTTCATCATATGCAGCCCCATTGTGTCAAAGAAAGGCTACCTGCACTTCCTGGAGCCACACACCAGCGGCTGGGTGAAGCGCTACGTGGTGGTGCGCAGGCCCTACGTCTACCTGTACCGCAGCGAGAGGGACAGCGTGGAGAGAGCCGTCATCAACCTGTCGTCTGCGAAGGTGGAGTACAGTGAAGACAAACAGACCTTACTGCGGGTATGAACGAGCTTTAGTTCAATAATAAAACTGATTAAAGATAAAAATAAATAAATAATAACCCACCGAACCTGAATGAACCGAAGTAACCTCAGGGCATTTCATGTCTCCAGACTCCCAACACGTTTGCTGTGTGCACTGAGCATCGCGGGATACTGCTGCAGGCCACCAATGACAAAGAGATGCACGACTGGCTGTACGCTTTTAACCCTCTGTTAGCCGGCACCATCAGGTGAGTGGTGGAGAAACTGTAAATTACATATTTATATATTTTCTCTATAATCAGTGCCGAATTATTTAGTTCTTTTCAGGAAACTTCCTGGGAAATTAGTAGGAAATTACAGGACCTGCAAAATAAAGCATGATCACAACTGCTTTCCAAATATTTACAAGGTACTTTTTTTTAGTCTTACTTCCTCTTTCTTCGATCTCCTCAGGTCAAAGCTCTCCCGGAGAAAGTCGGTCCAGTCGGTCCCGTCTGCTCAGAGGATGTGAGAGGTGAACCGGCCTGGTGGAAAACAACAAACAAACAAAACAATACAATCTAAAAGCTCCGCTCATCACCCTGCTCTAAAGAACATAGACCATATAAACAAACTTATACATACAACCATTTAAATAACCTTCTATGTGACGACCGCCCCAGTCCCAAACATCACTCGATCACTCATCCCGAAACCCAACAAAAACCGTCCTTTCTCTGTTTTCGCCACCTCAAAACCCTGCATGGTGTGCTCCCTCCTGACCTTTAGAAAAACCATAAGACAAACTAACCACCCAAACCCGTGAATTAACTTACCTCTGCTGGGCATTGGGACTAGTTTTGATTAGTTTTCATGTAGAAATCTGTCATCTGTGAGGCTACCAGTTCCCTGTAGAGAGTTAGTATGTGGTCAGTCCCTCCTTCATTCATAATAACTGAAAATAAGTCCCAGTTTTAAATCAGCCATTCATGTATTTCTAAAAAACGCCATCAGGTGAGGGGGAAAAAGAAAACATCAAACCCAGATGTTTCTCTGTGTAAGTGCAGGGAGGATAGCTCCACATGCATCCGTCATATACTGTACATTACCTCAGTTTGGATTGGCTTGGTGCTCTACAGCATGGAGTATTTGTTTCACTGCAGAGGTTTCAGATAGCAAGCAGATCAGTCATTTTAACATTGAAGTAGCATGAGGGATTTGTGAGGACAAAAGGGTAAGATGTTGTTCTTGTGTCATTTGTATTTATTTATTTTTTACTGGTTCCATGTAAACTTGAGTTCGTTGGCTAGATTAAGGCAAAATAATCCATTATCAGGAGATATAACTCATGTCCTTGCCTTGTTCTCGGTATGTGCTTTTTTTGTTTTTACATAATCTCTTGTGCGTAGAACCATAAAGGATAATGTTATTTATTGTTGCTACCGTAGGCTCTCTGCACTGTTATTTATTTGTGACATGACCACTGACCAGTTTTGTTGCATGGCACTTTATTGTCTTTGATGAGTTAATGTATTGTATCATTTACTCAGTTGTTTTAACCAAAGCATTACTTGTTTTAATTATTTCAAATCATTGTACACTGTGCAGTTGCGTTAGCAGACATTTAGGATGTTAAAGGAATAGTTTGACATTTTGGGAAATACACTTATTCTCTTTCTTGCTAAGAGTTAAATGAGAAGATTAATACCACTATGTATGGTCTGTACAGCAAATATGCTATAGCCAGCAGCCAGTTAGCTTAGCTTAGCATAAAGAGTGGAAGCAGGGGGAAACATTTAGCCTGGCTCTGTCCAAAGGGAACAAAATCCGCCTACCAGCACCTCTAAAGCTCACGTTTGATCTGTAAACTGAAGTGTAAAAAAGTTGAGATTTTACAGGGATTTATTTGCCGGACTATTTCTTGGCCAGGCGCAAAGATACATGTGAGATATAATGTGTAAATTAGTGAGCTTTAGAGGTGCTGGTAGCCAGACTTCAAATAGAGCCAGGCTAGCTGTTTCCAGTCCTTATGCTATGCTAAGCTAACCGTCTTCTTGGTACAAACCTGAGTGTACCATCCTCGCGAGGACGCAATCCCCATGCTGATGTGTTGTACCGAGTTTCCCTCCCTCAGGGAACATTGGTTATAAACATAACCTCCACATGTAACTAATGGCAAGAAAGCAGATAAGAGTAGTTGAACTATTTCTTTAAACTAATCATACGTAAATTAACCTAAGACATTAAATACACCAGGAGGACAACTGTACATTATGTGGGTACTTTTACTTTAATCAAATAAGCACTTATTCTGTCTGTTATGGGTCAGCCGAGTTGCTACATCAAATAAGTTTACTATTTAAGTCTAGTAGCTAAATGGAAAGTTGTAATTGACCATGGACCTGTAATCTGTTGAAGGCAGTTGCTTTGAGTGGGCAAGAGCGTTGTCCATGCACCAGATAGTGCCTCCCTTTCTTCACCTCTTTTTCTTCTGTCCCTCCTTCATCATTGTCTTTGACATCAACACTAAAGTTAGTTACATGTGTCCAACATTAAGCTTTTATGTAGAGTAAAAGTAGATGCTATGGATCTTTTTTTATATTGATGATCTATGTCAATGTTTTGGAGAGTGAATATTATCAATGATGCTAAATAGTATGTTGGTATAGCCTGTAACAGTACAGTACAGCGTCTCATTATCATTGACTATAAATGTTGCATTTAAAAGCAATCCCCCTCTTAGCTTTTGTACTGTAGCTGCTAGATATTTGTTGTTTTACGTCCAGGGATGGTTTCTACTTGCTTTTATCTGCTGTCTGTTATTTTGCACTATACCAAGATGACGCCAAATGTTGGTTTGAAATCAATATTATCAGTGGAAGGAAAGATTTAACTAAACAATACCTTGCTCTTGCTAGAAAGAATATTTAAGGTACACATTATTTTGAATTTGTATTGTATTATTTGCATTTAAAGGGACATTATCCATATCTGTTTTCACTCTAGAGAAGAACACCTTCTTTTGTAAATCCCTATCAAAGACGTGGTCAGCCAGCCATTTTGTCTTTCCCATTTTCTTGTTTCATGTCTGACTTTTTGTCACACCTGACTTACAGTCAGTTCACAGAAAGTATTCAGGACTCTGTACGCCACAGGCCAACCAACCTGTTGAGCAATGCAGCCTAATACTTTAAAAAAATCTGACTAATACAAAGGTTGTATTTTACATTTCACTTTAGATTTGTTGCTACCTGTGGCTTCTTTTATTTTTAAAATGATATTCTGTCTGTTTGCATAGATTGAAATGGGATTACATCATTTATTTCTCAATGATTTGGGTCATCTTGGTATAATCAAATTTATTTGTTTTGTATAATGCTTATAGATACTGTATATCCTGTATGTTGTCTGCTGGAACAGAAGACAAATGGAAAGTTTTATTTATAAAGTTCTGAAGGATGGATTATGTTAAAATATATTGCACTCATGCACAAAAGCATCTTTATTTACTTTGATTTCGTACGATAATGTTTTAAGAATGTATGGAAAAGACTGGTTTGTGTTTAAAAAATATTACGACCCTGTCCTGAAGGGAGGAGAAGATTAGATTCTGAAACTGTGCCATTTTTGCTTCAGCAATCAAACCACAACACTGCACCAAATTGCATTTATTTTTTATTTTTGTTTACAACTGGCAGATGGCTTGCGATGCTTCCAGCCCTAATAGTTCAAGGGTATCATGTTTAAAAAAAACACTTTGTGAGACAGTTTTAGTGTACTGGCCAATAATTGTTGAAAGGTAAATGAGTTGATTATTTTATATTTGGCTGCTTTTTAACTGTCATAGCTCTGGATCAAAGCATGCAGGTCCACTTATCTTCTGCTATACTCTGTCCCTCTCTCCTGCCTTACCGCTTGTTAATGACAACAGCTTTCCCCTCCCTGAAGTGCTGCTTGTAAAGTATTGTCATTCATGATCCTTGTAATGACTAACTGGAAACCTTCCTCTTGGCTCTGTCTTGTATATAAATGGAGATTTTCTGTGTTGGGTCTCATCGCACAGATGATATTAACTCTCTCTTCCTCTGTATACCCTGATGAATAAGAATAACTGGCCTGCTGCTTCGTCAAGTGCCCCCCCCCCCCCAGAGTGAAGAGTGCTGATCAGGGATCAGTTTTGCACATTTTCAGCTCAGTGTGGGTGAGGTTGTCATCGTGGACTGGGTAGATGATCCCAGGTCTGCCACTCTTGCTCTGAGCCGCTCGACAGAAGCAGAAACCAGGTCCCAGCCTGTGATGAAGTCTTAATCTCAGTGCTCACGTTTATCTTTTGAGTGTTCTGGAGTTCTTTCTCATGTCTGTGGACACGTAACAAAAGTTGTCAAGAAAAAAAACAAGGCGAATAAATAAATGAGTGTTGAAACTTATGCAACATCTTAGTGTGATGTGTTTTATTGTTGCCTTTAGCAATTTTTGTGGTTCACATTTATCATTACACAGTGTGTACAGTTAGAACACAGGAAACCTCACATTATAGTAGATGGACGAGTAGAGGTTTGCATTTCTGTGTACAAGTTTGCAATCATCATGTAGGACTGCTGTTTGATTATATTGTCTCAATGACTCACCAAACTGCAGATTTACCTTGACATCTACAAGAAAAAAACAATAATACAGAAATATAATACCCAGGGTTCGACATATGGCCCATGGCCACAAAAAGTTACTTTGTGGCCACCAAGTTTTATCCCGATACTGCGAGCCTTTGCCAAAGCGGGTGGGGTTCGAAAAAGACTGTGAGAGAATATATGTACCATGTTTACAAAGAACTTGAGTTTTCAATCTAAATAAATTATTATAAAAATCTATTTTCATTCTGTTAATGTCTGTTCATGTATTGAAGTGTCACAGTTGAGGAAAGTTGTATTAAGTTGCGTTAAATTACTTTTTCTGGATTGTTTTTACATGACTTTACATTTGGGCCACCAAAAATGTACTTTGACATTTCACTGCGCTCGGCCAAGAAATAGTCCTCCAACTTTCCCTCCATCTTAGAATAATATCACTTCTCCTTTAAGTCAACCCTCCACTCATAAATGTGTTTTGCTAATTGTTACTTCACTTATTTCACTGCTCAGAATGTATGTATATGCAGCTAACTAGCTAGCTAGTTGTTTGAGCTTCTTTGTGGTAAAACCATATCAGACACAAATTATTATTCAAAGCTGAGTATTTTTATGTCTTAAAAATGTATCTGTATGGATCTTTAAATCTAGATTCTGTTCTCATTTTTTTGACATATCCACAGGATAGCAAGGGCAGCTTTTAGTCACTTAAAAAATATGAATAAAGTAAAAGTCTTGGCAGAAAAACCTTTATCCTGAGTTGATGTGCAGCACATTATGTTTTCCGGATGACACGTGATAATGTCCGCTGTAAATCAAGCTGTTCTTGCTCTGCCCAATCTCAGGTTTAACATGTAAAGACAGACAAAACAATCAGATAAAACATGACCCCAACAAGACAGTGTTTTTGCTGACAGAGAAACCTAATAAATGGATAACATAACATTCTGCTCTTCTCATGTCTGTTGCATAACAGTTTGTACTTTTGCTCAGGGTGAACCATAGACTATATACAGTCTATAGGGTGAACACATGTACATGCCTGTGTGTGACTGTTCTTCTGCGTTTGTACAGCCTTCCATTATTGATTATGCACTCACCATGTGCTCAGCTGCAGCAGGGCCAGTCAGACTAATCCCCTAATAACAGAGGCAGAAATACTGGGCTTGACACAAAGGCCCTGGACTGAGTGAGGGGCAGCCGCCTCCCATGAGGCACTGAGGTTACAGCAGACTATTGATGAACAATAAGTTTGGTAAGATAACTGTAGGCCTTTTCTATGTAATGAATGTTGAATATTTAATCATGTGTTGTGTTTCTGTTTCCATATCTCTGTCTACCTGTCTACCTACCTGCCCCCTCATGTTTGTACTGTAGCTATGCAGCGAGTTTAACACACTTTCAATACAGTTTGAAGACAGCAGCTGGCCTTTCAAGTTTTCACAAGCAATTGTGAAAAAATTGAAAAAAGTGAAACTGTGAAAACAGTATTAGACAACAAATTCAATGATAGTGATTACAAATCAGAAAAAAATAAGATACCATAAAAAATAGTTAAACCAAACGTTTTGCAAAAACAAATTAGAAGGTACACAGTTATAAGGAAACTGGATTCACAAAAGTAGCTGTCAAATTAGATGGATTGTCTCTCATGCCAGGAAAAAACGTATGAAGAAACAAAGAAAAGTATCCCCAGCGAAAGAGCAACATAGGTCCACATAAGAACTACAACTAATTAATCTAATAAACATACACGTATACTGTAGTCCAGAACAATAAAAAAAAAAAGAGTAAAATACAGTAAAAGTAAATAGAGGAACAGTTAGCCCAACAGTTAGCTTAACTTAGAATGTTGTATTAGCAACATTAGCCTCAGATAGCTAGGCTACCTTAGCAGTCAATTGATAGCAAGAAAGCTAAATCAACAAATCACAAATAAGCAATCATAAAACAGCTATAATCAAACAAGTACTGAAAGATAATGCTCCAACAAGGGCATTTAGGGAGTAGATAAAAGATATATATATAACCGTTTGTTTTATATCTATGGACGTAACAACGTTAGCTTAACTGCTATGGAACTGTGCCAGTAGGGGTTGCTATAGCAACAGAATGTTCAAGTGAAACCAACTGCTGGTGGCAGAATAAAAACATACTTCAAATGCAAAACTCCACATTGCTCCAAAGCCAAATCTCTGTGCCACAAGAAGTCAATAACTCATGTTACAGGAAGCACGGTGGTCAAGCAGCCGTGGATGTAGCCTGACTGTTGTCTTGTGTCATAAGTGTGAACACACTAACGCACACTTCTGAGCACGTGAGGAGGTGTTCAAGCACAAGCACACACACACACACACACACACACACACCTTCCCCATGGGCCTACAGTATGTTCAGTATGTCTCTTACATACATTCACAGAGCTATTGTTCTATACTTCCAGGTGCAGGTCACCCTATCCCACTTCTTTAATTATGCACACTAAGAAGGCCCCCCATCCGAGGTTTGAGTCCAGGTGATGCTGCTTCTTGGTCTTACTGTTTTATTGGCTGCTCCAGAGTAAAGAGACAACAGCTTCTGGATTTTCTGCCAAATTATCAATATGTTTTCTATTACTAGTATATTTTTCCATCATTTTTGAAACCTCCTAGCATTGATCCACTGTCACTTTGTTGGTGATTCCACAGTGTCTGGACCATATTGTAAGTACTGCATGCATACTGTATGCATTTAGATTATGATGACTGGAGGTAAGGGAAAAAAGTGATAGCCTATATTGGCATATGACCAAAAATTATTTATGATTTGAGCTACTGTATTTGCTGAGTGAAACTTTTCTTTCCTTAACTTATTTTTTAAAAATAAAGACACACATTATTATGTAATTTGTATTTTGGACATGTGACATTGTAATTTAACCTTTCTTTAAACACGAAAGCCTAATTGAGATCAAATAAAATCTCTATTTCAAGAGTGTCCTGGCTAAGATAGGCAGCAATAACAATGAGTTACGTGAGACAAATAGCACAAAATTTGTGATGCTGCCTTCATGTACTCTACTCTACTATATTTTAGTTGCACGTACATTGCAAACTATTGCCAGTAATCCTTGGAATTAAAACATTAGATTGGTAAATGCACTAAATATAAAGAATTAAGCATATAAAAAAATCAAATATGTTGCACACTTTTCCCAGTCACAGGTGGAATAAAGATATTAGATGATGAATGTACATTAAATCTTTTCAAATGATGGTAATGTATGTTCTGCGTAAAGCATTTACAAAGCAACCACTAAGAAGGCATCTGACTTCTTACGCTGCAGTATTCATTTAATTGGGAGAAACGTTGTAATTGTCCGTGTAGTATTTAGGCTATTGAATGGCATGGAGCTTGTGAAAAAGTCCTGTGAATCAGTAAGGTTACCTGAAGCAGGATATCATGTCTCTCCAAACTCTTAACACACTTTCTCCTGCACTCTGTGTGGGCTACGCTACCTTCACTGACCGGGGTCCTGTTTCACCACTTCTTGTTGTTGTTCCAAGTACTACGAGCTATGGCCTCTGTTCTTTACACTGAGCATGTGTGTGTGTGTGCGTGTGTGTGTGTGTGCCGTCAAGGGGGTCTCAGTCTCTTAGACGATTACTTTGGAATCGTTTATTCTCATCGCTGCGTGATGCTCTGTGTCACATTTCTCTCCTGGAGGGGTCTTTCTTTTGCTCACTTTATCTGGCTGTCGTTACTGTATATTGTTGTTATTCTTGTTGTCATTTTCAGAAAGAGGAGCTCCTGCTGCTTTGAAACTCCGAGACTGTGAATGAGCTAGGGCCAACATGGAGAACAGCAAGGTGACCAATCATCAGTGCAGGGACTGAAATAACAGTAGGAGACTTTAACCCGTCAAACACAGGTGTAACTGATAACATCACTAATTGCTGGAAAAGAGCTATCCTTAATATTACCAGCTACACCTGGGCATTTCCTGCTATTACAGGTCAAAAATATCTGTTGTGGAAAAAGGTATATGGCTAAAAGCACACACAGGCTACAGGTGGTGTGTGCCAGTGGATTTTTAGCATCCAATGGGGAGCATGACAGAAAAAACTTGGGAACCAGTGCCTTCAAGAACTACAAGATTTTCTGCTGAACTGATTGCACACTGTAGAGTGCTACACATAAAAACAGGAAATGCTTATAAAAAAAGAGTAAAAAATACTTCTAGTTGATTTACATAAAAAATTGAAATTGAAAGTGAAAAAAAAAAGCTTAAATCACAAAACATCAGCATATAAATAAAAACACTTTGCATATACTTTTTAGGGTAAGTGGGGGAAAAAAATGTTCAACTGTCCCTTTAAGCATGGCTCACTCCTGCTGTGTGTGTGTGTGTGTGTGTGTGTCCAGCAGCCAGTGAAGGAAGTGCTCCCCCTGCCTCGCCACCCTTCCTCGCTTCCTGTGACCTCTTCCTCTCTGACCCCTGCTGACAATTTGAAAAAACACACCGCAGGCTCCATCCAGCATGTGCAGGTGGCCTCCTCAGGTGATTAACAGAGAGACCACACATTTGCATTTCATTATGTACATTAAAATATTCTTTAGGAATAAGACTACAGTCATTAAATAAAGTAGGTAAATGGTAACTTAGTTATGAATACTAGGCTTTATTATTGATAACTGTAACTGATCTCATATGATTACATACATAGTAGAAATACATTTTTCTAGATTATTTATATTAAAGAAAAGCCATACTGACTACCTGAATCTGTGTAACTGAAAGTGAACCACAATATTTAAAAACACAAAAATGTATTTTACACATAACTGGTTCTTTTTGTTTAACAAAGACCGAATCGTTGCCCTTTGGCCTTTCTTATGTTTGTTTACAGTGGTGACATCGTTCCATCTGAAGCCTCCAGAGAGGGATCTCACCCTGATGTCCCACATGAAGTCTATTAAGTCACTGAGGCACGCCGGCTTCACTGCGGTCTTCACTGGACAAACGGTGAGCCGGCTGGCACGGCCTTCAAGATAAACATAAACCCCGTATAAAGTGCAAAGAATAAAGTAAAAAGTGGCTGATCTTCGTGTGTTTTAAAGGCCCTATGCACTTATGCAGGTGTTTTCATTTACTACGGCTAGCTAACCCTTTGCTAAACACCGCCCTCCTTTGTTACTGGTGCTACATCTGTCAAACTAACTAATAGCTAATGAACGCTAACTCTGTGGGTCGGTTGAAAACTCTATCTTCAGCTGACTTTTTAATGTATGCACACCACTTGACATGTTAAGAAATCCAAAGCTTGACAGACCTGCCGTGCCTAGTTACGATTGCTCAGCTATGATTGGACAATCACTGTTGGGGGGAGGGGTTTAGCAAACATTTAATAAGGCCCCTGCTCAGTTTGTAGTTGGGAGGTCACCAAACGTCATGAACAATAAGAATGACAAAGGTGTATCAGGTGCAGCAAAGCTAACAGGAGAGAGGGAGATACGCAGTCCTTCAGAGGACATAAGGAGCATCAGAAAATAAATGAGGTTTTTATGGTTGTGATGTTCAGTGAAATCTGGCTCTAGACTCAGAGTTTAGCAGTGACACGGTCAGTGGCTGTCTTACATTGTTGAATGCTGACAGAAGCTTGACAGTGAGGAGTTGTCTGAGGAGGTACCAATCGTCGATGTGATCCTGGCTGACGTCGACTCCCTGGTGCCCACTCACGATGAAACCGGCCGCCCCATCGCAGAGTGGAAACGACAGGTGATGGTGCGGCAGCTACAGGTCAGGCTGCAGGATGAGGAGGAACAGAGGAGACAGGTACTCATCTGTGCTATTGTGCTGTATGTGCTACATGTGAGTCTGTAGTGCTGTGTGTATGTGTATGTGTATCTGTATGCACACTGACAGGCTGGCTAAATTAGGGGTTCTTAAACTAGAGGGTGGGCCCTCCAGGGGGGAGAATAGAGCCTTTGCAGAAGGGCACACATGACCGAGAGGAAAAAGTGGAGCGCATATAAAGTAATAGACCTGATTGTTGAAGGAATAATATCTAAATAAAAGCGCTCTGATGCTAGCAAGGCTATGAAGACCCATGTAAGCAAGATTTATTCATACAGCAAATTGACACGTAAAGTACAATTTGCACAGACTTTCCACAAAGAAAAAAAAAACAGGCGTCTGTCAAATCCAAAGCATGAAGAAGCCACAAAAGACACAAGCGACACCTCAAGCCTCTGGTCTTTTGTGTGTAAACACAACACAACAGAACATAATGAGAAACAAAAATGAGAAAAGAAAATGTGGTTCATGAAGTTCCTTTTGCATGTTTTGTTACATTTTTCCTCAGCAGTGCTGATGGTTGATTAAATTCAACCAGTTTAATTGTTTTATTTTTCAGTCCATCAAATTAAAAAGTCTTAACAAAACATACAAAATGCATTTTGTACTGAGTCAAAACAGAAAGTTGTGATATAGTGAAGGAAACCTGAATAAATGTCAGTCCAGTCTGACTGGAGAACAAATGCTTAATTATATTATTAAGTATATACTGTATATATTTAGTTCTTGTTACGAAAAGAGAATTTTCAAAGATGATTTTGTTAAAGGAATAGTTTGACATTTTGGGAAATACACTTATGAATAGATGAGAAGATCGATACCACTCTCATGTCTGTCCGTTCATTATGAAGCTCCAGCCAGCAGCCAGTTAGCTTAGCTTAGCGCAAAGACTGTAAACAGGGGGAAAGAGCTAGCCTGGCTCTGTCCAAAGGTAACTAAATCTGCCTATCAGCACTTCTAAAGATCACTAATTAACAAGTTACATCTCTCTCTGTTTTTAACGTGTACCAACAGTTAAAAAACGTCATCTTGCTGTGTTATAGGGGGTTATATACTGGACTATTTCTTAGTGCAGTAATTTCCAACCTCACGATGATGACACATCTTCAGGAAGTCAGTTCTCCTGGCCAAGAAATAGTCCAGCACAAAACATCCCGTAACACTGCAACCTGTCTTCTCATCTAACTCTTGGCTTATTTCCCAAAATGTTAAATTATTCCTTTAGCGAAATCATCTCTCAGGATTGTTTGCTAAAATCTCTTCGTCCCTCTAACAGCACATGACTAATGGCTACACACCAGTGGATGGCTGGAAGTACTCCCAAACCCACAACGCAGTCTTGGGGCCCTTTGGTGAGCTCCTAACAGAGGGCGACCTGGTGTACCTGCAGCAGCAGATCGAGACTGTTTCACTGCAGAAGCGCTGCCAGGCCTATGAGCTGGAGCTGACCAGGCTGACTGAGGAGCTGAGGTCGATTTTACCTGACCCAATTGTGAACATCTCCCTTAACAAAGAGGTCCTACAACAGATGGACGCAGAGGGGAAAATGCATCTGACTTTGCCAGTGTGGTGCAGTCGTGTCTCTGAGATTGTTAAGAGTATGTCACTGCTGGTGGCGAATCTGACCCAAAGCACAGAAGAAGGGGGCGAAAGATGGATAGTGGAAGGCATGATGGAGGAGATGAAGGGTTTGCAGGGGGTAAGAGATAGTTTGGGAATTGATTCAGACCAGGGATTGGTACAACAGGGCCAAGAGACGGTGCCAGCACATGGTGAGACCTCTAGTGGATGCAGGATTCCTCATATAGGGATGGCATCAGCTTTTAGCCATCGTCTGGAGACTAACAGCTACAGCAGAGCGCGGAGGGAGAGGGTGGAGAGGGAGATCCAGCAGTCTGGGGTGTCGGTCAGAAACCTCAGAACCAACTTTGAAGGTCAGATTGGTAGTATTTATCCCTTCGCTGGGGTTGTGAAAGGAGGCCAGGTAGTGTTTGGAGCTTCAGGAGTAAACAACCAGAATGCCAGCACGGGCCTCAGCTGTGAGGTGAGCCACTGTGATCCTCCTAAAAAACTTATACCTGTGATGGAGACTACCACCTTAAGGAAAGAGCGTATAGTGGTGCTGTTCCTGAGCCACTGGAAGAAATCTGCATATGCTATTTCAGTGAGAGCAGCGAGGCAGAGACAGGGACAGGAAGCAGTGTCAGGGAGAGTGACGGGAGCATCGCCCCCGCAGAAAATCACCTCCATGTTTCAATTCTGCCAACAACGAGGTGCTGTGGACAAGATGCTAAACTCCTGGAGGAATAAACTAGAACTCAAAGATGCGCAAAAGTCCTGTTTGTCCTCTAACTCCTCACAAATTCCACCACCTCGAGTAACCTACTCCCCAGAGCAATTCCTGCCAGATGTGGATGGTGTTGCAGTGAGCCACGATAGCTTGACCCTTGACCTCTTCATGCTGGGATACTTCCACATCTTAGAGCAAGAGCTGTCGCCTGAGGAGAGGAAGATGAGGCACCTCCTCTGCTTCGAAGTCTTTGACCATGTCGGCAGTTTCCCCTGGGAGATGGTGAGGGACTTCCACAAGGCTGTTCTCCAGGAGATCCAGGCTGGGAGGCGACAGTGGAGCGACGGCTTCGAGGACATCAAGGTCCGCTTCTTTGGGGACTCGAGACCATGCCGCTGTCCATCGCCGTCATCATTGTTGTCAGATTCCAGACTCGTACCCAAAGTTATAGTTCAAACTGCTACTCCAGATGAGTGTGGCAGCAACACAGACTTCTCCTGTTTCAACAACGAAGACATTTGTAAATACATTGACCGCAGCTTTGCTTTCTGGAAAGAGAAGGAGGCAGAGCTGTTTGATTTTGAACATTAAGGTTAAATTTGACATTTTTGCACAAAATGATGAGATGTTGGTGTGTTTGTTTTGGCTAAGTGACGAGAGCTGAATAAACATTTTTTGAGAATGCATTATTGATGAATTATTATCGCAAACTTAATTGGTATTTACAGTTAGTTTGTTTACATCCCAGTCACTGAAACACAAAAGCCTCCAACGTATGCATCCAACATCTTCCTTTATACCCATTTTCTGCCTATGATTTCCATTTAAAAAAAGCTTTATGGTCTAATTTTTGTAATCTCACAGCAGGACCACAGAAAACATTTTATACAATTCAATGACTGCGTTAAGCTGGTAAGATCTCAGAGGAGTCTTATAAGTTGTTAGCACTAGCACTTTATAAGATGATATAAGATGATGATGTGTTTTACAGGAATATTTTTAATCTGTAATCGACCAAGCTTTTATTTACCTTTAAGTAACAGTCATGTTTATTAGCTTGTTTCTGAGACGTTCAGGTCCAATAGAAAGGTGACGGATTCGAAATAGGTGAGGTCGCGCATGCGCACACGCTCCCTAAACTGACAGGAGGATGCTGAGCTGCATTCCCATCATTCTGTGAGGAGAGGAGGATCCCCCTGCGCACCCACAACGGAGGAGACGCCGAGCGATAAGAACATATAAAATAATCCAAGTTGAGCTCTTTATCTGCCACCATGTCAGCTGGAGGAGATTTGGGGAACCCCCTGAGGAAATTTAAACTCGTGTTTCTGGGAGAGCAGAGCGGTGAGTCAGTTCTCGGGGAGGTTTGGGTCGTCCTCCCCTAATGCCAAACATGCGTATATGTTGAAGGCCATGTATGTAATCCTTGTTGATTTTGAAAGTTGTAGCTGAATCTAGAGGACGTGCTGGCTGGCTTTGGTGGATTTGACGCCCATGAACCTCTCGGCACAATCTGTGACTAGAAAATTTGATTAACCAGGAAGGGAGAAAAAAAAACGATATGGAAAAAAAACCCCGCATGCATATAAATTGCAGCCTTGGATTAAATTTAACCATTATGATCACTGAAAAATAAGTGCTAATTGTACTGAATATAATTGTGGGCTGTTTAGTTGTCGCAAATTGTCATAATTCGCATTATATAGCAGGCGATATGAATTCGGATGTTTTGATGTGCTGCAGTGACCGACAAATATGCTCAGCCTGTTTTCAGATAACGTGTTTATTTCACTCACATCGCTTATTTCTCACCTTAACAATCCTTTATTCCATTACATGACAGTGTCTAATATTTTTTCCACCACTCGTGTTTATTAATTTTTTTTTTTTTGAAATAGAGAAGATAGGCTAATAAACAGTCCCCCATGTGTCAGTTCGGGACACACCCTAGGCTGGCGATGTCTGTAGCATCTCTAAACCTCGCAGTCTCCGGTTCGGTCCCATAAATAATCAAATAAAAAAACGGGGCTTGACAGCGCCACGACGTTATACTATTTATTCAATAATCCATCTATTCAGGGTGGGGATGGCTATGTGTGTGATTTGATGTGATGGCACAAATTCGGGAGGTGCTGATCGATAATGGTTTAGCGCTGTGAAGCTGCCTGAATACGTGTTCAGACATCAGACATCCAGAGTGGCAGCAGAGGAGCACATATCCCATAAAATACAGCAGCAGGACACACATAATTAGGCCCAATATGACAACAGCTTGGCTGGTGTTTGTGTCTTACATTGTGATGCTTCAGTGTGTGTGTGTGTGTGTGTGTGTGTGTGTGCTGCATGTCTATGAGAGGGCTGTATGTCGACTACAAGCCTCCCTGTGTGTTTGTGTGGCCTGTGCTGCAATGTTGCTGTCCATGGTGCTGAATCGAGGCCTGGCGTGGCCACTGCCCATCGCTGGCTTCAGAACTACTGCTGTCTGCATTAGAGGACTCTGCATGAGAGAGCGCGGGGCCTGCTGCAAAAGTCCTGTCCTCACTCACGTGTAGATCTGATGTAAAATGGTGCTACAGATTGGATTGGAGCCCGGTGGGATGTAAATAAAAATCGAGCTCACTGGGCTCACCTTGATCCTCTCAGAAGTCACCACCCAGCTTGTGAACACGGCTAAATATGTGTTTTGTATCCTTGTGCATATGTAGACACAACTTCTGTTTTTCTAATTCATTAATAGCATTTTCCCCTTATCACAATAAAAGAGAGAACAGAGAATAAAAGAGAACAGAGCTGAAACAATCAGTCCATTAATCAGTTAGTTGGCCAACAGAAAATTTATCGACAACTATTTTAATTTATTAATGTTCATATTTATAGGGACAAGTACGTATATAGCATGGACCAATGCCACATACCACAGCATTTATAATAGCCTAGGGTGGTTTGCAGTCCGCTTCCCTAGATGGGCCAAAAAACACACAACTTAACTAGAAAATACATACTAAACAGCACAAACAATCATACATTAATGATAATAAAAAGCAATCTGATAATCGATTAATCGTTCAAATCTTTAAATCAAGCAAAACTGTCAAATATTCTGAGGGTGCAGCTTCTCCAGTGTGAGGATTTGCTGCTTTTCTCTGTCACAACTTCCAACAGGCAATTTTCACAATCTGTTCTGACATTTCATAGACTAAATGATTAATCGACTAATCAAAAAAGTGACTGACAACATTATTCGATAATGAAAATTATTTAATTTGCAGCCTTAAAAGGGAATTAAATGTCAAACTCACGCGCTTCGTCAGTTAGTTTCCCATTAATGACTTGTTTATCGTTAGTGAGGAACATTTACATGTCTTTATCAGCAGCGTGAGAAATTAAGTTGTTTTTGGAAAACTATTCATCCTTTCACTAAATCAGTGTCAATACTGATGTTAGTTTGAGTTCATTTCTGTATCTTTTAAATGCCTCATCTTTCTCTTTAGAACATAAAATGTGGAATACTAGTTTTGGTTACTTACTTTACAATGAAATGTATTTTGATGTCTCGGAAGGAAAAGAAAATCGATTAATTTATTAATTATTCCTTGATTAATCATCACAGATGAAGCAAAATTGTGCGTATATTTTAAGATTTTCTGGACCTTTTTCTTTCATATTTTGAAAATGTTCTCCTATGAGGACAATTGTGAAGGTTGTGCTAAGGTGCATTTTCATGTCATAATCTAATACTGAAAGTCAAGAGATGTGTTCCTTCTTTTTAACAGTTGAGTTAATTGTTTGATGTTTGATTGTGATGGTTACAGTGGCAGTGGTTGAATGGTGGATTGCACATTCTTGACTGTCATTTGTCATTTTGTCAGACTGAGGAACACAATGGGCAGCCACTTTCATATAATTATGTTGAATTTATTCAGGAAAATGTGTGTTCATGTGTTTGGAGATTCTTTATAATCTGATCTAACACCTAACTAACTAAAATAAACCTCTGTTCTCTCTTCCAGTGGGGAAAACATCTCTCATCACTAGATTCATGTATGACAGTTTCGACAACACATATCAGGTGAGACTCGGACCAGAACCAGAACCAGAAAGATCAGAAAACAGAAAGAATTTCATGCTTGATATGATGACCGACGATGATCAATAACTAGGGAGTTCTTTTTGTATAAACGTATTACCACTTTTTGTTTGGTCAAAGCCATATTTATAAATAATTTCTCTACCAATCATCCTCAAGTGTTAGATTTGATTAAATGTGATAATGGGACTAATCACACAGTGGGTCTACAGTACAATATATTAATGTTTCAATGGTATTATAGTGACTGATTAACAACAGAATAATATTATAATGAAAGTTTTTTGGCCAAATATGCCCACTTGATATACAAATTATAATCAGGTTCCATGTAAAATAAGTTTGCATAAATGTCCTAATTTGAATGTTGTCAATGTAGTTATCAACAGGAAATGTTAGAAAAGCAATATTATACTCTTAAATAGAGAATACTGATTATTCTTTCTATTGCCTTCTGTAGAAGTAACAGAACTGATGACAGGTCTGATGATTGAGCACTGAGGGTATTACAAATGAAATTAGTGTTTCAGTCTGATTCATTTTCTGTGCGTATTGGCTTTTTTTGTTTTTTTTTGTATGTTCCTTCATTTAAACAACAGTCCATCTGCTAGGAACAACACATGGAGACATTTAGCTTTTAAATTCTGGGTAATACTGATGACTTTTCCCCTCTTTTGTTCTTTCTCCACCACAGGCGACCATTGGAATAGACTTCCTATCAAAGACAATGTACCTGGAAGACCGAACAGTAGGAAGCCTTGATTTAATTTATAACTCACATGTAAAGATGAATTAACGTATTTGTTCTTGTGTCATTTTAGCCCTTCAACATCCTAAGTAAGAAATGTCCCAATTTCCACTCTGTTTTCACTAATCCTTGATTTGATTTGCTTAATTACTGCTCTCTTCACAGACTAACACGATTATCCTCAGGTTATTTCTGCTAGTAATAGCATTGGCGCGTTGGCTTCTCTAGCCCTAAGAAGTCAAAGCCTTTCCCATGGATCATCTACTTTAGCTAGTATTAATACTATTTCTTTGTCAGGATATTATGCTCCGTCAGCCTGCACACACGCTGATACTGGCTTATCCCTTTGGATGTGTGATTACAAGGCCTTACATCTGTATAGTCTGCGTGTAGTATGATGGTTAATGTTGAAACAGCTGCTGAATGTGTGTGTGTTTCTGTGTGTGTGTGTGTGTAAACGCAGGTAAGGCTGCAGCTGTGGGATACTGCTGGACAGGAGCGTTTCAGGAGCCTCATCCCCAGCTACATACGAGACTCTACAGTAGCTGTGGTCGTCTATGACATTACAAGTGAGCAGCGACCTGCTAATTGTTCTGTAGTTGTACTGAATGTTTTGATCTGTCTTTCTGTCTGAAATACATAAAAATGCAGTGAAGAAGTACTATTTGTACATGGCATTTTTGACATAAAAAAAAGATAGGATATAAAATAGGAGTCTGGCCTCCACAGATGTGAACTCATTCCAGCAGACCTGCAAATGGATCGATGATGTCAGGACAGAGAGAGGAAGTGATGTCATCATCATGCTAGTCGGCAACAAAACAGATCTGGAAGAGAAGAGGTGAGTATGTGAGGTACAGTTCATAACAGTTTAAGATATTTTGTTAAGTGAGCAGTAAACGCGTTGTTAAAAGCAACATTGTCAGCGCTGAATAAATTAGCCTTCAACGTCGTGATGCTGAGTCTGGCCTTTTTCCTGCAGGCAAATCATGATCGAGGAAGGAGAGCAGAGAGCCAAAGAGCTGAACGTCATGTTCATCGAGACCAGTGCCAAGACCGGCTGCAATGTCAAACAGGTGATCCCTGCAGTTTCACCATATTTCACAGCATTTTGGGCGTCAGTTGCTCTCAGCATTTCTGCCATTACTGTGAACGCACACTGAACATTGCAAGCTCCACAAAACTGTGCTGGAATGTAACTAAGTGCATTTATTCAAGTACAAATTTGAGGTACTACACTACAATTCAGAGGGAGATATCGTAGTTTTACTCCACTACATTTATCTGACAACTATAGTTACTGGTTATTATATAAATAGTTTCATTTTGCTCTACGTCGACCAACTACAGCAGTAAAATGCTACACTCACATTAATACACTAGCAATAATAATCTAATAACATAATATAGAACAGTATAACAATCAAAGGGGCCATTTTTCTGCACTGAATACCTTTACTTTTGATATTTTAGGCTCATTTTGCAGATAACACGTTTGCTTAAGTAACATATTCAATGCAGGACTGTTTACTTGTAATGGAGTATTTTTACAGTGTGGCATTGCTACTTTTACTGAAGTAAAGGATCTACAGTAAATACTTCCCTCCATTGCTGCTCAAAAATTGAATGATGCAACATATCTCATGCCTTCAAAGTCTGACAAAAAAACAAAACAAAACAAAAACAGCTCCATCTACAATTAGGAGATCAAATGATTTACTCTTTATATATAAAACACATAATATCCTCAAAGAGGGCTGTGGTCTATACAGGACAAACTTAATACACATTTTTTCACATTTTCAACCCTCCTACTCTTGCTGTCCTCTCCATTTCCCTCCCCCTCTTTTTTTCTCTCTGTACGTATCCTTTTCACATTTCCTGATCCCCAACTCTCCCTCCTCTCCTCTCCTCTCCTCTCCTCTCCTCTCATCTCTTTCCTCCTCCTTCCTTTTCTCTCCGCCTAGCTGTTTCGTCGGGTTGCAGCAGCCCTACCTGGAATGGAAAGCTTGGACGACGCAAATCCTGAAGGCAGTATCCTTTACAGCCGCTGTGACTCACTGTGCCGAGAGCCAAACAGCCAAGAAATAGGCATCTTATTTTTAATCTCTTAGTGGTTGTTGGCGCGAGTACAAACAGACCGCCCAGCCTACTGTCTACTGAGGCATCATCATTATGCTTAATAGCGAGGAAATGCACAGAGCCAGGAAGGTAGTGTGGATGCACAGGTATAGCACCACATAGTGGCTGTCTGGGAAGTGACATGGATGTGTGATGGAGGATGGATGTTTAAAGAAGGTGAGGGACTGATTGAAAATGGAAATGAATTAATTCATGAAAAAAACTTCTTTATTATATTTCTATATCTGTTTTACAGTTTAAAAATAGATTTAGTACATATGGGTATCAATAAAATAGGAAAGAAGACAAGAGGTTAGGGAATAAGGAGGTAACAACATTGTGTTTAAGAGGGACTAGAAATAAATTACACTTTACTGTAAGTACTTTAAATGACTGAGGATCCATTTAATATTTATTTGTTACAGTAATATTATTAATGGGTAACAAGACAAAAGGAATGTGAGAGTATTAACATTGCAAGTAAAGTAAAAGTTTTGTTTTTTAAATGGAGTACAGTACTATTATTATTAATACTGTGGGCATTATTGTTGCTTGGGAACAAAACATTAGGCTAAACTGGCTATAAAATATGATATGTTGTGTGTATGATTTTAAAATGATGATGAAATACTGAGGAACAGTAATGTAGTTTTGGGATCCAATGTAAAATCTGACTCCACCAATTTTACACATCAAAGTTTGATAATGGAAATAATCTGGGGGCTCTGTAGCCCGCTCCTCATCTCTGCTTGAGGCTAGCGGCTGCTAAATTGATGAAGTACTCTTATGACGAACATTTACATTTCAGAAACAAACTTATCTGTGTTTTATAGGACGACTTACACAATTTTGAGGTGAGCTATTCCCCATTTTAGGGACATGTACAATGAAAGTCAATATTTTATGTATTTTACGTTAAAGGTTTTTTTTGGTAAGTAAAAGTGCCTATAGTAAGTATTTAAGTGGTACCCTGTATGTACAAAATATTTACACTGTAACTTGAAAAGCATTACCCCTTTGACACGTGACACGTCAGGTCATAATATCTGATGTACTTTTCCTTAACTGGACAATTCCCAGTGATCGACATCAAGCTGGACAAACCGGCAGAGCCTACTGTCCCTGAGGGCGGGTGCTCATGTTAATGCAGAGCTGAGATCGGACAGCTCCCTTCACACCATAGGCTTGTTGTGTTGCTTACTACTGGTTAGCTTCCAGTTGACTTCTCTAATTGGATATAGGAATGCGGGCCTTGTATCTGATTGGACAAATCAAATGTTATCTTTCAGTCTTGTTCAGTTGTAAAATATTGTATACTTTGTCAATATGTAAGTGACTGGAGGAGAAAAGGGACAAAAAAAACAAAACAAACAAATGTTGAAATGAAAACGAACAAAAAACAGTTTTGGAAAAACGAAAAAGGAGAAAAACGGAATTCTTTTCGCTGTTATGTTTTGTATTTTTTATATATAAAAAGGGAAAGCACCAAAAATGATGCCTAAACATAGAAGGAGGAATAGTGGAGGGGTCGGCCATTTTTCCAAGATGGCCGAACACGTCTGAATGTCTGCAGCACGCATGCACGCTGATCTGATCTTTGACCTTTGGCCTGCCCTCCAGGGTCTCCACACTCTGGAAGGAGGTTGACTATCTTAGAATGTTTTATAGCATCTCTCTATAGCATCTCATGACAAAATGTATCTCATTTGATATTCCCACAAGAGTCAACTTCCAGTAGGTTCACCTAACAGTAGCTGTGAAAATGTGGCACTCTATCTCTCTATGGGTTTAACTTTTATAGAACAAACTGTACTGTGGTTAAAAAAAAAAACAAAAAGAAGAAATAAAAAGACAACTTACTATCACAACTCCCCCTCCCTCCAACCACTCCTCTCCTTCCCCCCCTCCTTTCCTCTAACCCTCTCTCCTTCCAGTCTCCCCGTCCCTCCATCCCGGTAATACACATATAACGATCCACTGTAATGCACTGCACTGTATATAAAAATGTAATATGTATGTTGTGAACGTCCCTCTGTAGAATTGTACCTTGTTCACCAGTATGAATAATGTAATAATGTTTAATGATTAATAAATTACAGATTAAAGGGCTTCACTCTCCTAACCATCAACATTTACCTGGCAGCAAAATGGTCTACTCTATTTAATCTGGGATTTTATTTCCAGTTTTACTGATTGAATCTAAGAATGTTACTTCATACACACAGTTTTACATCCCTGTAGCATTTACAATCAACAAAGTGAAAATAATCAGCCCTATTGCCTCCGGCCTTCTGTTTTATCAGTGGCAAACTCAAAAACACAGTTACAATAATGAAGGAATTATAATAGAAGTCATACAATAAAATAAAAGTCTTTTAGATGATGTTACATAACATTTAATGTAACACTCATATGAACAGATGTAAGCTTTTTATGAGTCGTTTATCACAGATCTATAACAAAATAATAATTGGAATAGAAAAAACGTTTTAGCTGAGAGGAGAGGACGAATATTGGAGTATAGCCTAAATGTTCGTTGATTACCCGAATGGTACCCAAATTATCACAAACTGCCCAAACAATTTATGACAAAAAGTAGCACAGCTGGGCAGAAAACCGCCCAATCTGGCAACACTGTTTTTACGAGAGATTTTTAAGAGTGTACTTTATTTAATGAGAAAAAAAGCAACACAGTAATAGCAAGTGGGGGCTGAGAGCATAGCAATCAACCAACCATTCAATCAATCTGTCAATCAGTTAATTGTTAATTTTCTTCTGTCTGTTGCACATCATCATAATTGTCGCACCAACCCTGAGCTCCCTGCGGTGAGTCAGTGTCTGAAAACCTGAAAGTTAAGGGGAAGTTGAAGTGGAAAGAACCTTTTAAGAGGGAAACTGTCACTGTGACGTGTCGGGTCGCTTGCACTCGGCTCTCCTGATGTAAGAGGACAGGTATTCCCCTAAATAGACAGCATGTCATTTGATCCCCCTGAGGGTCAACAGGCGGACGGAGACAGTTAGTGCTGTTAGTGGACACATGAACTCCACAGAGACAAGAGGTCGAGGGTGGCCTTGCTTGAAGGTTGAAACCTTCAATGAGGAGTTTCTTCCAGTCAAAATGAGTGGCATCAGTGTTGTACATATGCATGGCTGTATATAGTGATATATGCTGTATATACACATGGATTCAAAGTAGAAACACTGGATTATATTTTAAAAAAGACATGAAAGATTGTGTTTTAAACAGACACGATTCAAGATATCCCACATATCAGTCAGCATGAAACACCTGTACAATATTTCCTTCCCTGAGAAGGACACACCTCTTCCATCCAAAATACCTCTGGTATGATCTCAGGTCCTCTCAGGTCCGGGTCACTTTGGATCTCATTTACACACAAAGCAGATCATGTCCAGAGTGGAAGTTTTTAGGGACACAAACCTTCGCTCCCTGCTGAGGGAGCTGCGGACCGATATTGCTATGGCTGTAGATGATCCTTTCCCTCTTGTCCATGGTTTGGCGGACAAAAACATCATCAATGACCAACTGCTGAAGGTAAGAAAAAGAATATGGAAATCTGGACTTAGTGTGAATTTTCACTTTATTGGAAATGTCAGCAGTTTTTTTTTGTTTTTCCATTTAAATTACAAACATTTGCTTTGATAAGTAGGACCTTTCTTTCATTTAATTATCCCCCTGTTGTCCACAAATTAATTCAGATTAATTTTTATCAAGATTTGTCCCATCTGAAGGCAACGTTGCTCATCTCCATATAATCCTGGAAGGCCTAGAGAGTGCAGTTCATATAGCTCTTGTTGTTTTCGTAGGACACTCTGGAGAAGGAGGGCAGAGAAGGGATCCACAAGGCCATGTACTCGCTCCTGTCCTGGGTCCTGGAGCAGAGCAGATCCACCATCCAGGCTTTCTGGAGCAACATGTCCAAGGACTACAACCTGGACAGCTACCCCAAGCTGCAGACGCTGCTCACTAACCTGCACTCGAGTACGTAACATTCAAGTTTCACCAAAATATTTTTCAAATGTTTGTAGTATGTTTGTTTGTTTAATCATTCCAAATTGACTGAATTGTATAGTCTAGCACTTGAGGTACTGGCCATTATATCATCCTTATACTTCTGTACATAATCTCTTATTTAATTGATTTTTCAGTCAAATTGATCATAAACAAACCTGCTACTAAAATAAAACAAATAAAACACAACTGGACTATTATGTATGGAAGCCAACAGAAGAACCTACATGGTATAGAAATCCACAAATTGAGAATCTTTACCATAACACACCAGTGTGCTGTGAGCTCGCTCAAGAACAGACATTTTGACACAGTTATTTTGAACATGCTACATTTACTGAACAGTTAAGAAATCTGTAATTTGATTGGAAGTAGAAACTAGGATTTCCTGTCCCACTCCTTATCTATCCTTCCTGTTTCTATCTACGACTATCGAAGACATTTAGAACAAATTATATTTTGACTTGAGTGTTTATTATTCTGTCTTTGCTGACTCTTTGCTGACAGGACGGGACGCTGCAGGCTCTAGAAGTGAGAAGAGATCCTCTGGAGGCCACAAAACACCTCACATCAAGAAGAGGAGCCACGAGGACAGAGGGACAAACTCACACAATCAGCATCCGCAGTATCATGCCAAGACAAGCGATGGACCAGGTTTTATTTCCCATAATTCATCTCTTCTGTCTTCTTACAACAGCACAGTGGCCACTGCAGCCCATTCTGTCTCAGCAATAAGAAACAAAAGAAAAGACAAAACATATTTTTTGAGGAAATCAATTGCTTAAAGGCAATGTGTCAATCTGTGTGAAAAAAACATGATTTAGCTCCTGATGATAATAAAATGTATTGTTATATTTTTGTCCAGGGGGTAAAGTGAGGCTATACAGAGTGAAGAGTGAAGCTCCAGCCCCACAGCTAACATCTGGAAATAGTAATTACAAATCAATCATATCTTAAAATATATGCAGACAAGGCTTTATTACTTTATAGACACATTTAACCATTGCTCTGCCACAGGTGTTCAGGCGGTGTCCTCCTCCGTCCAGAGACCAGTCACTCTGTCTTCCTCCTCCTCCTCTGCCTCCACAACTGAGTCACAAGTCAGCCATGAAGCCAGAGAGAAGATCCATATCAAGCAGGTGTTTGGCTCAGATGGTGAGCCATTGGGTGAATAACTGTGTAACATGGGAATTAGCAATTGCTCTTTATGAAAATTCTTTTAAAGTTCTTTGTCATTCAACAGGAACTGCAAAAAAGTGCATGAAAGTCGGTGGGGAGTTTTACTCAGTCGGTCAGTCGGAGGAGATAAATGCATCCAAAAACAAAGCTGCTAAGAACGCGTTTCACCACAAGGGGGAGACAACCACAGGCACGGTAGAGGACCCACTCAGCATCCGCTCATGCACAGCCACCTGTCTTTCCTTTTCAACGTGTGTGTATTCGTGTCTTACATGTATCTGCATCTCTGAGTGTGTAGGTTCACTATAATGACGATGAGTGTGCAGTGTGTAGGGACGGAGGGGAGCTGATTTGTTGTGACGGCTGTCCTCAAGCTTTTCATCTGACCTGCCTGGACCCCCCACTCACATGCATACCAAGGTCTATCTATCTACATGTATATCTGTATCTCTGTGTGTGTGTGTGTGTGTGTGCGTGTGTGTGTGTGTGTTCAGGATAGGACGCCTTGTTTTGAAAAGAAGGTTTTAATGTGACATGACATTTTTAATCTGCAGCGGCCCTTGGCAGTGTGAGCGTTGCTGTGGCAACCGAGTGAAAAGAGAGAAAGCCCAACTACCTTTACAAGTAAGTATCTGTAGCAAGATTATTACATAAGGACATTTACATAGACTGAATATATTGAATATATGTTCCTTTTTGTATAAAAATCTGTGCACATCATGATCAAATACTTTCAGATTATAATGGTTATGTTGATCATTGTAATTGATTTATGGCTTGCTGAGTTACAAAGGTGATAAAAGTAACTATTAACGATCTTCTTCCTAAAATAAACCTCACGTTTCCAGTAGTTTTCACGTCTTTAATGTAAATGATGGAGGACGTTGCTCCCCTCCTCTCTAAAGCTTCATGATCTGACAGTTTACTGTCAACAGTCAAGTCTGAAATGCTTAGTTTTTGTCATACTATTTTTATATCACAGCCACTCATTGCCCAGCCTCAGCAGACAAACACGAGCTCCAGTAACTCCATCATAGACGTCTCCTTCTTCTCCTCGCTGTCGTCCTCGTCTCTCACCAGTGTCACAGCTTCTATGAACGGGCCCAGTGGCAGAAACCAGGTAAAGACTTGTCACACTTGTTGAATGATAGCTTTTGCTCTCTTTGCACATTTTGCATTTTGTAATTTTGCGGCTCTGCTACTTGTTTAAATCTATCAAACGTGTATCCAGTGCTCAGGTGGAGAGCTGGTCAGTGTGCGGGAGGTGTGTGGCGTTTGTCACCTAGCAGGAGGAGACCTGACTCACTGCCTCCAGTGTCTGAGGTGTTTCCACGCACACTGCCACTTCTCCAAGTAAGACATCCACTCCTCACTTCTTCTATTGCTCTGTTATCTGGCGTAGACTCGTAATGAGACGTCTTCAGAAGATTACACGTGTATACTTCCCATGAGCTTCACAAATCCTAACCTCAGCCTCAGTGCGATCTATGCATCGGTGTGTGCACACACTGGAGAACTTCCTGTAGATTCCTGTTGAAATTAGTATTGATCAATGATGTGGTTCACATCGCACCTGTTTTAGCCTCTTTGTATTGGCTCCCTGTTTGTTTTAGGACAGATTTTAAGATCTTATTGATTACCTTTAAGGCTCTTCATGACCTGGCACTAGATCATATTTTAGACTGAGTCCGTGTCTTCTTTTAAGTCTCTTCTAAAGACGTACTTTTATTGGAAAGCTTATCCTGATTTTATCTGACTTGCCTCTTTATTTTATTTGTTTTTAATTTCTTGTTTATAATTTTTAATTTTGCATGTATTTTATCACTCACCTTAGTATTTTATTTCATTTTTCTCTCTGTGAAGAACTGCTCTATAAATAAAGTGTATTATTATTATTATTATTAAGGGTGCGTGCTTAAGGTGATCATTATCTAGCTAATGGAGACTAATGGATCGTAAATGGACAGCTGCAGCATGGTATACAGTATAATGTATACTGTAAGCAAAGATCAATGATTTTACAAAATGTTACCAGAGATTCAGATGACTAATGAAACCTTGTGATGATCTCTCGTAACACCACTTATCTGACTGTTTTTCTAACTGCTTCTGTGTGACACACTGATGAGAGAAGATTTTCTTTTCCATGTTTAGTAGAATATTAACCATTACCTCAAATCTTTTCAGCGTTTTCAGTGTTTTATAAATGTCACATGATCTAAAAAAGAAAATCACTGGATAATTAGTTTTACACTAAGAGCCCATGTTCAATCTAAACAGCGTAGTTTGCCGTCTGAAATGCTCTGAACCTCTTCCTCTGTAATCCTCTTGAGTGTTGGAAGTCACATATTGATTGACAGTAACATTATACACCACAGAAAACAGTCTGACTCACTCACAGTATCCCTTGTGTTTGCTCTAGAGAGAGATCCATCTGCCTGTCCTGCTCCAGGCCCTGGGGCGGCTCTGCAGAGAAGGAGGCTGAATCCAGAGGCTTACAGGTGTGTCTGCACATGTTTGTAAAAAGAAAGGACACGTTTAAATAGCCTGCGTGTGTACAGATAATATATACAGCTTCATTATCTGGATATGATAGAGTGTAATCTGTGTAATCTCTCCTGTGTGTGTTCAGCTCGCCCCAGTGGTTCAAAACACACTCGGTCCTGACCAGAGCTCCTCCGTCCCTGAGCCCATCCTCCACAAAGACGAACTGGACTCCATCCTGGGAGACGTGAGTGAGGCTCAGTTACGGGTCGATACCACAGATGATGACATGATATGAATATAAACCATAAGCATGTGAGACACAAAATGGCTGCACTGAGTTGCCATGGTGAAATGCAGCCTTGAGGACCAAACAATAAGTGATGTGTCATGGTGTTGTTTGTGCTGGAGTCTAGTTTGAGTTTTCTGCGAGAGAGATTTGTGTACAGATGTTGAAGCCCCGCTGTGCTGTGCAGTGGAGCATTCTTATCTCATTTTAAATACTTTTTTTTTTTATTATGTTAAATAAAATTTGACACATTTACAAACTAAGATAATCAGATCCAGGAAATATTTCATTTTGTGTCCTGAGTTGTACTTTTCAGTTGAATGTGAACGTGTTGACAGAAGGACCGGAAAAATGAAAATGTTCCTCAAAACTAAAAACACAATCTGATATAATTTAACAACTGCAGTGATAATCTGGTAAAGATTGTTGCTGTGTGATATCATCGTTGTCACTGACGTCATACACGTTTGCCAAATGATGTCACCAGGACTCTTTTGGCCTTTTGTGCAGCGATTGATCATTTTTTCCCGCTGTTTGTATCTCAGCAGGGCTCCATCGATGGCATGTTGCAGTGGGCTTTCCACAACATCACTCGGCCTCTTACAGACTCTCAAGGATGCTACCAGTGACAGGGTGATGATCAGCCACTGCACTCGTGCATGAGCACTCAGTTATATTGTAAAGTAACAATGATGAAATGAACAAAGCTAATTAAACAATTAGATTACCGAATATAGTGGAGATTATTTTCTTGTTTCCTTCTGTACCTGAAGTAAATGTCTAGTAGCGGTTTATTTTAGATTGAACATGGTATTATTTGTTTTAATATTTTAACTTTTTTTCTTCTTCTTAATTTTAAGTGAAAACATTGCCTCTTTTCAAACTACAGATTTTAAAGATTGTGCTCAGGTGATTGTGACTTCATGTACAAACAAAAAAGATAACTGAGCTCATCATTCACAGAGGTTTTTACATAAAAATACACCATTGTGGCACATAAAGCTATGGTTGGATTGGTTTGAAATGAAATCTGTGAACTTGTTCTGTTTTTTAAAATATTATACAAACTCATGCACTGATGAGTAATGTAAAATGTCTCTACCACTTCATTTCTAGCAGCACACGCCACACATACTTGAATCATATTCAAATCAAGACAACTATGTTTTTGACATAAACCAGTGATGTCTATTTTAATAATGTAATGCATAAATTTGCAGTTGGGCCCTTTCTGACCCTCCATCTCCCGCCCTCTGTGCATTGTGTATGTACCCTGTTGCCTCCATGTTCCCATTAAGTCCAGTGCAACCAGCACTCCTATGCTGGAATAAAACATTATTTGTGTTAGTTTGTTGAACTTCTACTAAACATGCACCATTTGAGCAATGTATAAACTAAGATAATAAAGCTCTTAAAACTGGATTTCGCCATCGGGCCAACCGAGTGTACTGCGGTTGGTAATCCAGTGTTGCTGTAATGCTTGTACCTATTTTTTAGTAGAATGTCCTCTCTGAACAAAGGACATTGTGAAGGTGTTTTTTTCAAACCATCCTTGTCACCCCAATCATCCAATCCTATTTCACAAGACTTCCAAATCTCCTCCCTTACTGGGAACCAGTGAAGATCTTCTAGTGTTTGTCAAAAGCCGAGCAGCTGCGTTTTGTACCAGCTGAAGGCGTGAGATCGTTTTTTGGCTTCACCCTGAATACAATGAATTACGATAATCTAACCGAGATGATATAAAAGCATGAATGACCTTCTCCAGATCGGGCCGAGAGAGAAAATATTTTTGAGATGCTCCTCAGCTGATAAAAACATGATTGAAAGATTTTTGTAACTTGTTTTTAAATGAAAGGTCAGTGTCAAATATTACACCCAGGTTTCTGGCTGCAGGTTTGACATTTGTAGACGGGGAGCCAAGATGTCTTTTTTTTTTTAATATATAAATGGAAACAGACTTTGGAGGACCAAAAAGAATGATTTCATATTTGTTTTCATTTAGCAGGAGAAAGTTTTGAGACATCCAGCACTTTATTTTCTGACAGACAAGATAATAACTGATGAAAATTGTTGGAGGAGATAGTGGAACAGTTTGAGAATCAGTGTCTCATCACGGCAAATAAACACACACATGCACATATACGGCATCTACAGTGCAATGCAAACTTCCACATGTGTGCAGAAAGATGAAGAAGTGTCTCTCTCGCTGCGTGGACCTGCAGAAGAATTCACATTCACACGTTACACCAGATGGTTTCAATACGATGAGGTATGCATGCTGAGAAATGCCTCTGTTTAACAGGAATTCCTTGAAGACTATCACTTAGATGTGGAATGTTGTTTTTGTCATGGGATTCAAGAGTTTAAGCATGGCTGCCAGAGGGATGGAGCCCGGCCAGGCAGCACACAGATTTTTCTCCCCTCGGTATTTGGTTGCCATGGTTCCCAGCTCCTACAGGCCCAAAACAGAGGATGAGAAACATGCGCGTTCCAGTGTGTGTGTGTGTGTGTGTGTGTGTGTGTGTCTGTGTGTATCATGTGTGTCTCTGTTTGTTTATGAATCCACTTTCTAAATGGTTCATGAAACATCCTGCATACTTGAGGGCTCTGTGTCCTTGCAGGGAAAGCAACATCACTGACAGAGAGACAACAGTTATCTCTGAATATTTGCCGACGACATGAGGGAGAAAAATCAAACAATATTTAATGTAATGAGAATAATAAATCTGACATAAATTGGTGTCAAAGTGTGTGTAAATAGCAGTAAGTTAGCACTGCTACACTCAGTTTGCCTGTCTTTTATGTGTGCCCAAATTGCAGTCCTAATGATTTTTCTCATTCTCCAGTCTCCATTAGTCTTGATCACGCAGATGTTTTGCATAAAAATCTGCTCACATTATTGCCTTTATTGTGTAGGTTTCAATCACGACCCCTGCTTTACTATCACACCGCTTTCTCCTGGTTCTAGTTGCATACCACATGAGAGACCACATGGAAAAACTGATAAAATATCCCAAGAGCTCCCTCTCTTTTCAAAAGGCTTCTCACCGTCTCACCACTAGGTGGCATCAGTCTGTGATTGATGTGGTGAAACAGTGCCAGCTACACTTTACAGTAAGAAACCGTCACAGTGTGATAAGAGGAAGTATTTTCTTTTGCAAAACAATATTTGTGTTGGTAGAGAAGCCTGAATTACCCAGATTTTATCAGAGCAAAATGAATTTGTTACAACTATTTCCAACACAAATAAATGATATGGCACAAAAACTATATGGAGCATGAAGAAAATGTGTTTTGATACAGTACAGATAAACTTGTGATACTCTGTGCTACTTTTGATAAAATACATTTACACAAGTACTTCACTTAAGTACAATTTTGAGGTAGTAGGTAGGTGTACTTGAGAATTTCCATTTTAGGCTGTTTTATGCTTCTACTTCACTACATTTCAGAGGGAAATATTGTACTGTACTAGTTACCTATAACATCAACATTTTATATACAAAACATATGATCACCTTATAAAATGTATTGATATAGATTCAAATATAGATTTAAATGAACATTATCTCAACCAGATGCAACATTAAAATGCTGCATACATATTGATGCATCAGTAATAACAGTAACAAAACACTCTGAAATGGGCCAATGGTAGCAGAAGAACTTTTACTTTTGATACTTAAAGAACGTTTCGCTCCTAATACTTTTTGTTTTTCTATTTAACTAAAAATATGAATGCAGGACTTTTACTTTACTTGTATTGCTAATTTTACTGAAGTAAAAGATCTTGAATCTTGCCTGGCACATGGCTCTTTTTCTGTGCACTGCTGATCTTTTAATTTTTAATTCTTAATATGACCACTTT